>CM031244.1:153134209-153762635 GCA_018340775.1 Taxus wallichiana var. yunnanensis | reverse complement strand
TTTACTAAAAAGAGAATAGTGTCCCACCATGCATGCCAGTATGTTTTAGTATATTTTAGGTTTTGATTTTATTTGATGAAATAAATCACCAAAACTTAGAAATAAAAAGGTTTAATGAAACCTCCATGGATGACGAAGTAAGATGGAAGATATAAGCAAGCACACAAAACTCCTCTTCAAGAGAACTGGGAACCTAAATATACGTAGACAACTTTGACAAAATAAATATTAGATAATTATGAAGTGAGTTGTTTGGTAAAGGCCAATTCCAATTCCTTTAATGAGTTTTAACTCACTTTTAGGAAATTAAGTTGGAAATAATGATAAGATTACATCTGATAATATTAAATGATAGGGATAAAAAATTATGGATATGTGATGTTTAAATGCTAGGATTCAATTGATGTTCTCCTTGACAGGCTGAGGTGGATTGAAAATTTTTTCCTAATAGAGGTTGGCCTTGTCATTGTTGTCAAGGAGGAGATTTGACTATTTTGGAATGTCATTCAAATTAGGCAAGCTTATATTGAGGCCAACTTGCAATGATGATATCTTGAGCCCCGAGTGTGTTTAAAGGTTAAATTCTATATGAATTTGACTGAAAAAATCCTTATGAATCAAATGGTGGGGGTCACAAATCTTGATTCCTCCATTTGAGTGCTAAAAAATCAAAAATTTCATCTAGCTCCATGATTGAGCACGAGAAAAACTGGATATAAACATATTTTCATCTAGGTGTTGTGAAAAATATGATCCCACCATCTTATAGAGATATGAATTTAATTTTTGAAGATGTATTATTTAGATCCTAACTCCTTAGAGAACTCCCGGAATCACTTCTCGAATGTCAGGTGTTTTTTTAACATTGTGCATTACTTTAAGTCTCGAGAAACCATTTCGATGAACCTGCCCCAAAACTTTCAAATCTTCCTTGAATCTTCCAAAATAATTTACTTGATATTCTTGGCACTTAAATTCATCTCCATGTTGAATTTTTCTCCTCTTTTCTACTCTAGGGGGTTGCATTAGTCCCAGGAAGGCCAATGGTAGCCCTTCCCAAAACTACTAGAAATTGACATTTATCACGAGCTCCTAAAATCACCTAGGGAATTGGATGGACATATAATTGAGGACCATTACACCGCCTAAGTAAAGCTTGGTGTTAAGGATAGGTAGACCTAGGGTGTGTTGGAAAGGAAAAATTTGAAAATTTCGACACAGGGGCATCGTTGTCATGCTTCAAAATTGGAAATTTTCTTGTTGCCAATTTGCATGGCAACACTAATATAGAAATTTAGAATTTACTAAAAAAGAGAATAGTGTCCCACCATGCATGCCGGATGTTTTAGTATATTTTAGGTTTCAATTTTATTTCATGAAATAAATCACCAAAACTCGAAATGACAAGGTTTAATGAAACCTCCATGGATGACGAAGTAAGATGGAAGATATAAGCAAGCACACAAAACTCCTCTTCAAGAGAACTCGGGAACCTAGATATACGTAGACAACTTGACAAAATAAATATTAGATAATTATGAAGTGAGTTGTTTGGTAAAGGCCAATTCCAATTCCTTTAATGAGTTTCAACTCGCTTTTAGGAAATTAAGTTGGAAACAATGATAAGATTACATCTGATAATATTAAATGATAGGGATAAAAAATATGGATATGCGATGTTGAAATGCTAGGATTCAATTGATGTTCTCCTTGATAGGCTGAGGTGGATTGAAAATTTTGTCCTAATAGAGATTGGCCTTGTCATTGTGGTCAAGGAGGAGATTTGACTATTTAGGAATGTCATTCAAATTAGGCGTAAGGACAATGACACATATTCTCAACTCATGGTTTATATCAGATTAATCCCACACAAATGGTTGATGGACTACGTGTAGGTCAAACATGTTGGTGGATTTGTAAACTGATCTCGGAATTTTCATCTAATAGAGAAACATTCTTGTGAACAAGAGGATATTAGCCATGATTTCAAACTATTATAAAATATATCATAATGTATTGAAAATACAAAGCTAGGTATTTAGCCAAGGACTGATGTTGATCTATGTAATCGGTGTCAATTTATGTAATCGATATTGATCGCTGTTAAGAATATGTTTTTGATCAAAAATATGTTATGATGTCCATCTTTCTAAATGAAAAGCTAAATTTCATGGATACAAATACTTGGATAAGGTGAATAATGCTATGATTAAAGATAGAAAAAAAGACTTACAAATTCAATTAAATGAGATACCTTTGTGGTATAGGAGACCTGAATGATCAAATATCAAAGATGATTATCTCAAGGAGGTTAAAGCAACAGGTATTATTATCTTTTCATGTTTACAAAATGTTCTTTTTCAACACTATAAACATTCAAAACTTGGATTTGTCACCTGTAAAAACATTCATATCCTTAGGCAATGACATAGGTTTATTATTATAGGATTGATGTCATTTTGAAACGAATCAGTAATGATCCACACCGATTAACACCAATTTAGGTTATTAGCATCAATTTTTGTTTTTTTAGGAGAATGGTTGAATTTGGATCTAACCATATCCATTTTCGGATTTTTTGAGTTTATAATGGTTTTGAAGTTACTTAGGCTCGTGGGGGTTTGTTGGGGGTTAGGGTTGTGTAGGTTTTTTTAATTTGTTTTTGTTTATTTTACTGTTACCAGTGGTAAAATGGTGAATATAGGTTGGTAAAAGGGTAAAGTGATCATGTGGGTTTCTAGAGGGATTTCCAAAGGTGCGTACACATACGTAGGAATTAGGGTGACCTAATTTTGGTGTCTACATAACTATAAAGAGAGATGTGAAGAACATTTAAGAGAAATAAATATTATTGTAGAAGTGACAACTACAAATTATTATTAAAATTCTACCTGTCTTATAGTTGGCCATAACATTATTTAGATAACATATTAATTTTACACAGTTAAAATGTGTTTATGCTATAACACAACCAAGTTATAATCGAATCACATTATAAAGAAAATGTGTTATGTTCAAAATGCCTTTCAAACATTGTTTTATTCACATTTTGGTCCCCCATTTTCAAGAACATACTGTCACATCATATCAATTGTCTTTTGTCAACTTCCACAGAAATTGTTAGGTATATAATTGAGGTAGGTCCCCTAACTATGTAAATATATACTAACACATTTTCCTAATTTTTTTACTATGAAGATTTTTATTTAAGAGATTAGCTCACTTCGTTTAAGGAGAAGAACCAACATGATAACTTGCAATATGTTTACAATGGTTCTCTAAACTCATGAATTTTCATAGCATTTGAATCAAATTTATTTGATATATGATCTAACACTATTATAGTTGGATCATATCTTTGTATACAAATAGAAGGATAAAGAATGTCACTCTAAGCAAGAAGTTGGAAAAACACTTCTAGAAAATAGAAGCATCAAAATACAAACATTGTGAAATAGTGGAAAATGAGTTGGTTTAAATTTTATCATTATTGTAGCATACCTATTCTTCATCATGATTATTATTAGCATGGATTTATAGGATTTAATTTTAGTACCACTAAGTTGTATCATGTATTTGGGATTCACAACAATATAGAATTTTTTTAACATGCATATGGCATGCCTATATAGATTTGATGATTACACAATGAATATAAGGAGTTGTAATAGATATGAAAATATTGTACCATGCATTCTAAAATTTATCATGCATAAGGCATATGGCCACAGTAGGTTTTTCAAATTTTATTTTTTTGTGACAACAATGTATTATGAACATTATTTGTATTTAACACATAGTCATAAGCCAAAGAGCTGTTTTAATGATAAACGTGGTGTATGATAATTGGTTAAGAACACTCAAGGTGAGTAGAATTTTTCAAATAACACTACTAATTTCATAAGTGCCTAGCTTGAAATGTACACCACCTTTATTGAAGGTATTTTATAACATGATTTATGTTAATTGATGTAAATATATACTTGTGAGATCTAAATAAGGGAAGATAGATAAACAAGATTGTGTTTTTGGCCATCACATAATATGTCTTAATCATTTTTGAGTATGTACACCTAGGCATGCTGATATATTGTATCAAGTTTGTTCCACTATAGGAATGGATTGCAGTAGGAAAAATGATCCACTAATATTCAAAACCTTAGATTATGTGTTATAAGGGCACCACTCAACTCCATAAACTAATCATGTTATTAGTTTAGGGACCTTCTCAAGCATACATGGTCATGTTTTTGTATCATGATTCTTATCTAATCATGTTAGACAACTCTAGTAGTGTTAGCCTTATTTTGTGCATATGCAACATCTTCACAAGTAACAAAACAAAGAATCTAATATTCGTGCATTATGAGTGGTTGTACTTGATGCGAGAACATAACTTGTGGAGGGCATAACTTTTGATCCGACCGTTGAATCGCCTTGAAATTTTATAGGGTGGTAGGTATTGATTAGTAATATGTTGTGCGGAATTTTAAAAAACATTTCTGCCATATAGGCATATTTTTGGGGCCGAATTCCTTCATCTAGTGTTCTAAAATTAGTTTCGAACATTTTTTTCTTTTTTCTAGAACTTAGAGTTTTAATAAACTTTCTATGATTTATAGAATAAGCCAAAATTTGGTGTGAGCCTTCATTTATGAAGGCATATTTTGTATGCAAAATTTGGGGCCCATCTAAGGTGTTTTACTAGTAGGCGACCTTTGGCATTTTAGGATTTTTTAGAGCTAAAGTTAAATAAGAGGAAGATTGTAATGATGTACAAGATGAGTGTGGATTCCAGAATGAGAAGAAAAATATTTTGAAGCTTTTGATTTTTTTGGAAATAGTTTGTGTGTATTTTGGAGGTATTTCAACCTCTTATAGCTAGATCCACATCAACACTTTTGTAACGCCATAACCATTTCATCATTTTTTTCTACTTATACACTAACATATTTTATTCATTCAAGTTGATTATTAATGTTGAGAAGATTTCCAACAACATATAATCAACCAATTAATCAATCATAAAGATATTTGACTTGTACAACCTTACATTTACAGTTCTAACATGTTTTCTTCTTGCTCACATGTTTTCTCTCTAACAATCATATATTTTGTAAAATATCATTCACTTATCATTTCCACATTCTATAACAAATTTAAATTATTATAAATATGTTGTTCCTTAGTTCTCTTTGTGGTACATGGATCAATGGTACTAGAGTGTACACTTCATATTAATCACTTTGGTATTAAAATTTCTATCTAAATACTTCTTTGAATTTCATATGCCCATTCACATGAAGTCTGAGTACATAACGCTAGTCTTAAAACTCATGATTCATTATACCTTCACAATCTCAACTGATGGTGACAAAATAACTTTAGAGATGTTGATTTTAGAAATTTTTAGAAAATTTTTAGAAGATGCTTTGTAGAGGCAATGAGACAATTTTGAGTACATTACATAAAGGAGAAAATGAGAATCGTATATCAATTCACTCAAATTCTGGAGTGAGCTCAAGAATTTCTATGAAACTAGCTATATTGTTGAATCAACCTTTTTATGATCAAACTCTATGTAAAGTACAAGTTAATAAGGGCATTCTATATTTTAAGGAAAAATACATGTATATACACTAAATAATTGGCTTAACATTTTTGTTCATGTTACAGGGTAAATGGATTATTTGAGAAAGAAAAGATAACCTTTTCCGTTGTGAGAATTCCCTTGTCTATAAGTAAATTGTTGGAGAACTACTATATACTTCTCCTAAGGATGACAAAATAGGATATATATATACTTTGAATGGTTTTGTATAAGCCTTGAAAGAGACCTCTTACCATATATTGGAAACTACAATTTGACCAACACTTCCTTATGGTCAAAAATAACTTGTTCAAGAATACATTGAATTTTCCATACTTTGTTTTCTCAATTGAATTTTTAAGAAACAAAATGAAATCTTACATTTGAGCATATGTATAAAGCTAATATTATGATAGGTACCACCAACATTACATCATATTGTAATTTGGATCAAGAATTATAATCTTTGCTCCATTCTCAACATGTGCACTTCATTATTGACAATTAGTAAGAAATATCTGATCTCACCTAATCCATTTTGTAGAAATAATTTGTCACTAATGGCTCACCCACAACCATACACATGTACAACTCGTATTTTTGAGAAGTGTGAACTGTTAAGCAATATCATCTAATATACAAAATTAAATCTTGTTATGACTCTGACAGGCCTGGAATTTCAAATTATTTGTGCTTATCAAATCAAAATTTGTTGACTTTTTAACTCTTTCAAGTGGTTGTAAATTCCAGATATTTTTATAGATATCTCTATAATCTGCTCATATATGTATAAATATGTATTATATTTTTATATAAACTATTTTTAAAAACTTGTGGTTCTAGAAAATTTCATTTTGTCATAGTCTACGGTTTCTAAAAAAATTTCCCTTGTAGTTTACAGCTTAAAATCACAAAAACGGCCTACGTAAATAATTTCCAGGCCTTGTGTTATAGCAACATTAAGTGATATGATGCTTTTCCTAAATAACCCTTTTTTAATATGGGAATTTGATTTACTGAAGTGATATACAAAATATTATCATAAATATTTATGAGCATAAATGTCATGTACTAGAAGTAACTCCTAAGATTTTTCATATCAACACACCACAAGGCAAGAATCTAGTCAAATGTAATGAGAAATTTGTACTCTTGATTAGTGTCACCACAACATAACAACATTGTTGCAGGCTCAAAGTCATATCAATGTGGTGCACTCCACATTGATACCAAGTGCACTCCACATATCCTTGTCTCTAAACTGTCTTGTACGACGCGCAAAATGAATTTCCCTTGCATTGACTTGTATTATAACTACTAAAAAATACAAGGGTTGGTATGTACACAACATTTGACATTGGCAATATTGATCGACCACTCCTTGCATTATAATATATCTCCATAGTACAATGTCTATATGACCTACACATTTCCCCACCTTGGGATACCAAGTGCACTCCACATATCCTTGTCTCTAAAGTGTCTTATGCGATGCACAAATGAAGTTCCCTTGTATTGACGTGTGTGATAACTACCAAAAAAATGTAAGGGCTGGTATTATAAACAATCACTGTTGACATTGGCAGTATTGATTGACTTCTCCTTGCATTATAATATATCTCCATAGTACATTGTCTATATGACCTACACATTTCCCCAACTTCATCCTTCAAATGATTAAAAAAGTGGCACACGGTCATAAGAAATAAGAGTTCCACATTGGTTCCTTGTATGGCATTCTCCCCCCTCAAATCCCTTCTTCATTGCCCCTCTTCTTCCTACAATGTTTCACTGCCTCAAATTTATTTCATTTACAAGTTACAAACAATAGAGTTAGTTGTTTCACCTTTTTATAGAATCCTTGAGTGTTCGTGTAAGTTCTCTTTATTCATATATACTTCAACTTTTTCTACACATGCTTTGCTTTTTACGCTTCTTCTAGCTACATGAATGTTGATGTTATTATTAGATATGTGTTATCATTACAACATGTCAGGTTAGGTCAGGTCATCCTAGATGAAAACATTTTTTTGGGAAAGAATGTGACCCAAATTTGTTGAAAAGAGGCCAATAGATTTTATTCTTCCGTAATCTTGTTTAATATTTTTCACAAATATATGAAGAGACTTTCCTAAATCATCTCTTTGTTAGGATTCCAAGTGACCGTTTCTTTCAAATCATGGTTTATTATTATAAACATAATTATTATTGCATGATTATTTGTGAGAAAATGAAAAATGTCTTACATAGCCTTTGGCTTCACTTTATTTACACTTTTTAGTCTTTGGCTTCACATTATATACATAATTGAGAGTCATTCAACTCAAATATTTCTCTGTAAAGATATTTTCATTCTAATTTGAAGGCTATGTCTACTTTCCCTAATTTTAATGATCAATATTTGGTTTGCTATCTTTTGGTATGTTATATGCAAGAAGGTTAATGGATTATCTGACAATCATCATTTCTTATGCTTAGCACACTAGTGCACAATGTATTCAAATATGGAAATATTATTAAGGAGACCATTTTTGGGATTTAGATTTTTATTTGCTCTTTCATTTGTGGAATGTTAATTCAATTACAAGATGTTTACAAATTTCTTTTCTTTTTCACTAATAGATCCATCATTTTTATCTCATTTGATACCTATCGAGGGTGTTCCTTTCTATGAAATCCACTTATATTTAGAGTAACTTTCCTATATAACACTACCAACAATTTTTTTCTATGATGTCATTGGGGCCTCTTCTTAACAAGAGCCACAAAGCGGCCAGTTCCTGCCTTTAAATTGTAGTTGTAGATTGTAATAATCGAAGATGTAAAGATGAGCGGATTGTAATAGGCAAGAATGTGGTTTGTCTAAAACACCAAGGAAAATTTTGTATAGTCCAAACATAACTAAGCATATGCCTACATATCCCTTAAACATAACTATCTCTGAAAATAACATGTTGCTTTATGTGCTCCTATTAGGAAACATGAAGAGAAGCACATACAATGTACAATAAGCAACTTTGTTCAAAAATGACACCAAAAGGTACTCGGATGCCTTCTTTCATGTTGTGTCAAGTTCAATAGATAGATATACATTTCCAACTAGTTAGGTACAAAACTTAAGCCAGATTCACATTATGTAGTAGTGTCATTCCCTGTTCACTGCAGTGTTTTAGGTCTATATTACTGGATTGGATTTAAGTAAATGCCTTGTCCAACGTACTGAAAATATCGAAGCAAGTACAAATATAGTTTTCACAAAAATTCTACAGAAAATTCATTTTACTGGAACTGATGGAAAAATAGTGTTATCAGACCATTTGGTGTATGTGGGAGTTGAGGTACGAAACAAATGAATGGTGTCAAGTGCAAACAACATTACCAAATCTAGTTTATGGAGTGGCAGTAAATAGCATTGGGTGGACATTAGCTGCTGGTTAGGAGAGAATGGTAATATACGATGGTAATATTTAAATAATTTTTTAGAAATGATGTGAAAGGGATGCCTTGGTCATGTGTGAACAGGGAAATGTTGAATAAGATTTAAAATTAGAGGTATTTTGCATTGTCCAATCAAACTTATTTTTTTAAATTATGTAGGTAGTTTGACTAGTATCAAAACATAATATTAAAAAAGAGAAGATGTGCTGAAATAAAATATGATATTTAAAAATTCAGAGACATACTATCCATAGTGACAATAGTTGACAATATTATCTATTTCTATTCATCTTGTGATTTATCATTCTGTTAATAAATATTATCTGTTGTCTCTAATTTTTACATTAAATTCTTATAGAGATATAATTTATGTTCAATGATATTGATATATGCCTCACGGAAATTTTGATATTTACTATGGGAATGATAAATCTATACATATATTATGCAAAGTACAATAATAAATTTGTTTAATAGAGATAAGTATAGGTATGTTTCACTTTTATAAATTTTATAAATATATAATAAATTTACATAATGTGTGTTATTTTTTAATAAGAAAATATATAATATGATAGGTTAACTAATATAAATAAATTTATAAATGGTAATAGTTAATTAAACTTTCACTTTATTTAGATTCACCTTCTCTATTGTCATATTGTAATTGGTGATAGTTGGCATTGTCAAGTATTCAATCAAATCAGTTTTAATGTAAGTTATCTACAATCAAATAGATGAATTGATAGATTGACAGGGGTTAATAAATGCTAGGCCACTTGGCCATTTATAATATTTTGGCTTTAAAAAAAAGAAAAATGTGTACTTCAATAAGAAGAAAAAATTGTCAAATCACCCTTTCCAACCAATCAAAATTTCAATAAATTTATTTATGTGAAATTGTATTTATGTAAATATGTCAATTCAAAAATTATACATTAGAAAACTTGAGATGGGTAGAAAAATTCTTGTTGCTAATTGGTTGGAAGCAAAGAATTATTGATTTGGAGTGAAAGCTATATTATTCCTGCCATAGGCAGGAACTAATAACATAAAAGATGAGGAAGCACATTTGTATGGGTTACATCAGTTCTCATTCTCATTCTCATAAAGATATGGTTCATGTATTTATTTGACCCCAAATACTACCCAAAAATGCTAACACTTGTATTATTTAATACATTTCTATTTCCTTAAAATATCATTAATTTCCATGTCCAATCAATTCCCACGTGCGGCGTGTCCATTACACACCTTTCATGCGAAGGCAAGTGTGGCCTAAATAACCATACTTTGACGCGCTAGTGAGTGAGTAGGGAAGGAGAGAAGTGTATATATATACAATGTGTATATGTTTCTAGACAACTTGGAACAGTTGTGATTAAAAACGTACAAAACCCTGTAAACATCGGTATCATATGGTTCGTGTCGCTGTGCATTTTAGAGGTTAAATAATTGATGATCAAATGTGTTCCCCGTACATCGGATTGGGGCACAATTTTTCAACTGATTAAATCAAATGAACAATTTTACAGCTAATCAAATGAAATCAAATCAAATGAAAGATTTTGTGATTCTGCACTCGTATTTAACTCGCGAGTCGTGAATACCGATTTGATTTTTCTTTCATTTTAAGTAAATTAAAAATATTGATTTCGAGACAAACCTACTGATTTAAAAGGACAACGGTATCTAGTTCAGAATTCGGAGTTGGGACTTAAAACCATTGTATTCAGGGGTTAAATTTGATTGTTTAGATGTTTTTCATGATTTTAGCCATAAAATACTTGCAAATATTTCAAATAACCGTCACATGTAACTTGCATGTTTTAAGTTTCCCGTCATTTTTATATAGATTTATATGTAAAATATACTTGTATATATTAAAAATAGTTAAATGTATATAAAACTATATATTATATATTTTATTAATAGTATAAAAATAACACTATTTTCCATATTTGAAAGGCAATATTTAGAAATTACCATCACCTAAAAATTGTTTGACAGGCACAGGTGGCCGTCAAATTTAACCCCCGATTGTATTCATTATAGTTTTGTTTGGAATAAAATAGGGCCAAAAATTGGAGTTGTCGTCATATCAATATGGCACATTTATTAATGTAGTACTAACTGCCGATATTTTTCAAATTATGGCAAATCTGCTATGATTCTTTCATCGAATCTTTTCCGTGAAAGTTTATTTGAAGGTACTAAAGTCATATACACAATTAACAATGCGAGCTGTTTTTGAATCGTAAAGCTGAAAATATGATTTAAAGCGCAATCATAATCTATTCATAAATGTCTGTTTTTAGAAACTGCTTTGAAAATTGACGGATGTAAATAAATCACGGCTGTTATTTTGGGATTCAATTTGTGTCATTGCTATTTAGATAATATTACAAAATACGGTCTAATGTCAAGTGTTTGACAAAATGAAAGAACCAAAACTAGAAAATTGGAGGCTGGTCAAAATTAAAACAATTAGAGATTTCTATGCACAAAAAGTGTCTACCACATGGACGATCGCACTCGATCCATACAATCAAAACAAAATATTTTGAACATTAGGTAGCATCTCTTGCTCATGTCCTAGATAGTCTAGTTGCTTTCGACATGTGTAATACCTTTATAATCCATTACAAACTATAGAAAAATCCCATGTTGAGAATTGGGGATGGTGAGATGATAATTCTAATCCTTTACTCGGACATAATGAGACTAAACCTTGATCCCAAATGGGAATTTTGAACTTGAAACCAATTTACCCTCTTCGTTTGAGAAGGCCTATAAGAAATTAATAGATAAGAGTGTGAAATGGGTCTGGCATACATTGTGGGTTGCAGGAAGTTCAATTTGATCATTGTTAGAAGCTCACTTTTGTTAAGATGAATGTGATTTTCCATCTAATTTTTATCAGACTTTTGTCAGGTATTTCCACCCGTAATAACAATAAGTGGAAGTGGTTGATATGATGGATATAATGCCTAATATTCCATAACGTAGAAACCATAGTAGCTCACATGGAAATCAAGTGGAATAGGGATAATACACTTCAATTGTGTTGCCTATGTATGGCCCTTCATAATCCGGTTCTCTATGAAAAACAAAACATTGGCATATTGGCTCATAATTCTACTTCCAATTAGTAGAAGGGATAAAAATCCCAGGTAACTATTCCAAAAAATACTTGCAGGAAATGTGCCTGAACTCTAATGATTGTAAGACATGTACAAAATGGGTTTGTGTGTAAGGCCTTCGAAACTTTCAAGCAAGGCACTTGGCACCTGTGTTACCAGATGTAGACACCAAATTTGGGTCACACACCCTTTAGTCCCCTTCAATTAATTAATGTAACACATTTAACTAATCATGACCCCTTCATCCCATATTAATATTCATCCTCACATTATTAATTGATTTAATTATTTTAATTAAGTTAATTTCATCCTCACACCTCCACCTTATCATTACACCTCACCCTGGACCCATTCTAGGGAATTTAACTCACATTTCCCAAGTCATCACTCTCAACACTGAGTCATCATTCTCAGTGTTGAGTCACCACTTGACCTAACTAACTAAGAATTCTTCTCAAACCTAATTAGACTTCTTCTATGACCTTCCTACTTTTTCTAACGAGAATTCCACTTCCCTAAGTGGATTCAATGAGGAAGGCACGCTAAATATGGGAAGATCTGCCTATTTTTCATAAACCTATACTTATCTTCCTTAACTGATGTCTCGTTATCCTTGACCGTCATAGGGTACCTAACGCCATCGGTTCCTATATATACAATTTTACAACCTTTTACCTAAGTTGGTCATTTTTAGTTTTGAGATAACTATTGCATTCAAGCGTAAATCCAAATCCTCTCAACATCCAGACGACACAAAATACTCAACCACAGGCCCAAGCAAGCATCTGGTTCTCCTTCCAGAGTATTGGAATACTCACGAGAACACTACAGAGTACTCGTCACGACACTAACTCTAGAATCTCTTCATGGATCAACTACCATCCACCTTCACCTACCAAATCTATAAATGCAAGTAAGTATTCATGATTTTGATCATATTATGCTTGCTTAAAGTATAGATTCCTTACCTCTTTCATTATACTTTATTTCTACATGTATTCCTTTATCTCCACCTCCTCACCAATCTACCAACCCAACCACCTATAGCCTTTTTGCCTTCCGTGACTTCCCCTTTGTATCCCTAAGTCTTCTTAGTAATATTACGAACCTAACCACACCCTTCTCACTCTCTATGTAATCACAGAGAAGCCCAAAAACCATTTTTATCAAATTATTGTCAATTTCCCCTACCGATGTCGGTTACCTAACCATTTATCGGTTTCACCTCTATACTGACATCAGTCACCTGACCAATATCTGTCTTTGTGACATTTCATTCCTATTGACCAACAAGCCTCTCGATCAACCAAAACTAAGCCAGACCTCACCTGATCAACCCAAACCTCACCCTATCAATCTCGGACCCTGTCAAACCTGCAAAACCTAGAATAACCTACCAAACCTCCATATCTAATCATAACCTTTCCTGTTAGATTATATTTTCTTATTGTATTTGTATGAGATACCTAAATCGTATAACTACAGTAGGATTTCCTTACTTCATGATATTTACAATATTAATTTATATTTGAAAGTGGATTAGCAGCCTTCTAGTAAATGTCATGCTTCCTGGATCTAGCATTTGCTATGCAGTCTACTAACCTATATTATTAATGTTATCTAGTGGTCTTGTTGTATTTCTTACAGATCGTTCCTCCTAGCCAAAGGGAAGCTCTTCACGATCAGCTTGGATTAAAAAGTCATTAATGCACGCATTCAACCTTCGACCTAGATATCACAGGTATTCCTCCTAACTTATTTCCTATTCAGTTTTAACTAGTAACAAATTAGGTGGAACATCTTGGCACGCCCGATGGGGCCCATCATGGGTTCTTTGCATTTTTCATTCCTAGGGAAAAATTCTTGTGTATCTATTTTCATTCAAAAAGAGTTCACATTAAGCTTCTTCTCTGGAAATATTATTTTCTTCTGATTATCTCAGTGACACTTATTTTTTGGGATTAAAAAGAATTCTTTATTTTCTTGTATTGCATTTAGTGAAATTCATGCCCTTAACCTCTTCATAATTTGTTCTCATCGAATATAATTTGTGGATTTGGGTTTTAAAACTTGTGCACTTGCATTTTTGAGTTTGTTACATTATAGCTAATCTAAATTGTGGGCAACCTATATGTTGGAATTCATGCCTAGCTGATGGTTGAAAAATTGAACCATAGCTCACATTTTGCACTCTTTATACCAAATCACTAAAAACAAACTACATAGTTCTTAAACAACATATTTCCCAGAAGAAGTTGTCAACGATCACACGATCAAAGGATTGACAGTGGGCTCCAGCTGGTTTCTCTGTCCAGTCATCATCTCAGAGAAGGATCTCCCACACCAAAACTTACCTGAAACTAGCCATAGTTGTCAACTTTATAGGGCACCTTTGTTAACAAAAAATTCTATCATGCTTATAGTCAGTCCTAAATGGCATAAGCCACAACATAAAATCTACAGCTTAGGATTTTGTGTTTGTTATCTTTTTGTCTGTGTTTTGAGGTGTGAGTTATGTTTCTTCATTATTTCTTATCCTTTTATGCCCACATCATGAATGGTGTATTTCAATTTTATTCTGGGTTTATTAGGACTCCTCATAGCCATACTCAATCTCTAGGTTGGCCCTTTTATTTGATCTAAATCACCAAAACTTCATTTTTCCTTCTCTTCCTAGATTTCATAGCAACCGATATCGGTCCAGTGACCAACATCGGTTGTATCATCTTACCGACATTGGTTAACTAACCGACGTCAGTTTATATGTTTTTTGGTTATTTTTCCATAATAGTATTCTCCACCTTCTTGTTCTTTTCATGGCTTGTTCTACCATTTTTATCCCACTCTTGAGTCTCTGATATCATTTTCAGGATCCAGGTTGACCCATTTTCACCTTTCATTGCCAAATATTTGAATCTCTTATTTTACACAATAATCGACATTGGTTTGAGCCGACGAGCGAAGGTTACCTCATATACCGCATCGGCTACCCCAACCGACATCGGTCTCTGTATTCTGACTTTCCAATCAAAAAAATGATATAATCACTCATTTTAGGCTAATTTTTCCTCATTACTTATTTGTTTTTGAATCATCATCAAAAGCTCAGAATACCTATTTTATCATCACTCACATGGTTTTGACTCGTAAACAAGCTAACACTCTCGTGTTTCATGCTAGCCATTAGCTACTCCCACCTAGCCCATCGCCCCTTCAATCTCATCACTCACGGAGCCCAAGCAAGATCTTGCCATATCCACTAGTGATGAGGAGTTTGTGAGACTCCTTGATCACAACCTCCCTACTATGCAGTACTATCTCAGTTATTCATCTACCCGCGATTCATCAGGGCATCTTGTATATGACATGCATGTGTCCATTCCTCCTATCCTCGTACCCACATCTGCATCAACTACAATTAGTTTAGCCTTACCCTCTTCCACCTTACCACCTATGGTATCCCATATTGACCCTACATCATCGATATCTGTTGCACCTATGGCATCTATCGTGCCTTTGATATCTGTCACTCCTACGATGTCAACCATGCCTTTATCAATTGCCTTAAGTGTAGGTCTATCTGCATCGCCACCTCTCATATACCTATTGCATCTCATCCACCAATGGTGATGGTAGACCATACTTGCTTCCAAAACATTATCCTCTCCATCTCACAGTCTCTTCCTCTAATTGCTACGAGAGTCTTTATGTCCACTCCACCTACCTACACTTATCACCAATAGCCCCATATTTCATATATCGCTTATTCAAGATACTTGCCATCCACATCTATTCTGGCCTACATTCCTTCCTCACAATTTTTGTACTTGGCACCATCACATACTAGGATTCCACCCATGTCATACCCTCCTCATCTACCCCCTTATACTATAAGGGGTGCCTCGTCATCACAACCTACCAATGATATTATCAAAATGATGATGGACAAGATGCAGACATTAGAAGCATCTGTCTTCGGCTCATGTAACTCTCTGACATATAACAAGATTTGCAATGATCCCATTCACCCATCCATTCCAATTCATCCATACCCTCCCCATTGGGAAATGCCTAAATTTAATCGATTTAATAATAAAGAAGACCCACAACAACACTTGTAGTCTTTTAAACATGTGTGTTATCTAATCACTCATGATGACGCTTTGCTCTTATGAACATTCCCAATGTCCTTGACAGACTGGATTTAGATTGGTATAGTGCTCTACCTAGGCATTCCATATTTTCATTCAATCAGGTAGCTTAGGATTTTCTAGACCACTTTTCTATCAACATTTTCAAGAAGGTCACCATGACCGACTTGTACATGACATGCCAATACGAAGACGAATCTATCGCATATTTTGTCACTTGTTGGCGGAGCTTGATCAACTAGCTCACATTCCAACTACCTCAAACCGAGTTAATAGATTTGTTCACCAGAGCTTGTGCTAGACACATCTTGCCAACTCTCCAAGTTCAAACCTTTCACACATTTGACGAGGCATTCACCATGGCCCAAAACTTGAAATTTGTGTCATTGAAGAGAAGAAGATACAATTGTGTAACAAGAATGTTGCATTTAAATCAAATGATACCTCTTCTTCTTCCAAACCACAAAATAATTACTCTAAAGCAAAAGGATCTACCAATGCAGTAGTTTTGAAAGTCGACCCATCTCACCCATCCAACTAATCAAAGCCTTCTTCCAATCTTTCTCTTGTTCAAGATTTCTAGTTTAAGCAGGAGCAACGAAAAATATAATCCCATAGGAGAACCCTACTCTTCAATTTTAGAAAACTTCTAAAATCCGGAGCAGTCACTCTTCCACCCGTCAAACCACATACTTGGTTTTGACCCCTCTCATCATGTGCCTGCATGGTACAAAGAAAATGATTACTGCAACTATCATCGCATTAGAGGTCATAGTGATGATAATTGTATAACTTTTTAAAATATCGTCCAATAAATTTTAGATAATGTAGATGTCGTCTTGGAAAATCCTAATGCACCGGCTAATCAGAACCTTCACATCTTCAAGAATTCATTCCCAAATCACACCTCGTTGTCTAACCAAACCAATGAAACCTCAACCAATGACAATAATGTTCATGAGGTTCATGTTGTTTTCGACATCATACTAGCTCTTCCTGTTCAATTTCCTCCTACTCCATCTATCGAGGATATTCTTGCACGATCTCCTTCATCCACGAAGGGAATTGTTTCATCTGCTCCTTTACCCACAAAGGAGTCTCCCTTATCTCCTCCTTCACCCATGGAGGAGTCCACCATATCCGCTGATGCAGTTTCCCCACTCACCTCTCAACCTGATGAAAAAATCATAGTACTTACTCTTTTACCCATGGGAGAGTCATGTTTACCTTCTTCTTCGCCAAAATATGAACTTACCTCATCCAAATTTTCATCTCCCCTACCCACAGGGGATCCATTAGCAACATCCCTTCCTATTGGTGACAATTATCCATTGGCTTTCAAGGATCCTGTTGATTTTCTCTCATCTCTTTTACCCACAGAGTCTGAAGCCAACCATTTCCCTGTCTCACAAAAATTCTTTACAGGAATTACTACCAAATCAACATCATCCCCCTACATAGCAATGATCGTTTTCACGTTTGGCAAACCACTTGGATTATGTTGACAATTCCATGCTTTGGGATGCCTTCAACTACCTTTCTCAACTCAAATGTAAATGTTGTCTGCCAATACTTCCATGATCTATCCAAAGCTATTTTAGACAACTAAACCCACCATGCCCATGCCATTTATAGCAACCCCTTCTTCATCACCCTCACCCACACCTAAACCTGTACCATCAAATGAACTTTTTCCTATGCCTAAAACCTTACCTACACCTATATCTTCCTCTCGCATCCAGACCCATTGCCAAATTGGGAGTCATGCCAACATCAAGCCTAGTCCATCCTCCTATCAAACTAGATTTAGCCACATCCTCACAAGCTATCGCAAAGACTATTCCCCACCTAAGAGGAAGACCCAACCTCTTAGGGCTGCATACACCAGCTTCACCCACTACCCCTCTGTCACCTTCACCACTTCCATCTATCCTAGGTCCCCACCCATCAACCTTGGCCAAGCAGCCTCCTACCCAGAGTAAACCAAAATCACAACAGCATACCTCATCATGATCCTCTGTTACACCCAAATTACCTACACAACTTATGCCTTCATCATCACCTACATCCTTTCTACCTCCTATACCTACACCACTTCTAGTATCCTCATCATTACCTATGTTATTCCCTTCTCTTCAACCAATACCTTCCACATTTCCTCTTACTATAACCTTCACCGCACCTCCATTATCACCTTGGCTAACCTGGCCCCTTCCACCATCTACCTTCCCTTCTACATCATGCACTTCTTCTTCACCTTTACCCAAGAAGGTGCAACCAAAGCCCAAGAACCCACTACCCTCCAAAGAGGTAGTTAAACCTACACCACCTTCAACAACTAGTTCACATGTTACATCTTTACCCAAGAAGGTGAAATTTAAACCTAAAACTATACTATCTACCAAATAGGTGGTAAAACTTACTCAACCTACAATTCCACCTCCAAATGTGCCTCTCTCCCACCAAATTCACCCATACTTACATCAAGTTCCACACTTACTTCACATTATGATCCATTGGCAGGGTCTTACACCAACATCTTAGCTAACCTTTTGGAAACATTTGTCATCACATTGCCACCACTTAGACCATACGAACCTATCAAACCTAAACCAAAAGGGTTTGACAATACCAAAATTTTTGCTTACCATCATGTGTCAGAGCATTATGTGGAAAGTTGTAAGGCTCTTAAGACTATTCTTCTCCAACTATGTCCTCTTGGAAAAAGCTTTGATGATGATGATCTTTTAGATGAGGACCCTATTCCACCTTCACCTATCACCACACATCCTCATCTCTTACCTATTCAGCAACCTTCATCTCCATCTCCACACCCTTTTATCCCCTTCCAACATTTGATATCGATATAGTCCATATATGAGAGATAGCCAAACATCATTCAAAATGCCAATGTGTTGTATTATTTTCACAAAACTAGTATATACCCTCACCATATTTTTTCCTGTCTTGTCGCTACACCTATCACAACTCACTTTCTCCTTTACAATAGATTAATATGGTTCAAATTACCACTCGATCTTAGAAGGACAAAGGAAAGGAGAAAACAACTAGCTCATCTCGCTACACTTTTACCCAATATTTCATCTGTACCTACAACAAAAATCATCATCTTTTGACCTACAAACCTGATTTTTGACAGCGTTTCCCATCGTACAATGCTTAAATAGTTGCACCAGTCTCCTCTCAAATGTCTTTGTATAACCTTGTCCAAACCTCTAAGTCTCATAGATAGGACCTCATTGAAGTTCTATAATCTATTGAGGTTCTACCAAATGACCCTACTCATGTTGCATCCTTTATCACTCCTCACCATGTAGCCTCTCTCACCACTTCACCCCCTTCCTCTACTCCTACTACAACTCATCAAGTAGTCACTCTAAATTTTTCTGACGACAAGATTGTACCTCTCCAATCGATGATCCCGATCCCACTTTATTTATTTCTATCTATGTTGATAATATACGTGTTCGACACATTATGATTGATGGTGGTGTGAGTATTAACATCATTTATTCTCGTGCGTAAAACCAAATGCGCATCCATGCCAATTACATGCATAATAGCCCAGCTTATGTTATGCTTCATTCAATTATGCCATGACTTCCACCTTGCACCATCATTCTCCACATTTGTGTAGGCCCCCATGCCATTCCTAAATTATTCTTTCTTAGAGGGGGAATTCCAGTTCAATATGCTATTTTTCCAACCCTGGATTCACGCCATGGGTTGTGTTCCTTCAACCTTACACCACTATTTAAAATTCAAAAAGGAAGAAAACAACTATACCATTTCATTGACCCTTCACCATTCAAGACTTGTAACATGTTGTATTGACCCAATGATGTCCTTATACTAGTTAAGGCATCTACCACCACTACCACTTCTTCTTCAGCCATTGCCTCATCCACCAATGTTGTTGTTACATCTTCCACAACTAACTCCTCTATTCCCATTGTTGTTGTAGCTGACCCATCAGCCAACCCATCTACTTCTCAAACAACTAATGCTTCTTCTTCCCAACTGTCCAGTGATTCATCCATTCCCGCTACCCACATATCAACTACTGATCCCTTAGAAGGTATTTTTCAATGCCTCACTCTAGGGGAGTACCACCTTTATAACATTGACACATTCCTTACTCCTCAAGAGTATGGTAAACTTCACCAACATCCTCGCTATGATCACCGCATAGGGAGATTTTCCCCTATGGTCCTCCTCATCTTCGCACCAACTTAACATATGGGGGACTTGATGCTTCTACCTACTCGCCTAAGCCACCTTCCCAAACTTGACCATTTTCCTCCGACCTTCAATCTCTCACCAACCATTGCTTCACCCACACCTTCCTCCATTGTTGTGCTTGGAAGGGATTTGGCTTTGGTTTCTATGAACAAGGCCGCCATACGTCATTCATTGCACCACTCGTAAGCATAAATACCACAATGGTATTGGATTTTTTGAACCACCTTCTAGGAAGGCCCGATTCAAACTCATTTAAGATGATAAACATTCCCCAACCCATTCACCACCTTCACCTACAGAGTCTATGGACCCAAAATCCATTCCTCCTAAAAAAAAAATTTCATGAACACCAATTCCTTGGGACCTCTAACTTATCAAAGCATGATGGCGAGGCTCCCTCTTCTCTTCCCTTCATGCATCCTGGCATGATTGATGACAATAGACCTTCTATAAATGACATTCAATGCTAGGATGATGAGTCTATTCTCACCTACCTTGGTGTAAAAGATTCTTATATTCACCGGTCATTACGTTACGAGATGCAAACCATGTTGAATGAATCAACCATTGAGATCAATATTCACACTCGTGATGACTCGCACATTCTAAAAATAGGCCAGCTTTAGATGTTGTTGAATATGAAGCTTTCACTTCTTTCCTTCGGGATCATAACAACACATTTGCTTGGTCCTATGCCGATAAGCTCGGTATTGACCTAAAAATTGTGGTCCACAATATTATAACCATTCCTGATGCCAAACCTATGGAATAGAAGCTGCGAAAAATGCATCCTCACATTCCCTTTCTTGTAAAATAAGAACTCCAATGCCTTCTTTCGGTTTCCTTCATCCCTCCCATTCATTATCCCCAATGGATCTCTAACATCGTTCCTATCACAAAAGTGACAGGGGGACTCTACATTTGCATGGATTTCCACAACCTTAACTTAGCTTGCCCCAAAGATGACTTTCCTCTACCTAGTATTGACCAACTAGTTGATCTCACCACCAGCCATGAGATGTTATCACTCATGGATGGTTTCTTAGGTTATAACCAAATATTACTTGCCCTGGAAGATCAACACAAAACTACCTTCATCACTCCTTTAGGGACCTTATGCTATCATGTCATGCCCTTTGGCCTTAAAAATGATGGTGCTATATATAAGTGGGCTATGACTTATATTTTTCATGACATCATGTATAACATATTAGAATATTATGTTGACGATCTTCTTGTTAAATCCAAACATTGGGCCCAACACCTTTCTGTCCTTAAAGTTGTCTTTGACTGTCTCATCAAATACTGTGTCTTCCTTCAACCTAAGAAGTGTGTATTGCTTGTTCTCTCTGCAAGCTCCTTGGTTTTATTGTTTATTTACGTGGCATTGAAGTTGATCCTTCTAAAATCAAGGCTATTCTCGAGATGCCTCCACCTACTAACCTATGTAAACTTCATAGTTTGCAAGGTAAGTTGTAATCTATTCACCACTTTATCTATCGACTTTCTGACCACTGCCATCCATTTCATCATCTTCTCAAAAAGGATATCTCCTTCAAATGGGATGATGAATGCCACAAAGTCTTCAATGCCTTAAGATAGTACCTCCTCTAACCACATGTGCTCATCCCCCAAAGGATGACCAACCATTTTACCTTAACATTTTTTCTACTGATCATTCCCTAGGTGTCATGTTCACTCATTGTGACGAGAAACATAGGGAGAAAATGGTTTATTATATAAGCCATATGTTTTTAGACTATGAAACTAGATATACTCACACCAAAAACTCTACTTAGCCTTAGTTTTTGTCACCACTAAACTTCGCCATTACCTACTCAACCACAAAACCTTTGTTATCACCAATATTGACCCCTTACATTACATGTACACTAAGCCCTACCAACATCAATGTGTTGCACATTGGCTCATGCTTCTTGTAGACCTAGATCTCAAATTCATCCATAAAAAATCTATCAAAGGACAAATAATTTTTGACCAACTCATAGATGCACCTCTCTCCGAAAACCAATCTTCTAACTTTGATTTCCCTGATGAATCCATCACTACCCTCTCCCGGACGATACCATTTACTAGATGACCTTATTTTTTGATGGTTCCAAATGTTAGCATGGGGGTGGTGCCGAGTTATTCTCATTCCTCTTGATAGTGAGCCTATACCATTATCTTTCAAACTAGATTTTGATTTACTAACAATATTGTCAAATATAAAGCACTCGTGTTAGGTCTTCAAACCACCATAGCCTTAGATGTTAAATTAATTAATATCTTTGGCGAATCTCAACTGGTTGTGAACCAAGTTAATGGTATATACCAGTGTCATAATGAGATACTTCAAAAGTATAAGCATCATGTTGACATGCTTTTGACTACCTTTGACCATTATGAACTTAAAACCACCCCACATTCCACTAATAAATTTGTAGATACCATGGCCTGTCTTTCTTCTCAAATCCCCGCTTCGCCTCCGACTTAAAAATATTTGTCATAATACAAAGGTTATAATCACCTTCTTATCTAATCTGAGACATCAACCTTATAGGAAACATTGAAATTGACCCATGTGACCTTTGGTATAAGTAATTTTTGACTATATTTCCCTTTCAATTCTTCCTCCATATCTTACTCGCAATGGACAATGATCCTTTCTCAAAAGTGTCTCTCACTATGTCATCATGGGTGGTCTTCTCTATAAACGTGGCTTTGATGTTATCCTCTTACGATGCCTTATGAGTTCTGAAATTCCATACACCATCAAGGAAGTTCATGACGGGATTTGTGGGGGTCACTTCAGTGGTTTAGCTATTGCTAAGTGTATCCTTCGCCTGGGCTATTATTGGCCAACCCTAAACCATGATTTTTGTGACTATGTAAAGTGTTGTGTGAAGTGTCAACAACATGTTAATCTTCATCACACCCCTAGTCACGCCTTATAGGTCACACATGACCTTTGTCCTTTCTCTCAATGGGGTTTGGATCTTTTCAGAGAGATCAACCCTCATTTTTCCCAATGTCATCAATGGATTATTACTGCTACCGAATATTACACTAAATGGGTGGAATTCGTAACTCTTATTTCTACAAAATCTGAGAAACTCGTGAATTCATCAATCATCACATCATTTGTCACTTTGGTGTTTCTCACCGTCTCATCACTAATAACATAAAATAATTCAAAACCAAACCCTACATAAACTCTATGATGCCTTTGACATTCAACTCGTTTTTCTTCACCTTATTATCCTAAAAAAATGGCCAAGCTGAATCAACTAATGAAACTCTAAATAAAATTCTTATGAAAGTGGTTGACGATACTGGTAAGGATTGGAAAATGCACATTCCTTTTTCCTTATGGGCTTATCACATTATTATTCACACTTCAACTATTGCCACCACTTTCTCTTTAGTCTACAGCTTAGAGGTTATCTTGCCTCTCGAAGTCCAAATTCCATCTCTTTGTATCTCACTCAAAGATATGCTCAACGATGATGATTTTCACGAGGATCATTTGACATAACTTGAGTTATTAAATGAATGTCATGTATTTTCTCTCGATCACCTCCAAATCTACCTAAAATGTATCAAATGTCCTGCAATAATCATTTCCAAGAATGAACCTTCCATGTCGCTGACCTCTTCCTAAAGGAAAATCAACATGTAACAAAAAGTAGAGAAAAGAAAAATGGGGCAAGTTCATTTCTAATTGGGTTGGAACCTATTTGTTATTAATTTTTCACACCCCCTGCAAAATGGACAACTTAGCAGGTCATAAAATCAGCAATTGATGGAAAAAGGGAAATGCTTTTGCAATATGTAGGGTAGCTCGTGTTTTGGATCGTACGATTTGGTTATAACTCACGTTGAGATGGCTCGCCACGATGAATCCTGGAGTTGAAAATCAAGATTATTGGAGAGTTGGTAGGGTTACCAGGTTGGTCAGGTGACAGGTAGGTCAGGTCACCAAGTTGGTTGGCTCAGTTGGTTAGGTGACACGTTGGTCGGCTTGGTTGGTTTGGTCACCAGGTTGGTCGACTCAGTAGGTCAGGTGACAGGTTGGTCAGTTTGGCTGGTCAGGTCACTAGGTTGGTCAGCTTGGTTGGTCGGGCGATAGGTTAGCCAACCAGGTTGGTCGGCTTGATTAGTAGGCCAGCTTGGTTAGCCAGGTTGGATGGATGGGTCGACGTCATAGTTAGACGAGTGACGCATCGTCATAAATGAAGGATGGACAACCAAGTTGGTCAACAAAGTTAGTCAATTGAGATGGTTGGTTGGGTTTGTCGGGTCACCCAATTAGACATGTAACGAAGTATATGGGTGACACGCTAGATTGGATAGGTCACTCACGAGGTTGGACACCTAGTGGCGTGTACGGTGAGGTTGGACAGGTATCAAGGTTGGGTCTAGTAGGTGGATGACCATCAACATGATCGGTAGTTCATTGTATGGACATAAATAGACGACCATCAAACCCCTAGGTTTGGATGACCCGTGATGTAGAGATGGAAACCGGGGTTGGTCAATGACCATAGTAATGTACGGCCCACATAGTTGGATGGTCAAAGTTAGACGACAAAGTGGATGGACAGGTCACATGGTTGGGCGGCCTATGAGTCCCATGTGAGGCGTAAGTAGGTGAATGAATGACATCCCAACAACCATAATTAATGAGGCATGATGCCCATGACTACCCATGTAGGAAAATTACTAAAATGAATGGTTTCCCATACCTCTTTAATGCATCCTACCGGTTGGTGACCCAAATTGCCTATATATTTTAAAAATCACCTCATTTTAAGGGATATTTTTTTAGAAAAGCAAAAGAACTCTTTCAAAATTATTTCAAAGATCTTGGGAGCTAAAGTCCTCGAATTTGGGCTTATTGTGAAGCATTTTGTCTTATTCTTATGATATAATGGATTGTGCATGTTTTTGAGCAATAAAATTCATGTTTTGTGGCCATTTTTACCCTAACTTGTATGAATTGCATTTTTGCCTTCCATTATATTTATAAGTATATTGTGCATGTATCTATCTCTTTGCAGAGTCTATAGTTTGTTGTGCTTTATGAATATAGGGAATCAAATATTGTCTTGGACTGTGGTGTTTCTACCAGCCCTCTCCTTCTCAATTTTCTCTCTATCCTTCACTCACTTGGATTGTCTCACCCTTTCTTGGTGCATCACCTTCACTTAGAGTAGTTTTATTTCATGCATCTTTTTATCCATGTCTCCTTGGAAAACATTAGGATAGGATTGTTTTAGCTTGCCATTCTCTACACTTTGGGGAAGTTGGCACTAGGTTAGAGGAAGAAGCCATATTTCTCTAGAGGATTATCCTACTTGCAAGGTCCCACACTACAGGATAATCCCATGTTATGCAGGTTGTACTGATTTCCTCGCACAAAAATCACAAGCAATCAGGGGTGCTGTAATTTTACATTAACACCTATATCATTACTCATGCCTATGGATCAGGTGCTTATCATTTATCTTCACTCAAAGGTAAACCTAAACTCCGAGCCCCTCAACGCCTTGCATCTTCGACCATTTTATTGTTACATCAAGTCATGTATCATCTTCTGTCTATTAAAATCTTGTCCCTTGAAAAACATCCACCTTCCACTTACCTATTTAAGGATCAACGACTAAACAAGAATCATGTGATTACCTGCCACCTTTCAGCCTTATCTTCAATATGAGTAGCATGGCTCTACTCATGGCATGATTCTCGTGGATATTTTTTTTTCCTTTTCAAGATGGCATCCCATGGTCGCTTGTCACTTAAAACCTCTCTTTCATATCTAACCCCTATGTGCTATGGTTTTTATTCATAAAAGAAGCCTATACTTCTTTATAGTCTATTCCATGACCTAAAAGTCTAAAAACAATTCAAGAGTAATATACATGATTTTCAAATTCAAACTCCTTGAGTCAAACTTCTAGCAAAAAGATGACTCCCTCAAAAAGGACATCTATATTTCTATCTTGTTACTATAAATAGACTACTCCCTCAAAGGAAAGCTATACAAAGCTATCCATAATGTACGTAGTCTAGCCAAAAAGAAGACTATTTCTATAAAAATAAAATAAAAATATGCTGAAGCTTCCCACATCAATCAGCTTCATGAATACCTCAAGGAGATATTCTATTCATCCCACATAGACTTCCTACATTGATCAGTCTATAAAACAAAAAAATAAGAAAAAGATAACTTTTTTGTCATGGACTTTCCTATTTTGATCTTGGGTATCTTGCAAAAGAGGCATGTTGTCTCACACCAGGTTATGATAAAACAACCTCTTTCACCTCACCGTATTTCCTTTCTAATCTTCTACCTACTCAAGGGACATGTCGTAAATGTGACATTTCGTGATCATGTGACCTTCTTCACCCTTAGAACAATCAATCATGCAATGCCTTTAGGGTCTTACGTTCATAGGCCAATATTTGATATGATAGACTCATAATGGTTCTTACCACTTAGGTGGATTTTTGTATCCTCTTACCATTCACCTCTTTTCTTACTTATTGCTCCTCCTTCACAAGACCAAACCTTCGACACCTACATTCTCGGGATTTTTGTATACTCAACCATTCCTACATGACCTAGACTCAACCATGCATATTCAACCTGTTATCTCTCGAAAGTGCACCCTGTAGAGAGATGAATGCAGGGGTTCTAAGATTTCTCTGGATTTCTCTCTTTCATAGATACAATGGAAACACCTCAAGTCTGTGGGTATACTTATTGTTGAGGTGAGTCTTTGGTATTAAGGCCGGTTCCTTTTTTATGTATCCTAAACTAATTTTTGGGGGTTTGAGGGTAAAAAGATGATTGTAAATGAATTGAAAACTAGGGTGATACACCAAACTTATTGAGGGCTTTGATTGAGTACATGCACAAATATTTGAGAATGGATTCTAGATGCACAAACCAATAGTTTTCAATAGAATATTAAGGCAAAACACTTGATGTATTGAGGGAATGATTCACAACAATACTGTTAAGATAAACATGCACACTAATATTATGCAGAAATAACTAAATTTGCAGCAAGGTAAGATAATCAATCAAGGAATTTTAACATTCACAAGAAATAATAAAGTATACACGAGCCTTCAAATAATTGGAAAGAAAAAATCAATCTCTCATTCAAAAGGTAAAAACTAGCAAAATCTGCTTCAACACTCTTGTGTCAAAAAGTCCTCTTTGTGCTTTACCAATTCACACAATATATAGCAAAATTATTCATCCCACTCTTCTTAAAAATATACTAAAAATTGTACTCACCCATGCATCCTATTTTTATCCTTTATCATGAATAAATAAAGGAATAAAAATAAACATGTTAATACAATGAGGCATTAATAGCCTTATTTACAAAACTATAACTCAGTCAAACTACAATTGACTATTCTATTTTTAATAAAGTTGGATGAATAATTTGGCTAATAATAAGCTTTGCTTGATGAGAAATTCTTCTCCAATACATGCAATCTTTGTCTTCTAGTTGATGATGTGACATCTGCAACTTGATCCACTTATAGTGATAATATTAGCACTTTTTAATCCTTCCCCTTAAATGCACATGCAAAATTTATCTCCCTATGTGAGCAAGATAATTCTTTTGACTCTTAAACCTTAGCAAAGATATTCATCCCAAAAATCACCCTCTGTGGGGACCACTTGAAGGATTGTGTGGGAAAATAATATCTTTTTTGTGAGAAATAAGATAACTCCAAAAGGTGTCTCTTTCATTGGTCAATGTAGCACTGATGTTGACCTCCTTGGATGCATTTGTCTTTCTCACAATGGACTATAATTTTGACTCAAAAGAAGAAGGGGCTCTTGGCAATAAGTATGAAAGCAAGACTTTAATCATTTGAATAGTCTTCGGTTAAATCATGTGTTAAGTGTGGTATTCGACCCCTTTGTTTTTTAGCACATGATTTGGTTTTGACCTTAGTATAATTTTGAAAAGCAATGTTACCTTTCAATAATCGGTCTCCTTGTTTAAAATCATGTGGTCTCATAAATGATTATGTTTTGATTGATATGGGATGGTCCCCCTTACACGAAAACCTGACCCTTATTTTTTCCTTGTTGGTGGATTTGATAGTGATTAGAATTTTCCAACCCACAGTGTAGTTGTGGGTTTGCAATGTGGTCCTTTCGATCTTTATGCCTTGATCTTCTCCATTGATATTTGTACTCTGGCTGGATTGGGTAGTTGGAAAGTTTTAATTACAAGCCAATTTGACCTGTTGATTTTTCTTACCCTAATCATTTCATGCCGTTGATATTTGTACCCTTTGTGGAGTTAGGGTTTACTTGTGTTTCAGGCCTGAAATTTGTATGGAGATTTGTGATTGAATGGTGGTCATTTGATTCTATACATTAAGATCTCCACCGTCGATGTTGATCTATGGAGTTAATAGTATGGACCATTTGATTTTACTTGATTTGATCTTGGTCTGTTGAACAATAACTCGATGAGTTAAGTTGGTTGAAAAGGTCTTGATGAGCTTGTCATTTGTCATTTCTCTTGCTCACTTTGAGCGGCAAAGCCCTCGGAAATTTTTCTTCGAACTGCCATTGATATCTAATCTAGAGCTCGTGTAAACACTTTTTGTAGTCTTCTAAAATCGCAGTCTTCGAAATGGCCCTTGCTTTCATGTTGTTATCCAAATAACTCTCCAAGTTATTTAGATAGCTTATATTTTCATCCCGACTCGTGTTTCACATTTCAGTTCCGCGACACTCAAGAATGTTCTTTTAACACCTTGGCACAGTTGTAGTCCCTCTACGCACCCTTGCATGCCTTCCTGCTCCCTCTTTTTACATTCTTCTATCTCCTTCTATTTCCCCTTGCATACCTTCCTTCTACGCATCCGCTTTCTCTCCTATTCTCATGCACTCCTTGCGTGCACCTCTATAGACTTACCTTCCAATCGGCTAAGTCCCTGACATTCCTCTCACGTGATTACATAGACTCGGCCTTCTTCGCACACCATTTTATCTTGCTGCTTCCGCACACCTTCCTTCAGTTGAATGCTCACATCTTGTTTCCATACTTACCTTCTGTAAGTATGCATTCCTTCTGTGTGTGTGCCTCCCCTCTGTTCACCTTTTGCATGCTTGTCTCTCACTCCTGCACCTTGCACCTTCTTCTGCGCGCCACCGTGCCAAGTCATCTTCCTCGACATGCTTGAGTGTGCTACACGTAACCTATCAAAGCGTGCTAACAGGGCACTAAATCTGGACAACCAACCAGTGCATGACACGTGGTAGAAAAGACAAAACAAATGAATAGTTGACCGATTTATTTGATCAATCTATGTGTGCCATGTGTTTTATGTGAGCTGAAAAATCTGACATCTTCTGACATTCATATCTTTTTCTACAGAGCTCAGATCGGCATGCACTGACTTGTCGAGAGCTACTGACATAAGCTACACATTAGAATTTTCAAATTTAAATGTAGGTGGGATTTGTTAGGCAAAAATAGGGAAACATCTCTCAGCTCATCAATGCACACATCCAATCAACCTCAACCACCAAATTTCATCAAATCTTTCCTTATTCCTTCTGCTTGGCATGGGAAAGCAAATATGACAACCTTGCAAGTGGATTTGTAGGCATTTATTGCTGGTTATTGGTGGTTGAAGATTTGAATCTAAGTTTCCCTCCCTTTCTCCTTCTCTTCTCTCTTTCTTCTTCTATAAATAACAAAGTTCTTGCTTTGTAAAAAGGATCCCTCCTTGTTGTAACGACACCATGCCAAAATGGTGGCTGACTTCCCATGGGTCTCAGAACTTGGCATGGTCTATGTAATGTATTCTTGCCTCCTGTTGTGAATGTAAATGAGTGTACATCCTTTAAGTAATGAAATCGTGTTTTGTGGAACTCTTGTCTTCCCTCTCTTGTTTTCATTACATCTCACCTCTCTATTTACATTTTCTAGCATGTTCATGTGTTACACACGTTGGAAGGTCGAGCCCGCATGTTCATCTATGGTCACATCGTCTGTCCTTTTCTCCCTCGCTCTCTATGTTTCCTTTGCTGCTCGTGGAGAGAGATCGACCCTTTCCTTCTGACACTTTCACCTTCCTTAGCTTAGGATTTCCCCCTTTTGCACATCCTTCTTATCCCTGGTCCCTTGGCATGTTTAGTCTAGGATGCTTTCAGCATTAGGAGCAGCAAAGAGCGTTAGAGGTAGGTAGAGGAACCGGACTTCTCCAAAGATTCGTCCCAAGCTCACAAGGTCCCACAACTTGGGGACAATTCCATTATGGTCTCAAACCCCTCGGCCCTTCTGAGGTCCGAGATGCGGGTTCACGTTTGAGTAACCATCGCCTTTTCGGCACGCCTGGTGAGAGTAGAGTGAAGAGCTTTACATCTTCATCTCAGCAAGTTCAATGTGTTATTGTTGAGATCCAGCCTTTGGAGACATTTTTCAACACATCTGGTAATTCCACTGATTCAATGCACCCATTATCTCATGTGCAGACCAGTCTCCCCTCATTCCTCCATTCATTTCTCCTTTTTCCATCATTCCACATTCCTTTTTTAAAGTTGTGTAATCATGACTTCTTTCCCACCATGGAATTATCATTTGTAGCAACAAAACTATTTCCCTCCATCACCATAGTTTCAAACTCCTCCAAATCAGTTTTATAAGCCCCATTATCCCGAAAATGCATACAACCCACCTTTTTCTAACCAAAATGTTTATGAAGAATAGGTTTATGTAAATGATGGTGGAAAATCCTTGGCCGAAGCTGGTTTTGAGAGGCAAGTGCATAAGATGGAGATGGACATGATGCAACTCAAATTCAAATGCTCTTTAAAGGAAAATGAAGTTGGCTATAAGGTCCCTTGTTTATGGTTTGGCCTCAGATTAGGCTGGTTTAGTGCCCAATAGAAGCTACACTTCATCACTGAAATGCTGCCCTAGATTACAAAGTGGGTAGAAGAAATAGAGGCTCAAAATCTAACGCATAGTAACCCCACAATGGGGCAACCTTGCACTACCATCCTACAACCCTCCCAATCCCTCCGTGCCAACTTACATCATCTCATCTCGTTGCACATGTTCCTAGCTTCTTGCACGCTGCCCCCACTAAGAATTCCATCCCTTCTCCCTCCTCACTTTCATCTCACCTTCATTTATCTTCCATTACCCTTCCTACATGTGCCTTTGCTCCTCTTACATGTGTGCCTTCCACACCTTATGTGGCCATCCTTCCATCTTCTTCCAACTCTCCTCCGTCTAATCAGTATAAAAAAATGAACCCCCTGCTAATGTGCCTATCCCAATGAGCATCATCATGTTTGACAACTATAGAACAGTTGAAGAATGGCATGACTCATGTGACTCCGACTGGGAAGAGGAAAGCATACGGACACTGCTCACGAGGAGAATCAACTAGCTCTAGAGGGTGCTATTGCGGAGGAGAATGAGTTACTTGTAGAGGTGGAACCATGTGTGCCCCAGCCTGCAAGTAGTCCCCTTCAGAAGGAAAGTCTGCAAGAAAATATCATATGTGGGATTGAGATTCAAAGTAATGGGAAAACTATAAGGATCAGACCATGCACAATCAGATATCTAGCTAGCTTAGAGCCAAAAAAGGAGTTACCACAAGTCATGCTCATTTCAGAGCATGAGGTAGAGCTTCAATGCACCAAAGGTTAGCAACAACACCTCCCAGATCCAAGTACAAAACAACTCCAGGAGGTGTATATTTTGTGTTGATACTTTGAGGAGGGAGAAACACCATCTACAAGGTGGTTTTTCACTCTCATTTCCGACCATGTTCAGCACCAAATCAACTACATGGTCACAATTTGTGAGGAAGGGAAGCTACTTCTCCCTTCCTGTTGCAAGTTTTACTTGAGTGCCCTTGCCTCTGGTTAGAGTAGGTTAGTTTAGGTTTGCTTTCAGTAACACAAGTGCTTGTGCACACTTTGCATGTTCCATTTGGGACATGTATGATTTTCAACTTTTGTACATAATGTTGTGCTTTTGTTTTGGCATGCTCCCTCTGACGTCTTTCCTTTCCTGTTGCGCACACACGCCCTTTTGTTGCTTCCTAGGATGACAGTCCAATTTTGGTAGAGGCAGTTCCAACGGTCAATGCATAAGCTTTCACTCTCATCAATCCAATTCAAAATATCTTCATATGAGAGTAGTAGTTCAGTTTAGAGTTTAGATAGAGCTTCAAGTGACTTCAGGAATGTTCTTCAAGTTATAGATCAAATCTTCAAGTTTAGGGCTTGAATCCATGCCCAATGGACTTATAAGGCTACTGATCTCTTCATCTAGTAGGTAGATGGCCCTCGAAAGTCACCAAAATCTGTTATCCAAATAACTCTCCTAGTTATCTGGATAACTTATATTTTCATCCTAACTCTGGTGTTTCACATTTTAGGTTGTGCGCACTCAAGAATGTTATTTTAACACCTTGACATAGTTGCAATCCTCTACACACCCTTGTGCGCCTTCCTAATCCCCTTTTTTTGCATTCTTCTATTTATTTCCATTTCCCTTGCATGCCTTCCTCCTGTGTGCCCACTTTCTCTCTTATCCTGTCATGTACTCCTTACGCGCACCTCTATAGACTTACCTTCCAATCGGATAAGTCCCTGGCATTCCTCTCGTGCACTTGCATAGACTCGGTTTTTACGTACCATTTTCTTTCTCGCTTCTGCGCACCTTCCTTTAGTTGAATGCTCATGTCTTATTCCCATACTTTCCTTCTACAAGTATGCCTTCCTTCTATGCACATGCCTCCCCTCTCCCCTTCCCCTTTCGCGCACTTGCCTCTCACTCCCGCGCCTTGCACCTTCTTCTGCCTGATCCACTGTGCTAGGCCATCTTCCAACATGCTTGAGTGTGCTACACATAACCTATCAAAGTGTGCCAATAGGGCACCAAATCTAGCAACCAACTAGTGCATGCCCACATGGCGAAAAACAAAAAAAAAATGAACAGTTGTCGATTTTTTTGGTCAATCCGCGCGCACCACATTTTTTACATGAGCCGACAACTCCAACATATTCTGATAGCCGTATATTTTTCTATAGAGCTCAGATCGACATGCACCTAGACTTGTCGAGAAATACTAACACAAGCTACACGTTGGACTTTTCAAATTCAAATATAGGTGGGATTTGTTAGGTGAAAAATAGGAAACATCTCTCAGCTCATCAATGCACACATCCAATCGACCTCAACCACCAGATTTCATTAGATCTTGCCTTCTTCCTTCTTCCACATGCCAAATAGACATGGGGAAGCGCATCTGATAGCCTTGCAGGTGGATTTTTAGGCATTTATCGCTAGTTGTTGGTGGTTGAATATTTGAATATGAGTTTCCCTCCCTTTCTCCTTCTCTTCTCTCCTTCTTCTATAAATAGCAGAGTTTTGCTTTGTAAAAAGGATCCCTCCTTGTTGTAACGACACCATGCTAAAATGGTGGCCAAATTCCCATGGGTCTTAGACCTTGGCATGGTCTCTGTAATGTATTCTCACCTCCTGTTGTGAATGTAAATGACTGTGTGTCCTTTAAGCAATAAAATTGTGTTTTATGGAATTCTTGTCTTCCCTCTCTCATTTTCATTACATCTTGCCTCTCTATTTGCATTTTTTGGCATGATGTGCATACTCCTATGCTTGCAGTCCCCATGTTCATGTGTTACACATGTCGGAAGGCTGAGCCTACATGTTCATCTGTGGCATGCATCATCCACCCTCTTCTCTCGTGCCCTCTCTATTTCCTTTGCCACTCGTGGAGAGAGATTGACCCTTTCCTTCTATCGTTATCACCTTCCTTAGCTTAGTATTTCCCCTTTTTGTACATCTTTCTATCCCCTGGTCCCTTTGCATATTTATTCTAGGATTTGCTTTCAACATTAGGAGCAACAATAGCGTTAGAGGTAAGTAGAGGAACTGACCTTCTCCAGAGATGCATCCCAAGCTTGCAAGGTCCCACAACTTGGGGATAGTTCCATTGTGGTCTCAAACCCCTCGGCCCTTTCGAGGTCTGAAATGCGGGTGCACGTTTGAGAAACCAACAAATACTTCTTTGCAAAAATTTTAAAACCACCATTGGTGCACACTGGTTCTATCAGTGTTTCCTCTTGATCTTGAAGGTTGTTCATTGATTCAGGAGCCTTTGTGATCTTTCATAGTACTTTTGAACTTTTTGGAAATGAATACGCAATCGTTTCTCTATTATGTTGCTCAATCTTCCATGGTGAACATATAGAGTTCTACGGATTTGGTTGATTTTATATTACTGCTTGAGGGTTACGTAGCTCTGCTTGAATTGGTAAGTTTTAAAAGACATCATATCTTGTATTATCCTTGATGAAGACTCGATATTCTTCTCTCTGTTTGAAAAACAAATGATAGATCTAAAGCCATTGTTTATTTGAGAGAAGGGTTTTTGGTTGCAGCTTGTTTATTTTCTCATTTTGAATCTATTTTGAAAACCCAAATTGGGGTTTCAGTTTATACTACTTTCGAGCTCTGACTATGTATATTCAGCCGCCATTCTAAACGCTATATTGAGCTTTGTATCTCCACATTTGGTGGCTTTTGGTTGTGTTCCTTCTCTTTGATTATGAAGCTCAATTTTTTGGTAACTTAGGATCCTGCTCAAAGCTCGCATATCTTTTAACAGCTTGGTCTCACCATACACCTATGAGTAGCCTTATGGCTATATAATAACACAAATTCTGCTAGATTTTGCTTTTTGCTTCATTTCTTTTCACAATATTGAGCTTATTTCCTTGAGGGTATTGTGAGTTCTACATTTTAAGAGTATTTGATTCTTCCATTACTTAACACTGAATTTGGGTAACTCTAGAAATTCTGAATTTCTTTCTCATGTTTTAATTCATTGAGAAGCTTAAAATATCGCTAGTTGTAGATCTTATTCGACACCTAGAAATTGACTATGGAATGTTTTATTACCCTATTTTAACTGCTCTATTGAAAACTTGAAGAGAATTAGATCTGTATTGTATTGTTTCGAGTTGAATATGTTGTAACCTCCAAGATCTCGTAGATATTACTATTTGAAAAATCGATATATGTTTTTGTGAATATATCATTTGTTGCAAGTAAATACTTCTCTTTCATTGTTATGAACAGTGTTATTTATTATCACATCATTGTATAGATGAAACCTTGACTTTGAGGAGTGATGTTGCTTCTTTAGTTGAACTGTAGGTGACATCTTCCATTGTTTAACACTGCAAGTTTTCTTGAAATTTGATATTTCTTATGAGTCATACTTTATGATAGAATATTATTATTTTTACTCCATCCAACATTTGTACTTGTTTGTTAAGATAACAAAGCTACCTTTTTAGTTGTAAAGTCTGCATAATACTCCATTAAGAGGAACTATAGTTGGCTCATATTGTTGACAATCTTATAAATTGCATAACTCAATTACATGTATGGACCATTCATCTATCTAAATGTGTTCTTTGATGCTTAATATTAGTTATCAAGACTACATTTTTGTACTATAGCATTTGCTTCCATTTTTCTTCTTTGAGTTGTACTTTGTAAGATTGTCCTCGCAATTTCTATTCTATAGTTAGTAGGCTATAATGTGAGCTCCGTAGACCATTAAGACTATATCTACTTATTCCTTTTCAAGGAAAACTATAGCTTTCATGTTCATGAAGTTTGTCTCTCATTCTCATAACCCTAGTAATCTGTCATTTGTTATTTTGATGGTTGGCATTGTGATGAAAATTGTACCTTGAATCATTTTTTTGTACCTCTACAACATGTTTATGATGTGATATTTTTTATTTGTGGATGGTTCATTTTTCCTTGTTCTTTTGTGAATTTGTTTTTGATATTTTTCATGAGTTTCTACATTTTCTTGTACTAGGCAAGCTGAAATCTGCCATTTCTTTGTTTTCGATATGTTCTATGTTGCTTTATTAGTTTGATAGAACCTATATGCTCATAATGAAATGCCAAGAAAATTCCATGCATCTTGATTGCCTGTGTTGGTGTAGCTTTTGGTGAAAGTTATTTTCTGTGAGCTTGTAAACCAATCATTGTTGTAACTTTAACTTGATGTGATGTTCTCACTTTCATGCTCTATTCTGGATTTTGATGAGAAATTAATACAGATGTTGAAAAATCTCTGAGAAACTTTCACTCTTCGATACCTTGAGGTTTACTGAAGTCCTCCGAGCTGTCTTATTGTGCTTTGACTCCTCAACTACTCTTAAGATAGTCACTTAAAATACCATTCATACCTAAAAAGGGTTTGCATTTCTATAACTATGGTACATTCTCAAGATCATCTTAACTAAAATCACTTCCTGAAGTTTTATATTCTTAAACTTTACATGGTAGTTGATTTTAAGCTTTGTACTTTAATCTCCATAAATCATGTCTTATCTTCTTAGGGAAGTGTATTAAATTCATTTGAAAATATTTTCTTTTTGAACTGGTTCACTTCCTCTCTTTTGTAACATTTTCATGATCACAAAGTCATTGATGTTTGTTGAATTTGTCTAATTATTGAGCTTCTTGATTCAATTTTGTACTTGTTGTACTTGATTATCTTGAAATGATTGCATTACTTTGATTTATCTTTATAGAATGTGGAACCTTGTAATCTACATGTTTCAAAGTATGCATGGTTTAGAACCCTTTTCTCAAGACTATGGAAGTTTGTTCCTTGTGATGTCATGATTCTCTGAAGTTGATCACGTAGCTGTACATTGAGCTGGTTGTAGTGTGTACTTTATCTCTTCATCATGAATTACCCTATGCATCCTTAGTTGTACTCAGAATCTGAATTTATTTTTATCATGAAGTAACATGTATTTATCTAAATCTATAGCTTCGACTATACAATATATTCTCTCCTTTATTTTGTAGAGGAAGTTGTGTTAAGAATATTTATGTTCTCAATCTTTCCTCAAAGACCTTGAATCAAGATCTTTTATTTAAATTTTGTACTTTTCCATTTCATCTATAAACACTTCATTCTTGATATCAGATTTGATTTTTTAACTCTCCTATGGAACTCAAGATTGTAATCATGATATTCTCCTACAGGAACATGTCTTGTTTTACAAGTAGCTCACTTGGGTTTCAATACAGACTTGATATTGTTTTGCACTCTTAAAGACTCGTAATCTTTTCCTTTCTTAAGTAATATTTTATTAGTACAATAGTTTATTTTTTGTCACAGCTTTCAAGCATTTTTAGTTATGAAATAGCATGATCGAAAGATGTAAAATGTTTATTTTACATGGTGAAGCCTTGTCAAAATTTTCTCAGATTTCCTTTTCCATTCTGTTTCAGCTGCAATTTTATCTCATTCCATTTGTTAGAATCTGCAACACTAAACTTGCATTTCTTTTATGGATTAGTACAGGTACATCTTTGTATATTCATCCTTTAGTCTGAACTGAAATAAATGTACTTTTTTGATATGTAAACACAACAGTTGGTGTTTATTTCCTTCTTCTTACCTATACCTGCACATTTAGATAAACTAGTTAGAAAACATTAGGCTTTTTGGCCTCTCTTCTATTCCATAGTTTTTCTCTTTATCTTTGCTCTTTGAAATGATTGTGAGAATCATATGTACTGATGTAGAATATTGTTGCTTGTCATTATGCATTTATATTTTCTGTAATCATACCTCCTGATATCAGGAGATTCATTTGCACGAAGATAGACAATATAAGGACATGATTTAATCCTGATCTCGTGACTAACGGTCTGTTTTCCTTTTTTTTTCAGGTACAATGTAGTGTTGAATAACAAGAATAAAGATGGAGCAGTGGGAAAAAATAAACAAGGAAATGATGGGTTCCTTCATATTCTTTTGCTTTTATTTTCATGCACATGCACCTTCTATTTCCGTAGTTATGATTCTTACTTGAGTCACATCCCACGGCTTGTGTGGGAAACATTTGAAATTCCTTATGAATAAGACATTGAATTTTGAAACTGAGTTGTGTACTTCCTTATGTATTTCATCTTTGTATATGGATTGCATAATGAATTAAATAACTCAATGACATAATTGAATGTATTTAATCATGAAGGAAAGAACTTTAAAATACATATAACCTTAGTAATGAACTTTAATACTATTGTAATCTGTAACTTTGATTGTTGTTCCAAGACTTAACACTTCATCTATTCTATATTTTTGTCTTCATCAAGATAACACATTTGTCCTTAGGGGGCCTTGTGTTCTTTTGCTTCGAGACAAACATGAAATTGTAAACTATGTGATTTGTTACGTTTTGTAACAACACACATAGATGCAAATTACATGTAGTCATTAATTAATCCAATAGAAAAAATATTAAACTAAAAGAACCTCCCCAAGCTAAGGTTTACTTCGCTAATGCCATCCATCATAACGAATTTTTGAGTTGCCCATTTTTCACGAGTGTAAAAATTTTCAACACAACCTAGACTCAACCATGTCTATTCAACCTATAATAAATCATGCCTATTTGACCTATACTTAACCATGCCTAAATGACATAGACTTTCTCATGTCTAAAACCTACTGACCCATTCATCTCCCCTATCATATTCTTCCCTAGACTATGGGAGAATTGCATTAGCTTGAGGCCCCTTTTTGTCGGGGCTATGTAGGTAGCACTTCAAGGGCATCGGGCCCTTGGAGGTTAGGTCGACACTTTTTCCCCTAACCAATTTTCCCCTTTATATTCACATTTTACCCTAGTTAGTTTCCATTTTACACAAAACTGGGAAATTAATCTATCATAAAAACATACATACCTACCATTTTATAACATCAACCATATCATACATCAATCATTTAGCATTTCCATGATATCAAATACTTGGAAATTTAACCACAACATACATACAATCCATTATTTCCATAAGATCAATAACTTGGAAATTACCTAGACTCCACCATGCCTATACCTGACCAAACCATACCTATACCTGACCTCATCATGCCTAGATGACCTAGACTCCACCATGTATATACATGACCAAACCATGCCTATACTTGACTCCACCATGCCTATACCTGAATCCATCATGCCTAGATGACCTAGAATCAATCATGCCTAACTCACCTAGTTCCCATGGTACACAATAACAATAGAAATTAAAGAAAGAGTACATCATCCATCCAACAAACATCATCAACTATATAATGGGAGTGTTTGTGTATCAATACATATATACATATATATATATATATATATATATATAAAAATAAGTATCATCGTCTCAAAACTCTTATGTACAATCTCACATATTTGGCACATAGACTGGTATATATAACAAAAATCAAAATGATAGTACAATATCCACTATGGATATCAATCATCTCCTCACCTCGATGCCCTCCTCTCCGGTCTCACCTGTCTCCTCCTCCTTACTAGTCAAACACATTGTTAGCATCTCTCCACCCTCTACTGGTCCCTTCCTGACCTCCACCTCCTCCTTCTTTCCTCCGTCAAACTCAATCTCCAAGAGCTGGTAACCTCGCCTAACCCTATCTCTCGGGGCCGATGACCCCTTGTGTTACTTGAATTGTGATTCCTAGATCTAGTCCGCTCACTGGCTACCTACTGAGCTCGGTATTCGACATAGGAGGGCACATCAATACCTGCACTCGCTAGCTGGTCCTGATAGTAGAGATCCTTGTTCGGGAATCCCTGAACCTTGCCATGGATATGGTCTACGGTGATGCCATCGGCCTAATTGCCACCTAAGAACTCTACCCTACTAAAAGAGGACCCAATCCTAGTATAGGAGCCCGTGGTGGTACTGTGTAGCAACTTGGGCTCTGTAAAACGCAACCTATGCTTGTGTTGTGGCCAACTAGCCTTGTAATCTAGCCACATGTTCCTATAAGGTGGCTACCTACCCTTCATCCCCATCTCCACCCTATGTGGGAGCATGTGCTTGTGCTACTTGGGCCTGTAGGGTCATCACCTGTGCCTGCAGGGTCGTCACTTGTGCATGTGCCCCTGTCAGCTGTCCCTACAACCTTGTAATTTGTGCCTGTAGGGTAGCCACTTGCCCCTATAATGTATCTCTCTGAACTATGATCAGACTTCAAATCAAAGCTACCCTAGCCTCGATAGTGTCATACGTGATCTGCCACCCACCACTACATCTATCCATCAGTGATGTCTACATCATCAATCTATTGATCTCACATCTAATCCTCCTACCCTGTGTGATCACTCGAACATGGTGGAGACATGGGTCTCTTTACGTCACCTCTACTTCGATCTTGTGGGAAAGGTGGGGGCACGTCCTACCATAGTCTAAACTACCGTCTCGACCATGTCTACGAGTATCATCTCGTGCTCACCGACACGCCACCCATGTATCCATCTCAATAATTGAAGCCCCTCTAACTCCTTAGCCATGCCTCTATATGAAATAAAACCAACATATGGCCGCCACACAATATCCACCATTGATAGGCCCTCCAACAACCACCTGTAGTATGTAACATCATATGTGGCCTTAACCACTCTCGGTTGTGCCCCGACTAGTACCCATCTCCTAAAACCCACTATGTATAAACTACCCCTGAACAAGTCATAGCATGGTAACCCAACTGGATGCACACACACAATGTGCTCATACACCAACAATGTAACAAGTGTGTACAACACATACCAAATCTCATGTACCTACCATAGGCCCATAACTCCCTATATAGTTAGACTAGAAAATATGGTGCATAATCAAAACATATCCACTCCTTGATCATCTCCTATAGCACCCCCATTAGTTCTCATGGAAATCTCCCACCCTCAAAATTTGAGAGAAAAACAGTGTAGTGTCACCACCATCATCAAAACAGATAACCTAGTCTCATGTGGATATGTCACATACATATCCCCAAAACTACGACTCACATTGTGATAGCTCAACATGCCCATCGCCTCACCAAATATTGCCACTATGGGCTCCACCGAAACCTCCATCAAAATCGAATACATTGGCTCCCTAATAATAGGAAGTCGTAGGATCCTATACACGTCCTCCAATGTGAAGGTCATCTTGTTAGTCAAGAATGAAATATATTGACCATAGAGTCCCATTTATCGATGAGAGTGACCATTAAGATAGAATCTCGGCCTACACGCCTATAATGCGTGATCGTACTAAGTCCCACATCCGATATGTGCTCCCATTATCCAAAATGTGCCCCCACTCATTTTGTGGCTAGCTCCTTTCATTCTTCCCTCTCTTGTGCCTCACCATAATTTTATGCTTTTCGAGCACTCAAAAATTTCTGAAATGACACCATTGGATAGAGTTCTTTCTCACTTTCCAGAAAGGTAAAGTTTTTCTCCTAACTCCATGTATTTTTGAAGTTATGGCTCGGTGGAGTTTTTGTGGGAAATTTTCCCCTGAAAGGCCCGCAGCCAATGAGATGCCGCCACGTGTCCAAGGAAGTGGCGGGGTCGGAAGAAAACTTGGTTTTTTACCAAGTGTTTGGTGAAATTTCAAAAGGGAAGATTTTCCCCCGCAGGCCCGCCGGCGAATAGAATGGTGCCACGTGTCCATGGGGAAAAATTGAAAAAATGACTAAGTGTTGGCGCAGGGAGAATTTTAATGAAGAAGGCCTGTGCCCAATTATATTGTGCCACATGTCACCGGAGGCCGGAAAAGTGGAGGCGGAGGTGAATTTAGAATTTTGGCGAAGTGTTTTGGTAAAAGGTAATGAAAAAGGTTTTGGCCCACGGCCCCCGTGACCAATCGTATTATGCCACATGTCCATGGGCACCCGAATGGCGGAGCGCAGGAGGAGATTGGGATCTTTTCCCAAAAGCTAAAATGAAAAGGAAAAATGTTTGCAGCGGGCCCGCGGTGAATGAAATTATGCCACATGTCCTAGGCCGGCGGAAGGTGGGGAGAATTTGGGAAATTTTTCCAAGAAAAAAGAAGTAAATTTCAAAGGAAAAATCGCCCCCCCAAGCGCGAGCCAATGGAATTGTGCCATGTGTCAGGTGGCGGCAAATCTCAGGAAAAGCTCGCAAGGAAAATTTGAAGGGGCAAGCCCTCATCTAATGGGGTTTCGCCAAGTGTCTAGTGGCTTCAAAATATCAGTTGGGCCCACGGAAAAGTCATGAAGGAAAGGTCCGTGCCCAATCATGTGATGCCACGTGTCCTTAGGTCATCGGCCAAAGGGAATTTTTAGAAAATTTTCCAAAGTGAAAACAAAGGAAAATGAAGCATTAAAGGCCCGCACCCAATCAAAGCATGCCACATGTTCCCAGAATGGCGGAGCAGGGGGATTTTTGGGAAAATTTTCAAAATGGCCAAAAAGTGAAAAAATTTAAAATTTTTGCCCGCCAATCCGATTTGGCCCTGTTTTTCCCTAAAATTTCAAACAGCCATATCTTTCAATATAGAGCTCAGTTTTTCACGTTCTTTATATCAATGGAAAGATGGTGAAATTATCTACAAGATTCTAGGGTCTTTTTTGTATTTTGATAGAGTTTGGAGAGAAAAATTGAAAAACACCTCTGGCACGTGGTCATGGACAGAAATGACGTTTCAACCACCGTTTTTAATGAAGAATGGCTCGCATTCTCTCCCAAAGATGGCTAAAAATGTCGGGGATGGGCCTGTAAGGATTTCCCATGCTATTTTGATTGCATTTTTTCAATGGTTGAATCTTCCTAATATTATCCCACATTTCTCTCTCTTGGGGTCATGGCTTGCACCTTTGTAAAGCCGAGAATGAGTTCATTTTTTTAAAAAAAGGAGACACTTTTTCATCTCTCGCAACTTTCCTTTTCTTCCTCTTTGGTAAAATTTGTGAAAATTTTTACCTTTCCATGTAATCCAAAGCACCCCTTTTTGCCTTTTGATCACTGTAATGCATTGTATTGGATCTAAAATGTTAATATATGCTCTATGATTAAAATCCCTCAATCCTTTCATATATCTACCATTGTTTTCTCGATCTTTCATTACATTTCGAGCAATTTGTGCATGCTTTGTGCTGTGTTTTCTTGTGGATTGTGTATGTATTGTAGTATCAAGTGTCTGCAACTCCTTTGGTGCATCACTTCATTAGCATTAGCTTCATTTTCTTGCATTCCCTATCTTTGTCCCCTTGGAATTTAGAGTAGGAACTAGGAATTCAAACCTCTGCAACTTGTAAGTGACATATCTGATCAGAGGAGTTTGAGGAACCAGCCTCTAATATGGAGATTCCTCTCCCATTTTTACAAGTCCCACACTTGGGGAAAGGATTCAATGTTGTGCAATCACACTAGATGTTCAAGATATCAACTGGAACCTAATCAACATCCAGGGGTGTTGTTGATTTGCAACAATAGTTTTGGCATGCCCGGTGGGACCTTAGAGGTCTTCATCTTCATTGCAACAAATTGATGTGCATTTTTTGCAAGTTTCTTGCTTAAAAGAGCCCTAAATTACACATCTGGCGACTCCAAGGAAGAAGAATCAGTTGGTTTTAGCAGTGCAGACCTAAAAACTCATGAGAAGAATCACCACAAGGTCAAGAGTTGGAGAAGAAGAAGTGTTGTTTGAGTATCTACAGTTATCTCCAAGAAGAAGGCAAAGAGGGAGGAGAATTCAAAGGTCTCCATCTCCACCAAACAAAACTCTCTCAACTCCTCCACTTGGTAGGCCTTTCATTCAATCAACAAGGGTTCTAAGGCCAATCAAAATGGCACAAAACAACCCCTATGTCAATTTCACTGGTAGCAGCCCACTTGCTCTCAATGCACAAAATCCAATCCCAGTTGCAGCATTGAAGAACATTCCATACTTTACTGGAGAAAATTAGACCACTCCTGGTGATCATGTTAAGGATATTGCTAATATTTGTGTAATCCATGAGATCAATGAGATGCAAGTTATCACAAACTGCTTTGACATATTCATTCAAAGGAAAGCTTTGTAATGGTTCAGAGTCTTGCCTCGGATCCATCCAAAATTGGAACCGGCTATGTATAGCCCTCCATGAGTAGTTTGGAGAAAAGGGAGATAACTTGTCCCTTTTGGAGCAGTTGACAACCATCAAGAGAGCTCCCAATGAGCAGCTGACTGACTTCAACTTCAGATTTCAAATGACTTGGGAGAGAATTCTAGTGGTAGTAAGGCCAGCAGCAGAAGGTGCTTTTCTATATTACCTTAAAGCTTTAAATTTTGATATTTCTATGTTGATTCAATCCATGGGAGGCACAACTATCCCTGTTGCTTATAGCATTGCCATTAGAGCTGAAAATTGTTTGATTCAAGCTGGAAAGCTAGCTCCTAGGCCTCTAATGCCATTGTTTCCAAGTTTAGAGATCCCAAACACTAATCAAATGCCTAATTTAGCTCCTATTCCCACTCCTAGAAATTAGAATTCAAGTGAAGCTTCTACTTCATCTTCTAGTACCTCAAATGAGCTTCAAGAAGTCATGAAGCAATTGCAAAATCTAGGCAATGAGCTGGTTACACTCAAGAGGCAACAAGCCCAAGGTTTTAGACCTCCCTTCCAGCCTCAAGCTCAGCCTAACAGGAAGCCATACCAACCTCAAAGACCACCCAATCCAGCTACAAATTTAAACCAAGCAAGACCTCCTGCCAATAGACCATTTCAGCCCTATAATCCCAATGCTACATCTGCCTCTAAAGCATTAGTGCCAGTACAAAACAATATAGCTCAAGAGTATGATTGGTGTTTCCCATGCAATGAACCTCATAACCAGTCCATGTGCTTCAACGGTGCCTTGAATCAAGCATTAATGGTGACAACTACTGGTGTGGAAGGTGAAGGTAGCCAAGGAAATAACCAACAACAAGAAACATTCCAGCAGCAATCAGCTCCAAATGATGCCACACGGTTGTAAACTGAAAGGCAGAGATTATTGTCGCATGAATCAAATGGTTTCCCAAAGTGTTGCAGCCAACACAAGGTCAAAAAGGAGAAATTTGGGAGAAGAACAACCATTGGCTCCAAGTAATCCACAACCTCCTACTACTCCACAAGTTTTGGCAAGCAAAGTGCAGTCCCAAACACGTAAGGACTACCTAAACTAGCTCTTAAGCCAACTCAAATATCAGTTACTTCTGCCCATGTGCAAGGAATGAATGTGTAGGCCAGGGGATAGCAAAGAAATCCTTCATCTCCATTCAGTATCATTGATCAGATGAAGAAGACGAATGTAAACATATCAATGTGGGAATCACTATCTATCCTAGGCCAAAGAGATTTGCTACAAGCTGCCATGAAGGATTGGTTAGCTTCAGGTCAGCAAGTCCAAATGTAAGAGAAAGTGCTCACAAATGCTGCCCAACATGAAGGGAATCATGGAGGACAGCAAGGTAAAGTGTTGAAGCCCCCTCCATTCTATGTTTCATTGATCATTGGAAACCAATTAGTACACAACTGCATGATTGATTCCGGAGCAAGTAGTTCAGTAATGCCCAAGAAAATAGCTGATCAGTTGGGAATTTAGTATGAAGTCATATCCAAAGGGGTAGTACAATTGGATGGGACAGCAGTAACAACAGTTGGAGTGATAAAAAACTTAAGTCTTACTTTGCATGCATGTCCCAACGTTGTTGTTTTACAAGATGTCTCGGTAATAGACCTTCCACCACTCTTTGCCCTATGTCTGTCAAGGGATTTCACAGCCAAGATTGGAGGTTACTTATCTGCTGATTGGTCACACATGTTGTTCAGAACAAGATATGGAACCAAGGCCACAATCAGATATGAACCTATTGCAAACTTTCACATTGAGCCTCACACTCCAAGTCAGATCAATACCAATTGTTCAGCGTTTGATCAAGAGGATTATCCAAGCACTGATGAAACTGACACCAAGGTAGGAAGCATCCTAGACCTAACTCTTGATGAATGGGAAAATAAGGTGCATGATTTTGATCCTTATCAAGAAATAGAAGAATCTAAGCTAGGAGTCTATTGCATGCATGAAGAAAATCAGCCTATTCCTAGCATCACCAAGTCAGACCACAAGGATGACAATGAGGTATGGCAGTTGTTTTTGATGGATCAAGGAGTAGACAAGGTGCAGGAGGAGGAGCTATGCTGGTTTCCCCTCAAGGAGTTAAGTATTATTCAGCTTTTAGATTTTAGTTTGCATGCTCTAATAACACTACTAAATATGATGCTTTGATACAAGGATTGCATTGGTCAATCAAGAGAGGGACAAAGAACTTACAAGTCTTTGGTGACAGTGAGTTGATTGTCAACCAAGTTAAGGGGCAGCTTACTGTCAAGAATGATCTACTCAAGTGCTAAAAAAATAAGGTGTGGGACCTCATTGAAGATTTTGAGGGTTTTGGCATAAAATCCATTCCTAGAAAAGAGAACCAAGTGCTTGACGGCTTGTAGCAGTTGGGGCAGCCATTGACGTTGTTGAAAGCATTAAAAAGACAAGGTACAACCAAACATGCACGTGATTGTGAGGCCTTCAGTACCAGACAACAATGTAAGTTGGCAAGTGTTTGAAAATGATCAATAAATCATTCATTTCTTGCAAGAAGAGGCTGAGTTCTCAGCTAAAAATTAAGAAAATTTGGAGCAGCAGTATGGTGACCAAGTGGTACAGCTGAGAACCAACAAACTACCAAAGGGACTTATTACTTTGGAGTCCATTTTCAATCCTAATGATTAGTTTAGGAAGGAGAAAGTAAACATCCAAGTCAAGGGAGAAGATTCAGTGTCCATCTCGATGGAAGAAGACAAATCACTCCAAATTGGTAAGATGATAACTGAACAAGAAAGGTATGAGTTCATACAACTTTGTCAAGAGTTCCCTGATGTGTTTGCTTGGAGATATGAAGATTTGAAAGGTTTCAATCCCAAATTAGCTCAACACACCATCAAATTGGATCCAAGTACTAAGCCCATCGGTAAAAACAAAGGCTAGTCAATCCACACATGGAGCATCTCATGAGGAAAGAATTGAATAAGTTGATAAAATCAAAATCATATTCCCTATCAAGCATTCTAGTTGGGTAGCCAACTTGGTTCCAGATAAAAAGAAGAGTGAGGAAATAAAATTGTGTGTTGACTTCAGAGATTTGAATAGATCATCTCTCAAGGATCATTATCCACTTCCTTCTATGGAGTAAATTTTACAAGTTGTTGCTGGCCTCCGAAAGGTTTTCATTACTTGATGGCTATTCGGGTACAATCAGATTATGGTGAAAGAAGAAGATCAGTTCAAGACAGCCTTTACAACCAAATGGGGAACTTATGCATACAAGAAAATGCCATTTGGGTTGTCCAACGTTGGAGCTACTTTCCAAAGAGCAATGGACATGGCATTCAAGGATTTGATTAACAACATAGTGCTGATATATCTTGATGATATCACTGTTTTTTCAAAAAATGTAGCAGACCACCTCTTTCATTTGAGACAAGTGTTCCAAAGGTGTAGAAGATTTGGAGTATCCTTGAATCCTAAAAAGTGTATTTTTCTAGCCCATGAAGGAAAACTCCTTGGCCACATTGTCTCCAAAGAAGGATTAGCAATTGATCCAGAAAGAGTTGAAGCCATAAAAGCACTACCATTGCCAAGCCACAAGAAGGCCCTTCAAAGTTTCTTGGGGAGAATAAATTTTTTTCAGAGGTTTGTCCCAAATTTTGTAGCCCTTGTCAAGCCTATCACCAAGATGTTAAAGAAAAGCATGGCTTACAAATGGATAGCAGAAGGCAAGGAAAGTTTTGAAGCAATCAAAGAAGCCATCTCTCAAGCCCCAACTCTCATCAACCCAGATTTCTCCAAGGATTTCATCCTCTATGCATTTGGGGGTGATGATACTATTTCTGCAATTTTGGTACAGCAGAACAAGGACAATGATGAGCAGCCAATTGCTTTCTTCAGCCAAATCCTAGAGGACTATGAGGTGAGGTATTCTTTCATTGAGAAGCATGTTCTTGCAGTAATCAGAAGCTTGAAGAAATTCAAGCATTTAGTTTCAAACAACAAGGTTCAGTTGCTGGTTTCTCATGTGGGAGTTAAAGAATTCCTCCTCAACAAAGACTTGAATGAAAAGAGAGCAGGTTGGATTACTCGTGTTATGGAGTATGACATTGAGATCAAAGTCACCAAGTTGGTCAGAGGAAAAGGATTGTGTGAGCAGCTGATTTTGAGCAAACAAAAGGAAGCATGCAATAAGAAGGAGGTTGTTTTGGTATTGCAAGACAACCATGAGCAAAGAAGCACTCAAGAGGAAAATAATGGTGTTCCCATTTCTTGCTGGACCCAAGACATAATGCACTTCCTAAGCACAAGTCTATGCCCTCCGAGAGATGAACAAGACCAAAAGAAGACACTTCAGATTGTAGGCTTTTCCCGTATGCCCTTGTTGATGATGTTTTGTTCAAAAGGGATGTGAATGGAGTACTTGTTGAGATGCATTAGTACAAGTCAGATTCATAGGGTGTTAGAAGAGTTCCATGGTGGACCAGCTAGTGGTAATTTTGCACCAAGAGTGACAGCTCTAAAGATCATGAGAGCTAGCTATTATTGGCCCAAGATTTTTAGTGATTGTTATGCATGGATTAAGAGGTGCAAGAATTGTGCATTCTTCACAGGTAAAGAGAGGCTAGCTACCCTTCCATTGCATCTAATTTTAGTTAACCAGCTATTCATGCAATGGGGTTTGGACTTCATTGGAGTCATTAATCCCAATTCAAGCCAAGGGCACAAATGGATTTTAACAGCCACAGATTATTTCACCAAGTGGACTGAAGCAGTAGCACTCAAGGAAGCAAATGAATCTAGCATCCTAGATTTCTATGAGGGAATAGTAACCAAATTCGGCATACCTGCTACAATAATATCAGATAATGCATTGTCATTCATTGGGTCTAAGGTGACTGAGTGGGCTGTCAAGAATGGGATCTACCTAAGCACTTCATCAAACTATTACCCTCAAGGTAATGGCCAGGCTGAATCTACAAATAAGAACTTGTTGAGGATCATTAGGAGGACTCTTGATGAAAATCATAGATCTTGGCATACTAAGTTGAAATCAGCCTTATGGGCTAATAGGATAACTCCCAAGAGATCTACAGGTAACTCTCCATTTAAGCTTGTTTATGGGAGAGAGGTAGTTTTACCCATGTCACTTGAGTTGTCAACATTGGAACTCATGAAACAATTGGAGTTGTTGGAGTTTGAGCCCATGGAAGTCGATATGTAGAATTGACGAGCTCTAAGAAATCAAAATCAAGCATCCCGAGTAATGGAGAAGGATCAAGCTTTGATCAAGAAGGCCTTTGATAAGAAGGCCAAGGGTAGATCTTTCCAAGTTAGAGATCTAGTGTTAAAATGGGATTCAGATAGAGCAAAACCGGGAAGGCATTAAAAATTTGATGCCATTTGGAGTGGCCCATACATGGTCACAAAGTGTAAAGAAAATAATGCTTTCTAATTGTCTTCATTGGATGGCGAAGAAATGTAAATTCTAGTCAATGGAATCCATCTAAAGTATTGCTATTGAAAGGAATTCTCCACCTTGTACATATTAGCTTAGATTTTCATTCCTCCAAGTGCTTGTGCACATTTTTTTGTTGTAGATTAGTTTTGTTTTCCCTAAGTGCTTTGGCACAAGATTGCTATCCCTGGAAAGATGTTTGCAGGCCTTGCTCCAATCAGATGGTGTTCCATCCTCCATCTTCCTCCTCGCAGTGTTCTAGTCAGTTGGGGTACCAGACAGAGAATTTGATGACTTCATGCCCAATGGATTACTTCAGGCAATTGGTAACTTCATCCAGCAAGTAGATGACCCCTCTGAGTCACCAAAATTGTTATCCAAAATGTGCCCCCACTCATTTTGTGGCTAACTCCTTTCATTCTTCCCTCTCTTGTGCCTCAGTCATAATTTTTTTCTTTTCAGGCACTCAAAACTTTCTGGAAATGGCATCATTGGATAGAATTCCTTCTCACTTTCCATAAAGGTAAATTTTTTCTCCTAACTCCATGTATTTTTGAAGTTATGGCTCAGCGGAGTTTTTGTGGGAAATTTTCCCCTGAAGGCCCGCAGCCAATGAGATGCCGCCACGTGTCCAAGGAAGTGGCGGGGTTGGAAGAAAACTTAGTTTTTTACCAAGTGTTTGGCGAAATTTCAAAAGGAAGATTTGCCCCCGCAGCCAATAGAATGGCGCCACGTGTCCATGGGGAAAAATTTGAAAAATGACTAAGTGTTGGCACAGGGAGAATTTTAATGAAGAAGGCCTGCGCCCAATTATATTGTGCCACGTGTCACCGGAGGCCGGAAAAGTGGAGGCGGAGGTGAATTTAGAATTTTGGTGAAGTGTTTTGGTAAAAGGTAATGAAAAAGGTTTTGGCCCGCGGCCCCACGACCAATCGTATTATGCCACGTGTCCATGGGCACCCAGAATGGCGAAGCACGGGAGGAGATTGGGATCTTTTCCCAAAAGCTAAAATGAAAAGGAAAATTGTTTGCAGTGGGCCCGTGGTGAATGAAATTGTGCCATGTGTCCTGGGCTGGTGGAAGGTGGGGAGAATTTGGGAAATTTTCCCAAGCAAAAAGAAGTAAATTTCAAAGGAAAATCGCCCCCTCGAGCGCGAGCCAATGGAATTGTGCCACGTGTCAGATGGTGGCAAATCTCAGGAAAAGCCCACAAGGAAAATTTGAAGGGGCAAGCCCGCATCCAATGGGGTTTCACCACATGTCTAGTGGCTTCAAAATATCGATGGGCCCACAAAAAAGTCAGGGAAGGAAAGGTCCGCGCCCAATCATGTGATGTCACGTGCCCTCATGTCATCGGCCCGATGGGGAATTTTTAGAAAATTTTCCAAAGTGAAAACAAAGGAAAATGAAGCATTAAAGGCCCACGCCCAATCAAAGCATGCCACGTGGTCCCGAATGGTGGAGTGTGGGGATTTTGGGAAAATTTTCTAAATGACCAAAAAGTGAAAAAATTTAAAATTTTTGCCCACCAATCCGATTTGGCCCTGTTTTTCCCTAAAATTTCAAACAGCCATATCTTTCGATCTAGAGCTCGGTTTTCACGTTATTTATATCAATGGAAATCTGGTGAAATTCTCTACAATATTCCAAGGTCATTTTTGTATTTTGATGGATTTTGGAGAGAGAAAATCAAAAACACCTCTGGCACGTGGTCATGGACAGAAATGACGTTTCAACCACCGTTTTTAATGAAGAATGGCTCGCATTCTCTCCCAGCATGGCTAAAAATGTCAGGGGATGGGCCTGTAAGGATGCCCATGTTGTTTTGATTGCATTTTGGTCAATGGTTGAATCTTCCCCACGTTTTCCCACGTTTCTCTCTCCTAGGGTCGTGGCTTGCACTGTAAAAGCCAAAATGAGTTCTTTTTTTTTTAAAAAGGAGACACTTTTTCAGCTCTGCAACTTTCCTTTTCTTCCTCTTTGGCAAAATTTGTGAAATTTTTTACCTTTCCATGTAATACAACACCCCTTTTTCCTCTTGATCACTGTAATGCATTGTATTGGATCTGAAATGTTAATATATGTTCTATGATTAAAATCCCTCAATCCTTTCATATATCTACCATTGTTTTCCTAATATTTCATTACATTTCTTTTGTGCATGCTTTGTGCTAGTGTTCTCTTGTGGATTGTGTATGTATTGTAGTATTAGGTGTCTGCAACTCCTTTGGTGCATCACTTCATTAGCATTAGCTTCATTTTCTTGCATTCCCTATCTTTGTCCCCTTGGAATTTAGAGTAGGAACTAGGAATTCAAACCTCTGCAACTTGTAAGTGACATATTTGATCAGAGGAGTTTGAGGAACCAGCCTCTAATCTGGAGATTCCTTTCCCATTTTACAAGTCCCACACTTGGGGAAAGGATTCAATGTTGTGCAATCACACTTTGGATGTTCAAGATATCAACTGAAGCCTAATCAACATCCGTGGGTGCTGCTGATTTGCAACAACACTCCCATTCCTTAGTTGTCATGCTAGGCCACATTTGTACCAATAGAGGTGGTACTTTGTCTCTCATAGTCAATTGATCTCTCACCTACATCATCCAACCTAACATTTTCAAGTCAAGACCCTCTCCAATATCCTATTACCCAAATCTCAAACTCGCCTCATACTTAGCCCTTTTTGTACCAAATAATACCTAAAACACATCAATCATACCTACCCCTTTACCTAATTAATCTAAGACCCTATTGTCTACATTATCATACTTACCTACATACCTATCACACCCATACCAAATTTTTCCTTACCCTCTTCCACCTACATTAGTCTTCACCTACCCCTGCCTCACCTGTTTAACTTTCCCATCTAGCCCTTCCTTCACCCTGTCACTTTTTACAAAGGATCGACATCAACCGACTTGACCGATGTTATCTAAAACCAATCGACATCAGCCAACCAATGATTGACGCCGGTCACTATTTCAATGATGAAACCGAAACCCCCATCCCCATTGTCAAAAATCAACAAAAATAACCTAAAACCCTACCCCACCCCACCCAAATTTACCCTACATTCATTCCCAACCCTACTTAACCTACATTTTCCCCTTTCCCACCCCCATTTCACCCCTTTTTACCCATAATTTCAAACTCAAATTTCCACCCACATTTTACCCAAATTAAACACACTTTTTTCATCAAATACAAGCTTAGAAATGCCTCCTTCCTTTACTCGGTGTCGCTCTCTACTTGACACCTTTAGTCTTTATGTCGGTGGTCCTCTCACTCCCTCTCCCACCTCCATCATGCCAAAATCCACTCCTCACCTCACAACCAATCAAATCACTCTAATCAATCTCATGGACCCACCTACCGAATGCCAATCACCTACTATTAGCTTGCCAACTCAATGCTAAGAACCTCATACAGCTCACTTTCCAACCTTCCACATCTTCTTTGTCATTTTCCACAAATGGAAAAGAAACAAATGAATCCGTAAAACATAGATTTTACCTTTTTATCCCCAAATCAACATGACTAACATCGGTCAGGTCATGCCTAGCCAATCGACGCGTTGGTTAAGCTTTAACCAACATCGACACTGCATATATCGTTTTGACCCACACTATACCCACTTTGCCTACAAACAATGTTTTCAAACAAAATTTACCCTTCCCAACACCTATTAAAAACTTATCCACAAGTCTACAATACCTGTAAATTTCCTTAATTACGCTTACGGACATGTTATTTACCTATACCTCAACCTTACATATGCCCTGACCTACATACCCTGACTTGAACCTCCTTTTGTGACATTTAAATTAATGTATTCAATATAACTTGTGATGATGCTACTTGTGTGGTTTAGCCTAGTGACCTTACCTTGCCTGATGTTGTGATGTTTATCCCGAGCAAACCTTTGGTGCCCTGGAACAAAACCTATTACCCGTTCCTACACCTTTCCTAGTTGTGATTTAGGACCATATCCTATACCTTGGATACCTAAACCACTTCAACCTTGTTTGGATAAACCTATCGACCTTTGACGAAGTAGAGTTTATAAGCTCTTCAACTTGGTACCTTATCACAATCTATATGTGTGTGTGCATTTGATTTCCATTACCTATTACCCAACCCGACCATTACCCTTACCTACAACCCATCCACCCTTGTTTTTATTAACAACCTATTTATCAAACCATTCACCGACTCTTTCCTACCTCATTAGTTCCTGGTTTGAGGGGGATCACTTTCATCCATACTTGGGGCAACCTAATCTCCACTCATACCTAGGACACCGACTTCCTATTTTTTTCAAAGTGTCGCTTTACCAATACAAGCTACGTGACAAAAAAGGGAAAATTTATACACGAAATTTGGGTCACATGCCCTTTAGTCCCCTTCAATTAATTAACGTAACACATTTAACTAATCATGACCCCTTCATCCCATATTAATATTCATCCTCACATTATTAATTGATTTAATTATTTTAATTAAGTTAATTTCATCCTCACACCTCCACCTCATCATTACACCTCACCCTGGACCCATTCCAAGGGCATATAACTCATAGTGACCAAGTCATCACTCTCAACACCGAGTCATCACTCTTAGTGTTAAGTCACCACTTGACCTAACTAACTAAGAATTCTTATCAAACCTAATTGGAATTCTTCTATGACCTTCCTACCTTTTCTAACAAGAATTCCATTTCCTAAGCAGACTCAATGAGGAAGGCACACTGAATTTGGGAAGATCTACCTATTTTTGGTAAACCTAGACTTATCCTCCTTAACCGACGCCTGTTATATCCTCGGCCAATGCTGGTTACCTAACTGCCTCGGTTCCTATATATATAATTTCACAACCTTTTACCTAGGTTGGTCATTTTTAGTTTTGAGAGAACTATTACATTCAAGTGTGAATCCAAAGCCTCTCAAAGATCTAGACGACACAAAATACATAACTACATGCCTAAACAAGCATCTGGTTCTCCTTCCAGAGTATTGGAATACTCACGAGAACACTACAAGAGTACTTTGCCATGACATTGACTCCAAAATCTCTTCATGGATCAACTACCATCCACCTTCACCTACCAGATCTATAAAGACAAGTAAGTATTCATGTTTTCGATCATATTGTGATTGCTTAAAGTATAAATTCCTTACCTCTTTCATCATACTTTATTTCTGCATGTATTCCTTTATCTTCACCTCCTCACCAATATACCAATCCAACCACCTGTAGCCTTTTTTCCTTCCTTGACTTCCCCCTCCATATCCCTGAGTCTTCTCAGTAATATTACGAACCTAACTACACCCTTATCACTCTCTCTGGCAATCACGGAGAAGCCCAAAACCATTTTTATCAAATTATTGTAAATTTCCCCTATTGACGTCAGTTTCACCTCTATACCAACATCGGTCACCTTACCGATATTGGTCTTTGTGTCATTTCATTCCTTTTGACCAGCAAACCTCTTGATCAACCAAAACTAACCCATACCTCACCCGATCAATCCTGCACTCGCTCGACCTGCAAAACCCATAATAACCTACCAAACTTCTAGATCTAATAATAACCTTACCTATATATCATATTTTATTATTGTATTTCCGTGAGATACCTAAATCGTATAACTATAGTAGGATTTCCTTACTTCATGATATTTGTAATATTAATTTATATTTGAAAGTGGATTGCTAGCCTTCTATGAAGCATCACACTTACCGAATCTAGCATTTTCTAGGAAGTCCACTAACCTATATTATTAATGTTATCTGGTGGTCTTGTTGTATTTCTTACTATTCACGATCAACTTGGATCAAAAAGTCATTAATGCGTACAGGTAAGTGCAGCAAGTTGGGGGACAAAAAAGGGTCATAAGTGGACGTCATATTGCAAATAACAACATAATATCAACTTATAGGGATTATTAGCAATACATAGGCTCAAAATTAGAAAAACTTATATTAATATGAATCGTAGCATCCGGAATCTAGTTTCTAAAATACTAATTTTTAAAAAAATGGACAAGATTATCTATATTAAACTCTCAAAATTCAATGACTTGGTATTTATTTTTAAAAATACCTATAAGATTATAGTCCGTTTGCCCACAATTTGGATGACCAAAAATTGATATATATTTTTCTCCTTTGGTGAGAAGTTAGATGCCACTATCTATCTTGGGATGAATTTTATTTTGTATTTTTTTGAGGAATATTTTATTTTTTATGATTTTTCTATGAAATTGGTATGAAAACATAAAGAAAACAAAGCACTTTCCGTTTTCCCGCCATAACTTCATCAAAAAATATTGAAATCAAATAATTTTTTTTTTTGAACATGTATATAATTTCACCACGGTTGGGATGGTATAAGTTTTATCACATTCTGATAAGTGAAACAAAATTTACAGTCTTAAACGTAGACATAAACATTCACTGGAAAAAGTGTCTTAAAGACCTACTATTAGTAAAAAATTATAAAATGATATTTATCCTACTCTATTCACTTTAAAATTAGTATTTCTACAAAGCTAATAGTCTCCCCTATGCAATGATACCACTTTTATGACATATTTTTTACTTTTCAAAGCATGGTTCAAGTCCGTGGAAGACTAAATTTGATGTTTTGTTGTTTTTAATGTAAAATTCAAGATTTGATGTCCACTTAATTGTCCCCAACTTGGTGCAATTACCCTGCATTCAACCTTCGAACTACATATCACATGTATTCCTCCTAACCTATTTCCTATTTAGTTTTAACTAGCAACAAATTAGGTGAAACACCCGACTACACATTAGTACTAACATCCTCCTAGTTACACCAATACAGGAGGACGAGACATGCATTTAGATAGTTAACGCAAAATAGTAAAAAGTAGCATTTTGTATATTGTGGCTACGACAATGAAGGCATGTATGCAAAATTTGAAAGCATCTACAAGTTGTTAACTAAATGATTCGAGGACAAATGGTGTCATAGATAGCTAGATTTTAGGGTATACACAAAATGAGTTAATTGAAAGGCATTGTAAAATGTCATAACATTGTGGGATGCCTTGAAATTTTGGGTTATGTATACCCTCCCTACTCTCTTCTACATGAAAAACAACTTAGGAAACTCATAATAACAAAAAAGTGTCAATGTAATCTATAATTTGTAAACACGTGATTTTTAACTCTACAAGGGTTAGAGATAAAAATTAATTTGGTACTTTGTTGGCATAATTTTAGCTAACCAATACTAAAAATTAAAGATATGAGTAACAAAAATCACTAGTACTAAAATTTTTCCATTGTGCCTTCAAAGTTGATGAAAGGAAAGAGAATGGGGGCACAACTCTTCTATCAATGCAACACAAACACCCACAAACACACACCCCTTGCTCTACCTCCCCCCTTTGCCAAAAGTATGGTGTTGTGGTCTTTCTTTCTATGACCTCCACAAGAAGAAGACATGATACAATAACCTTAATCTCAACCCCACATGTAAAACATGATCATATCAATTCACAAGAAAATATGAAAACCTAGAGATAAAAACCAACAAATGAGAAGAAAATCTAGAGAAATGAAGAAATCACTATACGTAAATTGCTCTAAATGGTTGACATGGATCTAACTTTAAAATGACATGATGGAAACATACATTATGGAAATTTTCTAGAATGAGATTTGTGGCAAAGAGATAAGCATGATTTTTTGCCACGTATCTTAACAATAACAGACATTGAATATAGAATTTAATGCCTTGTACAAATGTCATTTAGTAATTTACTTGATATAAAGAATTCCAAAAGTGACATGACATTGTGGCGATATGCTTCTAAAATATTATGGGGTGTTCATTAAAACAAAAATAATGGAATATTACAGGATAAAGGATTAGAAGAATGTTCACTAAAAATTAGATGCAAAAATTATAAAAATAGATCAAATATTACACATGGCATATTGTTATTGATCGAGAAAAAAGTATTTTTGAAGCCAATATAACTGCCTTGAACAATATAATAATGTATGATTAAGAAAGAATGTTAACTTTTAAGGAGAATATCTAATAAAAGATTCATCATCGATTCACCATCATTTGAAAACAACCACAATAATTCCTACACCATATTAGAGTTGCACCATTTTATATCTTGCATTTTTCATCCTATTTTAAACTCCCATAAAACTAAATTTTCAAGCGGCTACAAGTTTTGCAGTTGTAGACATTTAAAATTTCAATGTGGCTAATTATGATTAACATGTCCCACAAATATCCCAACATCATCCATATAATAATTAATCGCAAGATTAATTATTATTATTTAATCTATTTTAACATATTTACCCCTTTATCATTATTTACCATTTATACCAAATCCTTTTAATTCATTATTATATCTCATCTTATTATTAATCACTTTTATTTCATTATAATATCATATTATCATTATAATCCTTCATTAACATTATATAGGAATTAATATTCCTACATCTCACCTACCACCTACCCAACACATCCCTACAGCTAACCTTTCTATCTAACCTCACCTCTAATCATAATTTTTTAACCTAATCCAATCCTAAACTAATCATATCCCCTACCTCCAAATATAAAGGCATCTATTTCTAGAAGATTCCAATTCGAGAAGCTTCTCTAACTTTCTACTCTTCTCCATTGAATTTTAAATTCAATGGATATTTCTCCATAATTCTAGAATTTTCTAATTCTATAATTAATCCCACCTCTTCCACTTCTAGAATCTTCCATAACTTTATACTCTTCTCCATTGAATTTTAAATTCAATGGATATTTCTCCATAATTCTAGAATTTTCTAATTCTAAAATTAATCCCACCTCCTCTATTTCTAGAAGCTTCTAATTCTAGAAGCCTCTCTAAATTTCTACTCTTCTCCATTGAATTTTAAATTCAATGAATATGTCTCCATAATACTAGAATTTTCTAATTCTAGAATTATCTATCTTCTCATTCAATACTAACCATTGATCTTCCATCTACTTGGCAAGATCCTAGCCCTCCAATTCCTCTTCCAAAAAAATAAATTGGCATGCCACCCTCCATGGAAGCCAATCCATAGATCTCAAGAATCCATAACCAAAATTTTCCATTTTTATCATCTAATCAATCCATCCACTCTATCAATCCATCTTCAATCCACTCCAATCAATTCATCCTTCATCAAACATCAATCAATCCAAGCAAATCAAAAGGGAGGTGCTGCACCAGTGTCTCCAAAATATGAAGCAAGAACATCCAATCCACTATCAAGAGCACAACCAAAGAATCAAGGGATTTATTCATTGGTAAGTGAAGCTATTGCACTTCTTTCTCCCTTCCATCTAGCTTAATCTGAAGTATTGTTGAATAGATTAGATTTAGGAATAAATTGCTTTGTTTTTGGTTTCTAACTATTATCTTATCTTGCTAAAATATACATTTCTGCACCCATCATTTTGAAGAACCAAAATATTCAATATTTTGTATATAAAATCTTATATTTTGTTTTTAATTTGCTTTTATATATCCCCTTGTGTGCTTGTTATATCCCGAAGGTGAAACCGCGTATGCTCTCCTCTCACATCCTAGGACGATCTTGAGGATCAAAAGCGGCTAACCTTACCATTTTTATTTTGTAGGGGAAATGTGACATGGAAGTGATATCCACACACTTTCTACATTTGCAAGGGTCTCGTGACTATGGGCTTCATCTCCATGCACGTAGAAACACCCCATGTTCTCGGTGGGGTATATAAATTCAAGGATAGTTGTCATTATTGGCTAATCACTTGATTATTTTAAGAGTGACGTGAAGTGAAGGGATTCCATGTCCCAATACCCAGGCCTTAGACAACATCCTTGCAACATGAACTTGGGCCCCACGTACTGTAAGGTATATCGAGGACTCCCCTAGTGAGCTCGTGTATCCTAGACTAGGCAACCTCTTGGTTGTATATTAAGCTATAGTGCAAGGATGCTGCACTCCCAAATATCACTCACTAGCCGACCCACATTGAAAAATAGGTAGAGAGCCAATTTTGGCACCATCATTGGTGTTTGGTATTGAAAGTGGGCTATAGCTGGATTGCACTCCCTCGTGACTAGTTAGGGTGTGTGTTGCATGTTTGTGAACACCTTTGACCATCGTATCACTTTAAAATTTTAATTGACCAAACATCATCATAATCAACCATCCTTAATCAACACAGTCCCAATCCAAATCCCATCACCATCCTTAATCAATAATCCTAATCCAAATCTAATCCCCACAAATCCTATTAAATCATGGCCTTTGACCTTCAATCCCCATCCTCTCCAAACCAACATCCAAACCCCTACCAATTTTCTAAATCCATCTACCAAGTTATCCCATCAACCCCTACCCATCAAAGTCAACCACATCACTTTGACCAAAAAGTTCCACACACCATCCAACACATTAATAAACAAAACTCAAACCTAGCATCCTACCTTAACCAATCCTCTCCTCACCATCCCAATCAACCATTCCATGTTGATCCTAACATCCTAAAAACCATCCAACATCTTAATAAAAACAATATCCAATATTCAATCTTCAATCAACCCCTAAACCATCATCCCCTAACTAATCCCATCCAATTTTTCTCCTTCCTAATATCCCTACTCCTCACACCATTAACTTCCTCTTTAGGAACACAAATAATCTCAATCCACACCAAGACCTAAAAACATACATATATATCCCAAAAATGCAATTACATAGACTTTGACCACCTCCCTAACTTTGACCTAGATCAAGAGGACCTCCTTTGTGTCCTCGCTAATCTAGTCATCAATCCCAAGCTTACACATCCATCTCGAAACCACCAACTCCAAACCCCTTATCAATCATCATGACCTCCATCTTCATCCCATCAAAATCATACCAATCATCCACCACTATCCAAAACCTCCACTCCTAAAACCTTCACTATACATAGGTAGTGATCTAACCTTCCATCAACGAGTGGGGTCTAGTGTTTGGAGATCCAAGCATGCAAGATCGGCAAGGTAGGACAAAAACCTCCAAATCTACCGATCAAAGAATGTTGTTAGTAGTAATCTTCGGATTTAATGACCTCCTCACCAAAAGTAACACTAGGGAGAGTTTCAATAGGAGACATGATAAATTTCTTTCATGTGACTTAGGATTCATTATAAACCCATCAGCCATTGTGATTTCTAGGTGAAGAATCTCTGGAAGAGCCCAAACACCACCTCCCATTGCCTTATCCTTCTTATGGTTATTATCCCCCATGAGGCCATTGGTTAATGCTTCAATGGAACTAGAAACCCCTCCAATGAAAGTGTCTCGATTTGTTGTGGACATGATCCAACACCGCATTTGTTGATGCCGCCACCGTTAGCAGGTTTAGGGCTTGGGTTCGGGTTTTGCTAGCCATTTGGGTTAGGGATGTTAACTCAAGCAGATTACTAACAATAATATTAATAATAATAGTTTTCCATTTTTTAAAAATTTATGGATAATATTAATATTAGTAATAAGATTAAAATCATTGATAATGATGATGACAAGGAAGATGATCATGGTGGTGGTGGTGATGGGGATAATAATGATGATGATGAAAGTGACAATGAAGATGATAAATATGACTATGATGATGATGATGATGAAAAAGATGAGAATGGTTTAGAGGAAATGATTAAGATGAGAGGAAATGAAAACAATGAGAATAACAATTATGATGATGATGACCAAAATGATGATGAGACAATTATGATATTGTTAATTATGATGATGACAACCAAAACCATGACAATGACGATGACAATGTTAATGGTTGTGAAAAAGATGACAAGAACAAGGACAAATTAATTTATCCATTGAAATTTTAAACATCTCTAAACATGACCCATACCAAACTCTAAAATATCATATTACATATATAACATATGTATTCACTTGTAAGTTTGCAAGTTGTATTTGATGATGATAACAATTTGGACTAGTGTTGTCCATATAACAACCTATGGTCCGCTCCCTAAAAACAAAAGTATAAATTATAAAACATAATTACTAAACACTTAACCCTAAATGTTATACCTTAAAACATGATCGTTAGATGTTAATGAATGATGCAACTCATGCACCAATGGAGTGGGAGTGGTGCGGTTAAGTCACATAGTTGTGTACTTTCCCACCCATGTTTAAATCCCCTCGAGGCATGATCCTCCTCGGAGGTGGTTCACCGCTAGATGCGGCATCTCTACTCATGTTGATGTTGGTGGTTACTCCTCCCACTGCTGATGTTGGTTGTTTCTCTTCTCGTTGTTGTCGATGGTGGTTTCTCCTCTCGTTGTTTGTTGATCCTCTTGTTGCCATCACCGGTAGTTTCTCCACTCGATGCCATCAATAATAGTTGTTCCACTTGTTGCGGTCACTCCACGGTCGCCGCATCTTCACTATGGCTTCATGGTTGCTTCAATTGGGATCCTAATGGTGGTCCCCTTCATTGTAACCTAGGTTGTGGATCCTCTCAAAAAAATCCTCAATTTTACAAGGATGTGGGTCCTTTCAACACCCTCATTTACCCCAATTCCAAAAAAAATGATGCAATTCATGCAATATTTGGGTTCGTCATGACTATGATTTTTCTATACTACGAATGCTAATGTGAATCCTATATCTACGTGAATGTGTTGATTATAATAAATTCATTTTATGAAATACGTATTCTATTAATTTTTTTCATAAAGATGATCATTACATGATAGTAATATCATTTTTTATTTTAAAAAATTGAATTCTTTATTTTATAGAAATTTATAACAAATTACTTCATTTCTTAAATTTTTAGATTCAAAATTTTAAATTTACAATTATTAATTTTGAAATTCAAAATGTTCTTTTTTTAATTTTAATGTAATAATAATAAATATATGCGCAGTGAATGCTAGGCCTTACCGTACACTACCATTGCACACACACACTCCGATCTTTTAAAATAAGTCGAAATTAAAAACTAAAGAGATTTTCAAATTCCAACTAATCCAAAATCCTAAATGTTTCAAAATCGGGATATTTTTGAAATCGTGAATTTTTCATAATTGTGACCCCTAAACCATAAACCGTAAACACTAAATCCTAAAATTTGAAACCTGAGTCATAAATGCTAAAACCTAAACCCCAACATCCTAAACACTAATCCTAAAACCCTAAATCCTAAACCATAAACCATAAACCTTTAACACTAAATCCTATACCATCACCATTAACCATAAACCCAAATCCCTAAATCATAAAACATAAACTCTAAACCTCAATCCTTTAACTATAAACCCTAAACCTTGATCCCTGAGCCATGAAGTCTAAACCCTAAACCCTAAACCCTAAAAATAAACTCTAAAACCGTAACCCGAACCTTAAACCCTAAACCCTAAAAAGTGAAGCCTAAAGCCATAGGCCTAACCTCAACCCTAAACCCTATACCTTGAACTTTCAACCCTAACCCAAAACCCTAAACTTTTTGCTATATACCTAAACCCTAAACCCTAAACTCATAACCTCAAACCTCGAACACTAAGACCATTAACCATGAACATTGAGACCTAAATACTGATCCCTACACCCTAAACCCTAAACTTTGAGCCCTTATACCCTATAAACCCTAAATCTTAAGCTCTATTTACTTCTAAACCCTAAAACCCTAAATGATAAATCCTGAATCCTAAACCCACAATTGTAAACCATGAATCATAAACCCCTTATTTAACACCCTCAATCGTAAACCTCGAACCCCAAACCCTAAAACCTAAGCCCTAAATCATAACCCTAAAACCCTAAAACCTAAAAACTAAATCTTAAACCCTAAACCTTGATCCCGAACCCGAACCTCAACCCCGAGCCCTAAGCTCTAAGCCCTAAACCCTAAACACTAAACTCTAAACCCTGAATCCTAAGCCCAAAATCTAAAAATAAACACTAAATCCACCGAGCCTTAAAACCTCACAACCTAGAAACCTTAAAAGAGATAGATTTGGAAAAAGTTGGTATTTTGAAAAACTTGGGATTTTCAAAAAGTCTAGATTTTTTAAAATGTTAGGATTTTAAAATACTTGAGATTTTGAAAAAATTCACGACTTCTGAAAAAGTTTCAATTTCAAACAAAGTTGTTATTTTTGACAACATCAAGATTTTAAAAATGTCGGGACTTTTAAAATGTTCAAATTTTCAAACAAGTTGGGGTTTTCGAAAAATGAATATTTAAAAAAAGTCAAGAATTTTGAAAAGTTGGGATTTTTGAAAAAGTTAGGCTTTTCGCATTTTTGAAGAGTCGGGATTTTTGAAGAGTCTAGATTTTTAACAATATCAAGAGTTTTGAAAAACTTAATATTTTCAAAAATTTAGGATTTTTGAAAAGACGGTATTTTAAAAAAATTGATATTTTCCAAATAGTCATGATTTAGTAAAATTGAAGATTTTCATAAAAGTTGAGATTTTTAAAATAGTCAAGATTTTGCAAAATGTTGGGATTGTTAAAACATCAAGCTTTTTGAAAAATTTATGATTTTGGAATAAGTCGATATTCAAAAGTACCAATTTTTAATATTTACAATTTTCGATAAAAATATCATTTTTTTAAAAAGTAAGGATTTTTAAAAAAGTCGGCATTTTTAATAAAGTTGAGAGTTTAGACAATTTAGGAATTTTTAAAAAGTTGGGATTTCTAAAAAAAAATTATTTTCGAAAATGTCAAGATTTTCGAAATAGTTGCGATTTTCAAAAAAGTTGGGATTTTCGAAAAATATGGGATTTTGGAATTTTAGAGTAAAAATTTCAAAATTATAATGATGTGCCAAAATTAGCAAGAAATTTGAAAAGGCCATAACTTGTGCTCCGAGTGTCCGTTTTTGAGTCTATTTTATTTTTGAAACGACATGTTTCAAAAATCTCAACTTATTCAAAATATCAAGATTTTCAAACAAAAGTCGGGAGTTTGAATGATTTATATTTTCTAGAAATTCTGGACTTTTGAATATGTCATAACTTTTGAAAAATTCATTATTTTCCAAAAAGTTGTGAATTTTAAAAAAAAGGATTTTGAAGAATTCGTAATTTTGGGAAAAGATGGAATTTTCTAATTCTAAAAAGTTCAAATTTTAAATTTTTAATAGGGTTTTTTAAAAATTTGATACTTTTCTAAAAGTCAAGATTACGAAAACGTTGGGATATCAAACAAAAATTAGGATTTCAAAAAAATGTTCTTTCGAAAAGCCAAGAATTTTGAGAAAGTTGGGATTTTGAAAAAGATGCAATTTTGAAATAAGTCAGAATTACAAAACTGAAGAGATTTTTAAATCCCAACTATTTTGAATATCCTAATTTTTTTAAATTCTAACATTTTCAAAATCCTAACTTTTTATAAAATCATGACTTTTTGAAAATTTTGTTTTTTTAAATCATAAGTTTTTTTAAAAATTGTGAACTTTTTAAATTCATCACTTTTAAAATCTTTGAAAATCATGAATTTTTCAAAAACCTAACTATTTCAAAAATATATATTTTGGAAATCGTGAACCCTAAACCCAAAAACTTATTACTTGAGTCATAAACGCTAAATCCTAAATCCCAACATCCTAAACACTAAGTCAAAAACCCTAAATCCTAAACCATAATCCCAAATACCTAATTCAGTAAACCTAAACTTTAAACCCCAAACCTTAAATCATAATCCCTAAACCTTGATCCCCGAGTCATGAAGCCCAAACCCTAAACTCTATACCCTATACCTTGAATTGTGAGCCCTAAGAAAAAAAAAAAAATCTAAGCCTTAAATCTTTAGCTAGAGACCTAAAACCTAAACCCTAAACTCATAACCCCAAACCTCAAACCCTGAGCCATGGACCCTCAACCATGAACACTGAGACCTAAACCCTGACCCCTACACCATAAACCCTAAACTTTGAGCCATATACCCTATAAACCATAAACCTTAAGCTCTAATTGATCCTAAACCCTAAATTCTGAGTCTTAAACCCTAAAACCATAAATGCTAAATCCTAAATATTAAACCATCAATCGTAAACCATGATCCCTAAACCCTAAATGCAAAACCCTCAACCGTAAACCTCGAACCCCAAACCCTAAAACTTGAGCCCTAAATCCTAACCCTAAACCCTAAAACCTAAAACACAAAACCGTAAACCCTAAAACCTATAAAACCCTAAACCTTGATCCCTGAACCCAAACACTAAACCCTAAGCCCTAATCCCTAAATCCTAAACACTAAACTATAAAACCCAAATCATGAACCCAAAAACCAAAACCCTAAAAACTAAATTGCTTAGCCCTAAACCCTCAAACTATAAACCTTTAAATAGTTAGATTTGGAGAAAGTTTGTATTTTAAAAAGGATTTTAAAAACTTGAGATCTTAAAAAAAGACACGACTTTTGAAAAAGTTACAAATTCAAGCAAAGTTGTTATTTTTTAAAACATTAAGATTTTAAAATGTTAGGACTTTGAAAATGTTCATATTTTCAAACGAGTTAGGGTTTTTAAAATAAATCTTTTGAAAAGGTCGGGATTATTGAAAAGTTGGGATTTTCTAAAGATTTGGGATTTTTGAAGAGTCTGGATTTTTAAAAGTCAAGATTTTTGTAAAACTTGACATTTTTAAAAAGTTAGGATTTTTGAAAAGACGGGATTTTTAAGAAATTGAGATTTTCCAAAAAGATGTGATTTTTAAAAATTGAGATTTTCCAAAAAGACGTGATTTTGTAAAAGTGAAGAATTTCTAAAAAGTCAGGATTTTTGAAAAGTCGAGATTTTTAAAAATATCAAGATTTTTGAATATGTTTGGATTTTAAAAACGTCAAGATTTTTGACAAAGTCGATATTAAAAAAGTCTCAATTTTTAATATTTACGATTTTCGAAAAAATATAATATTTTAAAAAGTAAGGATTTTCAAAAAAGTTAGCATTTTTGATAAAGTTGAGATTTTAGAAAATTCAAATTTTTTAAAAGTTGGGATTTTGAAAAAGTTTTGATTTTCAAAAATGTTGCAATTTTTATAATAGTTGTGATTTTCAAAAAGTAATAATTTCAAAAGAGTCAATATTTCAAAAATATAGTGTTGCGCCAAAATTAGCAGAAACGTGAAAAGTTCATAACTTTTTCTTTGGGTGTCCGTTTAAGTCTGTTTATTTTTGAAACCACATGTTTCAAAATATCAACCTTTTAAAATATCGGGATTTTTTTAAAAAGTCGAATTTGAATAATTTAAATTTTCCATGAATTTTGGATTTTAATATATGTCATGATTCTTGAAAAATTCAATTATTTTCCAAAAAGTTGTTAATTTAAAAAATAGGATTTTAAAGAATTTACAATTTTAGAAAAAGATAGAATTTAATAATCTGAAAAATGTTCAAATTTCAAGAAATTTAGGGTTTTTGAAAAATTTGAGATATTGGAAAAATTCAGGATTATGAAAAGGTTGGGATTTCAAACAAAAATTGGGATTTCAAAAATTCGTGATTTTAAAAAATCCAAGAATTTTGAGAAAAGTTGGGATTTTTAAAAAAGACAAGATTTTAAAAAAAGTGCTATTTTTAAATAAGTCAAGAATTACAAAACTGAAGAGATTTTTAAATTCGTACTATTTTGAATATCCTTTTTTAAAAATCCTAACATTTTAAAAATCTTACTTTTCCAAAATTTTAAATTTTTATAAAATTACGACTTTTTTCAAAATTACAAATTTTTAATAAACCAGGAGATTTTTAAAAATTATGAAATTTTTGAATTCATGACTTTATCACTTTCAAAATCTTTGAAAATACAGTCTTTTTGAAAATCATGAATTTTTTGAAATCCTAACTATTTCAGAATGGGATATTTTGAAATCGTCACCTTTTCAAAATTGCAACCCCTAAACCCTAAAACCTGAAACCTGAGTCATAAATGCTAAACCTTAAACCCCAAGATCTAAACACTAAGACCAAAACCCTAAATCTTAAACCCTTAACACTGAATCCTAAACCCTAAGCCCTTAGCCATAAAGCATAAACCCAAATTCCTAAATTGTAAAACCTAATCTCTAAAGCCCAAACCTTAAACCATAAACCCTTACTCATGAGCCATGAAGCCTAAAAATAAAACCTAAACCCATAACCCTGATCCTTAAATCCTAAAGCCTTAAGCCTAACCCTAAACCATGAGCCATGAGCCCTAAGCCAAAAACCCTAAACCCTAAATTTTTATATAGAGACCTAAACCCTAAACGTTGAACTCATAACCACTTACCTCAAACCTTGAGCCATGGACACTCAACCATAAATGTTGAAACCTAAAACCTAAACCCTAATCCCTATGCCCTATACCCTAAACTCTAAGCCCTATACCCTATAAACCCTAAACATTTAGCTCTAATTACTCCTAAACCCTAAAACCCTAAATGCTAAATCCTAAATAATGAACCCTTAATCATAAATAATGAGAGCTAAACCCTAAATACAAAACCCTAACCTATGAACCTTGAACCCCAAACCCTAAACCCAAAACCCCAAAACCGTAAAACATAATTCTTAAACCCTAAACCTTGATTCCCAAACCCGAACCTTGACCCCGAACCCTAAACCCTAAGTCCCGAGCCATGATCCTTAAACCATAAACACTAACTCGTAAACCATAAACCTTGAGCCCAAAACCTAAACCCTAAACACTAAATATCTTGAGCCCTAAACCCTAAACCTAGAAACCTTAAAATAGTTAGATTTGAAAAAAATTGTATTTTGAAAAACTTGGGATTTTCAAAAAGTCAAGATTTTTGAAAAAGTCAGGATTTTCAAAAACTTGAGATTTTCAAAAAGTCACAACTTTTGAAAAAGTTGCAATTTTAATCAAAGTTGTTAATTTTGTAAAAACTGTTGGGACTTTGAAAATGTTCAACATTTCAAACGAGTTGAGGTTTTCGATAAATGAATATTTCCAAAAAGTCAGGATTGTGGAAAAGTTGGGATTTTCACATTTTTGAAGAGTAAGAACTTTTGAAAAGTTGGGATTTTCGAAAGAGTTGGGCTTTTTCGTAGTTTTGAAGAGTCTAGATTTTTGAAAAAGTCAAGATTCTTGAAAAACATGATATTTTCCAAAAAGTTGGGATTTTTGAAAATTTGAGATTGTCCAAAAAGTCAATATTTTTGAAAAATTTTGGATTTTTTAACCGTCAAGATTTTTGAAAAAGTCAAGATTTTTTAATAAGTTAGGATATTCGAAAGATTCTTGATTTTTAATATTTGTGATTTTTGAAAAAATATATTTTGTAAAAAAGTAAGGATTTTCAAAAAAGTCTGTATTTTTGATAAAATTGGGATTTTAGAAAATTCAAGAAATGTTTAAAAGTTGAAATTTCTGAAAAAGTTTTGATTTTCCAAATAGTTGTGATTTTCAAAAAGTTGGGATTTTTGAAAAAGTAATAATCTTAAATGAGTCAAGATTTCTAAAATGTAGTGATGCTCCAAAATTAACAAGAACATGAAAAGGTCATAACTTGTGCTCCGGGTGTCTGTTTGAGTCCAATTTTTCAATTCAAAAATCTCAACTTTTTTAAAATATTAGGATTTTCAATACAAAAAGTTGGGAGTTTGAAAAATTTAGATTTTCTAGAAATTTTGAATTTTTGAAAATTTTATGATTTTTTAAAAAGTCATTATTTTATAAAAAAATTGTGAATTTAAAAAAAAAAAAGATTTTAAAGAATTTTCAATTTTATAAAAAGATAGAATTTCATATTTCTAAAGAAGTTTGAATTTCAAAAATTTTACATTTTTTGAAAAATTCAAGATTTTCAAAAAATTCAGTATTATGAAAAGGTTGGGATTTCGAACAAAATTGGGATTTCAAAAAGTCATGATTTCAAAAAGTCAAAAAAATTTAAAACTTGGGATTTTCAAAAAGAAAAGATTTTGAAAAAGGTGTAATTTTCAAATTAGATGGGAATTACAATCCTAAACTCTAAACCCTAAACCTTAAACCATAAACCCTAAACCCTAAACCTTAAACCATAAACCCTTAAACCATAAACCCTAAACCCTAATCCCTAAGACATTAAGCCTAAACCCTAAACCCTAAGCCGTAAACCATAAGTAAGGATATTCAAAAAAGTTGGCATTTTTGATAAAGTTTAGATATTAGAAAATTAAGGAATTTTTAAAAAGTTGGGATTTCTCAAAAAGTTTTAAATTTTGAAAACTTCACGATTTTTGACATAGTTGTGATTTTCAAAAAAGTTGGCATGAATTTCATGAATTTGCATGAATTTCACTATATTTCAAAATGTAGTGATGTGCCAAAATTAGCACAAATTTGAAAAGGTCATAACTTGTGCTCCGGTGTCAATTTGAGTCCTTTTTTAAACCCTCAACATGGAAACCTTAAAATAGTTAGATTTGGAAAAATTGGAATTTTTAAAAATTTGGGATTTTTAAAAAGTCAAGATTTTTGAAAAAATGGCAATTTTACAAAAAGTCACATTTTTAAACGAAGTTGTTATTTCTGAAAAAAAATTAATTCAAAAAATGTTGGGACTTTGAAAATGTTTAGATTTTCAAACAAGTTAGGGTTTACAATTTTAGAAAAAGATAGAATTTCATAATTCTAGAAAAGTTTGAATTTTTAAAATATTAGGGTTTTTGAAAAAGTTTAGATTTTCAAAATCATCAGGATTATGAAAAGGTTGGGATTTCAAAAAGTCATGATTTAAAGAAAGCTAAGATTTTTGAGAAAGTAGGGATTCTCAAAAAGACAAATTTTGAAAAAAGTTACAATTTTCAAATAAGACAGAATTACAACACTCAAGAGATTTTTAAATCCCAACTGTTTTGTATATGCTTTTTTTAAAATCCTAACATTTTGAAAATCTTTACTTTTTCAAAATTCCAAATTTTTATAAAATAGTGACATTTTTGAAAATTACTAATTTATAAAAAATCATGAGGTTTTTAAAAATTTGAACTTTTTAAATTCATGACATTATCAATTTAAAAATCTTTGAAAATAAAGATACTTTGAAAATAAAAACCTTTTCAAAATCATGAATTTTTCGAAAATCCTAAAAATCTGCTTCAAAATCAGGATATTTTTGAAATCAAGACTTTTTCAAAATCGTAACCCCTAAACCCTAAAACCTAAAAGTTGAGTCGTAAATGCTAAAACCTAAACCCCAACATCCTAAACATTAAGCCCAAAACCCTAAATCATAAATCACAAACCCTTAAGATTGAATCCTAAACCCTAAACCCTCATCCATAAACCATAAACCCAAATCCCTAGATTGTGAAACCTAAACTCTAAACCCCAAACCTTAAACCATAAAACCTAAACCCTGATCCCTGAGAAATGAAGCCTAAACCCTAATCCCTAAGCCCTAAACAATAAACCCTAAACCTTAAACACTAAGCCCTAAACCCTTAACCCCTAAACCCCTAAACCCTAAACAGTGAACCCTAAAGCCTTAGGTCAAACCCTAAACCCTATACCATGAACCATGGGCCCTAAGAAAAACCCTAAACCCTACAAATTTATCTAGAGACCTAAACCCTAAACCCTAAACTCATAATTCCAAACCTTGAACCCTAAGCCATTGACCCTCAACCATGAAAACTGAGACCAAAAACATAAACCATAACACCTACACCCTAAACCCTAAACTATGAGCCCTATACCCTATAAACCCTAAACATTAAGCTCTAATTTCTCCTAAACCCTAAAGTCTTAAACCCTAAAACCCTAAATGCTAAATCCTAAATACTAAACCCTCAATTGTAAACCACAAGCCCTAAAACCTAAATGCAAAACCCTCAACCATAAACCTCGAACCCCAAACCCTAAAACTTGAGCCCTAAATCCTAACCCTAAACCCAAAACCAAAACCCTAAAACATAATTCTTAAACCCTAAACCTTAATCCCCGAACCTTGAACCTCAATCCTAAAACTTGAATCCTTAACCCTAAGCCATGAGCCCTAATCCCTAAACACTAAACCCTAAACCCCGAATCTTGAGCCCAAAATCCTAAACCCTAAAAACTAAATCCCCTTAGCCCGAAAGCCTCAACCTAGAAACCTTAAAATAGTTAGATTTGGAAAAAAATTGTTATTTTGAAAAAGTATAGATTTTTGAAAAAGTCAGGATTTTCTAAAACTTGAGATTTTCAAAAAAGTCACAACTTTTGAAAAAGTTGCAATTTTAAAAAAATTTATATTTTTGAAAACATCAACATTTAAAAAAATTTGGGACTTTGAAAATGTTCAGATTTTAAAACAAGTTGGTGTTTTCAAAATATCAATATTTCAAAAAATTAAGAATTTTTGAAAAGTTGAGATTTTCAAATAGTTGGGCTTTTAAAATTTTTGAAGAGTCAAGATTTTTAAAAGGTCAAGCTTTTTGAAAAACTCAACATTTTTTTAAAAGTTAGGATTTTTTAAAAGACGGATTTTAAAAATTTTAAAATTTTCCAAAAAGTCATGATTTAGTAAAAGTGAATATTTTCAAAAAGTCTGAGATTTTGAAAAAAGTAAGGATTTTTAAAAATTCAAGATTTTAGAAAATGTTGGGATTTTTAAAAATGTCAAGATTTTTGATAAAGTAATTTTTTTAAATAAGTGAGGATATTTGAAAAAGTCTTGATTTTTAATATTTGAGAAAATGACACAATTTTTGAAATATTTGTGAGTTTCTAAAAAGTTATAATCTCAAAAGAGTCAAGATTTTAAAAATGTAGCAATGTGCCAAAAAAGCAGAAACTTGAAAAGGTCATTACTTATGCTCCGGTGTCTCTGTTTGAGTCCGTTTTTTAAACCACATGTTTCAAAAATCTCAACTTTTTTAAAATATAAGGATTTTTTTTAAAAAAGTGAGGAGTTTGAATAATTCAAAATTTCCAGAAATTCTAGATTTTTGAATATGTCATGATTTTTGAAAAATTTATTATTTTCAAAAAAAAAATTAGGATTTAAAAGAATTTACAATTTTCAAAAAATTTAGAACTCAGTAATTCTAAAAAGTTCAAATTTAAAAAAACTTAGGGTTTTTGAAAAAGTTGAGATTTTCAAAAAAGTGAGGATTATGAAAAGGTTGGGATTTCAAACAAAAATTGAGATTTCAAAAAAGTCGTGATTTCGAAAAAGCCAAGAATTTTGAGAAGCTTGGGATTTTCAAAAAAGACAACATTTTGAAAAAAGGTGCAATTTTTAAATAAGACGGAATTCCAAAAATGAAGATATTTTTAAATCCAAACTGTTCCGAATATATGTTATTTTTTAAGAAAATCCTAACATTTTCAAAATCTTTGCTTTTTCAAAATTCCAACTTTTTATAAAATCATGAGGTTTTTAAAAATTGTGAACTTTTTAAATTCGCGACTTTATCACTTTCAAAATCTTTGAAAATAAAGAATTTTTGAACACAAACCCATGGAACCTCAACCATGAATGTTGAGAGCTAAACCCTAACCCCTACACCCTAAACCCTAAAGTATGAGCCCTATACCCTATACACCCTAAAAAAAACTTAACCTCTACTTATTCGTAAACCCTAAATTTTGAGTCTTAAATCCCTAAACCCTAAATGATAAATCCTAAAATATTAAACCCTCAATCGTAAATAATGAGCCGTAAACCCTAAGTGCAAAACCCTCAACAATAAAACTTGAAACCCAAACCCTACAAAAATCCCTAAATCCTACTCCTAAACCATAAACCCCAAAACCTTAACCCTAAACCCTAAACCCGTGACCATGAGCCCCGAGACCTAATCCCTAAACCCTAAACAATAAAAATGAAACCCTAAATCTTGAGCCCAAAAACTTAAACCATTAACACTAAATCCCATGTGTTATAAACCCTTAACCTAGAAACCTTAAAATAGTTAGATTTGGAAAAAGTTGGTATTTTAAAAATTTTGATTCTTTAGAAAATTCAGCAATTTTTTAAAAAGTTGGGGTTTTTGAAAAAGTTTTGATTTTTGAAAACGTCAGGATTTTTGAAATAGTTGTGATTTTCAAAAAAGTTCATATTTTTGAAAAAGTTATAATCTCAAAAAATTCTAGATTTCAAAATTGTAGTGATGTGCCAAAATTAGCAAGAATTCGAAAAGTTCATAACTTGTGCTCTGGGTGTCCATTTGAGTCCTTTTTTAAACCGCATGTTTCAAAAATCTCAACTTTTTTAAAATATTAGGATTTTTAAAAAGAAGTCGGGAGTTTGAATAATTTATACTTTCCATAAATTCTTGATTTTTAAATTTGTCATGATTTTTGAAAAAGACATTATTTTCCAAAAAGTTGTGAATTTCAAAAAAAATAGGATTTTAAAGAATTTGTAATTTTAGAAAATAATAGAATTCTAGAAATTTAAAAAAAATCAAATTTCAAAAATTTTAGGGTTTTTGAAAAGTCGATTTTGAAAAGGTTGGGATTTCGAAAAAAAATTGGGAAATAAAAAAAGTTGTGATTTCAAAAAAGTGAAAAAATTTGAGAAAGATGGGATTTTCAAAAACACAAGATTTTGAAAAAGGTGCAATTTTCAAATAAGTCATGAATTAAAAAAACTGAAGAGACTTTTAAATCCCAACTGTTTTGAATATCCTATTTTTAAAATCTTAACATTTTAAAAATATTTACTTTTACAAAATTCCAACTTTGTAAAAAATCGCAACTTTTTCAAATATTTCAAATTTTTGAAAAATCACAAGTATTTTAAAAATTGTGAAATGTTTAAATTCATGACTTTATCACTTTCAAAATCTTTGAAAAATAAAAACTTTTAGAAAATGAAGAATTTTTTTGAAATCCTAAATGTTTCAAAATCAGGATATTTTTGAAATCATGACTTTTTCAAAATCGCAACCCCTAAACCCTAAAACCTAAAACCTAAGTCATAAACGCTAAACCCTAAACCCCAACATCCTAAACACTAAGCCCAAAACCCTAAATCCTAAACCATAAACCATAAACCCTTAACACTGAATCCTAAACCCTAAACCCTCAAATAAACCATAAACCCAAATCCCTAAATCATAAAACCATACCTTAAACAATAAACCCTAAACCCTGATCCCTGAACCATGAATCCTAAACCATAAACCCTAAGCCCTAAATCCTAAACAATAAACCCTAAAACCCTAACCTTGAGCATTAAACCCTAAACAGTGAATCATAAAGCCTTAGGCCTAACCCTAAACCCTATACCTTGAACCGTGAGCCCTAATCCAAAACCCTAAACTCATAACCCCGAACCTTGAACACTTAGCCATGGACCCTCAACCATGAACACTGAGACCTAAACCCTGACCCCTATGCCCTAAACCCTAAACTCTGAGCCATATACCCTATAAACCCTAAACCTTAATCTATAATTACTCTTAAACCTTAAATTTTTAGTCTTAAACCCTAAAACCATAAATGCTAAATCCTAAATAATAAACCATCAATCATAAACCATGAGTCATAAACCATAAGTCATAAACCATAAGTGAAAATATAGACTTTTTGAAACTCGTGAATTTTTCAAATCCTAACTATTTCAAAATCGGGATATTTTTTAAATCGTGAATTTTCAAAATCATGACTCCTAAACCCTAAAACCTAAAACCTGAGTCATAAACGCTAAATACTAAACCCCAAAATCTTAAACACTAAGCTAAAAACCCTAAATCCTAAACCATAAAACCTTAACACCTTTGATCCTAAACTCTAAACCCTCATCAATAAACCATAAACCCAAATACCTAAATCATAAAACCTAACTCTAAATCCCAAACCTTAAACTATAAAACCTAAACCTTGATCCTTGAGCCAAGAAGCCTAAACCCTAAACCCTAAGCTCTAAACCCTAAAAATAAACCCTAAATCGTAAATAGTGAATCCTAAAGCCTTAGGCCTAACCCTAAACCTAATCCCTATAACTCGATCCTTGAGCACTAATCCAACACACTAAACCCTAAACTCATAACCATGAACCTCGAAAACTGAGCCATAAACCCTCAACATGAACACTGACACCTAAACCTTGACCCCTATATATTAAACCCAAACCTTTGAGCCCTATACCCTATAAACCCTAAATTTTGAGTCTTAAACCCTAAAATCCTAAGTTTTAAATCCTAAATTCTAAACCCTCAATCGTAAAACTATGAGTCATAAACCCAAAGTGCAAAACCTCAAATGTAAACCTTGAACCCCAAACCCTAAAACCTTAGCCCCAAATCCTAACCCTAAACCCTAAATCCCAAAACCCTAAACCACAAGCTACAAAACTTAAAATAGTTAAATTTGGAAAAAGTTGGTATTTTAAAAAAGTTAATATTTTTGAAAAAGTCAAGATTTTCAAAACCTTCAGATTTTCAAAAGTCACGCCTTTTGAAAAAGTTTGAATTTTAAAAAAAATTGTTATTTTTGAAAACATCAAAATTTTTAAAATGTTGGGACATTGAAAATGTTCATATTTTCAAACAAGTTGGGGTTTTTGAAAAAAGAATATTTCAAAAAATTCAGGATCTGCTTTACTAGGGGATTCTATATCCATTCCCCATGCTTTTACATAAGTATCGCATACTTTTAGAGTGGAGATCCCTTTTTTTATATGGATAGAATGCAATTCTATTGGTTTTGCTAATTCCACAGTTTCTTGCATTCTTTCGCATTATGATAAGGCCATGCTTATCTCAAATGTGTTCTTACAGATCCATGACTAGACCCGCAAGGTGGAGCTGGAAGTGCGGCACCTCCAGACCCTTCTAGATCATTCGGCCAAATCTCCTTACACTGTGGCACAGGAACTCACTATCTCCCCTTTTGGGAGTGTTCGTTTGAGAGGATGTCATGGCCGAGGCTAGTCAATTGACCATGCTCATCATCATCGCTCCCCCAGGTGGCAACTCGAGCATTGACGGGGCCCTGTCAACCATGGTGGTTAGGGGTCCCCGCATCATTCCATGCAGCATAGTGTCTGGGGCTCCTAACACCACTCCCCGCCTCCTATGCAGTGGGATGGGTGGGATTCTAGAAAATTCCCTGGTTGGCTCTTTCCATTTCTCCTAATTAGCAGGATGAAAAAGACGAAGAAGTTACTTCAGGTTGGCCGCCCCTTCTAGATGGCAATGATCTTCCTGGTAGTAACCTGGAGGATAAAGGGCCTCCACCGCCCCCTGCCTCTATGTTTGTTGTGGTGGCCTAGTTTTTTTCCTTTTGTTTTCTAGCATTGTTATTTTTTGTTGCCCCTTGGGCTTGATACATTAGTCTCCTAGCCATCGTCTAGTTTGATAGTGGGGTGTGCCCTTTACCACCCATATTTTTGTGATATACAGTAATATTTTATTAAGTAATATAGAGTATTTCATAAAAAAGTCAAGATCTTTGAAAAGTTGGGTTTTTTAAAGAGTTGGGCTTTTCACATTTTTGAAGGGTCTGGATTTTTGAAAAAGTTGAGATTTTTGAAAAAATCAACATTTTAGAAAAAATTAGGATTTTCAAAAAGACGGGATTTTAATTTTTCGAGATTTTCAAAAAAAAGTGAAGATTTTCGAAAATGTCTGGATTTTTGAAAAGTCGGGATTTTCAATAAAGTCAAGATATTAGAAAATGTTGGGATTTTTAAAACATCAAGATTTTTTAATAAGTCAGGATAATTGAAAAATTCTTGATTTTTAATATTTGTGATTTTGAAAAAAAAATTTCAAAAAGTAAGGATTTTAAAAAAGTTGGCATTTTTGATAAAGTTGAGATTTTAGAAAATTCAAGAATTTTTAAAAAGTTGGGATTTTAGAAAACTTAGGAATTTTTGATAAAGTTGAGATTTTAGAAAATTCAAGAATTTTTAAAAAGTTGAAAATTTAGGAATTTTTAAAAAATTGGGATTTTCAAAAAAGTTATAATCTCAAAAAAGTCAAGATTTTAAAAATGTAGTGATGCACAAAAATTAGCAGGAATTTAAAAATGCCATAACTTGTGCTACGGGTGTCCATTTGAGTCTGTTTTTTTACCATGTGTTTTAAAATCTCAAACTTTTTAAAATATCAGGATTTTCAAAAAAGTCAGGAGTTTGAATAATTTTGATTTTCCAGAAATTTTGGATTTTTGAATATGTCATGATTTTTGAAAAATTCATTATTTTCCAAAAAGTTCTGAATTTAACAAAAAAGGATTTTAAAGAATTTACAATTTTACAAAAAGATAGAATTTCATAATTCTAAAATTTCAAATTTCAAAATTTTTAGGGTTTTCAAAAACTCAAGATTTTCAAAATGTCAGAATTATGAAAAGCTTTGGATTACAATAAAAATTGGGATTTCAAAAAATTTGTGATTTCGAATAAGTCAGAATTAAAAAAATGCAGAGATTTTAAAATTCCAACTGTTTTGAATATCCTAATTTTTTTGAAATCCTAACATTTTCAAAATCTTTACTTTTTTAAAATTCCATCTTTTATAAAATTGCTGCATTTTTAAAATTATAAATTTTTAAAAATTCACGAATATTTTAAAAATTGTGAACTATTTAAATTCATGACATTATAACTTTTGAAAATCTTTTAAAATACATACTCTTTTAAAATCATGAATTTGTTGAAATTCTAACTATTTCAAAATTGGCATATTTTAGAAATCGTTAATTTTTAAAAATCAAGACCCTAAACCCTAAAACTTGAAACCTGAGTTGTAAACACTAAACCAAACCTAAACCATAAACCCTTAACACTGAATCCTAAACCCTAAACCCTCAGCTATAAATCAGAAACCCAAATCCCTAAATCGTAAAACCCAAAACTCTAAACCCCAAACCTTAAACCATAAACCCTAAACCTTGATCCATGAGCCATGAATCCTAAACCCTAAAACCTAAACCCTGAGCCTTAAACCCTAATCCCTAAACAGTGAACCCTTAAGCCTTAGGCCTAACCCTAAACCCTAAATCCTATACCTTGAACCGTGAGCCTTAAGCCAAAATCCTATACCCTAAACTCATAACCTTGAACCTAGAACACTGAGACCTAAACCCTAATCCCTATACCCTAAGCCCTAAACTATGAGCCCTTATACCATATAAACCCTAAACCTTAAGCTCTAATTACTCTTAAGCCCTAATTTTTGTTCTTAAACCCTAAAACCATAAATTCTAAATCCTAAATACTACACCCTCAATCATAAACCATAAGCCGTAAATCCTAAGTGTAAAACCCTCAATAGTAAACCTTGAACCCCAAACCCTAAAACCTGAGCCCTAAATCCTAACACTAAACCCCAAAACCATAACCCCTAAAACCTAATTCTTAAACCCTAAACCTTGATCCCTGAAACCTGAATGAAAACCCTAAACCCTAAACTCTAAACCATGACCCTTGAGCTCTGACCCCTAAACACTAAACCCTAAACCCTAAACACTAAATCCCCTTAGCCCTAAACCCTAAACCTAGAAACCTTAAAATAGTTAGATTTGGAAAAAGTTGGTATTTTGAAAAACTTTGTATTTTGAAAAAGTCAAGGTAATTGAAAAAGTTAGGGTTTTAAAACTTGAGATTTTAAAAAAAGTCATGACTTTGGAAAAAATTATTTAAAAAATGTTTTTATTTTTTAAAACATCAAGATTTTAAAAATTGGGACTTTGAAAATGTTCAGATTTCAAAGCAAGTTGAGGTATTTGAAAAATGAATTTTTCAAAAGTCGGATTTTTTAAAAGTTGGGATTTTTGAAAGAGTTGGGCTTTTTGCATTTTTTAAGAGTCAGGATTTTAAAGAGTCTAGATTTTTGAAAAACTAGACATTTTCAAAAAAATTGGGATTTTTTAGAAGAAGGGATTTTTAAAAATTTGAGATTTTCCAAAATGTCGTGATTTTGTAAAAGTGAAGATTTTCGAAAAATTCAAGATTTTCAAAATAATCAAGTTTTGAAAAAATGTTGGGATTTTTAAAATGTCAAGATTTTTGAAAAAGTCATGAATTTTTTATTAAGTTAGGATATTTGAAATAGTCTTGATTTTTAATATTTGTGATTTTCAAAAAAATATAATCTTTTTTAAAAGTAAGGATTTCCAATTAATTTGGCATCTTTGATAAAGTTGACATTTTAGAAAATTCAGGAATTTTTAAAAAGTTTGGATTTCTGAAAAATTTGTGATTTTCGAAAACGTCACGATTTTTTAAATAGTTTTGATTTTCAAAAAAGTTGGGATTTTCCAAAAAGTTATAATCTCAAAAAAAAAAACCAAGATTTAAATATCTCAAAATTAGCAGGAGTTTGAAAAGGTCATAACTTGTAGTTGGGGTGTCTGTTTGAATCCATTTTTTTGAAACCACATGTTTCAAAAATCTCAAAATTGTTTAAATATCAGGATTTTTAAAAAAAAGTCAAAATTTTGAATAATTTAGATTTTCCAAAATTTTTGGATTTTTGAATATTTCATGATTTTTTAAAAATTCATTATTTTCCAAAAAGTTGTGAATTTAAAATGATATAGTTTTTAAAGAATTTGCAATTTTAGAAAAATATAGAATTTTTAGAAAGTTGGGATTTACAAAAAGACAAGATTTTGAAAAAAAACAATTTTAAAATAAGTTTTTAATTACATAACTAAAGAGATTTTTATATCCCTATTGTTTCAAATATCCTTTTTTTTTAAATCCTAACATTTTCAAAATATTTACTTTTTCATAATTCCAACTTTTTAAAAATTGTGAACTATTTAAATGCATGACTTTATCACTTTCAAAAGCTTTGAAAATAATTTTTTTAAAAATCATGACTTTTTTGAAAAATCCTAATTATTTCAAACTCATGACCTCTAAAGCCTAAACCCTAAAACTTGAAACTTGAGTCATAAAAGCTAAACCCTAAACCCCAACATCCTAAACACTAAGCACAAAACCCTAAATCCTAAACCATAAACCATAAACCCTTAAAATCCTAAGTTAAGTTTAAACTCTCATCCATAAACCATAAACCCAAAAAAATAAATCGTAAACCTAAAAAACCTAAGCCTAAACCCATACCTAAACCATGAACCCTAAACCCTAAACCAAATAACCCTAAACCCTAAACCATAAATAAATAAAAAAAAACCCTAAACAAAGAACCCTAAAGCCTTAGGCCTAACTCTAAAACCTCAACCCTATACCTTGAACCATGAGCCCTAAGCCAAAAACCCTTAACCTTTAGCTTCAGAAAAAAGCCTAAACCCTAAACCCTAAACTCATAAGTTTGAACCTTAAACCCTAAACTCATAGCCCTATACCATATAAATACTTTTTAAAAATCATGAATTTTTCGAAATATCAGATTTTTTAAAAAAAAGTTGAAAGTTTGAATTATTTTGATTTTCCAAAAAATTGGTATTTTGAATATTTCATGATTTTTGAAAAAGTCATTATTTTCCAAAAAGAATGTGAATTTAAAAAAAAGGAATTTTTAATAATTTGCAATTTTAGAAAAAGATAGAATTTTTAGAAACTTGGGATTTACAAAAAGAAAGATTTTGAAAAAGGTGCAATTTTCAAATAAGTTGGGAATTACATAAAAAAATTTGAGTTTTTTTTATCCCTACTATTTCGAATATCCTATTTTTTTTTTAAATCCTAACATTTTCAAAATCTTTACTTTTTCAAATTCTAACTTTTAATTGCATGACTTTATCACTTTCAAAAGCTTTGAAAATACAATTTTTTTAAAATTATGACTTTTTTGAAATCCTAACTATTTGAAAATTACGATATTTTTGAATCTTGACTTTTTCAAAATCACGACCTCTAAAAAGCCTAAACCCTAAAACCTGAAACTTGAGTCATAAATGCTAAACCCTAAACCCCAACATCCTAAACACTAATCTCAAAACTCTAAATCCTAAACCATAAACCATAAATCCTTAACATTGAATCCTAAACCCTAAACCCTCATCCATAAACCATAAACTCAAATCCCTAAATCGAAAAAAACAAAACTCTAAACACATACCTTAAACCATAAACCGTAAACCATGATCCCTAAGCCATGAAGCCTAAACCATAAACCCTAAGCTCTAAACCATAAACAATAAACCCTAAACCCTAAACAATGAACCCTAAAGCCTTAGGCCTAACCCTAAACCCTATACCTTGAACCATGAGCCCTAAGCCAAAACCCTAAACCCTAAACTCATAACCTTAAACCTTAAACCCTGAGCCATGGACCCTATACCATTAACACCGAGATCTAAACCCTAAAACCTAACCCCTATGCCTTAAACCCTAAACTTTGAGCCATATACCATATAAACCCTAAACCTTAAGCTCTAATTGCTCCTAAACACTGAGATCTAAACCCTAAAACCCTTAATTCTAAATCCTAAATACTAAACCCTCAATCGTAAACCATGAGCCCTAAACCCTAAATGCAAATCCCTCAACTATAAACCTTGAACCCCAAACCCTAAAACTCTGAGCCCTAAATCCTAACACTAAACCCTAAAACCTAATTCTTAAACCCTAAACCTAATTCTTAAACCCTAAACCTTGATCCCTGAACCGTGAACCTTAACTCTAAATCTTGAATGCTTAACCCTAAGTCTTGAGTCCTAAACAATAAACCCTAAACCTTGAATTATGAGCAAAAACCTAAACCTAAACTATTAATCCTCAAACCTCAACCTAGAAACCTTAAAATAGTTAGATTTGGAAAAAGTTATTATTTTGAAAAACTTAGATTTTCGAAAAGTCAAGATTCCTTAAAAATTTAGTATTTTAAAAAACCTAAGATTTTCAAAAAAGTGATGACTTTTAAAAAGTTACAATTTTAAACAAAGTTATTAGTTTTGAAAACATCAAGATTTAAAAAATGTTGGGACATGAAAAATGTTCAGATTTTCAAACAAGTTGAGGTTTTCAAAAAAAATGAATATTTTGAAAAAGTAATGATTTTTGAAAAGTTGGGATTTTCAAAAAGTTGGGCTTCTCACATTGTTGAAAGTCAATATTTTTTTAACAAGTCAAGATTCTTGAAAAAACTTGATTTTTTCAAAAAAGTTATGATTTTTGAAAAGATAGTATTTTAAAAAATTAGAGCTTTTCCAAAAAGTCATGATTTTGTAAAAGTGAAGATTTTTGAAAAAGTCAGGATTTTTTAATAAGGATATTTGAAAAAAATTCCCAATTTTATTTGAAATTTTTGATTTTCGAAAAATATAATTTTTTAAAAGACTAAGGATTTTCAAAAAGTTGGCATTTTTTATAAAGTTGAGATTTTAGAAAATTTAGGAAATTTTAAAAAGGCAGGTTTCCTTAAAATGTTTTGAGTTTCTAAAACGTTATGATTTTTGAAATAGTTGTGATTTTTGAAAAAGTTGGGATTTTCAAAAAGATATATCTCAAAAAGTCAAGATTTCAAAAATGTAGTGATGCACCAAAATTAGTATGAATTTGAAAAGGTCATAACTTGTGCTCCAAGTGTCTGTTAGAGTTTGTTTTTTTTTAAACCACATGTTTCAAAAATCTCAACTTTTTTAAAATATCAGGATTTTTTTTTAAAAATGGGCTTTTCAATAATTTAGATTTTCCAGAAATTCTGTATCTTTGAATATGTCATGATTTTTGAAAAAGTCATTATTTTACAAAAAGTTGTGAATTTAAAAATATTTAGGATTTTAAAGAATTTGTAATTTTAGAAAAGTAGAATTTCATAATCTTAAAAAGTTCGAATTTTTAAAAATGTAGGGTTTTTTAACAAGTTGAGATTTTCAAAAAGTAAGGATTATGAAAAGGTTGGGATTTTGAAAAAAAAAAATGGCATTTCAAAAAGACAAGAAGTTTGAGAAAGTTGGAATTTTCAAAAAAGACAAGATTTTTTAAAAAGGTGTAATTTTCAAATAAGTCAGGATTTACAAAACTGATTAGAGTTTTAAATCCCAACTACTTTGAATTTTCTAATTTTTTTAAATCCTACAATTTTCATAATCTTTACATTTTCAAAATTCTAACTTTTTATAAAATCACAGCTTTTTTGAAAATTAGTAATTTTAAAAAAATCTCAAGTATTTTAAAAATTGGGAACTTTTTAAATTCATGACTTTATCAAATTCAAAATCTTTCAAAAATTCAAACTTTTTAAAATTATTACCTTTTTGAAATCCCAACTGTTTCAAAATTGGGATATTTTTGAAATCGTGACTTTTTCAAAATCACAACCCCTAAACCCTAAATCCTTAAACTTGAAACTTGGGTCGTAAATCCTATACCCTAAATCGAAACATCCTAAACACTAAACCCTTAACCCATAAACCCTTAACATTGAATCCTAAACCCTAAACCCTCAAACCATAAACCATAGAACCAAAAACCAAAACCTAAATTGTAAAACCTAAACTATAAACCCCAAACCTTAAACCATAAACCCTAAACCCTAAACCATGATCCCTAATCTATGAAGCCTAAAAACCTAAATCCTAAGCCCTAAACCCTAAAGAATAAACCCTAAACCCCTAACCCCGAGTCTTAAACACTAAACTCTAAACAGTGAGCCCTAAAGCCTTAAAATGAACCCAAAACCCTGAACCATAAGCTAGAGACCTAAAACCTAAACTCTAAACTCATAAACTTAAACCCCCTGAGTCATGGACCCTCAACCATGAACACAGAGGTCTCTAAACGCTAAAAATCAGAGCCCTATACCCTATAAACCCTAAAAATGAAGCTCTAATTACTCCTGAACCCTATTATTTTAAACCCTAAATTGTAAACCTCAAACCCCGAACTCTAAAACCCGAGTGTTAAAATTCTAACCCTAAAACCTAAAACCTAATTCTTAAACTCTCTTTTAAACCTTGATCCTCGAACCCCTGAAAATCGACCCTAAACCATGAACCCCAAACCATAAACCATAATCCCTAATCCCTAAACACTAAATCCCCTAAGCCCTAAACCCTCAACCTAGAAACCTTAAAATACATAGATTTTTGGAAAAAGTTGGTATTTTAAAAAATTGGGATTTTCAAAAGTCAAGATTTTTGAAAAGTTTAAAATTTTTGAAAAAATAAGGATTTTCAAAAACCTTATATTTTCAAAAAGTCACGACTTTTATAAAAGTTGCAATTTTAAAAAAGTTGTTATTTTTTGAAACATCAAGATTTAAAAATGTTGGGACTTTGAAAATGTTCATATTTTCAAACAAGTTGTGGTTTTTGAAAAATGAATATTTTGAAAAAAATTTTTTAGGATTTTGAAATGTTTGGATTTTTTTGAAAGAGTTGGATTTTTTTTTTTAAAAATAATTTTTGAAAAAGTCTGGATTTTATAAAATTTAGATTTTCTAAAAATTTGTGACTTTTTAAAAGTGAAGATTTTGGAAAAGGTTAGGTTTTTTGAAAGTCAAGGTTTTTTTTAAAAAGGTGAAATTTTTTTTAAAATGTTGGGATTTTAAAGACTTTGCAATTTTAGAAAAATTGATTAATTTCAAAAATAGAATTTCATAATTTTAAAAAAGTTTAAATTTAAAAAAAAATAGGGTTTTTGAAAAAGTTGAGATTTTAAGAAAGTCAGGATTATGAAAAGGTTGAGATTTTGAACAAAAATTGGGATTTCAAAAAATTGGTGATTTCGAAAAAGCTAAGAATTTTGAGAAAGTTGGGATTTTCAAATAAGACAAGATTTTGAAAAAAGGTATAATTTTCAAATAAGTCAGAACTTTTAAAAACTAAATAAATTTTCAAATCCCAAATGTTTTGAAATCCTAAATGTTTCAAAATCAAGATATTTTTGAAATCATGACTTTTTCATAATTGTGACCCCTAAACCCTAAACCGTAAACCCTAATCACTAAACCCTAAAATCTGAAACCTGAGTTTAAAAACATGCTTTTAAAGCCTAAACCCCAACATCCTAAACACTAATCCTAAAAAATTAAATACTAAACCATAAACCATAAACCTTTAACACTAAATCCTAAACCCTCAGCCATAAACCATAAACCAAAATCCCTAAATCGTAAAACCTAAACTCTAAACCCCGATCAACCCGAGCCATGAAGTCTAAACCCTAAACCCTAAATAATAAACTCTAAAACCCTAACCCCGAGCCTTAAACCCTAAACCTTAAACAAATGAATCATAAAGCCTTAAACTAACCCTAAACCATAAACCATAAACCCTATACCTTGATTAAAAACCCTAAAAACCAAAACAACCCTAAACCCTTAAACTTTTAGCTATAAACCTAAACCCAAAACCCAAAACACATAAACCTCAAACCTCAAAAATTGAAACCCATGAAACCTCAAAACCTGAACACTTTTTACCTAAACCCTGATACCTACACCTAAACCCTAAACCCTAAACCCTTAGCCCTTATACCCTAAACCTAAACTCCCTAAACCTTAAACTAAACTTTAAACCTAAAACCCTAAATTTTGAGTCTTAAACCCTAAAACCCTAAATGCTAAATCCTAAATTCCTAAACCCAAATCATAAACCATGAGCCATAAACCCTAAATGCAAAACCCTCAACCCTAACTAACCTTTTGACCCCAACCCCAAACCCTAAAACCTTGAGCTCTAAATCCTAAAACCTAAACCTAAACCCAAAACCTCAAAACCCTAAAACAAAATTCTTAACCCTAAACCTTGATCCCCAAACCTTGAATCCCGACATCGACCTTAAAACCCTAAACCCAAATCCCGAGCCCTAATCCTTAAACCATAAACACTAAATCGTAAACCCCGAACACCGAGCCCAATAACCTAAACCCTAAATAATAAATATCATGAACCCTAAACCCTCCACCTAGAAACCTTAAAATAGTTAGATTTTTAAAAATATGGTATTTTGAAAAAAAAAGGATTTTCAAAATGTCAGATTTTTGAAAAAGTTAGGATTTTATAAAAACTTGAGATTTTCAAAAAAGTCACGACTTTTGAAAAAGTTGCAATTTTAAACAAATTTTTTATATTTGTAAAATCTTTGGGACTTTGAAAATGTTCAAATTTTCAAACAAGTTGGGGTTTTTGAAAAGTGAATATTTCCAAAAAGTCAAGATTTTTAGAAAAGTTGGGATTTTTAAGTTTTGAAGAGTCTAAATTTTTGAAAAAGTCAAGATTTTGAAAAACTCGATATTTTCCAAAAATTTGGGATTTTTGAAAAGACAGGATTTTTAAAAATTTGAGAATTTTCAAAAAGTCGTGATTTTGTAAAAGTAATTTTTTTGAAAAAGTCAAGATTTTGTGAAAATGTTTGGATTTTTAAAAAATCAAGATTTTTGAAAAATTCAATATTTTTTAATAAGTCAGGATATTTGAAAAAAATTCAATTTTTAATATTTGTGATTTTAAAAAAAATATGTTTTTTTAAAAGTAAGGATTTTCAAAAAGTTAGCATTTTTGATAAAGTTGGGATTTTAGAAAATTCAAGAAATTTTTAAAAAGTTGGGATTTCCTATAAAAAAGTTTTAATTTTGGAAAACGTCACAATTTTTGAAATAGTTGTGATTTTCAAAAAAGTTGGGATTTTCGAAAAAGTAATAATCTTAAAAGAGTCAAGATTTTAAAAATGTAGTGATGCTCTAAAATTAATAGGAACATGAAAAGGTCTTAACTTTTGTTTCGGGTGTCCGTTTGAGTCTGTTTTTTTAAAACATGTTTCAAAAATCTTGACTTTTTTAAAATATTAGGATTTTCAAAAAAAAAGTTGTGAGTTTGAATAATTTACATTTTCTAGAAATTATGGATCTTTGAATATGTCATGATTTTTTAAAAATTCATTATTTTCCAAAAATTTGTGAATTTAAAAAAAAAAAGGATTTTAAAGAATATGCAATTTTAGAAAAGATAGAATTTCATAATTCTAAAAAAGTTTGAATTTCAAAAAAATTAGAGTTTTTGAAAAAGTCAGATTAAAAGTGAAAAAAATTGGGATTTTGAACAAAAATTGGGATTTCAAAAAGTCGTGATTTTCAAAAAAATCCAAGAATTTTAAGGAAGTTGGGATTTTCAAAAAAATAGATTTTGAATAAAGGTGTAATTTTCAAATTAGTTAGGAATTACAAAAAAACCTGAAGAGATTTTTGTAAATCACATCTTTTTAATTATCCGAAATCTAAACCCTAAACCATAAACCCTAAACCCTAAACCTTAAACCATAAACCCTAAACCCTAATCTCTTGAGCAATGAAGCCTAAACCCTAAACCCTAAGCCATAAACCATAAGTTGGATATTCGAAAAAATGACATTTTTTATAAAGTTTAGATTTTAGAAAAATTAACGATGTTTTTAAAAGTTGGTATTTCTCAAAAAGTTTGATTTTCAAAACTTAGCGATCTTTGAAATAGTTGCATTTTTAAAAAAGTTGGGATTTTTTGAAAAAGTTATAATCTCAAAAAAGTCAAGATTTCAAAAATGTAGTGATGCACCAAAATTGACACAAATTTGAAAAGGTCATAACTTGTGCTCTGGGTGTCCATTTGAGTCCTTTTTTAAAACCCTCAACCTAAAAACCTTAAAACAATTAGATTTGGATAAAGTTGGAATTTTTAAAAACTCAAATTTTCAAAAAGTCAAGATTTTTGAAAAGGTGGAGATTTTCAAAAAAGTCACGACATTTGAAAAGTCACAATTTTAAAGAAATTTGTTATTTCTGAAAAATTTAAAATTTAAAAAAAGTTGGGACTTTGAAAATGTTTAGATTTTCAAACAAGTTAGGGTTTACAATTTTAGAAAAAGATAGAATTTCATAATTCTAAAAAATTCAAATTTCTAAAATTTTATTGTTTTTGAAAAAGTTGAGATTTTTGAAAAGACAGGATTATGAAAAGGTTGGGATTTCAAACAAAAATTGGGATTCCAAAAAATTCGTTATTTCGAGAAAGCCAAGAATTTTGAGAAAGTTAGAATTTTCAACAAAGACAATTTTGAAAAAATGTGAAATTTTCAAATAAGACAGGAATTACAAAAATGAAGAGATTTTTAAATACCAACTATTTAGAATATCCTTTTTTTTTAAATCCTAACATTTTGAAAATCTTTAATTTTTCAAATTCCCACTTTTTATAAAATTGTGACTTTTTTTGAAAATTACTAATTTTTAAAAATCACAAAGTTTTTAAAAATTGTGAACTTTTTAAATCATGACTTTTTCACTTTGAAAATCTTTGAAAATAAATACTTTTTTTTCAAATCAAGAATTTTTTGAAATCCTAACTGTTTCAAAATCAGGATATTTTTGAAATCATGACTTTTTCAAAAACGCAACCCCTAAACCCTAAAACCTAAAAGTTGAGTCATAAATGCTAAACTCTAAACCTTAACAATCTAAATATTAAGCCCAAAAACCTAAATCCTAAATCATAAAACCTTAACATTGAATCCTAAACCCTAAACCCTCAACCATAAACCATAAACCCAAATCCCTAAATTGTAAAAAAAACCCTAAACCTTAAAAACCATAAACCCTAATTCCCTATCCTTGAGCTATGAAGCCTAAACCCTAAAAAAATTAAAATATTTCTAAAAAAAAACCCTAAACCTTAAATACTAATTCCTAAACCCTAAACCCCTAAACCCTAAACAATGAACCCTAAAGCCATAGGCCTAACCCTAAACCCTATACCTTGAACTGTGAGCCCTAAGCCAAACCCCTAAACCCTAAACCTTTAGCTAGAGACTCAAACCCTAAACCCTAAACTCATAACACCAAACCTCAAACCCTAAGCCATGGACCCTTAACCATAAATACTTAAAACTACCTAAACCCTAAAACTTGACCCCTACACCAAAAACCCTAAACGTTCAAACCTTGATATACCGTATAAACCATAAACCTTAAGCTCTAATTGTTCCTAAACCCTAAAGTCTTAAAAATCTTAAACCTAAATGCTAAATCGTAAACCATGAGCCCTAAAACCTAAATGCAAACCCTCAACCGTAAACCTCAAACCTTAAACCCTAAAACTTGAGCCCTAAATCCTAACCCTGAACCCCAAAACCCAAAACCCTAAAACCTAATTCTTAAACCCTAAACCTTGATCCCTGAACCCTAAACCTCAATCCTAAACCTTTAATCCTAAACCCTAAGCCCTAAGCCCTAATCCCCAAACCCTAAACACTAAACCCTAAACCCTAAACCCTTAATCCCAGGCCCTAAAACTTCAACCTAAAACCATTAAAAATAGTTAGATTTGGAAAAAGTTGGTATTTTGAAAAACTATCGATTTTCAAAAAAGTCTAGATTCTTGAAAAAAGTCGGATTTTCTAAAACTTGAGATTTTCAAAAAATTCACGACTTTTGAAAAAGTTGGAATTTTAAAAAAGTTAATAGTTTTGAAAACATCAAGATTTCAAAGATGTTGGGACTTTGAAAATGTTCACATTTTAAAACAAGTTGGGGTTTTCAAAATATAAATATTTCGAAGAAGAAAGGATTTTAGAAAAGTTGTGATTTTCAAAAGAGTAGGGGTTTTACGCATTTTTTTAAGAGTCGTGATTTTTTAAAAGTCTAGATTTTTAAAAAGTCAATATTTTTGAAAAACTCGACATTTTCAAAAAAAATGTTAGGATTTTTGAAAAGATGATATTTTAAAAAATTTGAGATTTTCCAAAAGTCGTGATTTTTAGTAAAAGTGAAAAATTATTTTCAAAAAATTCAAGATTTTTGAAAAATCCGTAATTTTTAAAAATGTCAAGATTTTAGAAAATGTTGGGATTTTTAAAACATCAAGATTTTTTTAAAAATTTAGAATTTTTAAAAAGTGAGGATATTTTTAAAAAAGTTGATTTTTAAAATTTGTGAAAAAATGTCACGATTTTTGAAATAGTTGCGTTTTCTAAAAGTTAGAATTTCAAAAAGTCAAGATTTCAAAAATGTAGTGATTTCAAAAATTAGTGATCAGAAAATTAGAAAAAAAGGTCATAACTTGTGCTCCAGGTGTCCATTTGAAACCATTTTTTTAAACCACATGTTTCAAAAATCTCAACTTTTTTAAAATATTAGGATTTTCAAAAAAAAAGTCGGAGTTTGAATAATTTAGATTTTCAAAATTTTGGATTTTTAATATGTCATGATTTTTGAAAAATTCATTATTTTCAAAAAAAGTTGTGAATTTCAAAAAATTTAAGATTTTAAAGAATTTACAATTTTAGAAAAGATAGAATTTTGTAATTCTAAAAAAGTTTGAATTTAAAAAAATTTTTAAAGGGTTTTTGAAAAAGTTGAGATTTTCAAAAAAGTTAGGATTATGAAAAGGTTGGGATTTCAAACAAAAATTGGGATTTCAAAAAAGTCATGATTTCGAAAAAGCCAAGAATTTTAAGAAAGTTGGGATTTTCAAAAAAGACAAGATTTTGAAAAAAGGTGCAATTTTCAAATAAGTCAGGAATTACAAAACTAAAGAGATTTTTAAATCCCAACTGTTTTGAATCATTTTTTTAAAAAATCCTAACATTTTCAAAATATTAACTTTTTCAAAATTCCAAATTTTTATAAAATCGTGACTTTTTTTAAAATTACAAATTTTTAAAAAATCAGAATTTTTTAAAAATTGTGAACTTTTTAAATTCATGACTTTATCACTTTAAAAATCTTTGAAAATAAAGACTTTTTGAAAATCATGAATTTTTTGAAATCCTAACTGTTTCAAAATCAGGATATTTTTGAAATCGTGACTTTTTCAAAATCGCCCTAAACCATAAACCCTAAACCCTTATCCCTAAATCCTCATGAAAACCTAAGCCCTAAACCAAAAGCCCTAATCCCTAAACATTAAACCATAAACACACTAAACCCTTAAACCCTAACACTAAACCCTAAACCCCCTAAACCTTGAAACCAAACCTGAACCCTAAACCCAAATAAAACCCTAAACCCTAAACCCTAAACCTCAAATCAACCAGAACCTAAAACTAAACCAAACCTAAACCCTAAATCAACCATAAATGTTGAGACCTAAACTCTAAACCTTAGACCTAAACCCTAAACCCTAAACCTATACCTTATAATCCCTAAACCTTAATCTCTAATTATTCCTAAACCTAAAATTTTGAAAAAAACTTAAATCCTTAAAACCTTTTTGCTAAATCCTAAAAAAACTACACTATCAAAAACCTGTAAACCATGAAATTCCTAAAACCAAATAAAAAAAATAAACCCTAAAAACCTTAAACCCTTTTTGAAAACCCTTTAAAAATAAAAATTGAACCCTAAACCCTAAAACAACCTTATTCTTAAACCCCAAACCTCAACCCTTAACCGTGAGCCCTAATCTCTAATCCCTAAACCGTAAATAATAAACCTAAAAATTGATATGAATCCCTTTAAAAACCAAAAAATTGAAACCTTGAAAATAAAAACTAAATCCCATTTGCCTTTTTAAGCCCTTAAAAACTAGAAACCTTAAAATAGTTAGATTTTTTCAAAGTTGATATTTTGAAAAAATTTTTGAGATTTTAGAAAATTTAGGAATTTTAAAATGTTTCAAAATTTGAAAAAAAACTTTTGATTTTTTTTTGAAAAATTTTAAAGGATTTTTTAAAAAGTTGTGATTTTTTCAAAAAGTTTTTTTTAAAAATTAAATTTGAAAAATTATTTTTTCAAAATTAGTAGTTTTATGCACTTTTAAATTATTAGGAATTTTTGATTAGTTCATAACTTAAGATTTTTTAAAAATTTGAGTTTTAAAAAGTACAACATTTTAAACCACATGTTTTTTGAAAAATATCAACTTTTTTAAAAAAATATCAAACATTTTATTAAAAGGTGACTTTTTCAAAAATTATGAATATTTTTGAAAAATCATGAGTTTTTTTAAATTGTGAACTTTTTTAAAATTCATTAATTTATCAAAAATAAATCTTTGAAAATAAATACGTTTTTTGAAATCATGAATTTTTTTGAAATCCTAAATCTGTTTTTAAAATTGAGATATTTTTGAAAAATTGACTTTTCAAAATCGTGACAATAAACTAAAATAAAACCTAAAAGTTGAGTCATTTTAAAAAGTTTTTTTAAAAATGTTTTAAAAAAAAATTTTAAAAATTAAAATAAATTTTGAAAATCATTTCAAAAAATCATTAAAAAATCCTAAAACCCTAAATCCTAAACCATAAACCTTTAAACTTTTAAAAACCCTAAACCCTTAAAAAACTCATTTTTAAACTATAAATCCAAATCCCTAAATTTAAATCCTAAACTCTAAACCTGAAACCTTAAACCATAAACCCTAAACCGTTGAGCCATTGAAAAACAAAACCTAAACCATAGACCCTAAGCCCTAAAAATCCTAAACCCTAAACCTTAAACCATAAAACCCCTAAACCCTAAACATTGAACCCTAAAGCCTTAGAAAACCATAAACCATAAAATTTAAATGATAAGCTAGAACCTAAACCCTTAACCTAAACTCATAACCCCTTGAAACTTGAACTCTAAGCCAACCCTCAAAATTTTTCATTTTAAGACCTAAACCAAAAAAATTAAATTCTTTAAACCTAAACCTTCTTAAACCCTAAACCCTAAAATGCCTAAATTTTAAATAAATACTAAACCCTTAAACCCTAAACCCAAATCCCTAAACCCTAAATGCAAAACCTAAACCATAAAAAACCTCGAACCCCAAACCCTTCTGATTCATAACCTAAAGTTGAGCCCTCCTAACCTAAACCTTAAACCCTAAACCCTAAAACATTAACCTTGATCCCCAAACCGTAAACCTTAACCCTAAACCTATAACCTGAATCTTGAACCCTAAGCCTAAAACCTAAACCCTAAACCCTTAATAGCCCAAAACCTAAAACCTAAAACACCTAAACCCTAAACCTAAAACCAAACCCCAAACCTTTGAAAACCTCCTTACCTAAACCTTAAAATTTAGTAAATTTGGATTTTCAAAAAAATTGGTATTTTGAAAAACTCTGGATTTTTAAAAAAATTAATATTTTTGAAAAATTCAAGACTTTTGAAAAAGTTGCAATTTTAAACAAAGTTATTAGTATTGAAAACATCAATATTTAAAATTATGTTGGGACTTTGAAAATGTTCAGATTTTTAAAAAAGTTGGGATTTTTAAAATATGAATACTTCTAAAAAAGTAAGGATTTTTTAAAAGTTGGGATTTTCAAAAGAGTTGGGATTTTTGCATTTTTGAAGAGTCAGGATTTTTGAAAAGTCTAGATTTTTTAAAAAGTCAAATTTTTAAAGATTGTTTTAAAAAATCGACATTTTAAAAAATCTTAGGATTTTTTAAAAATGGGATTTTAAAAAATTGAGATTTTCCAAAAAGTCGTGATTTAGTAAAAAATTTTGTGAAGATTTTCAAAAAAGTTAGGATTTTTCAAAAAAGTCAAGATTTTGGAAAATGTTTTAATTTTTTTTTAAAAATTCAGAGATTTTAAAAGTAAGGATTTTTTTGAAAAAGTGAGTTTTCAAAAAGTCCGTATTTTTAAAAATTTTGGGATTTTTGAAAATGTTTTGAAAATAAAGATTTTGAAAAAAAGTTGGATTTTAAAAAAGTTACAATTTCAAATTTAAAGTCAATTTTTAAAAATTTAAAATGTAGTGATGCGCAAAACTTTTTCAAAACAAACATGTTTCAAAAAATGTTTCAAAGTTTTTTAAAATATCGGATTTTCTAAAAAAAAAAATCTCAACTTTTTTTAAAAATATTTAAAAAATTTTCAAAAAAAATCAAATTTTGAATAATTTAGATTTTCAAAAATAGATTTTTTTAAATATGTCATGATTTTTTAAAAAATAATTATTTTCAAAAAAAGTTGTGAATTTCAAAAAAATTGGATTTTAAATAATTTGTTATTTTAGAAATAGATGGAATTTCTTAATTCTAAAAAAACCCTGAATTTTTTAAAAATTTTTTAAAATTTTTGAAAAAAGTTGATTTTTAAAAAGTCAATTATGAAAAAAATTGAGATTTTGAAAAAAATTGGGATTTCAAAAAGTTGTGATTTTGAAAAAAGCCAAGAATTTTGAAAAGTTGGGATTTTCAAAAAAGACAAAGATTTTTAAAAAAGATGCAATTTTAAAATAAGTTGGGAATTAAAAAATCAAGAGATTTTTAAAGCCCAAATTTTTTTAATATCCTAATTTTTTGAAAATCCTAAACATTTTAAAAATCTTTACTTTTTCAAAATTCTAACCTTTTATAAAATTAAATTGAAAAAATAGAATTTTCTTTTAAAAATAACGACTTTTTCGTAAAACTTAAACTTTCAAAATCAAAACCCCTAAACCCTAAAATTATGACTTTTTTAAACCTAAGTCGGAAAAACTAAACCCTAAAACCTAAACATCCTAAACACACTAAGCCCAAAAATTTAAATCGTAAAACCTAAACTTAAAAAATCCTAAACCCCCTAAACCCTAAAACCCAAACCCTAAATTTAAAACCCTAAACCATAAACCTAAAACCCTAAAACCTAAAACCCTAAACCTAAATAAACCCTAAACTCTAACCTTGAACCTAAAAACGAACCCAAACTCCAAACCCTAAACCTTTGAAAAAAACCTTGAGCCTCCCCTAATCCCTAAAACCCTAAACCCTTTGAAACACTAAAAACTAACCTTGAAAACCTTGAGGCCAAAAATCTAAACCCTAAACACTAAATCGCATAAGTACTAAACCCTCAACCTAAAAAACCTTAAAATAGTCTAAAAAACCATTTAGATTTTTTTGAAAAATTGGGATTTTTTTAATTTTTAAAAAGTCAAAATTTCAAAAAATTGAGATTTTTAAAAAAGTCACAAATTTTGAAAAAGTTACAATTTTAAAAAAGTTGTTATTTTTTAAAAATCATCAAGATTTTAAAAATGTTGGGACTTTGAAAATGTTCAAATTTTCAAACAAGTTGGGGTTTTTCGAAAAATGTATATTTCTAAAAAGTCAAGATTTTTGAAATGTTGGAATTTCAAAAGGATTTTTTTAAAGAGTTTGTATTTTTGAAAAAGTCATGATTTTTAAAATTTGACATTTTAAAAAGTTTGGATTTTTTAAAAAAAGTTAATTTTTGATTTTTAAAAAATTTGAGATTTTTGAAAATTTTCGTGATTTTGTAAAAGTGAAGATTTTCAAAAAAGTCAAGATTTTAAAAAAGTCAAGATTTTAAAAAATGTTTTTTAAAAAGGATTTTTTAAAAAGTCAAGATTTTTGAAAAGTTAGGATTTTTTGGAAAAAGTCAGGATTTTTATTAAAAAGTCAAATTTTTTAAAAGTCCAGATTTTTAAATTTGTGATTTTAAAAAAAATATATTTTTGTTAAAATATTTTCAAAAAAAATTTTTGTTTTAATTTTCATGAAAAAACTTTTTTTGAAAAGTCATTATTTTTTTAAAAAGTTGTGAGTTTTTAAAAATTTAGATTTTAAATTTTAAAAAATTTTTGAAATTTTAAAAAAGATAAAGAATTTGAATTTTTAAAAAAGTTTAAAAATTTTGAATTTAATTTTTTTCGGGTTTTTGAAAAAGTTAAGATTTTAAAAGTCAAGGATTATGAAAAGGTTGGGATTTCGAACCAATATTGGGATTTCAAAAATTTCATGATTTTGAAAAAAGCCAAGAATTTTGAAAAGGTTGGACTTTTTCAAAAAACAAAATTTTGAAAACAAAGTGTAATTTTCAAAAAGTCAAGAATTACAAAATTGAAGAGATTTTTAAATCCCAAATTTTTTAAATATCCTAATTTTTTTGAAAATCTTAACATTTTCCAAAATATACTTTTTTAAAATTAAAAACTTTTTAAAAATCAAACTTTTTTAAAATCACGACTTTTTCAAAAAATTTTTAAAAATCAGAAATTTTTAAAATTGTGAACTTTTTAAAATTCATGACTTATTCATGACTTTCACTTTTAAAATATTTTATAAATAAATATGACTTTTTGAAAATCATGACTTTTTCAAAATCCTAACTATTTTAAAATCAAGATATTTTTGAAATTGTTAATTTTTAAAATCAACCCCCCTAACCCTAAAACCTAAAACTTGAAAATTAAACGCTAAACCCTAAACCCCAACATCCTAAACACTAAGCCCAAAACCATAAATCCTAAACCATAAACCATAAACCATAAACTCTTAAACCTAATCCTAAACCCTAAACCCTAAATCCTCAGCCATAAACCATACACCCAAATCCCTAAATTGTAAAACCTTAACCCTTAAACTAAAACCTAAACCCTAAACCTAAACCCTAAACCTTAAACCCTAAACTCTAAACTTAATAAAACCCTAAAACCTAAACCCCTAAATTTTGAGCCTTAAACCAAAAACTACCTTGATCCCCAAACCCAAACCTCAACCCTAAACCCCCTAAGCCCTAAAACCCTAAACCTAAACCTAAACTTTTCCCAAATCCTGAGCCTAAAAACCTAAACCCTAAACATTAAATCCCCTTTAATCCCTAAACCCTCAACCTAGAAACGTTAAAATGATAGATTTGGAAAAAAATAGTATTTTGAAAAACTTCAGATTTTTGAAAAAGTCAAAAAGTCAAGATTTTCAAAAACTTGAGATTTTAAAAAAATCACAACTTTTGAAAAGTTATAATTTTAAACAAAGTTGTTATTTTTGAAAAATTAAGATTTTTAAAAAAGTTGGGACTTTTTGAAAATGTTCAGATTTTCAAAAAGTTGGGATTTTTAAAAATGAATGAATTTTTTGAAAAAAGTTGGGATTTTTTGAAAAGTTTGGGATTTTTAAAAGTTGAGTTTTATATTTTTGAAAAGTTAGATTTTTTAAAAGTTTGGATTTTTGAAAATTTTTTTTTTTGAAAAGTTAGATTTTTAAAAATTTAATTTTTTGAAAAGAAAATTTTTTTAAAAGTCAATTTTTTTTAAAAAAGTCAAGATTTTTAAAAAAGTTTTTTTTTGAAAAAAGTTTTTTTAAAATTTTTTGAAAAAAAATTGAGATTTTTGAAAAGTTTGGATTTTTGAAAAAGTTAAGATTTTTAAATTTTAGGATTTTCAAACTCTTTTTTTTTTTTCAAAAATTCAATTTTTTTTTAAAATTTTTTTTAAAAGTAAGGATTTTTTAAAAAATTTTTAAAATTGGGATTTTTTTTAAAGTTGAGATTTTAAAAAATTTAGGATTTTTTTAAAAAATTTTAATTTTCAAAAAATAAAATTTTGAAAAACTTATAATCTCAAAAGATCAATATTTCAAAAATGTAGTGATGAGTAAAAAATTAGTAGGAACTTGAAAAGGTCATAACTTGTGCTCCGAGTGTCCATTTGAGTCCCTTTTTTTGTACCACATGTTTCAAAAATCAATTTTTTTTAAAATATATCGTGGATTTTAAAAAAAAAAGGGAGTTTGAATAATTTAGATTTTCTAGAAATTCTGGATTTTTGAATTAATGTCATGTTTTTTTAAATGTTATTATTTTCCAAAAAGTTGTGAATTTTAAAAAAATTAAGATTTTAAAAATTTGCAATTTTAGAAAAAGTTGAATTTTTATAATTCTAAAAAAGTTTGAATTTTTAAAAAAAAATTTAGAGTTTTGAAAAAAACTTGAGATTTTCAAAAAATTCAGGATTATGAAAAGTTTGTGATTTCGAACAAAAATTGAGATTTCAAAAAATTCGTGATTTCAAAAAAGTCAAGAATTTTGAGAAAGTTGGATTTTAAAAAAAGACAAGATTTTGAAAAAAGGTGTAATTTTTAAATAAGTCAAGAATTACAAAACTAAAGAGATTTTTAAATCCCAACTGTTTTGAATATCCTATTTTTTTTAAATCCTAACATTTTCAAAATCTTTACTTTTTCAAAATTCAAACTTTTTATAAAATCATGTGACTTTTTTTAAAATTATGAATTTTTAAAAAATCACGAGTTTTTTAAAAATTGTGAACTTTTAAATTCATGACTTTATAACTTTCAAAATCTTTGAAAATATAGACTTTTTAAAAATCATGAAGTTTTTTTGAAAATCATAACTATTTAAAAAATCATATTTTTTAAATTATGACTTTTTCAAAATCGTGAACCCCAAAAAACCCTAAAAAGTTCTAAAAATCCTAACTAAACCCTAAAACCTAAAACCTAAAACCCCAGTCTTAAACCTAAACCCAAAGACATAAATCCTAAACCATAAACCATAAACCCTTAATCCCAAACCTAAACCAAAAACCCTAAACCTAAATCATAAAAAAATAAACTCTAAACCCTAAACCCCCTAAACCATAAACCTAAACCTTAAACCCTAAACCCTAAACCTAAACACTAAACCCTAAACCTTAAAAATTTTAAAACCTAAACCTAAACCCTAAACCCTAAAGCCTAAACCTAAAACCTAAACCCTAAAACCTAAACCCTAAACCTATAACCTTAAACTCAAAACCTGAAACCTAAACTAAAGAATACCCTAAACCCTAAACCAAACCCCTGAAAACCCTAACTGCCCTAAACCCTAAACCTTAAATTCTAATTACTCTAAATCTAAATTCTGAAACTTTAACCCTAAAATCCTAAATGTTAAATCCTAAATACTAAACCCTCAATCATAAACCATGAGCCCTAAACCCTAAATGTAAAACCCTCAACCATAAACCTCAACCCCAAACCCTAAAAATTGAGCCCTAAATCCTAATCCTAAACCCTAAAACCCTAAACCTTAAACCTAAAAAACCTAAACCCTTAAACCTAAACCCTTGAACCCCAAACCTAAACCTAAACCCTAAACCCTAAACCTAAACCCTAAACCCTAAACCATAAATCTGAAACCCCAAAAAAACCCAAAACCTAAACCCTAAATCCCTAAATCCCTAAAAACCCTCAACCTAGAAACCTTAAAATAGTTAGATTTGGAAAAAGTTGGTATTTTGAAAAACTTGGGATTTTCAAAAAGTCAAGATTTTTGAAAAAGTTAGATTTTCAAAAACTTGAGATTTTAAAAAAAGTCACGACTTTTGAAAAAGTTGCAATTTTAAACAAAGTTGTTATTTTTGAAAACATCAAGATTTAAAAATGTTGGGACTTTGAAAATGTTCAAATTTTCAAACAAGTTGGGGTTTTTGAAAAATGAATATTTTGAAAAAGTAGATTTTTAAAAAGTTGTTTTTCAAAAAGTTGATTTTCAATTTTTTTGAAGATTTTGGAAAGTTTTTTTTAAGTGTGGATTTTTTTTGAAAAGTCAAGATTTTTTAAAAAGTTGAAATTTTCAAAAAAGTTAGGATTTTTGAAAAGATGGGATTTTAAAAAAATTGAGATTTTAAAAAAGTCGTGATTTTGTAAAAGTGAAGATTTTCTAAAAATCAGGATTTTTAAAAAGTTAGGATTTTAAAAAAGTCAAGATTTTGGAAAATGTTGGGATTTTTAAAACCTCAAATTTTTTTGAAAAAGTCATATTTTTGAATAAGTCAGGATATTCAAAAAGTCCTAATTTTTTAATATTTACAATTTTTGAAAAAAAATTTTTTAAAAAGTAAGGATTTTAAAAAAAATTGACATTTTTGATAAAGTTGAGATTTTAGAAAATTCAAGAATTTTTAAAATGTTGAGATTTTGAAAAAGTTTTGATTTTCAAAAACGTGGTGATTTTTGAAATAGTTGCGATTTTTGAAAAAAGTTTGGATTTTTAAAAAATTTATAATCTCAAAAAAGTCAAGATTTTAAAAATGTAATGATGCGCCAAAATTAGCAGGAACTTGAAAAGGTCATAACTTGTGCTCTGGGTGTCCGTTTGAGTCCGTTTTTTTAAACCACATGTTTTTCAAAATCTCAACTTTTTTAAAATATCAAGATTTTAAAAAAAAAGGGAGTTTGAATAATTTAGATTTTCTAAAAATTATGGATTTTTAAATATGTCATGATTTTTGAAAAAGTCATTATTTTCAAAAAGTTGTGAATTTTAAAAAAATAGGATTTTAAAGAATTTGCAATTTTAAAAAGCATAAATTTCATAATTCTAAAAAAGTTCAAATTTAAAAAAATTTAGGGTTTTTGAAAAAAAGTCAATTTTTCAAAAAAAAGGGATTTTGAAAAAAATTGGGATTTCAAAAAAGTCATGATTTTGAAAAACCAAAGAATTTTTTTGAAAAGTTGGGATTTTAAAAAGAAAATTTTAAGATTTTGAAAAAAAGGTGCAATTTTCAAAAAATTTGGGAATTATGAAAATCTGAATAGATTTTTAAATCCTAACTATTTTTAATATCCTAATTTATTTTAAAACCTAAAACCCCAAAAATCATCCTAAACATAAAAACTTTAAAATCCTAAATTTTTTAAATCTGAAACCATAAACCATAAACCCTTAACAAAAATCTGAAAATTTAAACCCTAAACATAAACCATAAACCTAAAAATCCCTAAAAAATCTAAATAAAAACCTAAACCTTAAACCTAAAACCTCAAACCTTAAACCATAAACCATAAACCCTTAAACCATAAACCCTAAAGCCTAAACCCTAAACCTAAACCCTAAACCCCCTAAACCCTAAACCCTAAACAATAAAACCTAAACCCTAAACCTTAAACCCTAAAAACCTAAAAACCCTAAATAGTTCAAACCTAAAACCTTAAACCTAAACCTAAACCCTAACCCTAAAACTAAAATCCTAAAACTAAACCTAAACCCATAAACCCAAACACCTAAAACTAATTTGGACCCTAAACCCTAAACCCTAAACCTAAACCTAAACCCTAAACCCTAAACTTAAGGCATAACCCTATAAACCCTAAACTTTAAGCTCTAATAACTCCAAAACCCTAAGTTTTTGAGTCCAAAACCCTAAAAACCCTAAATGTTAAATCCTAAATACTAAGTAAAAACCATCAACCATAAAACCATGAACCCCAAACCCTAAAAAAAACCTAAAACCCTAAAATCCTTCTTAAACCTAAAACCCTAAACCTAAACCCTAAAACCTAAACCTTAAACCTCAAACCCAGAGCCCTAAACCCTAAACCCCTAAATCCTAAATAAAGCCTAAGCCTAAATCCTAAATCCTAAAAACCCAAAACCTAAACCTAAATCCCCTCAGCCCTAAACCCTCAACCTAGAAACCTTAAAATAGTTACATTTGGAAAAAGTTGTATTTTGAAAAACTTAGGATTTTCAAAAAGTCAAGATAGTTTTTAAAAAGTGGGGATTTTAATAAACTTGAGATTTTAAAAAAAGTCACGACTTTTGAAAAAGTTGCAATTTTAAATAAAGTTGTGTTATTTTTTAAAACATCAAGATTTAAAAAATGTTGGAACTTTTAAAAAAGATGTTCAAAAAGTATTGTTTTTTGAAAAATTTTAAAAAATTTTCAAAAATTGAGTTTAAAATTTTTTTTAAAAGTTGACATTTTCAAAAATTTGATTTTTTGAAAAGAAAGATTTTTTTAAAAATTGGGATTTTTCCAAAAAAGTCACAATTTTGTAAAAATGAAGATTTTCAAAAAAGCCAAGATTTTGGAAAATTTGGGATTTTTAAAATGTCAATTTTTTTAAAAAGTCAAGATTTTTTGAATAAGTCAGGATTTTGAAAAAGTCCCAAGTTTTAATATTTGTAATTTTCTTTTAAATATAATTTTTTAAATTTTAAAAAGTAAGGATTTTCAAAAAAGTCAAAATATTTGATAAAGTTGAGATTTTTGAAAAAAATTAATTTTAAAAAGTTAGGATTTTTGAAAAATAAATTATTTTCAAAAAAAGTTTTTGATAATCTTTTAAAAAGTCAAGATTTCAAAAAAATGTAATTTCTGAAAAGCAGATTTTCTAAAATTTGGAGGAATTCGAAAAGTTAATAACTTGTCCTCCGAGTGTCCTTTTGAGTCTATTTTTTCTAAACCACATGTTTCAAAATTCTCAATTTTTTTCAAATATCTAGATATTTAAAACATAAATATTTTGAAAAATTTAGGATTTTTAAATAAGTCAGAATATTCGAAAAAGTCCTGATTTTTAATATTTTTGATTTTTGAAAAATAAAAAAAAAAATTAAAAGTAAGGATTTTCAAAACTGTCGGCTTTTTTGATAAAGTTGAGATTTTTAAAAAACTAGGAATTTTTAAAAAGTTGGGATTTCTGAAAAAGTATTTGATTTTCAAAAAATCAAAATTTTTTTTAAATAGTTAAGATTTTTGAAAAAGTTGGGATTTCGAAAAAGTTATAATCTCAAAAAGTCAAGATTTCAAAAATGTAATGATGCGCCAAAAATAATAGGAACTTTAAAAGATTTTGATAACTTGTGCTCCAGGTGTCCGTTTGAGTCTATTTTTTTAAATCACATGTTTCAAAAATCTCAAAAATCTGTTTTTAAAATATTAGGATTTTTTAAAAAAATTCGGGAGTTTGAATAATTTAGATTTTCTAGAAATTTTGGATTTTTGAATGTCATGATTTTTTAAAAAGTTATTATTTTCCAAAAAGTTGTTAATTTAAAAAATTTAGGATTTTAAAAAATTTGTAATTTTAGAAAAAGATAGAATTTCATGATTCTAAAATATTTTGAATTTAAAAATTTAAGGGTTTTTGAAAAAGTTGTGATTTTTAAAAAAGTTAGGATTATGAAAAAGGTTAGGATTTCAAAAAAATTGGGATTTCAAAAAAGTCTTGATTTTTAAATAGCCAAGAATTTTGAGAAAATTGGGATTTTAAAAAGACAAGATTTTGAAAAAGGTGCAATTTTAAAATAAGTCGGAATTACAAAACTGAAGAGATTTTTAAATCCCAACTTTTTTGAATATCCTAATTTTTTTAAAAAATCCTAACATTTTCTAAAATCTTTACTTTTTCAAAATTAACTTTTTATAAAATCATGACTTTTTCAAAAATTAAGAATTTTTAAAAATCATGAGTTTTTTAAAAATTGTGAAATTTTTAAATTCATGACTTTATCACTTTCAAAATCTTTTAAAATACAGACTTTTTGAAAATCATGATTTTTTCAAAATCCTAACTATTTCAAAATCGAGATATTTTTTGAAATCATGAATTTTTCAAAATCATGACCCCTAAACCCTAAACCCTAAAAAGTCATAAAGCCCTAAAACCTAAAAATTGTAAATGCTAAATCCTAAACCCCAACATCCTAAACACTAAACCTAAACTCTAAACAATAAAACCTTAATGCTAAATCCTAAATCCTAAACCTTTAAAACCCTATACCATAAACCCAAATCCCTAAATTGTAAAACCTAAAATCTAAACGCCAAACCTTAAACTTTAAACCCTAAACCTTGATCCCCAAGGCATAAAGCCTAAACCATAAACCCTAAACCCTAAACCATGAACCTAAAGCCTTAAACATAACCTTAAACACTATGCCTTATAACCTTGAAACCTGAAACCCTAAGCCTAAACCCTAAACTCTAAACCTAAACCCTAGACCTAAACCCTAAATTCCTAAAATTATAACCCCGAACCTCAAACATTGAACCATGGAACTTCAAACCATGAACTCTAAGACCTAAACCCTATTCCTACAAACCCTAAACCCTAAACCCTTGAGCCATATACCCACTACTATAAACTCTAAACCTTAAGCTCTAATTACTCCTAAACCCTAAATTTTGTGTCTTAAACCCTAAAACCCTAAATGCTAAATTTTAAATACTAAAACCTCAATCATAAACCATGAGCCCTAAACCCTAAATTTAAAAACCTTTAACCTAAAACTCTATCCCCAAACCCTAAAACTTGAGCCCTAAATCCTAACCCTAAAACCTAATTCTTAAACCCTAAACCTTTTTAAAAAAATCGAACCCTTGAAAACTTAATCCTAAACATTTAACCTTGAACCCTGAGCCATGAGCCCTAATCCCTAATTTTAACCCCGAATCATGAGCCCAAAAACCTAATTTTAAACACTAAATCCCCGTGTTGAACCCTCCAAACAAAAAATAAAATAGTTATATTTTTTAAAAAATTGGTATTTTGAAAAACTTGGGATTTTCAAAAATCAAGATTTTTTAAAGTTAGGATTTTCAAAAATTGAGATTTTAAAAAAAAGTCATGACTTTTGAAAAACTTGAAATTTTAAAAAAGATGTTATTTTTGAAAACATAAAGATTTCTGAAAAATGTTGGGACTTTTAAAATGTTCATATTTTCAAACAAATTGGGGTTTTTGAAAAATGAATATTTCAAAAAGTCAAGATTTTTGAAAAGTTGAGATTTTTGAAAAAGTTGGACTTATCACATTTTTGAAGAGTCAACTTTTTTTTTTCAAAAGTCTACATTTTTGAAAAACATGACATTTTCAAAAAAATTAAAAATTTATTTTTTGAAAAGACGAGAAAAATTTAAAAAAATGAGAGTTTTTTTAAAATTCGTGACTTTTGAAAGTAAAAATATTTTTAAAAGTCGAATTTTTGAAAAGTCAGCATTTTCAAAAAAGTCAAGATTTTTGAAAATGTTGAGATTTTTAAAACATTTTTAAAAAAAGATTTTTTTTAAAAAGAAGTCTGGATTTTTGAACAAGTGGGATATTTGAAAAAGACCTGATTTTTAATATTTGCAATTTTCAAAAAAATATAATTTTATTATTAAAAAGTAAGGATTTTCAAAAAAGTTGACATTTTTGATAAAGTTGAGATTTTAGAAAAATTAATTTTTAAAAAGTTGGGATTTCTAAAAAAATTATTTTTTGAAAACGTCACAATTTTTGAAAAAGTTAGGATTTTCAAAAAAGTTATAATCTCAAAAAAGTCAAGATTTCAAAACTGTAATGATGCGCCAAAATTAGCACAAATTTTAAAACCTCATAACTTGTGCTCGGGTGTCCGTTTGAGTCGGTTTTTTTTTGAAAAACCAAAGGTTTTTAAAACTCTCAACTTATTTAAAATATCAAAATTTTCAAACTCTTTGAAAATACAAAGTTTTTAAAAATCATGAATTTTTAAAAATCCTAATTGTTTCAAAATCAGGATATTTTGAAATCATGATTTTTTCAAAATCATGACCCCTAAATAAAAACCCTAAAGTCTAAAACATGAGTCGTAAATGTTAAACCCTAAACCCCAACATCCTAAACACTAAGCCCAAATCCCTAAATCCTATAACTATAAACCATAAACCCTTAACACTAAATCCTAAACCCTAAACCATCAGCCATAAATAGTAAATCTGAATCCCTAAAACGTAAAACCTAAACTCTAAACCAATAAACCTTTAACCATAAACCCTATACCTTGAACCATGAGCCCTAAGCCAAAACCCTAAACTCTAAACTTTTTAGCTAGAGACCTAAACCCTAAAACCCTAAACTCATAACCACCTAAACCTCAAATATTGAGACCTAAACCACTACACCTATACCCTAAACCCTAAAATTTGATCCCTATACCTTAGAAAACCTAAACCTTAAACTCTAATTACTCTATAAACCCTTAATTTTGAGTCTTAAACCCTAAAACCCTAAATGCTAAATCCTAAATACTAAACTCTCAATTGTAAACCATAAACCTTAAAACCCTAAAAACCTAAACCCTAAACACAAAAAAAAACCTAATTCTAAACCCTAAACCTCAACCCTAAACCTTGAACCTTGAACCTAAACCCTAAACTCTAAACCCTAAACCCTAAACACTAAACACTAAAACCCCAAATCATGAACCCAAAACCTAAAACCTAAACATTAAATCCTCTAAGCCCTAAATCCTCAACCTAGAAACCTTAAAATAGTTAGATTTGGGAAAAGATGGTATTTTGAAAAAAAAAAACTTGGGATTTTCAAAAAGTCAAGTTTTTTGAAAAATTTAGGATTTTAAAAAACTTGAGATTTTCAAAAAAGTCTCAACATTTTAAAAAGTTGCAATTTTAAACAAAGTTGTTATTTTTGAAAACATCAAGATTTAAAAAATGTTGGGACTTTGAAAAATTTTAGATTTTCTAAAAAGGTAGGGTTTTGAAAAATGAATATTTCAAAAGGTTGGGATTTTTCTAAAGAGTTGGGCTTTTTGCATTTTTTAAGAGTTTTAAGAATTTTTAAATAGTCAAGATTATTGAAAAACTCAAGAGTTTTAAAAAAAGTTAGAATTTTTGAAAAGACGGGCTTTTAAAATTTGAGATTTTTTTGATAAAAAGTTTTTGACAAAGTCAAGATTTTTAAAAAAGTGTAGATTTTCAAAAAAGTCAAGACTTTGGAAAATGTTCACATTTTTAAAACGTCAAGATTTTTGAAAAAATCAATATTTTTGAATAAGTCAAGATATTTGAAAAAGTCCTGATTTTTAATATTTGCAATTTTCTAAAAAAGAAATTTTTAAATAAAGTAAGGATTTTTAAAAAGTCAGAATTTTTGATAAAGTTGAGATTTTAGAAAATTTAGAAAAAATAAATGTTGGGATTTCTAAAAAAATTGATTTTTGAAAACGTCGCGATTTTTGAAATAGTTGTGATTTTTGAAAAAGTTGGAATTTTCGAAAAAAATCTCAAAAATTTATAAAATGTAGTGATGTGCCAAAATTAGTAGGAATTTGAAAAGGTCATAACTTGTGCTCCATGTGTACATTTTAGTCCGTTTTTTTTTAAACCACTTATGTTTCAAAAATATCAACTTTTTTAAAATATAAGGATTTTAAAAAAATTTGGGAGTTTGAATAATTTAGATTTTCTAGAAATTCTATATTTTTGAATATGTCATGATTTTTGCAAAACTCATTATTTTCTAAAAAGTTGTGAATTTAAAAAAAAATAGGATTTTAAAGAATTTACAATTTTAGAAAAAGATAAAATTTCATAATTCAAAATAAAGTTTGAATATAAAAAAATTTGGGATTTTTGAAAAAGTGGAGATTTTAGCAAAAGTCAAGATTATGAAAGGTTTGGATTTCGAACAAAAATTGGGATTTCAAAAAAATCATGATTTTGAAAAAGCCAAATTTTTTGAGAAAGTTCAGATTTTCAAAAAGACAAGATTTACAAATAAGGTGCAATTTTAAAATAAGTCATGAATTAAAAAAACATAAGAGAGTTTTTAAATCCCAATTGTTTTGAATATCCGTAATTTCTTAAAAAATCCTAACATTTTTAAAATCTTTATTTTTCAAAATTTCAATTTTGTAGAAAATCATGACTTTTTACAAAATTACGAATTTTTAAAAAATCACGAGTTTTTAAAAAATTTTGAACATTTTTAAATTCATGGCTTTATCACTTTCAATTTTTTTGAAAATACAAACTTTTTGAAAATAATAAATTTTTCAAAATCCTAACTATTTCAAAATTAGGATATTTTTGAATCATGAATTTTCAAAATCGTGACCCCTAAACCCAATACCCTAAAAACCTAAAATATGAGTCGTAAATGCTAAACCCTAAACCCTCCTAAAAAAACCCAAATCCCTAAATCGTAAAACCTGAAATCTAAACCCCAAACCTTAAACCATAAATGCTAAACCCTTATCCCCCATGAGCCATGAAGCCTAAACTCTAAACCCTAAGCCATAAACTCAAACTAACCCTAAACCTCGAACAATGAACCATGGACCCTCCACCATGAACACTAAGACCTAATTCCTGATCATGTATGCCCTAAACCCTAAACTCCTAGCCCTATATCCTATAAATCCTAAACCTTAAGCTCTAATTATTCTTAAACCCTAAATGCTAAATCCTAAATACAAACCCTCAATTGTAAACCATGAGTTGTAAACCGTAATCTGAGCAAAACCCTCAATTGTAAAACTCAAACCTCGAACCCTACATCCCGATTCCTAAATCCTAACCCTAAACCCTAAAACCTAATTCTTAAACCCGAAACCTTGATCCACGAACCCTACACCCTGAGCCTTGAGCCCTATTCCATAAACCCTAAACAATAAACCATAAACCCTTAATCCTGAGCCCAAAAACCTAGCCCCTAAACACTAAATCCCTTGAGCCCTAAACCCTCAACCTAGAAACCTTAAAATAGTTAGATTTGGAAAATTTTGGTATTTTGAAAAACATGGGATTTTCTAAAAGTCAGGATTTTAAAAAAATTGAGATTTTTAAAAGTCCCAAATTTTGAAAAAGTTGCAATTTTAAACAGATTTGTTGTTTTTGAAAACATCAAGATTTAAAAAATGTTGGGATTTTGAAAATGTTCATATTTTCAAATAGGTTGGGGTTTTCAAAAAATTAATATTTCGAAAAACTTAGGATTTTTAAAAGTTGGTATTTTCAAAAGAGTTTGGCTTTTCATATTTTGGAAGAGTCAGGATTTTTGAAGAGTTTGGATTTTTAAAAATTGAATATTTTTAAACACTTCACATTTTCAAAAATGTTAGGATTTTTTAAAAGACGGGATTTTAAAAAACTTAAGATTTTCAAAAAAGTCATGACTTTGTAAAAGTGAACATGATTTTCAAAAAAGTCTGGCTTTTTTAAAAGTCAGGGATTTTTAAAAAGTCAAGATTTTGGAAAATGTTGGGATTTTTAAAACATTAATATTTTTGAAAAAGTAATGATCTTTGAATAAGTCAGGATATTTGAAAAAGTCTCGATTTTAAATATTTGTGATTTTCGAAAAAATATAATTTTTTTTAAAAAGTTAGAATTTTAAATTTTTTTGCATTTTTAATAAAGTTGAGATTTTAGAAAATTATGGAATGTTTAAAAATTTTGGATTTCTAAAAAAAATTGATTTTTGAAAACATCGCAATTTTTGAAATAGTTTTGATTTTCAAAGAAGTTGGGATTTTTCAAAAATTTATAATCTCAAAAATGTCAAGATTTATAAAATGTAGTGAGGCTTCAAAATTAGAAGAAATTTGAAAAGGTCATCATAACTTGTGCTCAGGGTGTCCTCTTTAGTCCATTTTTTTAAACCACGTGTTTCAAAATCTTAATTTTTAAAAATATCAATATTTTCAAAAAAATGTGGGAGTTTGAATAATTTTGATTTTCAAGAAACTCTTGATTTTTCAATATGTCATGATTTTTGAAAAATTCATTATTTATCGAAATGTTGTGAATTTCAAAAATTTAGGATTTTAAAGAATTTGCAATTTTAGAAAAAGATAGAATTTCCTAATTCTAAAAAAGTTCAAATTTGAAAAAATTTAGGGTTTTTGAAAAAGTTGATATTTTCAAAAAGTCGAGATTATGAAAAGGTTGGGATTTCAAACAAAAATTGGGATTTTAAAAAGGTCGTGATTTCAAAAAAGCCAAGAATTTTGAGAAAGTTGGGATTTTTAAAAAAGACAAGATTTTTAAAAAATGTGCAATTTTCAAATAAGTTGGGAATTATAAAATAAAGGAGATTTTTAAATCCCAACTATTTTGAAAATCTTTGAGAATCCTAACATTTTCAAAAATAAAAAAATTCAAAATTCCAGCTTTTTATAAAATTGCGACTTTTTGAAAACTATGAATTTTTAAAAATCACAAGTTTTTAAAACTTGTGAACTTTTAAATTCATGACTTTATAACTTTAAAAATATTTGAAAATACAGACTTTTGAAAAATCATGAATTTTTCAAAATCTTAACTGTTTAAAAATCAGAATATTTTTGAGAAGAAAATTTTGAGAACGTTTAAATGTCTATCTCGTACTACATTCCAAATTTTCTTAAAACAATTATTCATTATCATCATCCAGATTCCATGATCATGTTTGAAGCTAAATCTACGTCCACATACAATTCATGATAATCCATATCTATGAGACTATGATTCTATTGTAATGTCATCATCCACATCTAATGCAATCATCATTACAAGTAGAGAAGAAACATAAACACCATATACAATCTATAAATTCTATACATAATATATAGGAAGTTATAAAATTAAAGATTATATAGTATTTCAAATTTTCAAAGGCTATCAAATTCAAGTTTCAACTTTCAAATCCAGATAATAAAATTCAAATGCCATGACCATCACATTCAATGTTTCAAATTTTCAAATATAGATTCTATTTTTCAAGTTTCCACACTCAATAATGAAATTTTTCAACCCTCAATTTTTTGTGCCCCTTTCCCTTCTTGTACTCCTTTCCCCAATGGCTTCTCCACATGTACCCCTTTCCCCAACGACAGAAATAATCCCAAAACTTATGAGATCTTCTACATCACTGTCTAGATTTTTTAAAATTCTTTCTTCTTGCTTTGTCGCAACTCCATGGAATAGAAACTTTGAATCAGAAGCTACCTTGGTTTTGAATAAAATTTCAGGGTTGAAGCCATGCTCTTTAATTATCCACTTCAGGATGTATTATTTTGTTTGTTATCCAAAACAATATTTTCCTTAAAATTATTTGTTGCGGATAAAGCTTTCTTGGCAGTTTCCTAGTGAACTTGGAAAACTTGCTCTATCTCTCTCGACATTTACAATTACTACCAAATCCTTGTCCTTAGACCATTTTTCAAAATATGCACAGGCCTCAAGCACTAATATTTTCTAATTTGTTTAATGTCTTATCCAAAATGTCATCTTTATAGTTTTTATATGTGATAGTCCCACTTCTTACTTGGGTAAGTAAGGAATCCATCTTCGCAAGTTGATTCTGGACTGCAGCGTATAAATTATCCCTTTGCCAATAATTTTCATAACAACTTATTATCTCATTGATAAGTACTTTATCCCTTCTCTCCCATTCTATGAGCCGACTGATATGAGGTAGAATAAACTCATCGACACGAGATTGACAATTATAAGTTTTCTAAAGGAAAAGGTAGTAATTGTTCACCATCTATATCTGAAGAAGATGATAATATTGTTGGAGAGGTATGGGGCTTTCAAGTTGATCGACTACTACTTGTTTCTACTTTTGGGTGGCCTGATCCTGTTTGTGATAAAAATAAATCAATATTCAAACAAATAAATCTAAAGTGAAATGTAATTCAATCTGGTAAATTATGTTGAAATAGAAGTATACTTGCTGGCCTTGAATCATCTCACATGTAATGAAAGTTCTTGTTGGGTCATTACTATCAATGCCCAAGTAATATTCATCTAAATTTATATTATTTAAAACTGATATGCCCATTGCGTTGGGCAAGCCACCAAGTGAGACAGGTTGGAATTCAAAATGAGGAGGCAATGTTTAGTGTCCCACTAGGGGAGGAGGAATTGGCATGTGTTTACCAATGCTCTTTTTTCTTAATCCTCTGGTTAGCATTTTGAATATTATTGGTGGAGGAGGGGAAATGCCGTTATTTGTACAGAAGGAGGAGGACTACAATGTGCTGAAAATTTCAAGAAAAATCATATGAAAAACTAGAAAAATATGTGAAAAATATGAAATTAAACGAAGTACTATTCAAATTTTGTACCCTTTTATTGAGAGGTATCTTGTCGCGATGCTTGAGGTGGCCATGTTGGAGTAGTAATTGGTGGTTTTTGAGTTGTCTATTTCTGGGATTGCTAAGCTAGTTATTGAGAAGACATAAGTGCATGCAACTGAACCGAGTGAGTTGGGGAAGAAGGTTGACTTTGAGAAGTACGCATAAGGTCGAAAATCCTTGCAATGTCATCAAAATACGATTGTATGTCAATTCAATATTGTAAAATTTAAATGGGAAAATGAAAATACAAATATGGAATTTGTAAATAATACATGTAAGGGTATTACTTCTCTAGCATTTAACAAATTCAAATTTTTGGCGGTTCGGGGATGAGTGAGCTTCCATTTTAGATTGTGAATCTCCCGATGCCTCAGCATGTTGTTGGCCTCTTCCTCTTGATGCCACCTTTTTTTAGGGAAGGGCCTCCATAAATCTTCTCTGTAAATAGTAAATAGTTAATACTTGTTATTAGTCTAATGTCAAAATACAAAATTTATATTTTATACCTGTTGTTCTTCAAATGGAATTGACAAATTCATCAACGCCTTTTCCATGCAAGTGGGAATTGGTTTGTCTTTTAAATTTAAAAGAGCCTTGTAATAAACGCCAAGGAGATAGTTTGCGGAGTAAATGACTAGTTTTTATGAAAGCTTTACATTTGTAATGTCAGTTTGCGGAGTAAATGACTAGTTTTTATGAAAGCTTTACATTTGTAATGTCAGTTCTTATTTTCTTTTATAAAAAGATACACCAATAAAATTTTTGCTTTGCGATAGTTGCAAGAATGTAAACAATTGCCTAGTTTGGTATATCTATTTTCTAACCCCGTAAAACTATTCTGGATTAAAAAAGGAAATCATAGTAGCAATAAAGTGGTGTGTAACTCCTTACGTATCCACACCACATTTGGATTTATTAACATGAGCTGCAAATGCGAAAAAACTGTTGGAATTAATATAAATTTGAATTGTATCAAAATAAAATAATGAATACAATATGACGAATGAAAATAGTTTACACTTATAATACACATGGAAACCTAAAGTCGATTCGAGATATTTCTTATCGTCTTCGAAAAGTGTTTCCTTCATTGTAAAAATAAGTAAATTTTTGAATGAGAGGCCTGTAAACTGATGACTATCAGCTAGTTTGATAATGAATTGAAACAATCAGCCTTCATCCGCAGTAACATTAAATAGGCCATCCTTTGTATTGTACGAGGAGAGAAGGTAGTTCAAAATATCTTGGTCTATTTTGAAATGGGGCATCTTAACGAGCCCACAAAACTCACATGTATAGATAAAATCCTTGTATTCTAAAGTCATTTGTAAATCAGTTTGGATGTGGGAGCACAAAGGGTTCTGTGAGAGTATCTTGCCCATGGATAGGGCTTATGGGTTGACTAGATTTTGCTCTTGCTTTTTTTCTTGATCTTGGGATACACTTGTAGTAACCATTGAAGTTTTCCTTGAGCTTGATTATACTTGACCTGGATAATGGATTCCTGTATACAAGAAAATTCAAGATCTGAAAAGTGTAAACATGAAAATGACTGGCGGGAGGGTATTTATAGGACAAAACTAGGGTTTGAAGCCTTGTTTACGCACATCAACAAGGCTCGTTGATGCATGTCAACAAGGATCATTGACGTCGTTAACCATGTAAGTGTGTGTAACTCTGCTGTCTCTCTGACTCAAAAAAAAGTAGGCAAAATTTTAGTTCTGAAAAATTGGTAAATTTGTCTTTCAGTGAAACTGGTTCCGGGATATTTGCTAGGTATTTTCCACCTCAAATTTCGAAGAGGTCTCTAAATATGAACCCTAATTTTAAATCCCAACTATTTTGAATATACTATTTTTTTTAACTCCAACCATTTTCAAAATCTTTACTATTCCAAAATTCCAACTTTTTATAAAATTGTGACTTTTTCAAAAATTACGAATTTATAAAAAATCATGAGTTCTTTAAAAATTGTGAACTTTTTAAATTCATGAATTTGTCACTTTAAAAATATTTAAAAATACGACTATTTAGAAATCATGAATTTTTGAAATCCTAACTATTTCAAAATCAGGATATTTTTGAAATCGTGACCTTTTCACAATTGTGACCCCTAAACCCTAAAGCCTAAAACCTGAGTCGTAAACGCTAAACCCTAAAGCCCAACATCCTAAACAATAAGCCCAAAACCCTAAATCCTAAACCATAAACTATAAACCCTTAACACTTAATCCTAAACCTTAAACCCTCAGCCATAAATCATAAATCCAAATCCCTAAATCATAAATCCTGAACTCTAAACCATAAACCCTAACCCCCTGAGCCATGAAGCCTAATCCCTCAACCCTAAGCCCTAAACCCTAAACAATAAACCCAAAACAGTAAACCTTTAATCCTTAGGCCTAACCCTAAACCCTATACCTTGAACCACAAGCCCTAAGTGAAAACCCTAAACCCTAAACCTTTTAGCTAGAGACCTAAAACCTAAAAACCTAAACACATAACCCTGAAACTTGAACACTGACCTATGGACCCTCAACCATGAACACCGACACCCAAACCTTGACCCCTACACCTTAAACCCTAAACTCTAAGCACTATACCATATTAACCCTAAATTTTGAGTCTTAAACCCTAAAATCCTAAATACTAAACCCTTAATCGTAAATCATGAGCCGTAAACCATAAGTACAAAACCCTCAACCATAAAACGAGAACCCTAAACCCTAAAACCCAAAACCATAAAACCTAATTCTTAAACCCTAAACCTTGATCCCTGAATCTTGAACCTCAACCATAAACCCTAAACCTTGAGCCCTAAGCCCTAATCCCTAAACCCTAAAAACTCAACTATAAACCCGAATCATGAGCCCAAAAACCTAAACCCTAAACACTGAATCCCCCGAGCCCTAAACCATCAACCTAGAAACCTTAAAATAGTTAGATTTGGGAAAAATGGTATTTTGAAAAACTTGGGATTTTCTAAAAGTCAAGATTTTAAAAAAAGTCACAACTTTTGAAAAAGTTACGATTTTAAACAAAGTTGTTATTATTGAAAACATCAAGATATAATAAATGTTGGGACTTTGAAAATGTTCAAATTTTTAAACTTGTTAGGGTTTTAAGAAAATGAATATTTCGAAAAATTCAGGACTTTTGCAAAGTTGAGATTTTTGGAAGAGTTGGGCTTTTCACATTTTTGAAGAGTTGAGATTTTTGAAGAGTCGAGATTTTGAAAAAGTCAAGATTTTTCAAAAACTCGACATTTTCAAAAAAAAGTTAGGATTTTTTAAAAGACGGATATTAAATAATTTGAGATATTCCAAAATTTGCAACTTTGTAAAAGTGAAGATTTTCAAAAAAATTCAGGATTTTCAAAAAAGTGAAGATTTTGGAAAATGTTGGGATTTTTAAAAAGTCAAGATTTTTGAAAAAGTCAAGATTTTTAATAAGTCGGGATATTTGAAAAAGTCCCGATTTTTATATTTGCGATTTTCAAAATAATATATATTTTTTCAAATGTAAGGATTTTCAAAAAAGTCAGCATTTTTCCTAAAGTTGAGATTTTAGAAAATTCAAGAATTTTTAAAAAGTTGGGATTTCTGAAAAAAATTTGATGTTTGAAAATGTCACGATTTTTGAAATAGTTGTGATATTTTGAAAAATTTGGGATTTTCAAAAAATTTATAATCTCAAAAAAGTCAAGATTTATAAAATTTAGTGATGCGCCAAAATTAGCAGGAATTTGAAATGGTCATAACTTGTTCTCCATGTGTCTGTTTGAGTCCCTTTTTTTTGAAACCACACGTTTCTAAAATCACAACTTTTTTAAAATAATACAATTTTTAAAGAAAAGTTGAGAGTTTGAAAAATTTAGATTATCCATAAAATTTAGATTTTTGAATATGTCATGATTTTCAAAAAAGTTATTATTTTCCAAAAAGTTGTGAATTTCAAAAAAATTAGGATTTTAAAGAATTTGTAATTTTAGAAAAGATAGTCTTTACTTTTTAAAAAGTTGAACTTTGTAGAAAATCGTGACTTTTTCAAAAATTGTGAATTTTAAAAAATTGTGAACTTTTTAAATTCATGACTTTATCACTTTCAAAATATTTGAAAATACAGACTTTTGAAAATCATGAATTTTTTGAAATTCTAATTGTTTCAAAATTAGTATATTTTTGAAATCGTGACTTTTTCTAAATTACAACCCCTAAAACCTAAAGCCTAAAGCCTGAAACCTGATTCATAAATGCTAAACCCTAAACCCCAACATTCTAAACACTAAGCCCAAATCCCTAAATCATAAACCATAAACAATTAACACTCAATCCTAAACCCTAAACCCTCAGCCATAAACCATAAACCCAAATCCTTAAATCGTAAACCATAAATTCTAAACCCCAAACCTTAAACCATATACCCTAAACCCTGATCCCTATGCCATAAAGCCTAAACCCTAATTCCTAAGCCATAAAGCCTAAACCCTAATTCCTAAGCCATAAACCCTAAACCCCTGACACTAAACCTTAAATCCTAAACCCTAAACAGTGAACCCTAAACCCTTAGGCCTAACCCTAAACCCTATACCTTGAACCGAGATACTAAGCCAAAACCCTAAACCTTTAGCTAGAGACTTAACCCCTAAACCCTAAACATTTAACCCCAAACCTTGAACACTAAGCCATGGACCCTCAACCATGAACATTGAGACCTAAACCTTGACCCCTACACCTTAAACCCTAAACCTTGATCCCTAAAGACTATAAACCATAAAAATTATGCTCTAATTACTCCTAAACCCTGAATTTTGAGTCTTAAACCCTAAAACCCTAAATGTTAAATCCTAAATACTATACCCGCAATTGTAAACAATGAGCAGTAAACCTAAGTATAAAAACCCTCAACCGTAAAACTTGAACCCTAAATCATAAAACCTAATTCTTAAACCCTAAACCTTGATCCCCGAACCCTAAAACTCAAACCTAAACCTTGAACCTTGAACCCTTAGCCTTGAGCCCTAATCCCTAAATCCTAAACACTAAACCCTAAACCTCGAATCCTGAGCCCAAAAACTTAAACCCTAAACACTAAATCCTTTGAGCCCTAAACCCTCAACCTAGAAACCTTAAAATAGTTAGATTTGGAAAAAAATTATATTTTGAAAAACTTGGGATTTTCAAAAGTTAGGATTTTCAAAAACTTGAAATTTTGAAAAAAGTCACAACTTTTGAAAAAGTTACGATTTTAAACAAAGTTATTATTTTTAAAAACATAAAGAATTAAAAAATGTTGGGACTTTGAAAATGTTCATATTTTCAAACAAGTTTGAGTTTTTGAAAATTAAATATCAGGATTTTCAAAAAATTTAGAATTTTTGAAATGTCATTATTTTCAAAAAAGTCAATATTTTGGAAAGTGTTGGGATTTTCAAAATATCTAGATTTTTGAAAAAGTAAGGATTTTTAATATGTCGGGATATTCAAAAATGTTTTGATTTTTAATATTTGGGATTTTCAAAAAAATATAATTTTTTTAAAAAGTAAGGATTTTCAAAAAAAGTTGAGATTTTTGAAAAAATTAGGATTTTTGAAAAATCTATAATCTCAAAAAACTCAATATTTCAAAAATGTAGTGATGCGATAGTATTGATCGATGGCCAAGAGGAGATTCCGTCGTGTTTCAGAATGGCCACATTTTTTGAATCCATGTCCCAACAACGGTCCTCTGGTTACGCCCCGGACACGGCAATGGTGCCCAAGGCGGGCCAGGGCTTGTCGGAAGCTCTGAAAAAAAGATTGGGTCCTCTAGGTTCTATGTCAGATTCGATTCCGACGGATTGTGACATGCACGCCTTTCAGGACGATATTCCCTCTATGTCCCTGGTTGAAGACGTCACCTTTGCTGCACAAACTAAGTGTTTTTACTCGAGAGCTATTTTTGCAAAGTTTATCGGGAGAAGGCTTTCGTTTTCTGGCATTCGAAACTGGTGCGAAACTCAGTGGGGTAGCGGCCTGAGTATTCGCTTCCTTGAAAAAGGTTTTTTCTTAGTGCTCTTTAGAAGCGCTGCTCAGAAGAACGACACTATGGACAGGAAAGATTTTCTCCTCTCCGACTCAGGCCTTGTGATCCGCGATTGGGAGCCTCTCTTTGATTGCAACAGAGTGGATGCGGATGGGCACCAAGTTTGGATAAGACTTTACTCCTTGCCCAGTGAGTTTTGGTCTGCTCCCATTCTCACTAAAATTTGCACAAGCCTGGGTCGTGTCATTCGCATCGATCCTATTTCTTTGAATGGTACTCTCTCTTCCTTTTCCAGAATATGCATCTCTATCAATCCCTCTCTTAAGCTTCAGGAAGTCATTCATATCAACTCCCCATCTGGTCTTTGGAAGCAGAAAGTAGAATACGAAGGATTGTCCAACCTCTGTTTCAAGTGCAAAAAGCCAGGTCACACTCGTAAACTTTGTAAAAACCCCCTTTTAACAGTGCCTTGCAATGGCGGAAAGTTTCCCACCTTCCCTCTGCCTCTCGCCCGCTTTCCCCCACTCTCTTCCCTCACAGTCTCTGCCCGTTGTCCCTCATTCTCCCCCACCAGCTCTTGAACCCCTTGCTCTGGACCCCGATACTTTCTCCCTTGTTAAAGAAACGGCTGTAGTTGTTAAGGACTCTACTAGGATTCTGTCCCTTTTCCATGAAGGCATTTCCATTGGTATGGGAGGTAGCTCATCCACCTTAGAGAAATGGATTATTGACAAAGATGATCTTCTCCAGTCTAAAGAAGGAGACCCCAGGGACACCTAGAGGACACTACCGAGAATCTTTCTCCGAATAACCAGTCGTTGGGTCTGCTTCTCCCCACTCCACCTTTGCTCAATGTGGATTTTGGACCGAAAAGCATTCTTGGTCGTCCTAACAAAAGTAAGCTCTCTCTCAACGAAGTTGCGAATGGGAAGCAACTTCAACTGCGTTCTTTCTTCCCGTCTACGAGTAGGAGAGGTGAGTCCTCTCTGAAGCAAATATGATCCTCTTTTCATGGAATGTTAGGGGCCTTAATGCCCCTAACAAGCAGTGTCTGTTAAGACGCTATGCCTCGGATGTTGCAGTGGATATTTGCTTGATTCAGGAAACAAAAATGTCAGAAGATGGATGCAAAAGCGGATGGTTCAGAAAATGGAAAGGTTGGGAAGGCTGCTTCTCAAACTCTGTAGGTGCCTCGGGTGGTCTTGGCATTTTGTGGAAATCTAGCAGTTGCGCGATTGAGCCCCTTCTTGTTGATTCTAATTTCATTTGGTGTAAAGTTATGATTAAACACTCCGAGGATTTCTTCTTCTTATGTAATGTTTATGGTCCCTCCTCTCCGATTAGGAAAAGAGCTCTCTGGAATAGCCTAAGTCTGCTTCTGACTTCCGACGTAGTCTCCAAAATTATTGTCGCAGGTGACTTTAATGCTACTCTTTCTGATCGTGATAAGTGTGGAGGTTTACAATGGCAGCCATGCTCTCAGGTGGATTTTACTTCCTTCGTTTCCTCCTCTCATTTAGTTGACATGGAGCCCTGTAAGGGATGGTTCACATGGAATAATAGGAGATCCGGGTTCAGTTCCCTAGCCGTGCATCTTGATAGATTCCTAGTTTCTGAACATTGGCTGCAAAATAACTTCCTTCTAAAAAGCTCTGTTCTCCCTCTCTCCGGCTCAGACCACTTTCCTATCTCCTTGGTTCTAAATTTTGACCTTCCTCCGCGTCGATCCCCTTTCAAATTTGAGAACATGTGGCTTCATGACTCCTCTCTGAAGCCGTTGGTCAAGGTCTGGTGGGATTCCTTTATTGTCAAAGGGACTAGGATGTTCCAACTCTCCAAAAAGTTGTCATTGTTGAAAGCTAAATTACAATGCTGGAACTATTCAAATTTTAAAAACATCTTCCAAGAAAAACACAGAGTTGAGAAGGATCTTCGCACCCTTAATGAGTCCATTCTGGACCATGGGATGACTCAGGAGGATTTCCAAAAAGAAAAATCTCTCCTTAAGGATCTGGGTGATCTCCTTCTGAAAGAGGAAACTTATTGGCGTCAAAAATCCAGAGAAACTTGGTTGTTGGATGGGGATAAGAATACCAAGTTCTTCTTCACCTCAGTCAAAGCTAGAAGAAATTTCAACTATATCTCCACTCTCAAGCTCGAAGATTCCACCGTTGCTTCTTCCCAAGCTCAGATTAAAACAGAAGCGGTGGATTTCTTTAGGAAGCTCCTGAATGATTCGGCATCCCTTGTAGGTGTGCAGTCCCAATTCCTTTCACAGATACCATCTTCTATAACGGATGTTGATAATGATATGCTTATTTCGCCCTTTTCTTTGGAGGAGGTCCGGAAAACTATTTTTTCTATGAAACGGGATAAAGCCCCCGGACCTGATGGCTTCCCAGCATCCTTCTTTCAGGATTTTTGGGATATTGTTGGTCCCTCCGTTTGGCACGCTGTCGAGGAATCCAGGATTTCAGGGAAGATATTAGGTAATCTCAATCATACTTTCATCTGCATGTTCCCTAAAAAATCCCCGGCTGAGACGTTGGATGATTTCAGACCCATATCTTTGTGTAACACTTCTTATAAAATCATATCTAAAGCTATTGCTAATAGGCTTTGCCCCCTGTTGCACAAATTGGTTGCCCGGGAACAAAGTGGTTTCATTCCAGGCAGGTCTATCACTGAGGGTATTATTATTTCTCATGAATTAATACACTCTCTTCATAATTCCTCTAGAGCAGGTATGTTGTTGAAACTTGACTTCAGTAAGGCCTATGATCGTGTTAATTGGAGGTTCCTCCTCAAATCTTTGCAAGCTATGGGTTTTGGTGATCACTTTTGTAAATGGATTTTTAATTGCATAGCTTCCCCTCATTTTTCTGTTCTTGTGAACGGCTCCATGAAGGCTTCTTTCAGAGTAGTAGAGGTATTAGACAGGGAGACCCACTCTCCTCCTTCCTTTTCACCTTGGTAGCGGAAGCTCTCAGTCGCGGCATAAAGTTTGCTATTCAAGAGGGTTCTCTGAAAGGTCTTCACATCACTTCCAACCTCCCTCCTCTTTCTCATCAGCAATTCGTGGATGACACCTTTCTTTTCGGTCAAGGGACTGTCCCTGAAGCCAGACGCCTTTCTTCCATTTTGGATTCCTATTCTCTTGCTGCGGGTCAAGTTTTAAACTTTCACAAATCTGTTATATTCTTCTTCAACGTGGCTCCTCGGCTTCAAGGTAGGATTAAAGCAATTCTCGGCTTCTCTTTGGGTAGTCTCCCTCATACTTATCTGGGAATTCCACTCTTCCATGGCAAAGGAAAGGCGCACCTCTGGAACGGGCTCCTGAATTCTCTTTCTTCCAAACTACTTTGTCTTGGAAAGGAAAATGGCTCTCTCTGGCTGGCCGTGTTCTTCTCATCAACTCGGTGCTCCTGTCAATTCCAATTTACATGTTATCTATTTTACAGATTCCGAAATCTGTCCTGCTCAAAATTGAAAAAGTGGCGCGCACCTTTTTATGGCAAGGTCACAGCATTGAGCGCAAATTCCATCTAGCTAACTGGGATCTGGTAAAGCTTCCAAAGAGATTGGGCGGTATGGGTATCTTAGATCTCACCCTTCAAAATAAGGCCCTTGGTGCTAAATTGGTGTGGAACTTCATTTCTAAAGCCAGCAGACTCACTTTCCAGGTTCTTTCCCACAAGTATCTCGAAGGCCAATGGCATGATTATTTTCTTTCTTGTTCCGAGTTACCGAGAGGCTCACATATTTGGAATTTCCTGTGTAACTCCAAAACTCTCATCACTGAGATGGTCACCTGGAAGTTAAACAACGGTCGGTTTGTGTCCTTTTGGGATGAAAGCTGGAATGGTTATCCCCCACTCAATTTGTTTCCTACCCTCAACGGAGTAATGAATTCTTCCAAACAGTGCTGGGGTACTTTAGTCTCAAATTATGGCTGCCAACACCCTGATGGTTCACCTTCTTGGCTTTGGAAAGACCTCTCGTCTATTGGAGCCTCCGCTCATGATTCCGCCTTCCTCATGGATTCAATTCGGGATAGAAATGCCTTGTTTCTCAACAGAGATGACTGCTTACTTTGGGTAGTGACTCCACCGGTTCCTATTCAGTTAAAGCCGGTTATAACATTCTTGTCTCTCAAGCAGGCAAGGGGACTCCGAGTTCTCTCGGTTGCTGGCATCCCAACATCACCCCGAAAGTTACATATTTCGGTTGGTTAGTTTTGAACAAGAAGGTACTTACTCAAGCTAAAAGGTGTTCGTGGGGTTTCTCTGGCCCCTCTAAATGCCTTTTGTGCGGTGCTGCTGGAGGAAGACTTAGATCACCTCTTCTTGTTTTGCCCCTTTGCTTCCCACTGCTGGGACTGGCTTCTTAACAAATTAAACCTCTCCTGGGTCCCTTGCAAAAGCATTGTTGCTAATCTTTCTTCTTGGCCGTCCTTTAACACCAAAAGCCTGTTTAGCTCTATTTGGCATGTCAGCCCTTATTTTTTGCTCTGGCATATCTGGTGGGAACGAAACCTCCGTCTCTTTAGGGAGCAAGCGGTTGAGCTTCCTACCTTCCTTATTAAGCTCGAGGTGGCCATTTCGGAGTGTGTTAATGCCAAGTGTCCCACCTTTTCCTCCTTCTCTTCTAAGGATCTCTCAATCCTTCATCATTGGCCCCTTATCAAACTTCCTAAACCTGGGTCAATTGTTCGAAAAGGGCTCTCTCAAATTGAAAAAATGATTCAAAGGAAGAAAATCAGGTGGCGTCCTCCTCCTAAGGGTCATTGGAAATTAAATTTTGACGGAGCTTCTAGAGGTAATCCTGGTTTATCCGGAGCTGGCTGCATTCTCAGAGATGATCGAGGTCACCTCATCAAAGCAGGATCCTTCCCTCTCAAAGAGGGCACTTGTAATTCCGCAGAAGCCCAGGCTCTTCTTGAAGGGGTCAAGATGGTGGCTTATCTTGGTTGTTCAAAACTATCTATTGAAGGGGATTCCCAAATCCTAATTTTCGCAGTCTCCAGAGGTGCTTCCCCTTCGTGGAAGCTGAATCTCTTCATCCCACAAATCCTTCATTGGCTTGGCAAAATCCACTTCTGGAATATTTCCCACAATTTTCGAGAAGCCAATCGTGCCGTGGACTTTCTAGCTAACTTCACCATTGACAATCCTTCTGCTTGTATTTCCTCCAGCGCTGCTCATGATTGGCAAGGTTTCCCCTTCCTTCTTTCCCATGATCGAGATGGTACTTCCGGGTAGCCTGACGGAGTCTTTCTTGCGTTTGGCAGTTCTTTTGTGTGAGTTGTCATCTCTTCTCTCTTTCGGCGGCGTTCCTCTGCTTCTTTCCTGCCGTTGTTCCCTCACACGCGTTCAGGTCTTCTCGGTCACGTCTGTGGGCTTCCTGTCACCTCCATTTCTTCTGGGGTCATTTCAACCTCTTTCTCGCACGTTCACTGCTCCTTTTATGTCGATTTCTTCACTCCAGGCATTATCCCTTTTGGCCCCTGTTCTGCTTCTTCTTGGTGCAATGTCTTTCGTCGGCTTCCCATTTGTGGCTCTCCGGACAGTTTCATGAATTGGCTGATGTCTCGGCTATTGACAGGCGTCGGCTTGCGATGATCTTCAAATTCTCCTCACCTGAAGAGGCCGAGGCTATCGAAGCAATCCTTGGAGACTCTTTTCGATTCCATGCTCGTCGCCCCCGAACTGATTCAGACATTGCTTCCGCTTTTGTCTCATTCTGCCTACTGTTACATTCTAATACTGCGGACGTCGAACGGGTCACCTTAGATCAAATATATGCAGTTCACCGCATCGGCTTGCAAGCTCAACTCGCCGATTTCTCTCCACCGGATCCTCTACTGTGGGTGGAGGAAGTTGTCGAACAGGCCATTGGTTCGGGTCGAGACATTCGCTGGCTCTGTGGTCAATACAGAGACCTGGTGACATTTTCCCAAAACTTTCACCCAACCTTGGATCAACGCTTCCTTCCGGTGGTCGACATCGATGCGGCCCTCTTCCCTGTTCATTCCGCGGTGGATCAACTGAATGAACTCAAAGATCGTGCTTTGTCTGCCTTCCATTTTCTGTTGCATGCGGCTTCTTCGCGGGCTGGCTCATCTTCTGGTTAATCGGATGGAGCCTTCACCTTTCTCAAGGCTCGTTTGTTGCTCTTGTCTCGGCCTTCCTTTCCTCCCTTCGCCTCCTTTTTCTCTTCTACTTCAATCTCTTCACCCGTCTTCTTTCTTCTCTCTTCCTCTTCTTGTTGTAGGGTTGGGGTCCCTTTCCCCACCGGTTCATAGCTCCGGTTAAAAGTGTTTATCAATAAAAAAATAAAAATAAAAAAAATGTAGTGATGCATCAAAATTAGCACGAATTTGAAAAGGTCATAAATTGTGCTCTGGGTGTCTGTTTGAGTCCATATTTTTTTGAAACCACATGTTTCAAAAATCTCAACTTTTTAAAAATATCAATATTTTCAAAAGAAAGACTAGAGTTTGAATAATTTAGATTATCCAAAAATTATAGATTTTTAAATTTATGTCATTATTTTTAAAAAAGTTATTATTTTCCAAAATGTTGTGAATTTAAATTTTTAGGATTTTAAAGAATTTACAATTTTAGAAAAAGATAGAATTTCATAATTCTAAAAAAGTTTGAATTTCAAAAATTTAGGGTTTTTGAACAAGTTGAGATTTTCAAAAAGTCAAGATTGTGAAAAGGTTGGGATTTTGAAAAAAATGGGATTTCAAAAATTCGTGATTTGAAACAGCCAAGAATTATGAGAAAGTTGGGATTTTCAAAAAGAAAAGATTTTGAAAAAATGTGTAATTTTCAAATAAGTTAGGAATTGTAAAATTGAACAGAATTTTAAATCCCAACTATTTTGAATATCTTAATTTTTTTAAAATCCTAACATTGTCAAAATCTTTACTTTTTCAATTCTAACTTTTTTAAAATCAACAGTTTTTAAAAATTGTGAAATTTTTAAATTCATGACTTTATCACTTTAAAAATCTTTGAAAATAATTTTTTTTTAAAATCACAATTTTTCGAAATCCTAACTGTTTCAAAATCGGGATATTTTTGAAATCGTGACTTTTTCAAAATTGCGACCCCTAAACCCTAAACCCTTAAACCTGAAACCTAAGTCATAAACACTAAACCCTAAACCCCAACATCTTAAACACTAAGCCCAAAACCCTAAATCCTAAACCATAAGCCATAAACCCTTAACACTGAATCCTAAACCCTAAACCCTCAACCATAAACCATAAACCCAAATCCCTAAATCGTAAAACCTAAACTTTAAACCACAAACCTCAAACCATAAATGTTGAACCACAGAACCTGAGCCATGAAGCCTAAACCCTACACCCTTTTCACATTTTTGAAGATTCTAAATTTTAAATAAGTCAAGATTTTTTAAAAACTAGACATTTTAAAAAAAGTTAGGATTTTTGAAAAGATGGGATTTTTTAAAAATAGGTTTTCCAACAAGTTGTGATTTTGTAAAAGTGATTTATTTTTTAAAGTCAAGATTTTGGAAAATGTTGGGATTTTTAAAACATCAAGATTTTTGAATAAGTTAGGATATTCGAAAAAGTCCCGATTTTTAATATTTTGTGGTTTTCAAAAATTATAATTTTTCAAAAAAGTAAGGATTTTCAAAAATTTGATATTTTCGATAAAGTTGAGATTTTATAAAATTTAGGTATTTTGAAAAAGTTGGGTTTTCTAAAAAAAAGATTGATTTTCAAAAATGTCGCGATTTTTGAAATAGTTGCGATTTTTGAAACTATTCGTATTTTCAAAAATTTATAATCTCAAAAAAGCAAAGATTTATAAAAGTACTAATTCACCAAAATTAGCAAGAATTTTAAAATGTCATAACTTGTGCTCCGAGTGTCCGTTTGAGTCTGTTTTTTTGAAACCACATGTTTCAAAAATCTCAAATTTTTAAAAATATTAATTTCTTTTTAAAATGTCGGTAGATTGAGTAACTAAGATTTTCAAGAATTTTTGGATTTTTGAATAAGTTGATTTTGGAAAAAGTCATTATTTTCAAAAAAGTGAAGAATTTTGGGAAAGTTGCGATTTTCAAAATAGAAAAGATTTTGAAAAAAGGTGCAATTTTCAAATAAGTTGAGAATTACAAAACTGATGAGATTTTTAAATCCCAACTGGTTTTAATATCCTATTTTTTTGAAAATCCTAACATTTTAAAAATCTTTACTTTTTCAAATTTCTAACTTTTTATAAAATCATGACTTTTTTTAAATTATGAATTTTTTAAAAATCACGAGTTTTTAAAAATTATGAACTTTTTAAATTCATGACTTTATCATTTTCAAAATCTTTGAAAATACAAACTTTTTGAAAATCATTAATTTTTTAAAATCCTAACTATTTAAAAATTAGGGTATTTTTGAAATCGTGACTTTTTAAAAATCACATCCCCTAAACCCTAAACCCTTAAACCCAAAACCTGATTCGTAAACGCTAAACCTTAAACCCCAACATCCTAAACACTAAGCCCAAATCCCTGAATCCTAAAACCTTAACCCTCATACATAAACCTTAAACCCAAATCCCTAAATCGTAAAACCTAAACTCTAAACCCCAAACCTTAAACCATAAACCCTAAATCCTAATTCCTGATCCATGAAGCCTAAACCAAAAACCCTAAGTCCTAAACCCTCCTAAACCCTAAACCCTAACCTTGAGCCTTAAACCCTAAATCCTAAATAGTGAACCCCAAACCCTAAACTCTATACCTTGAATAATGAGCCCTAAGCCAACAACCTAAACCCTAAAACCATAACCCCGAACCTCAAACACTAAGCCATGGACCCTCAACCATTAACGCTAAGACCTAAACCCTAAACTATGAGCACTATACCCTATAATAACTAAATATTAAGCTCTAATTACTCATAAACCATAAATTTTGAGTCTTAAACCCTAAAACCCTAAATGCTAAATCTTGAATAAAAAACCCTCAATCGTAAACCATGAACCTAAAAACCCTAAGTGCAAAATCCTCAACCATAAAACTTGAACCCCAAACCCTAAAAACTAAGCCCTAAATCCTAACTCTAAACCATAAACCCAAAACACTAAACCTTAAAAACCTAATTCTTAAACCCTAAACCTTGATCTCATAACTTTGAACCTCAACCCTAAACCCTGAACCGTGAACTCTAAGCCCTAATCCCTAAACCCTAAACACTAAACCTTAAACCTTGAATCCTGAGCCAGAAAAATTAAACCCTAAAAACTTAATCTCTTGAGCCCTAAACCCTCAAGATAGAAGCCTTAAAATAGTTAGATTTGGAAAAAGTTGGTATTTTGAAAAACGTGGGATTTTCAAAAAGTCCATATTTTTGAAAAATTCAGGATTTTCAAAAACTTGAGATTTTTAAAAAAGTATGACTTTTGAAAACATCAAGACTCAACAAATTTTGGGACTTTGAAAATGTTCAGATTTTCAAACAAGTTGGGGTTTTAAAAAAAATGAATATTTCAAAAAAGTCAAGATTTTTGAAAAGTTCTACATTTTTGAAAGAGTTGGGATTTTCATAATTTTTAAGAGTCGTGACTTTTGAAGAGTCTCGATTTTTCAAAAGTCAAGATTTTGAAACACTTGAAATTTTCAAAAAAGTTAGGATTTTTAACGAGACGGATTTTTAAAAATTTGATATATTCCAAAAAGTAGTGACTTTGTAAAAGTCAATATTTTTGAAAAGTCAAGATTTTTGAAAATTCAAGATTTTTAGTATTTACAATTTCCGAAAAAATATAGATTTTTAAAAATGTAAGGATTTTCAAAAAATTTGACATTTTTGATAAAGTTGAGATTTTAAAAAATTCAGGAATTTTTAAAAAGTTGGGATTTCTAAAAAAATTTGATTTTTGAAAATGTCGCGATTTTTGAAATAGTTACGATTTTCAAAAAAGTTGGGATTTTCAAAAAGTTATAATCTCAAAAAAGTCAAGATTTCAAAAATGTAGTGATGCGCCAAAATTAGCAGGAATTTGAAAAGGTCATAACTTGTGCTTCGGGTATATGTTGGAGTCCGTTTTTAAGAAACCAAATGTTTCAAAAATATCAACTTTTTAAAATTATTAGGATTTTAAAAAAATGTCGGGAGTTTGAATAATTTAGATTTTCTAGATATTCTGGATTTTTGAATATGTCATGATTTTTAAAAAGTCATTATTTTCAAAAAGTTGTGAATTTAAAATTTTTAGGATTTTAAATAATTTGCAATTTTAGAAAAACATAGAATTTCATAATTCTAAAAAAGTTTAAATTTCAAAAATTTTAGGGTTTTTGAAAAAGTTGAGATTTTCAAAAAAGTCAAGATTATGAAAAGGTTGGGATTTCGAACAAAAATTGACATTTCAAAAAAGTCATGATTTAGAAAAAGCCAAGAATTTCAAGAAAGTTTGGATTTTCAAAAAGACAAGATTTTGAAAAAGGTGCAATTTTCAAATAAGTCAGGAATTACAAAACTGAAGAGATTTTTAAATCCTAAATGTTTTGAATATCCTATTTTCTTTTTAAATCCTAACATTTTTAAAATCTTTACTTTTAAAAAATTCTAGCTATTTATAAAATCGTGACATTTTCGAATATTACGATAATTTTAAAAATCGCAAGTTTTTTTAAAATGTAAACTTTTGAAATTAATGACTTTATCACTTTCAAAATATTTTAAAAAAATATAATTTTTGAAAATCATGAATTTTCCGAAATCCTAACTATTTCAAAATCAGGATATTTTTGAAATCGTGACTTTCTCAAAATCACAATCCCTAAACCCTAAACCCTAAAACCTGAGTTGTAAATGCTATACCCTAAATCCTAAACAGTAAAACCCTCATCCATAAATCATAAACCCAAATCCCAAAATCATAAAACCTAACATCTAAACCCCAAACCTAAAAGCTTAAACCCTAAACCTTGATCCCTAAGCCATGAACCCTAAACCCTAAGCCATAAACCCTAAATAGTAAACAATAAACCCTAAACCCCTAACCCTAAGCCTTAAACCCTAAACCCTAAACCCTAAACACTAAACCCTAAATCCTTAAGCCTAACCCTAAACCATAAACATATGCCTTGAACCGTCAAACCTAAGCCAAAACCCTAAAATCTAAACCCTAAACTCATAACCCCATACCTTGAACATTAAGCCATGGACCCTCAACCATGAACACTAAGACATAAAACCCCGACCTGTACTCCCTCAACCAAAACTTTGAACCTTATACGTTATAAACCCTAAACCTTAAGCTCTAAATTACTCCTAAACCATAAACTTTTGATTCTTAAACCCTAAAACCCTAAATGTTAAATCCTAAATAGTAAACCCTCAACAAAAAAAAAGTCAAGATTTTGGAAAATGTTGGGATTTTAAAAACGTCAGAATTTTTGAAAAAGTTAGGATTTTTTAATAAGTCGGGAGTATTAAAAAAGTCCCCATTTTTACTATTTATGATTTTTGAAAAAAATATAATTTTAAAAAAAAAGTAAGGATTTTTAAAAAAATTCGGCATTTTTGATAAACTTAAGATTTTAGAAAATTCAGGAATTTTTAAAAAGTTGGGATTTCTGAAAAAAATTGATTTTCGAAAAACGTCATGATTTTTGAAATAGTTGTGATTTTCAAAAAAGTTGGGATTTTTGAAAAAGTTATAATCTCAAAAAAGTAAAGATTTGTAAAATGTAGTGATGCACCAAAATTATCAGGAATTTGAAAAAGTCATAACTTGTACTCCATTAGTTTGTTTGAGTACATTTTTGTAAACCACTTATGTGAAAAATATCAACTTTTTTAAAATATCAAGATTTTTAAAAAAAAAAGTCGGGGAGTTTGAATAATTTAGATTTTCCATAAATTCTGATTTTTGAATATGACATAATTTTTGATAAAGTCATTATTTTCCAAAAAGTTGTGAATTTAAAAAATTTTAAGATTTTAAAAAAGTTGCAATTTTAGAAAAAGATAGAATTTCATAATTCTAAAAAAGTTCAAATTTCAAAAAAAATTCAAGGGTTTTTTAAAAAAATTTAGATTTTCAAAAAAATAAGGATTATGAAAAGATTGGGATTTTGAACAAAAATTGGGATTTCAAAAAAGTTGTGATTTTGAAAAAGCCAAGAATTTTGAGAAAGTTGGGATTTTCAAAAAGACAACATGTTTTAAAAAGGTGCAATTTTCAAATAAGACAGGAATTACAAAACTGTAGAGGTTTTAAAATCCCAACTATTTTGAATATCCTAACATTTTAAAAATCTTTACCTTTTAAAAATTCCAACTTTTTAGTAAATCTCGACTTTTTTGAAAATTATGAATTTTTAAAAAATCACAAGGTTTTTAAAAATTGTGAACTTTTTAAATTCATGACTTTATCACTTTAAAAATAAAGAATTTTTTAAAAATCATGAATTTTTTTGAAATCGAGACTTTTTCAAATTGTGACACATAAACCCTAAGCCCTAAAGCATGAAACCTTAAACCCCAAGATCCTAAACACTAAGCTCAAATCCCTAAAGTCTAAACCATAAACAATAAACCCAAATCCCTAAATCGTAAAACCTAAACTCTAAATACCAAACCTTAAACCATAAACCCTAAACCCTAAACCCTTATCCCTAAGAAATGAAGCCCTAAACCCTAAACAAACCCTAAAAACCCCTAAACCCTAAACAATAAACCCTAAACCTGTAACTTTGAGCTTTAAAGCCTAAACCCTAAAAAAAAACCTAAAGCCTTAGGCTAACCCTAAATCCTTAGGCCTAACCCTACCTTGAACCATGACCCCTATGCTACAACCCTAAACCCTATATATTTAGCTAAAAACTTAAACCCTAATCCCTAAACCTCAAACACTGAGCATGGAACCTCAACCACGAACCTTGAGACCTTTACCCTAAACTCTGAGCCCTATACCTTATAAACCCTAAATCTTAAGCTCTAATTAATCCTAAACCATAAATTTTAAGTCTAAAACCCTAAATACTAAATCCTAAAAATACTAAACCCTCAATCATAAACCATGAGCCGATAACCTAAAAACCTAAGTAAAACCCTCAACATAAAACTTGAACCCCAAACCCTAAACCCTAAAACCTAATTCATAAATCCTAAACCTTGATCACCAAAACTACCGAACCTCATGAATTTTTAAAAAGTTGGGGTTTCTGAAAAAAATTACTTTCGAAAACGTCACGATTTTTGAAAAAGTTGGGATTTTCAAAAAAGTTATTATCTCAAAAAAATTCAAGATTTCAAAACTGTAGTGGTGCGCCAAAATTAGCAGGAATTAGAAAAGTTTATAACTTGTGCTCCGGGTGTTCGTTTGAGTCCATTTTTTAAACCACATGTTTCAAATATCTCAACTTTTTTAAAATATCAAGATTTTGAAAAAACATTTGGAAAAATAATTTATATTTTCTTGAAATTATTGATTTTTGAATATGTCATGAGTTTTTTTTGAAAATATCATTATTTTCCAAAAAGTTGTGAATTTCAAAATAATTAGGATTTTAAAAAATTTGAAATTTTAGAAAAAGAAAGAATTTAATAATTCTAAAAAAGTTTGAATTTCAAAAAAATTTTGGGGTTTTTTTCAAAAGTTGAGATTTTAAAAAAAAGTAAGGATTATGAAAAAAGTTGGGATTTCAAACAAAAAAAATTGGGATTTCAAAAAAATTCATAATTTTAAAAAGAGCCAAGAATTTGGAGAAAGTTGGGATTTTCAAAAAGACAAGATTTTGAAAAAGGTGAAATTTTCAAATAAGTAAGGAATTACAAAATTGAAGAGATTTTTTAATCCGAACTATTTTTTGATATCGTTTTTTTTTTTAAATCCTAACATTTTCAAAATCTTTACTTTTTCAAAATTCTAACATTTTATAAAATTGTGACTTTTTGAAAAATTACGAATATTTAAAAAATCACAAGTTTTTTTAAAATGTGAACTTTTATAATTCATGAATTTATCACTTTTAAAATCTTTGAAAATAAAGACTTTTTAAAAATCATAATTTTTTAAATCCTAACTATTTCAAAATCAGGGTATTTTTAAATCATAACTTTTTCAAAATCATGACCCCTAAACCCTAAAAAAAAAAGTTGAGTTGTAAATGCTAAACCCTAAACCCCAAACATCCTAAAAATTAAGCCTAAAAAAACCCTAAATCATAATACATAAACCCTTAACACTTAATCCTAAACTCTAAACCCTATGCCATAAACCATAAACCCAAATCCCTAAAGTATAAAACCTAAAATCTAAACCCCAAACCCTAAACCATAAACCCCTATTCCTTAGCCATGAATCCTAAACCTAAACCATGAGCCCTCAACCGTAAAACATCGAACCTCAAACCCTAAAACCAGAAAAACTAATTTTAAACCCCTAATCCTGAAACCTAAGATAGGAGCCCTAATGCCTAAACCCTAAACCCCGAATCCTGAGCCCAAAAACCTAAACACTAAACACTAAATCCCGTGAGCCCTAAACCCTCAACCTAGAAACCTTAAAATAGTTAGATTTGGAAAAAGTTGGTATTTTGAAAAACTCTGGATTTTCAAAAAGTTAAGGTTTTTGAAAAGTTTAGGATTTTCAAAAACTTGAGATTTTAAAAAAACTCATGACTTTTGAAAAAGCTGCAATTTTAAAAAAAGTTAATAGTTTTGAAAACATCAAGATTTAAAAAATGTTGGGACTTTGAAAATGTTCAAATTTTAAAACAAGTTAGGGTTTTCAAACTATAAATATTTTGAAAAGGTAAGGATTTTTAAAAACATGACATTTTAAAAAAAGTCGGGATTTTTCAAAAGATGAGATTTTAAAAAAATAGATTTTCCAAAAAGTCATGATTTAGTAAAAGTGAAGATTTTAGAAAAGTCGAGATTTCCAAAAAATTCAAGATTTTGGAAATTATTTGGATTTTTTTAAAAGCGTCAAGATTTTTGAAAAAGTCAATATTTTTTAATAAGTGAGGATATTCAAAAAAGTCCTGATTTTTATATTTGCAAAAAAAAGTCACAATTTTTGTAAAAATAGTTGCAAGTTTCTAAAAAAAAGTTATAATCTCAAAAATTTCAAGATTTTCAAAAATGTAGTGATCCGCCTTAAAAATTAACAAAACTTGAAAAAAGTTCATATCTTGTGCTCCGAGTTTTGTTTGAGTATTTTTTTTTAAACATGTTTTTAAAATATCAAATCAAGATTTTCAAAAAAAAAAAAGTCTAAAGTTTGAATAATCTAGATTTTTGAAAATTATGGATTTTTGATATGTCATGATTTTTGAAAAAGTCATTATTTTCAAAAAAGTTGTGAATTTCAAAAAAATAGGATTTTAAATAATTTGCGATTTTAGAAAAAGATTGAATTTCAAAAAATCAGAATTTTAAAAGTTTAAAAAAGTTTGAATTTTAAAAAAATTTTAGAGTTTTTGAAAAAGTTGATAAAAATTTAGGATAAAGGATAAGAAAAGGTTGGGATTTTAAAAAAAATCATGATTTTGAAAAAGCCAAGAATTTTGAAAATTTGGGATTTTCAAGAAAGACAACATTTAAATCCCAACTGTTTTGAATATCCTTTTTTTTTTTTGAAAATCCTAACATTTTCAAAACCTTTAAGTTTTAAAATTCCAACTTTTTATAAAATTGTGACTTTTTAAAAAGTAAAATTTTAAAATTTTTAAAAAATCAGGAGGTTTTATAAAAATTGTGAAATTTTTAAATTCATGACTTTATCACTTTCAAAATCTTTGAAAATAAAGACTTTTTGAAAATCATGAATTTTTCAAAATCCTAACTGTTTCAAAATTGGGATATTTTTGAAATCGTGACTTTTTCAAAATCACAACCCCTAAACCCTAAGACCTAAAAATCATCAAGTTTAAGTCGTAAATTTGAAACTCTAAACCCCAATTTATATCCTAAAAAAATTAAGCCTAAAATCCCTAAATCCTAAACCAAAACCATAAACCATAAACCCTTAACAATAAATCCTAAACCCTAAACCCTCAACCATAAACCATAAACCCAAATACCTAAATCATAAAACCTAAACTCTAAACACCAAACCTTAAACCATAAACCCTAAACCCTATCCCTAAGCCATGAAGCCTAAATACTAAACCCTAAACCCTAAACCCTAAACCTTGAGGCTTAAACCATAAACCCTAAATAGTGAACCCTAAAAAAGCATTATGCCTAACCCTAAAAAACCCTATACCCTATATCTTCAACCATGAATGCTAAGACAAAACCCTAAACCCTAAACTCATAACCCAAAACCTTGAAAACCAGGCTATAAACCTAAACCTCAACCATGAAGGCTGAGAGCTAAACAATGACCCTTATGCCCTAAACCCTAAACTTTTTAAAAACCTAAACATATACCCAACCCACTAATTCCTAAACCTTAAGCTCTTAATTACTCCTAGACCCTAAATTTTAAAAATCTTAAATCCCTAAAACCCTAAATGCTAAATCCTAAAAATACTAAACCCTCAATTGTAAATCTTGAGCCGTAAACCCTAAGTTTAAAACCCTTAAAATAAAACTTTTTAAACCCTAAACCCTAAAACCCAAGCCCTAAATCCTACCCCTAATCACTACACCCCAAAACCCTAATTCTTAAACCCTAAAAAGTATGAACCCATGAACCCTAAACCTATTTTGAGCCTAATCCCTAAACCCCAAATCCTAAGAGCCTCAAAACCTAAACCGTAAACACTAAATCCCATGTGCCCTAAACCCTTTTAACCTAGAAACCTTTAAAAAGTTAGATTTGGAAAAGGTTGGTATTTTTAAAAAGTTGAGATTTTATAAAATTCAGGAATTTTTAAAAAGTTGAGGTTTTTAAAAAAATTTTTTAAGATTTTTGAAAACATTGAGATTTTTGTAAATAGTTGCGATTTTCGAAAAAGTTGGGATTTTTGAAAAAGTTATAATATCAAAAAATTAAAGATTTCCAAACTGTAGTGATGCAAAAAATTAGTAGGAATTTTACAACTTGATAACTTTTAAAAATGCTCAGTGTCCATTTGTTTCTTAAACCACATGTTTCAAAAATTTCAAGTTTTTTAAAATATTAGGATTTTTTTTTTTAAAAGTCGGAGTTTGAATAATTTAAATTTTCCAGAAATTCTTTATTTTTGAATATGTCATGATTTTTTAAAAAGTCATTATTTTCCAAAAAGTTGTGAATTTAAAAAAATTTAGGGTTTTAAAGAATTTGCAATTTTATTAAAAGATAGAATTTCATAATCCTAGAAAAGTTCAAATTTCAAAAATTTTAGTGTTTTTGAAAAATTTGAGATTTTCAAAAAAGTCAAGATTTTTTTGAAAATATTGGGATTTTGAAAAAATTATGATTTCAAAAAAGTTGTATCGAAAAAGACAAGAATTTTTAGAAAGTTTGGATTTTCAAAAAAAAGAGATTTTGAAAAAGGTACAATTTTCAAATAAGTCAGAATTAAAAAATGAAGAGATTTTTTAAAAAGTTTTTTTAAATCCCAAATGTTTTGAATATCCTAACATTTTAAAAATCTTTACTTTTTTAAAATTCCAACTTTTTATATAAAATCTTTCAAAATATTGACTTTTTTTAAAAAAACGACTATTTCAAAATCCTAACTGTTTTAAAATTGAGATATTTTTTGAAAAATCCTGACTTTTTTAAAAATCGGGACCCCTAAAACCAGAAACCTAAAAATGAAAACTAAACCATAAACTCTAATATCCTAAACATTAAGCCCAAAACCTTAAATCCTAAACCATAAACCATAAAACCCTTAAAACTAAATCCTAAACCTTAAACCCTCAGCGATAAACCATAAACCCAAATCCCTAAATCGTAAAACCTAAACTCTAAACCCCAAACATTCAACCATAAACCTTAAAATTTGATCCTTGAGAGATAATGCCTAAACCCTATCCCTAAGACCTACACCTAAACTCATAACCTTGAACCTTGAACCCTAAGCCCACAAACCCTAAAACGTGAGGACTAAATCCTAACCCTAAACCCTAAAACCCAATTCTTAAACCCCTGAACCCTGAACCTCGACTCTAAACCTTGAACCTAGAACACTAAGCCCTGATCCCTAATCCTAAACCCAAACCCCAAATCATGAGCCGAAAAAAACCTAAACCTTAAACACTAAATCCCCGACACTAAACCCTCAACCTAGAAACCTTAAAATAGTTATATTTTGAAAGAGTTGGTATTTTCAAAAAACTTGGGATTTTTAAAAGTCAAGATTTTTGAAAAATGTCAAGATTTTAAAAAGCTTGAGATTTTATAAAAGTCGCGATTTTTGAAAAAGTTGCAATTTTTAAAAAAGTAGTTGTTTTGAAATCATCAAGATTTTAAAAATGTTGGGACTTTGAAAATGTTCAAATTTTCAAACAAGTTGGGGTTTTTGAAAAATGAATATTTCAAAAAAGTCAGGATTTTTAAAAAGTTGAATTTTTAAAAAGATTGGGCTTTTCACATTTTTAAAGTCGAGATTTTTTAAAAAGTCTTTATTTTCAAAAAAGTCAAGATTTTTGAAAAAAAAACATTTTAAAAAAAAGTCAGGATTTTTAAAAAATTTTAAAAAATTTGGGATTTTGTAAAAGAATATTTTCGAAAAAGTTATGATTTTTTAAAAAAATTGAATTTTTAAAAAGTTTTTCAAAAAGTTTTAGAATAGTCTGGATTTTCAAAAAAGTCAATATTTTGGAAAATGTTGGGATTTTTAAAATGTCAAGATTTTTGAAAAAGTCAAGATTTTTGAATAAGTCTGGATATTTGAAAAAGTCCCGATTTTTAAAAAGTAATTGTGATTTTCGAAAAAATATAATTATTTTAAATATATACTTGGTGTTTGTTTGAGAACATTTTGTTTTAAACCACATGTTTCAAAAATCTCAACTTTTTAAAAATATTAGGTTTTCAAATAAAAGTTAGTAGTTTAAATAATATAGATTTTCCTAAAATTCTAGGTTTTTGAATATGTCATGATTTTTGAAAAAGTCATTATTTTCCAAAAAGTTGCGAATTTAAAAAATAGGATTTTAAAGAATTAGAAATTTTAGAAAAAGATAGAATTTCCTAAAAAGTCTTGAAAGTTTGAATTTTGAAATTTTTAGGGGTTTTAAAAATTCAGGATTATGAAAAGGTTATGATTTCAAAAAAAAAATTGATGATCTTTCTAGAAAGTTGGGACTTTCAAAAAAAGACAAGATTTTTAAAAAAGGTGCAATTTTCAAATAAGTCAGGAATTACAAAACTAAAGAGATTTTTAAATCCCAACTGTTTTGAATATCCTAATTTTTTTTTAAATCCTAACATTTTCAAAATATTTACTATTTCAAAATTCCAACATTTTATAAAATCGTGACCTTTTTGAAAATTACGAATTTTTAAAAAATCACGAGTTTTTTTAAAATTGTGAGTCGAAAAAAAAAACGTCAGCTAAACCCTAAACCCCAACATCCTAAACACTAAGCCTAAAACCCTAAATCCTAAACCATAAACACTTAACTTAAATCCTAAACCCTAAACCCTCATCTAGAAACAAAAACCCAAATCCCTAAATCAAAAAAATCTAAACTCTAAACCCCAAACCTTAAACGTTAAATTCTCAAAATCCCTAATCCCCGAGACATGAAGCCTAAACCCTAAACCCCTAACCACCTGATCCTTAAACACTAAGCCCTAAACCCTAAACAGTGAACCCTAAAGCCTTATGCCTAAGCCTAAACTCCAAACCATATACCTTGAACCATGATCCCTAAGCCAAAACCCTAAACCTTTAAATCTTTAGGTAGAGGCCTAAACCCTAAACCTTGACCCCTACATCCTAAACCCTAAACTCTAAGCCCTATACCCTATAAATCCTAAAACTTAAGCTCTAATTTCTCCTAAACCCTAAATTTTGAGTCTTAAACCTAAAATCCCTAAAATCCTAAATACTAAACCTCAATCGTAAACCATGAGCCCTAAACCCTAAATACAAAACCCTCAAATTTTAAACCTAAACCTTGAACCCCAAACCCTAAAACCTAAGCCCTAAATCCTAACCCTAAACCCTAAACCCCGAAACCTTAAACCTAAAACTAAATTTTTATACCCTAAACCTTAAACCTAAACCTTGATCCCCAAACCCAAACCTCAACCCTATACCCCAAACCACAAACCCGAGTCTTGAGCCATAATCCTTAAACCCTAATCACTAAACCCTAAACCTTGAATCTTGAGCCCAAAAACCTAAACCCTAAACACTAAATCCCCTAAGCCATAAACCCTCAACCTATAAACCTAAAATAGTTCAATTTGGAAAAAAATGATATTTTGAAAAACTTGGGATTTTCAAAAAGTCAAGAGTTTTGAAAAATTTTCAGGATTTTCAAAAAAAGACACGACTTTTGAAAAAGTTGCAACATAAATAAAAAGTTGTTATTTTTGAAAACATAAATATTTTAAAAATGTTGGGACTTTGAAAATGTTCAAATTATCAAAGAAGTTGGGGTTTTTGAAAAATAAATATTTTGAAAAATTCAGGATATTTTTAAAGTTGGGATTTTTAAAAGAGTTGGGATGTTCAAATTTTTCAAGAGTTAGTATTTTTTTAATAGTGTGGATTTTTGAAAAAGTCAAGATTTTTAAAAAAACTTGACATTTTCAAAAAAAAGTTAAGATTTTCAAAAAATTCATGATTTTGTAGAAGTGAATTTTTTTAAAAAGTCAAGATTTTCAAAAAAAGTTAAGATTTTTGAAAATGTTGGGATTTTTAAAATGTCAAGATTTTTGAAAAATTCAGATTTTTAATAAGTCAGGATATTCGAAAAAGTCTTGATTTTAAATATTTGTGATTTTCAAAAAATATAATTTTTTTAAAAAGTAAGGATTTTTTAAAAAATCGCATTTTTGATAAAGTTGAGATTTTAGAAAATTCAAGAAAAATTTTAAAAGATTTTAAAAATTTTGGATTTCTGAAAAAAATTCATTTTCGAAAATGTCGTGATTTTTGAAATAGTTACAGTTTTCAAAAAAATTGGGATTTTTCAAAAAGCATAATCTCAAAAAATTCAAGATTTCAAAAATGTAATGATGTGCCAAAATTAGCAGGAATTTGAAAAGGTCATAACTTGTCTTTCGGTTGTCCGTTTAGATTTAAGTCTAATTGAGTCTATTTTTAAAACCACATGTCAAAAATTGATTTTGAAAAAGTCATTATTTTGAAAAAAATTATGGATTTTGATCTTTGAAAAATTAATTATTTTCAAAACAATTGTGAACTTTAAAAAAACCTTAGTATTTTAAAGAATTTGTAATTCTAGAAAAAGATAGGATTTCATAATTTTAAAAAGTTTGAATTTCAAAAAAATTTACATTTTTGAAAAATTTGAGATTTTCACAAAAGTTTTTTAAAAAATTATTTTCAAAAGGTTGGAATTTTAAAAAGTGTTGATTTTGAAAAAGCCAAGAATTTTGATAAAGGTGGGATTTTCAAAAAAGACAAGATTTTGAAAAAGGTGCAATTTTCAAATAAGTCAGGAATCACAAAACTAAAGAGATTTTTAAATCCCATTTGTTTTGAATATCCTAATTTTTTTTAAACCCTAAACCCCAACATCTTAAACACTTAACCCAAAGCCCTAAATCCTAAACCATAAACCCAAATCCCTAAATCGTATAACCTAAACTCTAAACCCCAAACCTTAAACCATAAATAGTAAACCCTGATCCCTGAGCCATGAAGCCTAAACCCTAAACCCTAAGCCCTAAACCATAAACAATTAACCACTAACTATGAGTCTTAAACCCTAAATAAACCCTGAATACCATAAAAACCTAATCCTAAAACCCTAACCTAAACCTAAACCTAAACTTGATACCTTAAACCGTGATCCCTAAGCCCAAAAAAATCCCTCAACCCTAAAGCCTAAACTCATAACCTCGAACCTCGAACAACCGAGCCATGGACCCTTAACCATGAACATTGAGACCTAAACCCCGACCTGACCCGTACATGCTAAACCTAAAATATGAGCCCTAAACCCTATAAACCCTAAACCTTAACCTCTAATTACTCCTAAACCCTAAATTTTGAGTCTTAAACCCTAAAACTTGAAATTCTAAATTTTAAATAAAAACGTTCAATCGTAAACCATGAGCTGTAAACCCTAAGTGAAAAACCCTCAACAATAAAACTTGAACCCCAAAACCCTAAAACCCTGAGCCCTAAATCCTAACCCTAAACCCTAAATCCTAAAACCTAATTCTTAAACCCTAAACCATGATCCCCGAACACCCCTGAACTTCAACCCTAAACTAAAGCCACGATCCTTGAGCCGTAACTACTATACTCTAAACCGTGAATCCTAAGCCCAAAAAACCTAAACCCTCAACCTAGAAACCTTAAAATAGTTAGATTTTGAAAAATTGGCATTTTCAAAAACTTGGGATTTTCTAAAACTCAAGATTTTTGAAAAAGTCAGGATTTTCAAAAACTTGAGATTTTCAAAAAAGTCACTACTTTTGAAAAAGTTACAATTTTAAACAAAGTTGTTATTTTTTAAAAATCAAGATTTAAAAATTTTTGGGACTTTGAAAATGTTCATGTTCTCAAAAAATTTGGGGTTTTCAAAAAATGAATATTTTGAAAAAATCAGGATTTTTTAAAAGTTGGGATTTTAGAAAGAGTTGGGCTGTATGCATTTTTAAGAGTCGGGATTTTTGAAGAATCCGGATTTTTGAAAAAGTCAAGATTTTGAACAAGTCAAGATTTTTGAAAAACTGACATTTTCAAAAAAGTTAGGATTGTTGAAAAGACTAGATTTTTAAAAATTTGAGATTTTCCAAAAATTTGTGATTTTGTAAAAGTGAAGATTTTCAAAAAAGTCAGGATTTTCAAAAAAGTTCAAGATTTTGGAAAATGTTGGGATTTTTAAAATGTCAAGATTTTTGAAAAAGTCAAGATTTTTGAATAAGTCAGATATTCAAAAAGTCCCGTTTTTAATATATGCGATTTTTGTGAAAAAAATATAATTATTTTAAAAAGTAAGGATTTTCAAAAAACTCAACATTTTTGATAAAGTTGAGATTTTAGAAAATTCAAGAATTTTTAAAAATTTGGATTTCAAAAATGTTTTGATTTTAAAAAATGTTGCTATTTTTGAAATAGTTTCGATTTTTGAAAAAGTTGGGATTTTCAAAAAAGTTATAATCTCAAAAAAGGAAAGATTTATAAACTGTAGTGATGCGCCAAAATTAGCAGGAATTTGAAAAGGCATATTTGTGTGCTCCATGTGTCCATTTGAGTTTTTTTTTTGAAAATCACATGTTTGAAAAATCTCAAATTTTTTAAAATATCAGGATTTTCAAAAAATGGGAGTTTGAATACTTTCTATTTTTTAGAAATCACGGGATTTTGAATATGTCATGATTTTTTAAAAAGTCATTAATTTCAAAAAAGTTCTAAATTTAAAAAAAAAAGGATTTTAAAGAATTTTCAATTTTAAAAAAATATAGAATTTCATAATTCTAAAAAATCTTGAATTTCAAAAATTTTAGGGTTTTTGAAAAAGTTGAGATTTTCAAAAAAGTTGTGATTTCAAAAAATCCAAGAATTTTGAGAAAGTTGGGATTTTTAGAAAAGACAAGATTTCGAAAAAGGATTTTCAAATAAGTTGGGAATTACAAAACTTAAGATATTTTTAAATCCCAACGGTTTTGAATATGCTAATTTTTTTTAAAATCCTAACATTTTCAAAATCTTTACTTTTTCAATTCTATTCTAACTTTTTTCATTAAATTGTGACTTTTTCAAAATTATGAATTTTTTAAAATCACAAGTTTTTAAAAAATTGTGAACTTTTTAAAAATCATGACTTTATCAAACTTTCAAAATATTTGAAAATCACGAGAGACTTTTTGAAAATCATGAATTTTTCAAAATCCTAATTGTTTAAATATCAGGATATTTTTGAAATCAATACTTTTTCAAAATCGCAACCCCTAAACCCTAAACCCTAAATCCTGAAACCCGAGAAACGTAAACGTTAAACCCTAAAATCCTAAACACTAAGCCCAAAACGCTGAATCCTAAACCTTAAACCTTCACCATAAATCATAAACCCAAACCCAAATCCCTAAATTATGGATTTTTGAATAATTTAGATTTTTTAAAAACTTGGGTTTTAAAAACCTTAAAAAAATTTTAAAAAGTTGAATTTTTGAAAAAGTCGTTTTAAAATTGGGATTTTCAAAAATTAGGATTTTAAAAAAATCGTGATTTTGAAAAAGCCATAAACCAAAATTTTGAGAAATTTGGATTTTCAAAAATGAAAGATTTTTTTAAAAGGTGCAATTTTCAAATAAGTCAAGAAATTACAAACGTAAGATAAACCCTAAAATCCCAACTATTTTGAATATCCTATTTTTTAAATCCTAAAATTTCAAAAAAATTACTTTTAAAAAAAATTTCCAACTTTTTTAAACCCTCAAATTAAGACTTTTTTAAAAAATCACAAATTTTTAAAAAATCAAGAGTTTTTAATAATTGTGAACTTTTTAAATTTAAAAATCATGACTTTAGCACTTTAAAAATATTTGAAAATATAAACTTTTTGAAAATCATGAAAATTTTGAAATCCTAAAAATTGGGATTTTAAAATTGGGATATTTTTGAAATCATGACTTTTTAAAAATCGCGACCCTTAAACCCTAAACCCTAATGCAAAATACTTAATTTGTAAAATCTAAACACTAAACCAAAACATCCTAAACACTAATCCAAATGCCATAAATCCTAAACTAAAAACCATAAACCCTTAACACCAAATCGTAAACCCTAAACCCTCAGCTATATAACATAAACCCAAATCCTAAATCGTAAAACCTAAAATCTAAACCCCAAATCTTAAACCATAAACCCTAAACCTTCATCACTAAGCCATGCAATTTAACTAAACCCTAAATCCTAAGCCCTAAACCCTAAACAATAACCCCAAACCCTTAAACCTAAATAGTGAACCCTAAAGCCTTAGGCCTAACCCTAAAACCCATACCTTTTACCTTGAATCTCGAGCCCTAAACAAAAAACCTAAACTCTAAACCTTTAGCTGAGACTTTAAAATTAAACCATTAAACTCAAACCCTAAACTCATAACCCTAAACCTCGAACAATAAAATGCCATAGACAAGTCAACCAATATTCGAACATTGAGACCTTAAAAATTACCCCTAAAAAAAATTTTAAAAATCCAAAACCCTAAAAATCTAAAGCCTTTTAAAAGTATAAATCCTAAAAAAGTCTTTTTGAAAAGCTCTAATTACTCCTAAATCCTAAATTTTGAAAAATTTAAACCCAAAAACCCTAAATTCTAAATCCTAAGTACTAAACCCTCAATCGTAAATCATGATTTTTAAAACCATAAGTGTAAAACCCTCAACTTTAAAACTTAAACCCCAAACCCTTTTCAAAACCTAATTTTTAAAACCTAAACCTTAATCCACGAACCATGAACCTCAACCCTTTTTGAAAATTAAATTTTTGAAACCATGAGCCCTATTCCCTAAACCTTTTACTAAACCCTAAATTCCAAATTTTGAAAAAAAATTTTTTTTTCAAAAAACCCTAAACACTAAATTCCCTTTAGCCCTAAACCTTTTCAACCTAGAAACCTTTTGAAAATAGTTAGATTTGGAAAAAGTTGGTATTTTGAAAAACCTTAGATTTTAAAATAGTCATTTTTTTAAAAAATTGAGATTTTCAAAAAGTCATTTTGAAACAAATTTTTTAAAAAGTTACAATTTTAATCAAAGTTGTTATTTTTAAAACATCAAGATTAAAAAAATATTGGGAGTTTGAAAATGTTCATATTTTCAAGCAAGTTAGGACTTTTTTGAAAATTACGAATTTTTAAAAAATCAAAATTTTTAAAAATTGTGAACTTTTAAACTCATGACTTTATCAAAAAAATGAATTTTCAAAAAATCTTTTTGAAAAATACAGATTTTTGAAAATCATGATTTAAACCATTTTGAAATCCTAAAAAAATTTCATTTCAAAAAACTGAGATATTTTTAAAATCATGATTTTTTGAAATCCTAAATGTTTTTTGAAAAATTCTGGGATATTTTTAAAATCATGAATTTTTCAAAATCATGACCCCTAAACTATAAATCCTAAAGCCTTTATACCTAAGTTGTAAACGCTAAACCCTAAACACTAAGCCCAAAAAAAGTAAATCCTAAACCATAAACGATAAACCCTTAAAAACTTGAATCCTAAACCCAAAACCCTCAAACCATAAATCATATACCCAAATCCCTAAATCCTAAAACCTATATTTTAAACCCCAAACCTTAAAAAAAACAATAAACCGTAAACCCCCTAAACCCTAAGCCTTAAACCTTAAATCCTATAAACGTGAAGGACCTTAAAATCCTTATACCTAACCGTAAACCCTAATCCCTATACCTTGAACCTGTGAACCCTAAACCAAAATACTACACCCTAAATCCTAAACTCATAACCCTAAACTTCCAACTTGAGCCATGGACCCTCAACCATGAACACCTTAGGCCTAAACCCTAAACCCTAACGGGTAAACCTAACCTAAAATACTAAAAACTATACCCTAAACCTAAACCCTAAACCCTATAAACCTAAACCTAAACTCTAAACTCCTAAACTCTAAATTTTGAGTCTTAAACCCTAAAACCCTTAATGTTAAATCCTAAATACTAAACCATCAATCATAAACCATGAGACATAAACCCTAAGCCTAAACCTGCAAAACCCTCAACCTTAAACCTCGAACCCCAAACCCTGAATTCCCCTAAATCCTAAACCCTAAAACCTAAACCCTAAACCATAAACCTAAAACCTAAACCCTATTAAACCTGACCTCAACCCTAAACCCTTAACCCTTATCCCCCTTAAACCCTAAATCCCTAAACCTTAAAAAAGCCTAAAACCTTAAACACTAAACACTAAATCCCCAAGCCCTCAACCTAGAAACCTTAAAATAGTTAGATTTGGAAAAATTTAGTATTATAAAAAACTTGGGATTTTAAAAAAAGTCAAGGATTTTGAAAAAGTCTAAATTTTCAAAAACTTGAGATTTTAAAAAAAGTCACGAATTTTTAAAAAGTTTCAATTTTAAAAAAAGTTGTTGTTTTTTTGAAAATGTTAATTAACATTTTAAAAATTAAGTTGGGACTTCGAAAAAAAATAGATTTTTAAACAAGTTGGGATTTTTGAAATAGTTTTTTGAAAGGCTTTTAGCATTTTTTTAAAAGTCTAAATTTGAAAAAAATTGAGATTTTTCAAAAAAGTCGTGATTTTGTAAAAGTGAAGATTTTTGAAAATTTCGAAAGATTTTTGAAAAAGTCCAGATTTTTAAATTTGTGATTTTTGAAAAATTTTTTTAAAAGTGAGGATTTTCAAAAAATTCTGCATTTTTAATAAAGTTGAGATTTTAGAAAATTCAGGAATTTTTTAAAAGTTTGAATTTTGAAAAGTTTTGATTTTCAAAAAAGTCCTGATTTTTTTTGAAAAGTTACGATTTTTGAAAAAGTTGGGATTTTCAAAAAGTTATAATCTAAAAAAAGTCAAGATTTCAAAAATGTAGTGATACGCCAAAAATTAGTAGGAATTTGAAAAGGTCATAACTTATGCTCCATGTGTCGGTTTGAGTCCTTTTTTTAAAACCGCATGTTTCAAAATCTCAATTTTTTTAAAATATTATGATTTTAGAAAATTAAGAAAAGTTGGGGAGTTGAATAATTTAGATTTTATAGAAATTCTAGATTTTTGAATATGTCAAAATTTTTGTTTTTAAAAAAAAGTTGTCGAATTTTCAATTTTCCAAAAAGTTTTCAAATTTAAAAAAAAATCAGGTTTTTTTAAAAAGTTGAGATATTCAAAAAAGTCAAGTTTTATGAAAAGTTTTTTAAAAAGGATTTTGAACAAAAAACTTTTGAGATTTCAAAAAAGTTTGTGATTTTGAAAAAGACAAGAATTTTGAGAAAGTTGGGATTTTCAAAAAAAGTCAAGATTTTAAAAAAGGTGCAATTTTTAAAAAAGTTAAGAATTACAGAAACTTTAGAAGAGATTTTTAAATCCCAACTATTTTGAATATCTTATTTTTTTAAATCCTAACATTTTAAAAATCTTTAGTTTTTAAAATGTCAATTTTTTATAAAATTGTGACTTTTTCTGAATATAAAAATTTTTAAAAAATGAAGAATTTTTTTTAAAAATTGTGAAATTTTTTTAAATTTATGTCTTTATCAAAAAATTTAAAAATATTAAAACCCTAAATCCTTAACCATAAACCAAAACCATAAACCCTTAATACTAAATCCTAAACCCTAAACCCTCGGCCATAAACCATAATTTCAAAACCTTTTGAAAATGTTAAACCAATTTCAAATCCCTAAATCATAAAACATAAACTCTAAACCCCAAACCTTAAATTATATAAACCCTAAACCTTTAAACCTAAATTTTCCATAAAGCCTTAAAATCTAAACCTTAAAACCTAAACCCTAAACCCTAATAAACCGTAAACCCTAAACCCCTAACCCTTAAAGCCTTAAACTAAACCTAAACCCTATACATTGAACCCTGAGAGCCAAACCTAAACCAAAACCTAAAAACCCTAAACCTTTAAAAGACCTAAACCCTTTAAAAAACTAAACCCTAAACTCATAACCTCAACCTCAAACACTAAGACCTAAACCCTAACCCCTACACCCTAAACACTAAAATTTGAGCCCTATATCCTATAAATCCTAAAGATTAAGCTCTAATTACTCCTAAACCCTAAATTTTGAGTATAAAACCCTAAATGCAAAATCCTGAATACCCTAAATTTGAATCGTCAATTGTAAAACATGAACCGTAAACCTTATGTAAAAACCCTCAACTATAAAAATTGAACCCTAAACCCTAAAACCTAAAGCCTAAATCCTAAACCCTAAACCATAAACCCTAAAACAAAATTATTAAAACTTAAATCTTGATCCTTGAACCCTGAACCTAAACCCTAAACCCTAAACCCTAACCCTGAGCCTTGAGCCCTAATCCTTAAACCCTAAACACTAAACCCTAAACCCCGAATCCTAAGCCAAAAACCTAAACCCTAAACATTAAATCCTTTGAGCCCTAAACCCTCAACATAGAAACCTTAAAATAGTTAGATTTGGAAAAAGTTGGTATTTTGAAAAACTCGGGATTTTCAAAAAGTCAAGATTTTTGAAAATGTCAAGATTTTAAAAAACTTGAGATTTTCAAAATGTCAAAAAGTCTTTTTTTAAAAGTTGTAATTTTAAACAAATTTTTATTTTTGAAAACATCAAGATTTTAAAAATGTTGGGACTTTGAAAATGTTCAGATTTTCAAACAAGTTGGGGTTTTCGAAAAAAATATTTTTAAAAAAGTTAGGATTTTTTAAAAAAGTTGGGATTTTTGAAAGAGTTAGGATTTTCACATTTTTGAAGAGTCGGAATTTTTAAAAGTATAAATTTTTGAAAAATCAAGATTTTTTAAAAACTTGCATTTTCAAAAAAGTTAGGATTTTTGAAAAGACAGAAATTTTTTAAAAAATTGAGATTTTCAAAAAGTCATGATTTTTTAAAAGTGAAGATTTTGGAAAATGTTGGTAAAAGTTTTTAAACATTCATAAAAAATATTTTTGAAAAAATCAAGATATTCAAAAAGTCATGATTTTAATATTTGTGATTTTTGAAAAAAAATTTTTTTTTAAAAGTAAGGATTTTCAAAAAAGTTGGCATTTTCGATAAAGTTGAGATTTTAGAAAATTGAGGAATTTTTTAAAAGTTGGTATTTCTGAAAAAAATTTTTGATTTTAAAAACGTCACACGTTTTTTTGAAAGAGTTACAATTTTCTAAAAAGTTGGGATTTTTGAAAATTTTATAATCTCAAAAAAGTCAAGATTTATAAAATGTAGTGATGCACCAAAATTAGCAGGAATTTGAAAAGGTCATAACTTGTGCTCCATGTATCCATTTGAGTCCTTTTTTTAAAACCACACATGTTTAAAAAATCTTGACTTTTTTTAATAGAAGGATTTTCAAAAAAAATTCTAGATTTGAATAATTTAGATTTTCCAAAATTCTGATTTTGAATATGTCATGATTTTTTAAAAAAGTCATTATTTTCAAAAAAAGTTGTAAATTTCAAAAAATTTAGGATTTTAAATAATTTGTAATTTTAGAAAAAGATAGAATTTCATAATTCTAAAAAAGTTTGAATTTCAAAAAAGGGTTTTTGAAAAAGTTGAGATTTTCAAAAATGTCAAGATTTTGAAAAGGTTGGGATTTCAAAAAAAATTGGGATTTTCAAAAAAGTTGATTTTGAAAAAAGCCAAGAATTTTGAGAAAGTTGGGATTTTCAAAAAAGACAAGATTTTGAAAAAAGGCAATTTTTTCAAATAAGTCAGAATTATAAAACTGAAGAGATTTTTAAATCCCAACTATTTTTAATATCCTAATTTTTTTGAAAATCCTAATATTTTCAAAATCTTTACTTTTTCAAAATTCCAAATTTTTATAAAATCGTGACTTTTTCAAAATTATGAATTTTTTTTAAAAAATCACGAGTTTTTTAAAAATTGTGAACTTTTTAAATTCATGACTTTATAACTTTCAAAATATTTGAAAAGATAGGATTTTTTTTGAAAATCATGAATTTTTGAAATCCTAATTGTTTGAAAATTGAGATATTTTTGAAATCGTGACTTTTTCAAAATCACAACCCTTAAACCCTAAACCCTAAAACTAAACAGTAAACACTAAACCATAAACCCTAACATCCTAAACACTAAGCCCAAAACCATAAATCCTAAACCATAAACCATAAACCCTTAACACTTAATTCAAAACCCTAAACCCTCGGACCTAAAACCAAAACTAAATCAAAAACCTAAACTCTAAACCCCAAAACCTTAAACCCTAAACCCATGAAGCCTAAAACCTAAGACTAAACCTAAACCCTAAACCCCTATCCCTTTCTTAAACCTTAAATGTGAATCCTAAATAGTGAACCCTAAATCCTTAAACTTTAAACCATAAACCCTAAACCCTATACCTTGAACCATGAGCCCTAAGCCAAAACCCTAAACCCTAAACCTTTAACTAGAGACCTAAACTCTAAACCCTAAACTCATAACCTTGAATATCCTAAACTAAGCCATGACTACCAAACATGAACACTAAGACTTAAACCCTAAACCTTATGCCCTTTAAACCTAAACCCTAAACTTTAAACTCTAATTAAACTCTCAAAACCTAAATTTTTAAACCCTAAGTCCTAAAACCCTAAATACTAAACCCTCAAACATAAACAATAAACCATAAACCCTAAGTGTAAAACCCTTAAATGTAAAAATCAAACCCCAAACAAACCTAAAACGTGATCCGTAAATCCTAACCGTAATCCCTAAACCCTAAACCCTAATTCTTAAACCCTAAACCTTGATCCCCAAATGTTGAACCTCAACCCTAAACTTTGAACCATTAATCCTTAAAAATTCATCCCTAAGCCCTAATTTTACCCTAAACCATAAACACTAAAAACCTAAACCCTAAAATCCATAAGCCCAAAAAAAACCTAAAAAAAACCCTAAAAATTTGCGAATTTTTAAAAAGATAGCCTTTTAAAACCTCTAAAAAACTTGAATTTAAAATAGTTAGAACCTTAAAAAGTTGGTATTTTAAAAAACTTGAAAAAAAGGAAAAAGTTTTTTATTTTAAAAACTTGGGATTTTAAAAAAGTAAATTTTTTAAAATGTAAGCAAATTTAAAAACTTGAGATTTTAAAAATAAGTCACAACTTTTGAAAAAAATTTGTAATTTTAAACAAAGTTGTTATTTTTTTTAAAAATATCAAAATTTTAAAAAACTTGAGATTTTCAAATAAAGTCACGACTTTTTGAAAAAGTTGCAATTTTAAAAATGTTGTTATTTTTTGCAAACATCAAGATTTTAAAAAAAAGGACTTTGAAAATGTTCATATTTTCAAACAAGTTGTGGTTTTCGAATAATGAATATTTCCAAAAAGTCGGATTTTTGAAAATTTGGGATTTTTTCAAAGTTGGGCTTTTCGAAAATCATTTTTGAAGAGTTGGGATTTTTGAAAAGTCTGGATTTTTGAAAAATTCAAGATTTTTGAAAAATTATGGATTTTTTAAAATACAAGATTTTAAAAATTTGAGATTTTCCAAAAAGCCTTGATTATGTAAAACTAAAGATTTTCAAAAAGTTAAGATTTTTGAAAATGTTGGGATTTTTAAAACGTCAAGATTTTTGAAAAAAATTCAAGATTTTTGAATAAGTCAGGATATTCGAAAAATTCCCGATTTTTAATATTCACGATTTTTAAAAAATATTTTTTTTAAAAAAGTAAGGATTTTTTAAAAAATTGACATGTTTGATAAAGTTGAGATTTTAGAAAATTCAAGAATTTTTAAAAAGTTGGGATTTTTGAAAAAAAATTTTGATTTTTGAAAATGTCATGATTTTTGAAAAAGTTGGATTTTTGAAAAAGTTATAATCTCAAAAAAGTAAAGATTTCAAAAATGTAGTGATGCGCCAAAATTAACAAGAATTTGAAAATGTCATAACTTGTGCTCCGGTGTCCGTTTGAGTCCATTTTTTTGAAACCACATGTTTTTAAAATCTCAACTTTTTCAAAATATCAAGATTTTGAAAAAAAAAAAGGGAGTTTGAATAATTTAGATTTTCCAAAATTTTGATTTTTGAATATGTCATGATTTTTGAAAAAGTCATTATTTTCCAAAAAGTTGTGAATTTCAAAAAAATAGGATTTTAAAGAATTTGCAATTTTAGAAAAAGATAGAATTTCATAATTCTAAAAAAGTTTGAATTTATGAAAAAAAATTAGAGGATTTTTTGAAAAAGTTGAGATTTTCAAAAAAGTCATGATTATGAAAAGGTTGGGATTTCAAAAAAATTGGGATTTCAAAAAAAAGTTCTTGATTTTGAAAAAACCAAGAATTTTTAAAAAGTTGGGATTTTAAAAAAGACAAGATTTTGAAAAAAAGGTTCAATTTTCAAATAAGTTGGGAATTACAAAACTAAAGAGATTTTTAAACCCGAACTATTTTGAATATACTATTTTTTTTAAATCCTACCATTTTCAAAAATTTTACATTTTAAAAATTTCAACTTTTTATAAAATCGTGAGTTTTTCAAAAATTACAAATTTCTAAAAAATCACGAGTTATTTTAAAATTGTAAAATTTTTTATGAAAATTTAAAATTTTATCATTTACAAATTCTTTTAAAATACTTTTTTTAAAATCAATTTTTAAAATTTTTCAATTGGGATATTTTTTAAATCGTGAAACCTAGACCCTAAACCCTAAAGACTCCTAAACTTGAGTCATAAATGTTAAACCCTAAACCCCAACATCCTAAACACTAAGCCCAAAATCAAATCCCTAAATGTTAAAAACCATAAACCATTAACCCTTAAATAAACCTAAACCCCAAACCCTAAAAACCAAAACCATAAACCCAAATCCCTAAATCATAAAACCTAAACTCTAAACCCTAAACTAAACCCCTTTGAACCATAAACCTAAACCATAAACCCTAAACCCTAAACCCTAAACCTTAAATCCTAAACCCTAAACCCTAAACAAAAAAGTAAACCCTAAACCTTAACCTAACCTAAACCCTAAAATCTAAACCTAAACCCTAAACCTAAAAAAACCCTAAAGCCCTAAACAAAACCCTAAACCCTAAAAACTCAAAACCTAAACCTCCTCCCTAAACCCTAAACCCTAAAATCCTTCCCTAAACCCTAAAACCTAAACCTAAACCTCTAAACCTTTTAAAAACCCTCAACCAAACCCTAAACACCTAAGACCTAAACCCTAAACCCTAAACCCTAAACCCTAAAAAAATTATAAACCCTAAACCTATAAGCCTCTAATTAAACTCCTAAACCCTAAAACCAAATTTAAAATTCTAAAACCAAAACCATAAATGCAAAATCCTAAATACTAAACCCCTAAAATTGTAAACCATAAGCCCTAAACCCTCAACCTAGAAACCTTAAAATAGTTAGATTTGGAAAAAAGTTGGTATTTTTAAAAAACTTTGGATTTTCAAAAAGTAAAGATTTTTGAAAAAGTCAAGATTTTAAAAAACTTGAGATTTTAAAAAAATCACGAGTTTTGAAAAAGTTGTAATTTTAAACAAAGTTGTTATTTTTGAAAACATTAAGATTTAAAAAATGTTGCAAGTTTTAAAATGTTCATATTTTCAAACAAGTTGGAGTTTTTAAAAAATGAATATTTTGAAAAAGTCAAGATTTTTGAAAAGTTGGGATTTTTGAAAGAGTTGGGATTTTCACATTTTTGAAGAGTCTAGATTTTTGAAAAAGCCAACATTTTTTAAAAATTCAACATTTTAAAAAAATTAGCATTTTTGAAAAGACGGGATTTTAAAAAAATTGATATTTTCCAAAAAATTGTGATTTTGTAAAAGTGAAGATTTTAAAAAAGAACACGGTTTTTAAAAAAGTCTAGACTTTGGAAAATGTTGGGATTTTTAAAATGTCGAGATTTTTGAAAAAGGTGGGATTTTTGAAAAAGTCAAGATATTTGAAAAAAATCCCAATTTTTAATATTTGCATTTTTAAAAAATTTTTTTTAAAAATTTTTAAAAAATAAGGATTTTTAAAAAAACTTTTTTTTTATAAAGTTGATATTTTAAAAATTCAGGAAATTTTAAAAAAGTTGGGATTTTTGAAAAAGTTTTGATTTTTAAAATAGTTGAATTTTGAAAAAGTTGTGATTTTAAAAAATTTATAATCTCAAAAAAGTCAAGATTTCAAAATGTAGTGATGCGCCAAAATTAGCAAAGGAAAAATTGAAAATGCCATAACTTGTGCTCCGGTGTCCGTTTGAGTTCTTTTTTTTTATGAAACCACATGTTTCAAAAATCTCAACTTTTTTAAAATATTAGGATTTTGAAAAAAAAATTCAGGAGTTTGAATAATTTACATTTTCCAAAAAATTTAGATTTTTGTATATTTTAGATTTTCCAAAAAGTAGTGAATTTAATAAAATTTAGTATTTTAAAGAATTTGCCATTTTAGAAAAATATAGAATTTTCATAATTCCAAAAAAGTTTGAATTTAAAAAAAAATAGGGTTTTTGAAAAAGTTGAGAATTTCACAAAAGTCAAGATTATGAAAATGTTGGGATTTCGAACAAAAATTGGGATTTCAAAAAATTCATGATTTCAAAAAAGCCAAGAATTTTGAGAAAGTTGGCATTTTCAAAAAAGGCAAGATTTTGAAAAAATGTGCAATTTTCAAATAAATTGGGATTTAAAAACTTTCAAGATTTTTAAATCCAAACTATTTTGAAATCTTAATTTTTGCAAATCCTAACATTTCAAAATATTTAGTTTTTTTCAAAATTCTAACTTTTTTTAAAATCAAGATTTTTTCTAAAATTGTAATTTTTTCAAAATCAAAGTTTTTTAAAAATTGTGAAAAATTTTAAATTCATGATTTTATCATTTTCAAAATCTTTGAAAATATAGACTTTTTGAAAATCATTATTTTTAAAATCCTAACTATTTCAAAATCAAGATATTTTTTAAATCATAAACTTTTTCAAAATCAAACTGCGACCCCTAAAATCTAAACCCTAAACCTAAACCCTAAACCTAAACCTAAAACCCTAAACCCTAAATTGCCTAACCCTAAAAAACCCTAAACTAAAACCCTAAACCCTAAAACCCTAAACACTAAGCCCTAAAGTCCTAAATCCTAAACCATAAACCCAAAAAACCCCTAAACTAAAACCTAAACCCTAAACCCCCAACCCTAAAACCTAAATTAAAATCCATAAACCCTAAACCCAAATCCCTAAACCTAAATTTTAAACCTAAACCCCAAACCCCAAACCCTAAATTTTTAAAAACTTGAACCCTTGAAAAACTGAATTCTAAACCCTAAACCCTTTTCGCAAACCCTTTGAAAAGTCCTGGATTTCTTAAAAAAGTTGAGATTTTTGAAAAACTAGACATTTTCAAAAAGGTAGGATTTTTTAAAAATGACAAGATTTTTAAAAAATTTTCAAAAATTCAAATTTTCAAATAGTTGGATTTTTGTAAAAGTGAAAATTTTCAAAAAGTCAAGATTTTGAAAATCAGGAATTTTTAAAAGTCAAGATTTTGAAAAATGTTGGGAAAATGTTTTTTTAAAAAAGTCATGATTTTTGAAAAAAAGTCATGATAAAGTTGAGATTTTTGAAAAGTCAAACTTTTAATATTTTAAAAAAATTTAAGATTTTTTCAAAATTCAAGATTTTTAAAAAAGTAAGGATTTTCAAAAAAAGTTGGCATTTTTGAAAAGTTTAGATTTTAGAAAATTTTTAATTTTTTTTTGAAAAAGTTGGTATTTTAAAAAGTTTTGATTTTTTAAAAAGTTTTGAAAATGTCACGATTTTTGAAAAAAGTTGCGATTTTTTAAAAAAATTGGGATTTTTGAAAAAAAGTTATAATCTCAAAAAAATTCAAGATTTTAAAAAATTAGTGATTTTAAAAAATGTTTTGATTTAGAAAAAATTGAAAATTCAAATTGTTTTCAAAAAAGTGTCTTTTTGAAAAGTCCGTTTTTTTTTAAACCAACTTTTTCAAAATCTCAACTTTTTTAAAATATCAAGATTTTTAAAAAATTAGATTTTGAAAAATTTAATTTTTAAAATTTTTCTAGAAAAAAATGGATTTTGAAAAAAAGTCATGATTTTTGAAAAAGTCATTATTTTCCAAAAAGTTGTGATTTTCAAAAAAAAAATTGATTTTGAAAAAAAATTTTTAAATAAGTCAAAATTTACAAAACTGAAAGATTTTTTTTAAATTCCAATTTTTTGAATATTCTAATTTTTTTTTAAAATCCTAACATTTTAAAAATCTTTACTTTTTCAAAATTCCAACTTTTTAAAATCATGACTTTTTTTGAAAATTTTTATTTTAAAAACATCATGAGTTTTTAAAAATTGTGAACTTTTTAAATTCATGAAGCTTTATCACTTTCAAAATATTTTGAAAATACAAACTTTTGAAAATCAAAAAAATTTGAAGTCCTAACTATTTCAAAATTGTGGTATTTTTGAAATCATGATGTTTTTCAAAATCACAACCCCTAAACCCTAAACCCTTAAACCTAAAACATGAGTCAAGACATTAAAACCTAAAACCCCAAAATATCCTAAACACTAAGCCCAAAACCCTAAATCATAAACCATAAACCATAAACCTAAACCCTTAAACCATAAACCCTAAACCAAAACCCAAATCTTAAATCATAAAACCTAAACACTAAACCCCAAACCTTAAACCCTAAACCCTAAACCATAAACCCTAAACCTAAAAATTCCTAAACCCTAAAGCCTAAACTCCTAAATAATAAACCCTAAACCCCTAAACCTAAGCCTTAAACCCAAAATCCTAAACCTAACCCCTAAACCCTAAACCTTATACCTTGAACCATGAGCCCTAAGCAAAAACCTAAACCCTAAACCCTAAAATCATAAAACCCGAACCTTGAAAACCCTAAACCATGGACCTAAACCATGAACATTGAGACCTAAAACCTGACCCTTGATTAAAACACTAAAATTTGAGCCCTTATACCCTATAAACCCTAAACCTTAAAATCTATATACTTAAACCATAAATTTAAGTCTTAAACCCTAAAAATTTAAAAATGCTAAATCCCTAAATCCCTAAAACTAAACCCTAAATAAAAATCCCTCAAATTTAAAAGTCGAAGCCCAAACCCTAAAACCTGAGCCCTAAATCCTAAAAGTTGAAACCTAAACCCTAAAACCAAAACCCTAAACCCTAAAACCTAAAAAGTTAAACCCCTAAACCTCAAATTTTCCAAATAAACCTTGAACCCTAAACCCTAAGCCCTAAACCCTAAACCCAAAACACTAAACCCTAAACCACCGAATCCACAAGATTTTTGAAAAACTTAAACCCTAAAACATTAAATTTTAATCCCCGAGCCCTAAACCCTCAACCTAGAAACCTTTTTTTAAATAGTTAGATTTTAAAAATTTGGTATTTTTAAAAAAGTGGGATTTTCAATAAGATTTTGAAAAAGTATTTTTGAAAAGTTCAGGATTTTCAAAAAGTCAAGATTTTTAAAAATTTTGAAAATTTTAAAAAAATTTGAGTTTTGAAAAAAATGTATGACTTTTGAAAAAGTTGCAATTTTAAAAAAGTTTTTATTTTGAAAACATTAAGATTTAAAAAATGTTGGGACTTTGAAAATGATTTTAAATTTTTCAAACAAGTTGGGGTTTTTGAAAAAATGAATATTTTGAAAAAGTAAATTTTTTTTTTAAAAATTAGTTTTCATAAAGTTTTTGAAAAAGTTAATTTTCAAAAAATTTTTTTGAAAAGTCATGATTTTTGAAAAGTCTAGATTTTTTAAAAAAAGTCAAGATTTTTAAAAATTTAGAACAGAAAAAAAATTTTTTTTTAAATTGGGATTTTCCAAAAATTTGTGATTTTGTAAAAGTGAATATTTTTGAAAAAAGTCAAGATTTTTAAAATTTACAATTTTTAAAAAATATAAATTTTTAAAAATGTAAGGATTTTCAAAAAAGTCGACATTTTTTAAAAAAGTTGAGATTTTAGAAAATTTTGGAATTTTTTAAAAATTGGGATTTCTGAAAAAAGTTTTGAGTTTTGAAAACACCGTGATTTTTGAAATAGTTGTGATTTTCATAAAAAGTTGGGATTTTCAAAAAATTATAATCTCAAAAAAGTCAAGATTTCAAAAATGTAGTGATGCACCAAAATTAGCAGGAATTTGAAAAGGTCATAACTTGTGCTCTAGGTGTATGTTGGAGTCCATTTTTTTTAAACCACATGTTTCAAAAACTTAACTTTTTAAAAATGTGATTTTTAAAAAAAAAAGTCAAACGGAGTTTGAATAATTTAGATTTTCCAAAATTCTAGATTTTTGAATATGTCATGATTTTTGAAAAAGTCATTATTTTCCAAAAAGTTGTGAATTTAAAAATTTAGGATTTTAAAGAATTTGTAATTTTAGAAAAGATAGAATTTTATAATTCTAAAAAGTTTGAATTTTTAAAAAATTTAGGGTTTTTTAAAAAATTGAGATTTTCAAAAAAGTCAGGATTATGAAAAGGTTGGGATTTCAAACAAAAATTGGGATTTTAAAAAAGTCATGATTTCGAAAAATCCAAGAATTTTGAGAAAGTTGGGATTTTTAAAAAAGACAAGATTTTGAAAAAGGTGCAATTTTCAAATAAGTCAGAATTACAAAACTAAAGAGATTTTAAATCCCAACTATTTTGAATATCATAATTTTTTTAAAATCCTAACATTTTCAAAATCTTTACTTTTTCAAAATTCCAACTTTTTATAAAATCGTGACTTTTTTTAAAACTACGAATTTTTTTAAAATCGTGAGTTTTTAAAAATTGTGAACTTTTTTAATTCAATCTTTATCACTTTCAAAATCTTTTTTTTAAACAAAGACTTTTTTGAAAATCATGAATTTTTTTGAAATCCTAACTATTTCAAAATCAAGATATTTTTGAAATCATGACTTTTTCAAAATCACAATCCCTAAACACCCTAAAACCTAAAACCCAAACCCTAATTCCTAAACATCGTAAACACTAAACCCTAAACCCTAAACCCTAAACACTAAATCCTAAACCATAAACCTTTTTAAACCATAAACCCAAACTCTTAAATTGTAAAACCTAAACTATAAACCCCAAAACCTTAAATCTTAAACCCTAAACCTTGATCCAAAACTTGAGCCACGAAAACCTAAAACCTAAACCCTAAACCCTAAACCCTAACCATAAGCCTTAAACCATAAACCCTAAAAAAGTGAACCCTAAAGCCTTAGGCCTAACACTAAACCCTAAACCCTATGCCTAAACCGTGATCCCTAAGCCAAAACCCTAAACTCATAAACCCTTTTACCTCAAACACTAAGCCATGGACCCTCAACCATTAACACCTAAACCTAAAAACCTTTGACCTATATGTCCTAAACCCAAACTCTAAACCCTATATACTATAAACCCTAAACCTTAAGCTCTAATTACTCCTTAACCAAATTTTTGAGTCCTTTAAACCCTAAAACCCTAAACCCTAAATTCTAATTACTAAACCATAAATCGTAAACCATGAGTCCATAAACCCTATATGCAAAACCCTCAACCATAAAACTCCAACCCTAAACCCTAAAACCTGAGCCCTAAATCCTTACCCTAAACCATAAACCCCAAAACCCTCAACCCTAAAACTAAATTTCTTAAGCAATAAACCTTGAGTTTTGAAAATACCATAACCACCAACCTAGAACCTTGAGCCTTGAGTTTTATTTTGTAAATATTTTAATATTGTGAACATTATTATTATTGTGCAAATAATGAGTTGGTGACAACTCGTAGAGATCTCTTAGAGAGATTCTAGGTTTGTTGAGTGATTAGTGGATCACGAGATATTCTAGGGAGTAGTTTGAGATTGAAGTTGACTCCTTAAATTAAGGAGATCAATCTTCTATATATTGTAATCTCCCTTGTCTAATAAGACATCCCGAATGAATTGAAAATCATTGTTTTTCATGTTTAATTTTTTGAAAATTAATTTTTATAAATGAGCAAAATAATATCACCGAATTCGATTTCATCATTTTCAAAAATTTTTTTTGAGTCTTTTTAAAATGGTCTGATTTATCAAATGCCTTTGATCATCAAAGGGTTTCCCACTTTTCCTTGTGAAGGGAGACACCGTTTAACAAAATTCAATGGAATTAGTTTATGTGCAATTCAAAAATTAAAGGGATTTTATGATTTTTCACAATTATTTGGATTACGTTATTGTTTTAATTTTTGATTTCTTTATTTGTGAATCTTTTGAAAATGCATCAATGTCAAAGGAGGATCTTGTTTGTAGCCAAGGAATTATGAGCTTGTATTTGATATTTGCACCGTGATTTGCATTGGCATTTCTCACCAGTGATGTGGATTCGGCTCATGCATTTCTGCCGACATTTGTAGATATGCCTGACACATGCACACATCTAGCATTTACATTGAAGATTGGTTCGGTTTGTTTTTAGATGATTGGGAAAGACAATTTTTACTTGGCAAAGATTTTTTACATCAACAACTCCAGGGAATCTCCATTTCCACCTATGCTTGCATGTCTCTAAACTATTTCGTTTTTACAATCATCACCATTTAGATCCATTCAAATATGAGAGTCATTCAGATCTGCACTCAGTAGAAGTTGAAGCCTTCCATTTCAGGCTTTCCCGCATGGATCAGTCGATACGCATAGATAAAGGAAGGAGAATTGGTTTTGCGTGGGAGGCTTCATAGATCGGGTATTATTCCAAATGATCAAATCTATTTAACAAGCTTATGGTCTCACTATAAAGTCTACCAATTCCACCGCTTATGTTCATTCACATGCCATTAGTTTAATTAAATCTTAGAATAGGAAATCCCTTCATTTTGTGTCTTGGTTTAATATTGGTATTGTAAGTTTGTGGTGGTCTGTAGTTTGAAATAGTCTTTCTTTTTTATGAGTCTAAAATAAAGTCTAAATGCCATTACCTTTTAGGCTATTTGTTATTTTTTAAAAATAGTAATTTTTGAGTTATTATTTTATTTTAGAATATTAATCCCCCATTTAGTCTTTGTTATAAATTGTGTAATTGGTCTAAATGTCATTTTATGTGTGTCATAGTAAAAAGTAATATCTAATTACTTTTTAATGTTATTGTCGTTTTGTCTAGTGTAGTAAGTCAAAGCGTCAATCTATCTAAAAATAATGTCAAGACGTTAAAAGAATTTTAATATCAAAATTTTAAATTGTTTGTAAAAAGGTGTATTTTCGATTGAAACCGACACCTATTTGTGTCAAATTGTGAAGAGTCATAATGGATAAATTGGGTTATGTTGAAAAATTTGATGGAAAGGATTTTCACACTTGGTAAATACGAACTCGAATTGACACTCATTAACAAAGATTTGTGGGAAGTTGCGGATGGAACATTCAAGAAACCAACCGATGCTGATGAAGCAATCAAATGGGAGAGTAGAGATCGTAAAGCAACATCAATCATTGGACTTGGATTGTCTGATGCATATTTGCATCATATAGACCTTTCAAAAAGTTCAAATTTCATTTGGACAACATTGAACAAGTTGTTTGGATCCCAAACCGGAAGCGCAGCAGTGACCTTGAAGCAGAAGTTGTTTGGACTCAAGATGGATGAAGGAGAAAACATGGTACAACATATAAGTAAGTTTCGGTCTATTTTGAATCAATTATCAGGGATAAAACTTAAAGTAGAGGATGATGATGCAAAAGCTGTTTTGTTGAATAGTATGCCATCTCGCTATTCAAACATTGTTTTTACTTTGAGCAAGATCAATCCCAGCCTAGAAGATCTAATTTCTTCACTGATAGATGAAGAAAATAAGAATGTTACACCAGAAGAAACTGCAATGTATGGTAAAAACAAGTCATATGATAAAGGGAGATTTAAATCTTCTTTTAAACAAAGATCAAATTTCAGAGATACAAAGAAACATATCACTTGTTACTATTGTAAACAAGATGGACATGTATCTATAAACTGCAAGAAAAGAGCACGAGATTTACTTGATGGAAAAATAGAAGAAAATGCCATGGTTGCTAATGAAGAAGAAGACAGTGATAAAGAAGAACCTTTGGGTGATGGTTATGAATCTGAAAACTTCCTTCTTTAGATAACTTTCAGATGGAGGCTGGAGGCAACGGAGGAAGGAGGTTGATCAGCGACCTCTCGTCAGGCACCATCGACGAGGCCGCGGTATTGATTTGGTGGCCAAGTATTTTAGTTGTGTGTTTCATTGTTTGTAATAAGAACAGATGTCACATTCCTGTTCAGAATTGTATTTCCTTTTATAACCTCCTGATGTAAATATGTGATAGTAGAAAGATAAAAGCACAAGAAAAAGCAGCATCATGTTTTTCTTGAAGAGGATGAACAGAGGTTCATGAGCAGGGGCTCGTACCTAGGACAGAGGTCCATTATTGTCAAACAGGGGTTCATATTGTATTTCATGAATAGTTCTTACCTTGAAAACAGAGGTTCAACGTACCAAGATCATGAGCATGCAAAGGGGTAAGCTGTAGAAGACGTGTGAATGTTTTTTCTTTTCACATTCACATTACATTAGGGAGTGTATGTGTGGAAATAATAATGTTAACAATAGGGGAGTGAATGTTAGCAATATTTTAATATTGTGAACATTATTATTATTGTGCAAATAATGAGTTGGTGACAACTCGTAGAGATCTCTTAGAGAGATTCTAGGTTTGTTGAGTGATTAGTGGATCACGAGATATTCTAGGGAGTAGTTTGAGATTGAAGTTGACTCCTTAAATTAAGGAGATCAATCTTCTATATATTGTAATCTCCCTTGTCTAATAAGATATCCCGAATGAATTGAAATCATTGTGTTCATGTTTACTGTTCTGTCTGTTTCATGGTTATAATCTGAGCAAAATAATAATTCCTAAATCTTAATCCTAAACCCTAAACCCCAAATCATGAGCCCAAAAACTTAAACCCTAAACACTAAATCCCCTGAGCCATAAACCCTCATCCTAGAAACCTTAAAATAGTTAGATTTGGAAAAAGTTAGTATTTTGAAAAACTTGGGATTTTCAAAAAAGTTAATATTTTTTAAAAAATTCAGATTTTCAAAAAAGTCACGACTTTTGAAAAAGTTGCAATTTTAAACAAAGTTATTTTTTAAAACATCAAGATTTAAAAAATGTTGGAAGTTGTAAAATGTTCATATTTTCAAAAAAATTGGGGTTTTAAAAAAATGAATATTTCCAAAAAGTCTGGATTTTTGAAAAGTTGGGATTTTCAATTTTTTGATATTTGAAAAAGTTCGATTTTTAACATTTTTTTGAAAATCATAATTTTTGAAAAAGTCAAGATTTTGGAAAAAATTGACATTTTCAAAAAAGTTGGGATTTTCAAAAAGTCAAGATTTTGGAAAATGTTGAGATTTTTAAAATGTCAATATTTTTGAAAAATTGGGATATTTTAATAAGTTGGGATATTTTTTTAAACCCGATATTTTAAAAAATGTGATTTTTAAAAATCAAGATTTTTTAAAAAGTAATTATTGTAAAAAAATCAGCATTTATGATAAAGTTGAGATTTCAAAAATCAGGAATATTTTAAAAATATGGGATTTCTAAAAAAGTTTTAATTTTCAAATTTTGAAAATTGTTTTTTTTGAAAAAGTTGATATTTTCAAAAAATTGGGATTTTGAAAAAATTAGCAAAATTTTAAAAGGTCATAACTTGTGCTCCAGGTTTTTAAAAAGTCAGGATTTTTGAAAAAGTCAAGATTTTTGAAAAACTCAAAATTTTCAAAAAAAATAGGATTTTTGAACAGACGGGATTTTAAAAAATTTGAGATTTTCCAAAAAGTCGTGACTTTGTAAAAGTGAAGATTTTTTAAAAAGTCATGATTTTTTAAAATTCAGGATTTTCAAAAATGTCACGATTTTGGAAAATATTGGGATTTTTAAAACATCGAGATTTTTGAAAAATTCAGGATTTTTGAAAAGTCATGATATTTTAAAAAAACCTTGATTTTTAAAAAGTCATATTTACAATTTTGAAAAAATAGAAATTTTTAAAAATGTAAGGATTTTTAAAAAGTTGGATTTTTGAAAAAGTTGAGATTTTGAAAAATTTAGGAATTTTTTAAAAAAGTTGGGATTTTTGAAAAAGTTTAATTTTTAAAAACATCAAGTTTTTTTCAATAAAAAGTTGTGATTTTTGAAAAATTGGGATTGGAATTTTTAAAAAGTTATAATCTCAAAAAAATCAAGATTTCAAAAATGTAGTGATGTGCCAAAATTAGTAGGAATTTGAAAAGGTCATAACTTGTGCTCCGGGTATATGTTTGAGTCCATTTTTTTTTTAAACCACATGTTTCAAAAAATCTTAACTTTTTAAAATTATCAATATTTTCAAAAAAGTCGGGAGCTTGAATAATTTAGATTTTCCAGAAAATTTTTATTTTTCAATATGTCATGATTTTTTGAAAAAGTTATTATTTTCCAAAAAGTTGTTTTTTCAAAAAAATTAGGAAAAATTTTTAAAAATTTGCAATTTTAAAAAAGATAGAATTTCATAATTCTAAAAAGTTTGAATTTCAAAAATTTTTAGGGTTTTTGAAAAATTTGAGATTTTCAAAAAAGTCAGGATTATGGAAATTTGGGATTTCGAAAAAAATTGGGATTTCAAAAAAGTCATGATTTTGAAAAAAAGCCAAGAATTTTGAGAAAGTTGGGATTTTCAAAAAAGACAAGATTTTGAAAAAGGCACAATTTTTCAAATAAGTTTCAAAAAGGAATTCCAAAAACGAAGAGATTTTTAAATCCCAACTATTTTGAATATTCTAATTTTTTTGAAAATCCTAACATTTTCAAAATATTTACTTTTTGAAAATTCCAATTTTTATAAATCATTATTTTAAAAATTATGAATTTTTAAAAAATCACGAGTTTTTTTTAAAACTTGTGAACTTTTTAAATTCATGAATTTTTCAAAATCCTTGAAAATAGAAACTTTTTGAAAATCATAAATTTTTTTAAATCCTACAAGCTAAAATTTTTGAAACCCTAAATCCTAAACCATAAACCCTTAACACCTAATCCTAAAACCTAAACCCTCAAACCATAAACCATAAACTCAAATAAATTCTAAATCATAAAACCTAAACTCTAAACCCCAAACCTTAAAAAAAACAATAAACCCTCTAAAATCCTTGAACCAGGAATCCTAAACACTAAACCCTAAACCCTAAACCCTGAGCCATAAACCCTAAATCCTAAACAGAGAATCCTAAACCCTAAACCTAAACCTTAAACCGTGAGCTTGAGACCTAAACCTTAAAAAACAAACCTCATAACCTCGAACCTTTAAAACTTAGCCATGGACTCTCAACCATGAACACTGAGCCTAAACCTAAACCCTGATCCCTACACCCTAAACCCTAAACTCTTAACCCTATACCCTATAAACCCTAAACCTTAAGCTCTAATTACTCATAAACCCTAAATTTTGAAATTTAAATCCTTAAAATGCCTAAATGCTAAATCCTAAACACTAAACCCTCAATCGTAAACCATGAGTCATAAACCCTAAGTGTAAAACCCTCAACCATAAAACTAAACCCCAAAACCAAAAACTTGAACCCCTAAATCCTAAATCCATAAACCCCCCCAAAACCCTAAATCCCAAAACCCTAAACCCTAAACCTAATTCTTAAACCCTTAACCTTGATCCTAAAACCTGAAACCCTTAAAAAATTGAGCCCTAAACCTAAATCCTAAACACTAAACCTTAAACCTAAACCCTAAATCCTTTAAAAACCTAAAAACCTAAACACTAAACACTAAATCCACCTGAACCCTAAACCCTATAATTCTAGAACCTTAAAATAGTTACGATTTGGAAAAAATTGGTATTTTGAAAAACTTGGGATTTTATAAAAGTCAAGATTTTTTAAAAAAAAGTAAGGATTTTCAAAAACTTGATTTTTAAAAGTTTTTTAAAAAAGTCAAAATTTTGAAAAAGTTACAATTTTAAAAAAGTTGTTATTTTTTGAAAAACATCAAGATTTAAAAAATGTTGGGAATTTGTGATGTGCCAAAATTAAAAGTTTGAGTTTTAAAAAAATAATAAAAAAATTGAGCTTAAACCCTAAAAGTCTGTTTTTTTATTTTTAAACCAAGAGTTTTCAAAGAGATGAACACAAATTTCCCTTTAAAAAATATTTTTTGAAAGTTTTTAACAAAACTGAAAATTTTTAAAAAGTTTAATTTTTCTTGACAAAAAAAAAAACCTTAGTAAAATTTTAAGTTTTAGTTCAGTTTTTTCCTAAAATTTGTGCATTAGTTAATTTTAGTCTATTAGTTGCATTATGAGTTAGAAAGTTGGCAATTCCTCTAAAAAAGTCAATAAATTTTGGAAAAATGTAGAAGATTTTGGCAAAATCTAAATTTTAAAAAAAACATGCGATTTTAAAAAATAGAAACTTTAAAATATTAACTATTTTCAAAAATAAATAAATTTTGAAAATTTAGATTTTCAAAGTTAGGATATTGCATGGCAACTTTTGAAAATGGGAGTTTTTTTCCTTTTAAAAAGTTTTGTATTTTTTAAAAAAACAAGGAGATTTATTTTCTTTTAAAAGAATGTTATTTTTATAGTATATCAAAAACTTTGTTTCAAGAATTTTTACATTAATTTGAAAATGTTTAGATTTTCAAAATCAAGCTTCAAAAGTTTTTTTAAAAAAATGGATATTTCAAAAAAGTCAAGATTTTTTAAAACTTGCGACATTTTTTAAAAAAACATTAGGATTTTTGAAAAGACAAGATTTTTAAAATTTTGAGATTTTCAAAAAGTTAAGAGTGATTTTGTAAAAGTGAATATTTTTTTTCAAAAAGTGAGATTTTTGAAAAAAAAAGTCAAAGTCAAGATTTTCCAAAAATCAAGATTTTGGAAAATGTTGGGATTTTAAAAAATGTCAAGATTTTTGAAAAAATCAAGATATTCAAAAAGTCTCAATTTTTAATATTTGTGATTTTTTTTAAAAAAATATAATTTTTTAAAAAAATAAGATTTTCAAAAAAGTTGGCATTTTTTGATAAAGTTGAGATTTTAGAAAATTTAGATATTTTTAAAATTGGGATTTTAAAAAGATTTTTTTTGAAAAAAATTTGATTTTCAAAAATCATAATTTTTGAAAAAATGGAATTTTCAAAAAGTTAAATCTCAAAAAGAGTCAAGATTTCAAAAATGTAGTGATGCACCAAAATTAGAAGGAATTTGAAAAGGTCATAACTTGTGCTCCGGATGTCCATATGAGTCCATTTTTTTTTGAAACCACATGTTTCAAAAATCTCAACTTTTTAAAATATGTCAGATTTTCAAAAAAAGTCGGAGTTTGAATAATTTAAATTTTCCATAAATTCTAGATTTTTGAATATGTCATGATTTTTGAAAAATTCATTATTTTCCAAAAAGTTGTGAATTTAAAAAAATAAGATTTTAAAGAATTTGCAATTTTAGAAAATAGAATTTCATAATTCTAAAAATTTAGAATTTCAAAAATTTTAGGGTTTTTGAAAAAGTTGAGATTTTCAAAAAGTCAGGATTATGAAAAGGTTGGGATTTTGAAAAAAATTGGGATTTCAAAAATTCATGATTTAAAAAAAGCCAAGAATTTTGAGAAAGTTGGGATTTTCAAAAAGACAAGATTTTGAAAAAAGGTGCAATTTTCAAATAAGTCAGGAATTACAAAACTAAAGAGATTTTAAATCCCAACTATTTTGAATATCCTTTTTTTTAAAAATCCTAACATTTTCAAAATTTTACTTTTCAAAATTCTTTTTTTAAAAATCTGACTTTTTTTTACAAATTTTTTAAAAAATCACAAATTTTTAAAAAATTGTGAACTTTTAAAATCATGACTTTAAAAACTGCAAATTTTTAAAAATGACTTTATCAAAAATTTCAAAATATTTAAAATATAGAATTTTTTGAAAATCATGAATTTTTTGAAATCATAAACTGTTTCAAAATTGAAATATTTTTTTAAAATCGTGAATTTTTCAAAATCGCTAAACCTAAATGAAAACCTAAACAAATAAACCTAAACAACTAAACCCTAAACAACTAAACAACCCCTAAAAAACTAAACCCTAAATCCCTAAATCCTAAACCATAAACCCCTAACACTAAATCCTAAAACCCTAAACCCTAATCCATAAACCATAAACATAAACCCAAATCCTAAACCTAAACCTAAACCCTAAACCAAACCTAAACCCTAAACCCATTTTGAACCTAAACCAAAACCAAACCAAAAACCTAAAACCTAAACACTAAACCTAAACCTTAAACCTAAAAAGTGAACCCTAAAGCCTTAACCCTAAACCCTAAACCCTAAACCCTAACCTTAACCTTAAAATCCCTTAGATTTTGAAAACCCTAAACCCTAAACTCATAACCCCTAACCTCAAAAAGTCTGAGTCATAACCATCAACCATTAACACTAAAACCTAAAAACTTTAAAATAGTTTCTATATTTGAAAAAAGTTTAATTTTTTAAAAAGTTATAATCTCAAAAAAATGTCCAAATTTTCAAAAATAGTGATGAACAAAAAATTAGCAGGAAATTTGAAAAAATCATTTTGCTCCTTTTGTAAAAATAAGTGTTTAAACCTTAAATTTCTTTAAACCCTAAAACCACGTGTTTCAAAAATCTCAACAAAATTAAAAAATCATGAACCCTCAAAAAAAAAAGTCGGAGTTTGAAAATTTAGATTTTTTGAAAATTCTAAATTTTGAATATGTCTTGATTTTTGAAAATTCAAAAAATTTTTTTAAAAAGTTGTGAATTTCAAAAAAAATTAGGATTTTAAAAAATTTACAATTTTAAAAAAAAATTTTTAAAAATTCATAATTTTTAAAATTGTTTGAATTAAATCAAAAAAATTTTTTTTTAAAAAAATTGAGATTTTCAAAAAAAGTCAGGATTTGAAAAGGTTTCGATTTTTAAAAAAAATTGGGATTTTTTTGAAATAGTCGTGATTTTTAAAAAGCCAATAATTTTGAAAAGTTGGGATTTTCGAAAAAGACAAGATTTTGAAAAAAGGTGTAATTTTTAAAATAAATCAAGAATTTTTAAAAATCAAGAGATTTTTAAATCCCAACTGTTTTTTGAATATCCTAATTTTTTTTAAAATCCTAACATTTTACAAATCTTTAAAAATTTTTTTAAAATTTCTAAAATGCTAAACTTTTAAAATTGCTACTTTTTCAAAAATTACAAATTTTTGAAAATTGAAATTTTTTAAAAATTTTTTGAAAACCTTTTAAAATCTAAACTTTAAAATTCAAACTTTAAAATTTCAAAATCTAAACCATGAAAAAAACAAATAAACCCTAAACCCTAAACAATAAACCCTAAACCCCAAACCCTAAACCCTAAAACCTAAACCCTAAACCCTATGAACCCTAAACTAAACCTAAACCTAAAAAAGACATAAAAAAAAGCCTAAACCCAAACTCAAAAATAAACCAAAACCTCGAACACTAAATGGATCCTTAAACCATGAAAACAACCTTTGAGAAACCTAAACCCTAAACCATAAACCTAAACCCTAAACCCTAAACCCTAAACCCTAAACCTAAACCCTAAAACCCTATAAACCCTAAACCTTAATTTAAATTAATCCTAAATCCCTAAATTTTGAGTTTTTTAAACCTAAAACCTTAAATGCTAAATCCTAAATACTAAACCCTCAATCGTAAACAATGAGTTGAAACCCTATGTGTAAAACCCTCAAACCATAAAACCTTTAACCCCAAACCCTAAAACCTAAACCCTAAAATAAACCTAACCAAAACCCTAAAACCTAAACCCTTTAAAACCCTAAACCCTAAACCTAAACCTAAACCTTGAACCTTTAACCTAAAACCCTAAACCTAAATCCTGAAACCCTAAAACCTAAACCCTAAACCCTAAACATCCCCTAAACCCTAAACCTCAAACCTAAAACCTTTAAAAAGTTAGATTTGGAAAAATTGGTATTTTTTTGAAAAAGTTGGGATTTTTAAAAATTCAAGATTTTTTAAAAAAAGTCAAGATTTTTAAAAAAATGAGATTTTTTTAAAAGTCATCATGAGTTTTGAAAAAGTTACAATTTTAAAAAAAGTTGTTATTTTTTTGAAACATCATTTTAAAAATTTAAAATGTTTGGACTTTTTGAAAATGTTTAGATTTTCAAACAAGTTGGGGTTTTTGAAAAATGAATATTTTTGAAAAAAGTTAAATTTTTTGAAAATTGTGATTTTTGAAAGATTTGGGATTTTTTGATTTTTTTGAAAAAGTCAGATTTTTGAAAAAGTCTAAACATTTTTGAAAAAGTCAAGATTTTTGAAAAACTCAATTTTTTTAAAAAAAGGATTTTTTTTGAAAAAATAATTTTTAAAAAATTGAGATTTTTAAAAATTCATGATTTTTGTAAAAGTTAAATTTTTGAAAAAATTTTAGATTTTTAAAATGTTGGATTTTTTGAAAATTGAATTTTTGAAAAATTTTTTTAAAAATTGCATTTTTAAAAATTTTTAAAATTCCTAAAATTAATATTTGTGATTTTAGAAAAAATTTTATTTTAAAAGTAAGGATTTTTTTTTTTAAAATCGGGATTTTTGATAAAGTTGATTTTTGATTTTTTAAAATTCAAAATTTTTTTTTAAAAAATTTAAAAAAATTTTTTATCAAAATTTTAAAAAAAAAAATTCAAAAGTTTCAAAATTTAGATTTTCAAAAATTATTGGTTTTTAAATGTGTCATTTTTAAAAAATTTTGATTTTTAAAAGTTTAGAATTTTCCAAAAATTCATGAATTTTGAAAAAAATTTTTAGAATTTTAAAAAAATTAAATTTTTTAAAAAAGTAGAATTTTTTAAAAAATTTAAGATTTTTTCAAAAAGTTGGATTTTGAAAAAAGTTTAAAAATTTTAAAAAGTTGGATTTCAAAAAATCATGATTTTTCAAAAATCAAGATTTTGAAAAAAATTTGATTTTCAAAAAAGATTTTCAAGAAAAAAAAAAAAAGTGCAATTTTCAAAAAGTTGGGAATTACAAAACCGAAGAGATTTTTAAATGCCAATTGTTTTTAATATCCTCATTTTTTTAAAAATCCTAACATTTTAAAAATCTTTAAAATTTTTTTCAAAATTCCAACTTTTTATAAAATTCATGACATTTTTATAAAAATTAAGATTTTACAAAATTTTTTTTAAAAATAATCATGAGTTTTTAAAAAATGTGAACTTTTTAAATTCATTACTTTATCACTTTCAAAATCTTTTTGAAAATACAAAATTTTTGAAAATCAAAATTGAATTTTTTAAAATCTTAAATTTTCAAAATTGGGATATTTTTGAAATCATGACTTTTTCAAATAAATGTGAAATTTTTAAAAAACTAAACCCTAAACCTTTTTTTTGAAACCTAAACATAAACCTAAAAATCCTAAACACAAAAATCCTAAAAATCCTAAACCAAACCAAATAAATCCTAAAACCATAAACCATAAAAACTTAAAACATAAATCCTAAACCCAAACCCTTAACCATTAACCATAAACCCAAATCCCTAAATCCTAAAACCTAAACTCTAAACCCCAAACACCCTAAACCCTAAACCCAAATAAAACCATTGAAACCTAAAAGTGAAACTAAAAACTAAACCCTAAAAATTTCTAAAACCTAAACCCTAAACCCTAAACCTAAACCTTAAACCCTAAAACCTAAAATTGAACCCTAAAGCCTTAAACCTAACCCTAAACAAAATAACCTAAACCCTAAACCGTATACCTTGAAAACCTAAAGCCCTAAACCCAAACCCTAAACACTAAACCTTTAAACAAAACCCTAAACCCCAAACCTCGAACCCCAAACCCTAAACCCAAACCCTCAACCATGAAAACCTAGACCTAAACCCTAAACCTAAACCCTATGCCCTAAACCCTAAACTCTAAACCCTAAACCCTAAAACCTAAAACTTAAGGTCTAATTACTTACTCCTAAAACCTAAATTTTGAAATCTTAAACCCTAAAACTCTAAAACCTAAAACCTAAATACTAAACCCTCAAACCCTAAAAAAAACCCAAAACCCTAAATAAACTAAAACCCTCAAACCTAAAACCTAAACCTAAACCCAAACCCCCTAAACCTAAACCCCTAAATCCTAAACCCTAAACCTTGAACCCTAATAAAAACCTAAAACCTTAAACCTAAACCCTAAACCCTTTGACCCTAAACCTTGAACCCTAAACCCTAAACCCTAAACCCCCCTCCCTAACCTTAAAACCTAGCCCTAAAAACTAAACCCTAAACATTAAATCCCCTAAACCCTAAACCCTCAACCTAAAACCTTAAAATAGTTAGATTTGGAAAAAAATTGGTATTTTGAAAAAATTGGGATTTTCAAAAAGTTGAGATTTTTGAAAAAAAGTCAAGATTTTTAAAAAACTTGAGATTTTTTAAAAAGTCATGACTTTTGAAAAGTTTGAATTTTAAACAAAGTTATTATTTTTTTTTAAAACATCAAGATTTAAAAAATGTTGGACTTTGAAAATGTTCAAATTTTCAAACAAGTTGGTGTTTTTAAAAAAAATATTTCAAAAAAAGTCAGGATTTTTGAAAAGTTGATATTTTCAAAAGATTTTTAAAAATTCAGATTTTTGAAAGTCGGGATTTTTGAAAAAGTTGATTTTTAAAAATTCAATTTTTTTGAAAAAAGTTGACATTTTCAAAAAAATTAGGATTTTTTTGAAAGAGAGATTTTAAAAATTTTGAGATTTTTTAAAAATTGAATTTTTTGTAAAAAAGTCAAGATTTTGAAAGTCTTTTTTGAAAAGTTTTTTTAAAAAAAAAGTCAAGATTTTGAAAAAGTCAAGATTTTTGAAAATGTTGGGATTTTTAAAAAGTCAAGATTTTTGAAAAACTTAAGATTTTTTAAAAGTCAGATATTTGAAAAAAGTCCTGATTTTTAATATTTGTGATTTTTGAAAAAATATAATTTTTTAAAAAAGTAAGGATTTTCAAAAAAGTCAGCATTTTTGAAAAATTTGAGATTTTAGAAAATTTTAAAATTTTTAAAAAGTTGGGATTTTAAAAAAGTTTTGATTTTTGAAAAAGTTGTCATGATTTTTTTAAAAGTTGTGATTTTTTTTGAAAAGTTGATTTTTGAAAAAGTTATAATCTCAAAAAAAGTCAAGATTTCAAAAATGTAGTGATGCACCAAAATTAGTAGGAACTTTGAAAAGGTCATAACTTGTGCTCCATGTGTCCATTTGAGTCCATTTTTTTTTTAAACCACATGTTTCAAAAATCTCAAAACTTTTTAAAAATATCAGATTTTTTGAAAAAAAAAAATCGAGTGAATAATTTAGATTTTCAAAAATTTTGATTTTTGAATATGTCAATGATTTTTGAAAAAAAGTCATTATTTTCCAAAAAGTTGTGAATTTAAAAAATTTAGGATTTTAAAGAATTTACAATTTTAGAAAAAGATAGAATTTCATATTTCTAAAAAAAAGTTTGAATTTCAAAAAATTTAGGGTTTTTTTAATTGAGATTTTCAAAAAAGTTAGGATTATGAAAAGGTTGGGATTTTTTAAAAAAATTAGGATTTTAAAAAAGTCAATTTTAAAAAAAAAAGCCAAGAATTTTGAGAAAAGTTGGGATTTTCAAAAAAAACAAGATTTTGAAAAAAAAATGCAATTTTCAAATAAGTCAGAATTACAAAAACTGAAGAGATTTTTAAATCCCAACTTTTTTTGAATATCCTAATTTTTTTAAAATCCTAAATTTTAAAAATTTTTTTAAATTTCAAAAATTCAACTTTTTTTTAAAATTTATGACTTTTTTGAAAAATTATAATTTTTTTAAAATCAATCACGTTTTTTTTTTAAAAAATTGTGAAACTTTTTAAAATTTTGAATTTTCATTTTTTTAAAATCTTTGAAAATCAATTAAAATTTTTGAAAATCCTAAACCCCAAAATCCTGGAACCCTAAACCCTAAAATTTAAATCCTAATTTTTAAAAAAGTTGTAAAACCCTAAAAATTTGAAAAAACCTAAACCCTAAACCCTAAACCCCTAAACCAAAAACCCTAAACCCTAAATTTTGAAAACCTAAACCCTAAAAACCAAAACCCCCTAAACCATAAAACCCTAAATCCTAAACCCTTAAACCCTAAACCCTAAACCTAAACCCTAAACCCTAAACCTAAAAACCCTAAGCCTAAACCCTAAACCCTAAACCCTAAACCCTAAACCTAAACCTAAACCCTAAAAACCCCAACCAAACCCTAAAAAAAGCCCTAAACTTGGAAAACCCTAAAAACCCAAAACCCTAAACCTAAACCCTAAACCCTAAAACCTTGAACCCTAAAAACCCTAAACCTTAAAACCTAAAAACCCTAAACCCTAAACCCTAAACCTTAATGTTAAACCTTGAACCTAAACCCTAAAAATAAAAAATCCATAAACTAAACCTAAAACCCTAAAAACCCTAAACCTAAACCTAAACCTAAAAACCCTAAATCTAAAATCTAAGATAATAAAACCCTAAAAAAACTTGAACCCTAAACCCTAAAACCCTAAACCCTAAACCCTAAAACCCTAAACCCTAAAACCCTAAAACCTAAATCCTAAAACCTAAAACCCTAAACTAAAACCTAAACCTAAACTTAAAACCCTAAACCTTGATTTTAAAAAAACCTAAACCTTAAAAAGTCCTAAACCTAAAAAGTTGAACCCTAAAATCCCTAAACCTAAAAACCCTAAACCTAAACCTAAATCTAAACCCTAAAACCTAAACCCTAAACACTAAATCCCTAAACCCTTAAACCCTCAACCTTTAAAAAAAAAATAGTTAAATTTGGAAAAAGTTGGTATTTTTAAAAACTTTTTTAAAAAATTTGGGATTTTTAAAAAAAGTCAAGATTTTTAAAAAGTTAGATTTTAAAAAACTTGAAATTTTTAAAAAAGTCAAACTTTTGAAAAAGTTACAATTTTAAAAAAGTTGTTATTTTTTAAAACATCAAGATTTTAAAATGTTTGGACTTTTGAAAATGTTTAGATTTTTAAAAAAAAAATGGGGTTTTGAAAAATCAATTTTTAAAAAAAAAATTTTTTTGAAAAGTTGGGATTTTTTGAAAAAGTTGGGATTTTCAATTTTTGAAAAATCAGGATTTTTAAAAAGTTTATTTTTAAAAAGTCAATTTTTTAAAAAATTAAAATTTTTTAAAAAATTTTTAAAAAATTGATTTTTGAAAAAAAAGGATTTTTGAAAAAATTGAGATTTTCAAAAAGTTTGATTTTTTTAAAAAAAATTTTTGAAAAATTTTTTTAAAAAGTTAAGATTTTTGAAAAGTCAAGATTTTCAAAAAAGTTAAGGATTTTTTTTTAAAAAGTTGGGATTTTTAAAAAATTTAAGATTTTTAAAAATTTGGATTTTTTAAAAAAGTTAGATTTTTGAAAAAAGTCTATTTTTTGAAAAAGTTAATTTTTAAAAAGTCAAATTTTAAAAAATTTTTTTTTTAAAAATTTTCAAAAAAATTTTTTTTAAAAAAAAATTTTTTTTTTTTTTTAAAGTAAGGATTTTTGAAAAGTTTTTAGTTTTTAAAAAAAAATTTTTAAAAATTTTTTTTAAAAGTTTTGATTTTTTAAAAAAATTTAAATTTTTTGAAAAAAGTATTGAATTTTTTTGAAAAAAGTTGGGATTTTTGAAAAAAGTTATAATCTCAAAAAAGTCAAGATTTCAAAAATATGTATGATGCGCCAAAAAAATTAGTAAAAATTTTAAAAAGGTCATTTTTGTGCTCAAGAAATGTTCAAATTGAGTCCTTTTTTTTTTTAAAAACCATTGTTTTAAAAAAATATTTTCAAAAAAGTTAAAAATTTAGGATTTTTTTTTAAAAAAAGTCAGAGTTTGAATAAAATTAGATTTTCCAAAAATTTGAAGATTTTTGAATATGTCATGATTTTTGAAAAAGTCATTTTTTTCCAAAAAAGTGAATTTTAAAAAATTTAGGATTTTAAAAAAAATTTGAATTTTAGAAAAAAGATAAATTTTTCATAATTCTAAAAAGTTCAAATTTTAAAAAAAAAAAAAATTAGGGTTTTGAAAAAAGATTTTTTCAGATTTTGAAAAAGTTAGGATTATGAAAAAGTTGGGATTTTTAAAAAAATTTTTAAAAGGGATTTTAAAAAAAATTTTGAAAAAGTCAAAATTTTGAAAAAAAAATTTTTTTGGATTTTTAAAAAAATTTTAAAAATTTTTTGAAAAAGTGCAATTTTTTTTTTTTTTTAAAAAATTGAAAATTTTTTATTTTTTTTAAAACCAACTATTTTTGAATATCCTAATTTTTTTGAAAATCCTAACATTTTTTAAAATCTTTAATTTTTTTTCAAAATTTTTCAAGATTTTAAAAAATTTTTTTTAAAATCATTTGAAATTTTTTAAATTTTTAAAAAAATCACGAATTTTTAAAAAATTGTGAACTTTTAAAAAAACCAAATTTCATGACTTTATAAAATTTTAAAATCTTTTTAAAAATAATTTTAAAATTACAAAATTTTTAAAATCATGAATTTTTTTTTAAATCCTAACTTTTTAAATCAAGATATTTTTTTTGAAAATCAACTTTTTAAAATCACAACCCCTAAAATCCTAAACCCTAAAAACTAAAACCTAAAACTTGAGTCCTAAATGCTAAAACCTAAAACCCCAAATCCTAAACACTAAACCCAAAACCCAAAATCCTAAAACATAAACCAAAAACCTTAAAATCTAAACCTAAATCCCTAAAAACCTAAACTCCTAAACCCCAAACCTTAAACCATAAACCCTAAACCCTTTCCCTAAATCCTAAACCTAAAAAACTAAACCCTAAACCCTAAACCCCTAAACCTAAAAAACTAAACCCTAAACCCCTAAACCCTAAAAACCTAAAACCTAAACTCCTAAACCCTAAACCCTAAACCTAAACCTAAAACTGAACCCTAAAAACCTAAACCCTAAAAATCCCTAAAACTCTAAACCCTAAACCCTAAAACAAAAAACCCTAAACCCTAAACCTAAACCTAAAAACCCTAACCTAAACACTAAACCCAACTGAACCAAACCATGAACCCTAAACCCTAAACCATAAACCCTAAACCTAACCTTAAACCCTAAACCCTAAACTAAAAAAGCCCTAAAACCTAAACCCTAAACCTTAAGCCTAATACCTAAAAAACCTAAAAATTTTGAAAAATCTTAAACCCTAAAACCCTAAATTAAAAAATTTAAATTTACTAAACTCCCTCAATCCTAAAACCATGAAACCTAAACCCTAAATGTAAAACCCTAAAACCCTAAAACCTCCCTAAACCCCAAACCCTAAAAAACCTAAATCCTAAACCTAAAACCCTAAACCCTAAAACCCTAAACCCTAAACCTAAAAACCTTAAACCCTAAACCTAAACCCTAAACCCTAAACCCTAAACCCTAAACCCTAAACCTAAACCTAAACCTAAAAAAACCTAAACCAAAAAAACCTAAACCTAAACCCTAAACCCTAAACCTTAAAACCTAAACCTAAAAAAAATAGTTAGATTTTTGAAAAAATTGGTATTTTGAAAAACATGGGATTTTTTGAAAAAAAGATTTTTGAAAAAGTCAAAATTTTAAAAAACTTGAGATTTTTAAAAAAAGTCACGACTTTTGAAAAAGTTGCAATTTTAAACAAAGTTGTTATTTTTTAAAAAATCAAGATTTAAAAATGTTGGGACTTTGAAAATGTTCAAATTTTCAAACAAGTTGGGGTTTTTGAAAAATGAATATTTTGAAAAAGTCAGGATTTTTGAAAAGTTGGGATTTTCAAAAGAGTTTTTTTAATTTTTTTAAGAGTCGAGATTTTTTTTTTAAAAGTTTAAAAATTTTTTTAAAAAAATCAAGATTTTTTAAAAAATTTAGATTTTTTAAAAAAGTTTTGAATTTTCCAAAAAAAATTGAGATTTTGTAAAAGTGAAGATTTTTGAAAAATTCAAGATTTTTGAAAAAGTCAAGATTTTTGAAAAAAAGTCAAGATTTTGAAAATGTTGGGATTTTTAAAATGTTGGGATTTTTTAAAAAATGTTGGGATTTTTAAAAAGTTTTTTTTTTAATAAGTTAAGATATTTGAAAAAGTCCCAATTTTTAATATTTGTGATTTTTGAAAAAAAATTTTTTTTTTAAAAGTAAGGATTTTCAAAAAAAGTTGCATTTTTTATAAAGTTGAGATTTTAGAAAATTTTTAAATTTTTTAATTTTTAAAAAGTTGGGATTTTTGAAAAAGTTTTGATTTTCAAAAACATCGATTTTTTAAATAGTTGTGATTTTCAAAAAAAGTTAAGGATTTTTGAAAAAGTTATAATCTCAAAAAAGTCAAGATTTCAAAAATGTAGTGATGCACCAAAATTAGCAAGAACTTGAAAAGGTCATAACTTGTGCTCCAAGTGTCCATTTGAGTCCATTTTTTAAAACCACATGTTTCAAAAATCTCAACTTTTTTAAAATATCAAGATTTTTTAAAAAAAAATCGAGAGTTTGAATAATTTAGATTTTCCAAAATTCTGGATTTTTGAATATGTCATGATTTTTTTTGAAAAGTCATTATTTTCAAAAAGTTGTGAATTTTAAAAAAATTTAGGATTTTAAAGAATTTGCAATTTTAGAAAAAGATAGAATTTCATAATTTTAAAAAAATTGAATTTCAAAAAAATTTAGGGTTTTTTTTTAAAAAGTTGAGATTTTCAAAAAAAAAGTCAGGATTAGGAAAAGTTGGGATTTTTAAAAAAAAAATGGGATTTCAAAAAAATCACATTTTGAAAAAGCCAAATTTTGAAAAGTTGGGATTTTCAAAAACAAGATTTTGAAAAAAAAAAATTTGCAATTTTCAAATAAGTCAGAATTACAAAAAGTTGAAGAGATTTTTAAAAAAACAAATTTTTTAAATATCCTAATTTTTTTAAAATCCTAAATTTTCAAAATCTATTTTTTTAAAAATTTTTTTTAAAATCCAAACTTTTTTAAAAATCTGAACTTTTTTAAAAATTACAAATTTTTAAAAAATCACAAAATTTTTTAAAAATTGTGAACTTTTTAAATTCATGACTTTATCACTTTCAAAATCTTTGAAAATAATAAACTTTTTGAAAAATCATGACTTTTTTTAAATCCTAAACTTTTTTTGAAATAAAAAAATTTTTTCCTAAAAAAAAAAAACCTTAAAATCCTAAAAACCAAAATCCTTAAACCCTAAACCCTAAACCTAAAAAACCCCAAACCCTAAATCCTAAACCATAAACCACTAAACCCTAAACCATTAAAACCTAAACCTAAAAAACCAAACCCATAAACCAAAACCATAAACCCCTAAACCCTAAAACCTAAACCTAAACCCTAAAAAACCTAAAATTTCAAAAACCCTAACCTAAATCAAACCATAAACCCTAAACCCAAAAAACCTTTAAACCTGAAAATTCATAAACTAAAACCTAAACCCTAAAAAACTAAACCTAAAACCCTAAACCCTAAACCAAAATTAAACCTAAACCTAAACCTAAACCTAAACCCTAAAAAACCCTTAAATTTTAAAACCAAAACCCTAAAAACCTAAAAACCATAACCCTAAAAAACCTAAACCTTAAAATGAAACCTCAACCATAAACCTTGAACCTAAACCCTAAACCTTAACCCCTAAACCCTAAAACCCTTTAAACCCCTAAACCCTAAAACCTAAACCTAATAATCTCTAATTAAACCTAAACCCTAAAAATTTGAGGTCTTAAACCCTAAAAAAAAAAAAGTCTTTTAAATTTTAAACTAAAACCTAAAAAAAACCTCAAATAAAAACCATGAATTTAAAAATTAAATTAAAACCTAAAAAAATTTTAATCAAATTTTAAAAATAAACCCCAAAAAGTCTAAAAAAACTATTTCAAAAAAATCCTAAACCCTAAAAAAAAAACTAAAAACCTAAAACCTAAACCCTAAAAAACCTAAACCTTGAACCTTTAAAACCTAAACCCTTGAAAAAGTTAAAACCCTAAAAAAGTCCTAAACCTTTTTAAACCCTAAACCTAAACCAAAAATTTTAAATTTTAAAAAAACCTAAACCCTTAAAAAAAAAACCTTTTTAAAAAACCTTGAAACCTTGAAATTTAAATTTTTTGAAAAGTTAGATTTTTGAAAAAGTTGGGATTTTTTTGTAAATTTTGAAAATTTTTTTTAAAAGTCAAGATTTTTAAAAAGTTGAATTTTTCAAAAAGTCAAACTTTTTTAAAAAGTTTTGATTTTTTAAAATTGTTTTTTTTAAAGTTTTTTCATTAAGAAAATTTTAAAAATGTTTTGAAAATAAAAATGTTCATATTTTCAAAAAAGTTGAAATTTTAAAAAATGAATATTTTTTTAAATTTAGAGATTTTTTTAAAAGTTAGGATTTTGAAAAGTTGGGATTTTTCAAAGTTTTTTTTTTGAAAAAGTTAAAGATTTTTAAAAAGTTGACAAATTTTTAAAAATTAAAAAAAAAAGTAAATTTAAAAAAATTTTGAAAAAGTCAAAATTTTTAAAAAAATTTTCAATTTTTTTAAAAATTCATTTTAAAATTTAAAAGTTTGAAAATCAAATTTTTTAAAATTTTAAGATTTTTTTAAAAAGTCAAGATTTTTTTAAAAAGTTGAGATTTTTAAAAATTTTGAATTTTTAAAAAAATTAATTTTTAAAAAATTAATTTTTGAAAAAAAAACATTTTTTTTAAAAAGTTGGAAATTTTTTAAAAAGTTAAATTTTTAAAAGTTTTTTTTTTTTTAAAAAAAAAAAATTAGCAGAATTTTCAAAAAAGTCATAAAAAAAAAATGTCCAAACCTTTTAAGTCATTTTTTTTTTTGAATTTTTAAAAAAAAAATCTCATTTTTTAAATATTAAGATTTTCAAAAAATCAAAATTTCAAAAAAATTAGAAAAATTTAAATTTTGAAAATTTAGATTTTTTAAAAAATTCTAGATTTTTTTAATGTCATGATTTTTGAAAAATTTTATTATTTTCCAAAAAATGAATTTTTTAAAAATTTAGGATTTTAAAGAATTTTTAAATTTTAGAAAAAATAAATTTCATAATTCTAAAAAAATTTGAATTTTTAAAATTTTTAAAATTTTTTTTAAAAAGTTGAGATTTTCAAAAAAGTTTGATTTTTGAAAAGTTTAATTTCAAAAAAAAAAAAATTTCAAAAAAAATTTTGAAAAAACCAAAATTTTTTTTAAAAAAAGTTTTGGGATTTTCAAAAAAACAAGATTTTTGAAAAAATTTAAAGTGTAATTTTCAAATAAGTCAAATTACAAAAATTGAAGAGATTTTTTAAATCCCAACCGTTTTTTGAATATCCTAATTTTTTTAAAATCCTAAATTTTTTAAAAAAAAAAAAAATTTTTTTTTCATTCAACTTTTTAAAAATTTTTGAAAATTTTTTAAAAAAAATTTTTTAAAAATTAAAATTTTTTTTTAAAATTTTTTTTTAAATTTTTAAAAATTTTTTTTTAAAATCATGATTTTATCAAAATTAAAAATTTTTGAAAATTTTAAAAATTTTTTTTTTAAAATCATGAATTTTTAAAAATCCTAATTTTTTTAAAAATCAAATATTTTTAAAAATTGTGACTTTTTCAAAATCATAAACCCTAAACCCTTGTAACCTAAAACTAAACCTAATTCAAATGCTAAACCCTAAATCTAAAATCCTAAACACTAAACCTAAAACCCTAAATCCTAAACCAAAACCATAAACCATTAAAACCCTATCCTAAAAACCCTAAAAATAAACCATAAACCATAAACCCAAAAATCCCTAAATCCTAAAAACCCTAAATCCTAAACCCCAAACCTTAAACCCAAAAACTAAAAACCTTTTTAAACCCTAAACCTAAACCCTAACCCTTTAACCCTACCCTAAAACCCTAAACCCTAAACCTAAACCCTAAACCTAAAAAAACCTAAACCTTAAATAAACCCTAAAACCTAAAGCCTAAAGACCTAAACCCTAAACCCTAAACCCTAAACCCTAAACCCTAAACCCTAAACCTAAACCAAAACCTAAACCCTAAACCTTTAAAAATAACCCTTTACCTAAACCCTAAAACCAAACCCTAAAACCTCAAATAAACCTAAAAATCCTTAAACCTTAACCATGAACCATCAAACCATGAAAAATCAAACCCTATGAAACCCAAAATGAACCTTTTAAAAAACCTAAACCCTAAAACCTAAACCTAAAACCTAAACCTAAAACCCTAAAACCTAAAAATCTAACCAAACCTAAAACCCTAAAAACCTTAATCCTAAATAAACAAAAAACTAAATACCTAAAAATTAAACCCTAAACCTAAACCTAAAATCCTAAAAAATTTAAAAACCCTAACCCTAAACCATAAAAACTAAACCCTAAAACCCTAAACCCTAAAAAAAAACTAAAAATTTTTAAACTAAACCCTAAAACCTAAACCCTAAACCCTAAAACTAAACCCTAAACCTTAAACCCTAAAACCTAAACCAAAAAAGAAAACCAAAAAGCCTAAACCTAAAAACTAAACCCTAAATCCTTGAACCCTAAAAATAAAACCTAAACCCTTTTAAAACTAAATCCCCAAAACCCTAAAAATCTCAACCCTAAAACATTTTTTGAAAAGTTAGATTTTTAAAAGTTAAACCCTAAATTTTTGATTTTTTGAAAAAAGGGATTTTGAAAAAAACTCAAGATTTTTTTGAAAAAGTTGATTTTTAAAAACTTGAGATTTTCAAAAAGTCACAAAAAAAAAGTTAAATTTTAAAAAAGTTTTTATTTTTAAAAAATCAAGATTTTTAAAAATGTTGGGACTTTGAAAATGTTCATTTTTTTCAAAAAAGTTGGGGTTTTTTAAAAATGAATATTTTTAAAAAGTCAAATTTTTGAAAAGTTGAGATTTTTGAAAAAGTTGGATTTTTTAAAAAAGAGTTTAGGATTTTTGAAAGTTCTGATTTTTGAAAAAGTCAATATTTTTGAAAAACTCAACATTTTTTAAAAAAAGTTAGATTTTTTTAAAAAGTTAGGATTTTTGAAAAATTAAGATTTTTAAAAAATTTGTGAATTTTGAAAGTGAAAATTTTTTGAAAAAGTTTAAGATTTTTTTAAAAAGTTTTTTTTTAAAATTAAAATTTTTGAAAAGTCAAGATTTTTAAAAAAATGTTGGATTTTTAAAAAGTTCATCAATTTTTGAAAAATTTTTTTTTGAAAAGTCAGATTTTTTGAAAAAGTTTTGAATTTTTAAATTTGATTTTTTTAAAAAATATAAAAAAAAAAAAAGTAAAATTTTTTAAAAAAATTGGATTTTTGATAAAGTTGAATTTTAAAAATTTAAAATTTGAATTTTTTAAAAGTTGGGATTTTTGAAAAAGTTTTGAAAAAAATGAAAAATTTGATTTTTAAAAGTTGTGATTTTCAAAAAGTTATAATTTTAAAAAAATCAAGATTTCAAAAATGTTTCAGATTTTGCAAAATGTAGTGATGCCAAAATTAGCAAAAATTGAAAACTTGAAAAGGTCATAACTTGTGCTCTAAAAGTGTCCGTTTGAGTCCATTTTTTTTCAAAAACCACATGTTTCAAAAATCTCAACTTTTTTAAAATATCAAGATTTTCAAAAAAAAAATTGAGTTTGAATAATTTAGATTTTCAAGAAATTTTGGATTTTTTAATATGTCATGATTTTTGAAAAAGTCATTATTTTCAAAAAGTTGTGAATTTCAAAAAAATTAGGATTTTAAAGAATTTGCAATTTTAGAAAAATATAATTTCATAATTTTAAAAAAAAGTTTGAATTTCAAAAAAATTTTTAGGGTTTTTGAAAAAGTTGAGATTTTCAAAAAAGTCAAGATTATGAAAAATTTGGGATTTCAAAAAAAATTGGGATTTTAAAAATTCAATATTTTGAAAAAGCAAGAATTTTGAGAAAGTTGGGATTTTCAAAAAGACAAGATTTTGAAAAAAGTGCAATTTTCAAATAAGTCAGGAATTACAAAATTGAAGAGATTTTTAAATCCCAACTATTTTGAATATCCTAATTTTTTTTGAAAATCCTAACATTTTCAAAATCTTTACTTTTCAAAATTCCAACTTTTTAAAAATCACGACTTTTTCAAAAAAAATTTTAAAAAATTTTTTAAAAAAATCACAAGTTTTTAAAAAAAACTTTATGAACTTTTTAAATTCATGACTTTATCACTTTCAAAATCTTTTTTAAATACAAACTTTTTTTAAAATCATGAATTTTTTAAAATCCTAATTTTTCAAAATTGATATTTTTTTAAAATCGTGACTTTTTAAAAAATAAATCCTAAACCCTAAACCCTAAACCTAAAACCCTAAAAATCCTAAACCCTAAACTAAAACCTAAACCCTAAACCCTAAAAAACCTAAACCCTAAAAACCCTAAACCTAAACCATAAACCCTAAACCTAAACCCTAAACCTTAAACCATAAACCCTAAACCTCTGAACCTAAACTTAAAACATAAACCCTAAAAACCTAAACCCTAAACCCTAAACTTAAACCTAAACCTAAACCTTTTGAAACCAAAAAACCCTAAAAAAAATAAACCTAAACCTAAACCCTAAACCTAAACTAAAACCTTGAACCTTAAAAAAAAACCTTTTTATATGGAACTCCTAAACCCTAAACCAAAATAAACTTTTAAAATTTAAACCTTAACCCTGTGAAACCTTTCAAACCCTAAACCCTAAACCCTAAACCCTAAACCCTAAACCCTATTAAACCTAAAACCTAAAAAAGTATAAACCTAAAACCCTAAACCCTAAAATCCTAAACCTAAACCCTAAACCCTAAAAATTATAAACCTTAAACCCTAAAAACCTAAGTTAAAACCCTAAACCCTAAACCCTAAAACCCTAAACCCTAAAACCCTAAAAAACCCTAAAATAACCCTAAACCCTAAACCCTAAAACCTAAAAAAGCTAAAACCTAAACCCCTAAAACCCTAAAACCTAAACCCTAAAACCCTAAAACCTAAAACCCTAAACCCTAAAAAAACCCTAAACCTAAATCCTAAAAACCCCTAAAACCTAAAACCCTAAACCCTAAACCTTAACCCTAAACCCTAAACCTAAACCTAAACCCTAAACCTAAACCCTAAACCCTGAATCCCAAACCCAAAACCTAAACCCTAAACCCTAAATCCCTAACTAAATCCTTTAAAAAAACCTAAACCTAAAACCTTAAAATAGTTAGATTTTGAAAAAGTTGGTATTTTTTTTTGAAAACTTTGATTTTTAAAAAAATCAAGATTTTTTAAAAAGTTTTTAAAAGGATTTTTTAAAAATTGAATTTTCAAAAAAAGTCACGACTTTTGAAAAAGTTACAATTTTAAAAAAAGTTGTTAAAAATTTTGAAAACATCAAGATTTTAAAAATTTTGGGACTTTGAAAATGTTTAATTTTCAAAAAGTTGGGGTTTTCAAAAAATAAATATTTTGAAAAAGTCTAATTTTTTTTTTTAAGTTGGGATTTTTTTAAAGAGTTTTTTTGAAAAGTTTTTTACATTTTTTAAGTTGATTTTTGAAAAGTCTTGATTTTTGTAAAAGTTTTTAAAAGTTTTGATTTTGAAAAACATTAACATTTTTGAAAAAAAATAGGATTTTTTTAAAAGATTTTTTAAAAAATTTTAAGATTTTTTAAAAAGTCAAGATTTTCAAAAAATTTGAAGATTTTCAAAAATTAGGATTTTTGAAAAAGTCAAGATTTTTGAAAAATTTGGGATTTTTAAAAATGTCAAGATTTTGAAAAAAAAATTTTTGAAAAGTCAAGATTTTTTTTTAAAAGTCAGATTTTTGAAAAAGTCTTTATTTTTTTAAAAATTTAATTTTTAATATTTAATTTTTTAAAACATTTTTTAAAAAGAAAATTTTTTTTTCAAAAAGTTAAGATTTTTTTAAAAGTTGATTTTTTAGAAAATTTAGAATTTTAAAAATTTATTTTTTGAAAAAAAAATTTTGAAAAAATTTTGATTTTTTTTTTTTTTGATTTTTGAAATAGTTGATGATTTTTAAAAAAGTTGGATTTTTGAAAAAAATTTAATTTCAAAAAAAAGTCAAGATTTCAAAAATGTAGTGATGCACCAAAATTAGCAAGAAATTTAAAAGGTCATAACTTGTGCTCCAGGTGTGTTTGATTTTTTGAGTCCTTTTTTTTTAAACCACATGTTTCAAAAATCTCAAACTTTTTAAAATATCAAGATTTTTAAAAAAAGTTCAGGAGTTTGAATAATTTAGATTTTCCAAAAATTCTATGATTTTTGAATATGTCATGATTTTTGAAAAATTCATTATTTTCCAAAAAGTTGTGAATTTTAAAAAATTTTTAATTTTAAAAAATTTTTTTAAAAAATAGAATTTCATAATTCTAAAAAGTTTGAATTTTAAAAATTTAGGGTTTTTGAAAAAGTTGAGATTTTCAAAAAATTCAGATTATGAAAAGGTTGGGATTTCAAAAAAAAATTGGGATTTCAAAAAAAGTCGATGATTTCAAAAAAAAAATGAATTTTGAGAAAGTTGGGATTTTAAAAAATATAAGATTTTGAAAAAATGTTTAATTTTAAAAAAGTCAAGAATTACAAAACTGAAGAGATTTTTAAATCCCAAAATCTAATTTTTGAATATCCTATTTTTTTTTAAAAAATCCTAACATTTTCAAAATCTTTACTTTTTCAAAATTCCAACTTTATACAAAATTTTTTTAAAAATTATGATTTTAATTTTTAAAAAATCATGAGTTTTTAAAAATTGTGAACTTTTTTAAATTCATGACTTTATAACTTTTAAAATATTTGAAAATACAGAATTTTTGAAAATCACAACTTTTTCAAAATCCTAACTGTTTTAAAATCACAATATTTTTTAAATCATGACTTTTACAAAAACCCAAAACCCCTAAACCCTAAAACCTAAAACCCTTAACCTAAACATAAATGCTAAACCTAAAACCCAAACATCCTAAACACTAAACCCAAAACCCTAAATCCTAAACCATAAACCCTAAACCATAAATCCTTTTCAAAACCTAAAACCTAAACCCTAAACCATAAACCCTAAACCTAAACCCTAAACCCTTAAAAAACCTAAACCTAAAAACCCTAAACCTTAAACCTAAACCATAAACCCTAAACCAACCAAACCCCAAATCCTAAATCAAAAACCTAAACTCTAAACCCAAAACCTTAAACCCTAAACCCTAAACCCTAAACCTAAAACATGAAGAACCCTAAAAAACCCTAAACCTAAAACCTAAAATATAAAAATATAAACCTAAACCTAAAATTTAAACCCTTAAAAAAATAAAATCTAAACCCTAAAAATCCTAAACCCTTAAATGAAACTAATCCAAAAAACCCTAAACCCTAAACCTTTAAACTTGAAACCTTAAAAAAACCCTAAACCCTAAACCTAAAACTAAACCCTAAACCCTAAACCTAAACCATAACCCCAAACCTAAACATTGAATGACCCTAAACCATAACTTAAATCCCCTAAAAACTAAACCCTAAACCCTAAAACTCTAAAATTTGAAAAAAAAACCCTAAATTTTTTTAAAAATCTAAAACTTAAAATTCTAACAAAAAATTGCTAAATCATAAAAAATTAAATTTAAAAAAACCTCAATGAATAAAAATGTAAAACTAAAACCTAAAACCTAAACAAAAACCCTAAAATTTTTAAAAACCTAAACCCTTTTAAAAAACTTTTTTTTTAAAAATTTCCTAAAAACCCTTTTTCAAAAAACTAAATTTTAAAATTTAAATCCTAAACCTAGATTTGAAAAACCTTGAACCTTTTAAAAATGACTTTTAAAAACCCCCCCTTTTGAAAAATCCCTAATTTAAAAAAGTTCAATCCTTTTTAAAAAACCTAAACCGTTTAAACTAAATTTTTTTTAAAAAAAATAAATTTTTAAAAAGTTCAATTTTTTAAAACCTTAAAATTTTTAATTTTTTTTTGAAGTTTGTATTTTTTTTTGAAAAGTTGGTATTTTTTTAAAAAATCAAGATTTTTTTTTAAAAAAGTTTGGGATTTTTTAAAAAATTGATATTTTAAAAAAATCAATTTTTTTGAAAAAAATTTTAAAAAATTTTAAAAAAAGTTTTTAATTTTGAAAAAAATTTGATTTTTTAAAAAACGTTGGGATTTTCAAAAAGTCAGGATTTAAAAATTGAAGAGATTTTTAAAAAGTTTAACTTATTTTTAAAAAAGTCCTATTTTTGAAAAATCCTAACATTTTAAAAATTTATTTTCAAAAGTTTTCAAAATTTTTTTAAAAATTTTGAAAAGTTTAAAAATTTTTCAAAAATCAAAATTTTTAAAAATTTGAATTTTTTTTAAAAAGTTTTTTTTAAAATCCTAAAAAATTAAATTTTTAAAAATTTTTGATTTTTTAAAATTTTTTTTTTAAAAATCGTGAATTTTTTTGAACTTTTCAAAAAACTAATTTTTTAAAATCTAACTTTTAAAATTTAAAATTTTAAACTAAAACTTTAAACCCCAAATCCTTTTCAAAATCTAAACTTTTAAAAATTGGGATAAAACCCTTTAAAAATCCTAAACCATAAACCCTTAAACTAAATCATAAATCCTTAAAAATCAAAACCATAAACCCTAAAAATAAAAACCCAAATCCAAAAAAAAATTTAAACATAAACCTATAAACCCCAAAAAATCCTTAAACCTTAAACCCTAAACCTTTAAAATCCTTGAAACCATAAAGCCTAAAATCCATAAAACCTAAAACCCTAAAAAAATCATAAAAAGAAACTTTAAACCCTAACCCTGAACCTTAAACCCTAAACCCTAAACCCTAAATTTAAAAAAATGCTTAAACTAAAAACTAAACTAAACTTAAACCTAAACCTAAACCCTACCTTGAAAACCTGTAAAACCTTAAACCCTAAACCCTAAACCCTAAACTCATAAACCCCAAAAACCTTGAACCCTGAACCATGAACCTCAACCATGAAACCTAAACCTAAACCCTAAACCCTAAACCCTACCCTTTAAACCCTAAACTTCTAAGCCCTATAAACCTAAATAATGCCTAAAAAAAACCTTAAAACTCTAATTACTCCTAAACCTTAAATTTTGAAAAACCAAAAACCCTAAATGCTAAATCCTAAATAATAAACCCTCAATCAAACCATGAGCCCTAAACCCTAAAGTAAAAAAACCTCTAAAACCGTAAACCCTAAAACCCTAAAACCCTAAAAACCTAAAACCTAAACCCTAAACCCTAAACCCTAAAATCCTAAACCTTTAACCCCAAACCCTAAATATTAAACCCTAAACCCTAAACCCTAAACCCTAATCCCTAAACCCTAAACCCTAAACCCTAAGCCCAAAAACCTAAAAACCTAAACCCTAAAAATAAAACCTTAAACCTAAACCCTCAACCTAAAACCTTAAAATAGTTAGATTTTTAAAAATGAAAAAAGTTGGTTTTTCAAAAAATTGGGATTTTCAAAAAGTTGGGATTTTAAAAAGTTGAATATTTTTCAAAAAAGTCAAGACTTTTGAAAAAGTTTCAATTTTAAACAAAGTTGTTATTTTTGAAAAATCAAGATTTAAAAATGTTGGGACTTTGAAAATGTTCAAATTTTCAAACAAGTTGGGGTTTTTTTGAAAAATGAATATTTTGAAAAAGTTGGGATTTTTTTAAATTAGGATTTTCAAAAGGTCGATTTTTTTAAAAAAGTGAAGATTTTTGAAAAAATCAAGATTTTTTAAAAAGTCAAGATTTTAAAAAAATTTGTATTTTTAAAAATTTTAAGATTTTTTAAAAAAGTCGATTTTTTTAAAAAGTTTTCATGATTTTTTTAAAAAAGTTTTTTAAAAATTTTTTTAAAAAAAGTTGAAAAGATTTTTTAAATTCAAAATTTTAAAAGTTTTAATTTTTTTTTAAAAAAGTCAAGATTTTTTTAAAATTTTGACATTTTTAAAAAGTTGAGTTTTAAAAAAAAAATAGGAATTTTTAAAAAGTAAGGATTTTTAAAAAAGTTTTTTTTAAAAGATTTTAAAAAATTTAGGAATTTTTTTAAAAAGTTGGGATTTTTTAAAAAATTTTTTTTAAAATTGGGATTTTTTAAAAAGTTATAATTTTTAAAAAGTTGGGAATTTTCAAAAATTTAAATCTTAAAATGTAAGATTTCAAAAATGTAGTGATGCCCAAAATTAGCAAGAACTTGAAAAATGTCATAATCATAAATTGTGCTCCGGTTGTCCATTTGAGTCCTATTTTTTTTTAAACCATGTTTTTCAAAAATATCAACTTTTTTTTTTAAATATCAAGATTTTCAAAAAAAAAGTCAGGAGTTTAAATAATTTAAATTTTTCAGAAATTTTGAATTTTTTTGAATATGTCATGATTTTTTAAAAAGTCATTATTTTCCAAAAAGTTGTGAATTTCAAAAAATAAGATTGTAAATAATTTGTAATTTTAGAAAAAGATAGAATTTTATAAAATTCTAAAAAAATTAAATTTAAAAAAATTTTAGGGTTTTTGAAAAATTTGAGATTTTCAAAAAGTCAGATTATAAAAGTTGTTTTATATCAAAAAAAAAAAAGGGATTTCAAAAAATTTGTGGATTTTTAAAAGCCAAGAATTTTAAAAAGTTGGGATTTTCAAAAACACAAGATTTTTTTGAAAAGGTGCAATTTTTAAAATAAGTCAGAAATTACAAAATTGAAAATCTTTTTTAAATCCCAAAAATTTTTTTGATCCTAATTTTTTTTTTTTTAAAATCCTAACATTTTCAAAATTTATGAACTTTTAAAAAACTTTTTTTTAAAACAAATTGTTAAAATTTTTTAAAAAAATAGATTTTTTTAAAAATTCTTTTTTTTTAGAAAAAGATAGAATTTTAAAAATTCTAAAAATTTTAAAAATTTTTTGAAAATTTTATTTTTTAAACAAAAAATTGGATTTCAAAAAATGATTTTTTTTAAATTAATAATTTTTGAAAAAGTTGAATTTTCAAAAAAACAAGATTTGTAAAAAAGGTGCAATTTAAAAAAAGTCAAATTATAAAATTGAAGAGATTTTTAAATCCCAACTAAACTTTTGAAATCCTATTTTTTTCAAACCTAACCTTCTCCAAATATTTTATTTTTTTTCAAAATTTAACTTTTTTAAAATTCCAAATTTTTTTTTGAAATCATGACCTAAAAACTAAAAATTTTATAAAAAAAATCTTTGAAAATGCACGCTTTTTGAAAATCTTGAATTTTTTTTCAAATTTTAAAAAATCCAAACCTTAAACCCTAAACCCTAAAAATCCTTGAGCCATAAACCTAAACCCTAAACCATAAGCCCCCTAAACCCTAAAAAACCCTATCCTTAAAACCTTAAACCGTAAACCCTAAAACCCTAGTGAACCCTAAATCCTAAAGGCCTAACCTAAACCTTGAACCATTACCCTAAACCTTAAACCTAAAAAAACCTTAAACCCTTAAAACCAAAACCTAAACCCTAAACCCTATAAACTAAACCTTAAACCCCAAACTCAAAATGATCCATGGACACTAACCATGAACCTTGACACCTAAAAAATCTAACCCGTAAAACCCTTGAAACCCTAAACTTGAAAAGCCCTATACCCTATAAACCGTAAACCTTAATCTCTAATTTTAAACCCTAAATAAAGTATTAAACCCTAAACCCTAAACCATAAATGCTAAATCCTTAAACCTGATCCCTAAATCCTAAAAGTCCTAAACCCTAAACCCCAAAATCCTAAATACCCTAAAACCTAATTTTTCAAACATAAATGTTGAACCTCAAACCTTGAACCTCAATTTAAATTTGAACCCCAACCATTAAAGCCCTAATCCCTAAAAAAAAAAAGTTGAATTTTGAAAAAATACTTAAACCCTAAACACTAAATCCCATGAGCCCTAAACCTCAAAAAAAACCTTAAATAGTTTTTCAGATTTTGAAAAAGTTTGGTATTTTTAAAAAATGGGATTTTCAAAAAAAGACAAGATTTTTAAAAAGTCAAATTTTCAAAAACTTGAGATTTTCAAAAAAGTCAAGACTTTTGAAAAAGTTGCAATTTTAAACAAAGTTGTTATTTTTGAAAACATCAAGATTTTAAAAATGTTGGGACTTTGAAAAAATTAGATTTTCAAAAAGTTAAAATTTCTTTTAAAAAAATTTGATTTTCAAAATTTGTCGATTTGTGATTTTTTTTTATTTTTTGAAAAAGTTTTAAAAAAAAAAAAAAAAGTTATAATTTTTTCAAAATAGTCAAGATTTTTTAAAAATGTGGTGATGCGCCAAAAAAGTTAGCAGGAACATTGAAAAATCATAACTTTTGAAAATAAATTGTCCATTTGAGTTTTTTTTTTTTTTAAAACCACATGTTTCAAAAATCTCAATTTTTTTAAAAATCAAAATTTTCAAAAAAAAAAAAAAAAAGTCGAGTTTAAAAATTTAGATTTTAAAAAAATTTTAAATTTTTGAATATGTCATGATTTTTGAAAAAGAAGTCATTATTTTCAAAAAAATTGTGAATTTAAAAAAACTTGAATTTTAAAGAATTTACATTTTTAGAAAAAGATAGAATTTCATAATTTAAAAAAGTTTGAATTTCAAATTTTTAAGGATTTTTGAAAAAGTTGAGATTATCAAAAAAGTTAGGATTATGAAAAGGTTTGGATTTCAAAAAAATGGGATTTCAAAAAGTCATGATTTTGTAAAAAGCCAAGAATTTTGAAAAGTTGGGATTTTTAAAAAGACAAGATTTTGAAAAAGGTGTTTTTTTCAAATAAAACCTGAATTTTGAAAAAATTTTTTTAAACCTAAAAGCTAGATTTTTAAAATAAAATCCTTTTAACTAAATTTTGAATATCTTAATTTTTTTTTAAAAATCCTAACATTTTCAAAAATCTGGGACAAATCAAGATATTTGAAAAAGTCAAATTTTCAAAAACTTGAGATTTTAAAAAAAAAAACTCACGACTTTTGAAAATGTTGCAATTTTAAAAAAAAGTTGTTATTTTTAAAACATCAAGATTTAAAAATATTAGTACTTTGAAAATTTTCATATTTTCAAAATAAACCATGAATTTTTTGAAAAATCAATGAATATTTCAAAAAAGTCGATTTTTTAAAAATTGTGATTTTCAAAAGAGTTTGAAAAATTTTGCAATTTCAAAAAACCCTATTTTCAAAGTGGTTTTTTTAAAAGTCAAGATTTTTGAAAATCAATATTTTAAAAAAATTAGATTTTTTAAAAGCCATGATATTAAAAAAATTTGCATTTTCCAAAAGTCGTGACTTTGTAATAAATTTTGAAAATTTAAATTTTCAAAAGTCAATTTTCAAAAAAATGTCAAGATTTTGGAAAAATGTTGGGATTTTTAAAAAATTAAGATTTTTGAAAAGTTGGGATTTTGAATAAGTCAGATATTTTTAAAAGTCCCTATTTTTAAAATATGTAATTTTGTAAAAATATTAAAAAAATTAAACAAAAGATTTTTGAAAAAAGTAGGCATTTTTGAAAAAGTTGAGATTTTAAAAAATTGAGGAATTTTTCAAAAGATGGGATTTTTGAAAAAAATTGATTTTTTAAAAATGTCACGAACCTTTGAAATAGTTGATATTTTTCGAAAATTTGGGATTTTTGAAAAAAAGTTATAATCTCAAAAAGTCAAGATTTCAAAAATGTAGTGAAACCAAAATTTTCAAAAAGTCAAGAAAATTGAAAAGGTCAAAACCACATGACTTGTGAACTTTTTAAAAATGTTTAAATTTTTTAAAAATTTAGAATTTGAATAATTTAGATTTTCTAGAAATTCTAGATTTTTTAAAAAGTCATGATTTTTAAAAAAGTCCTGTTTTTTTTCTAAAAGTTGTGAATTTAAAAAATAGGATTTTAAAAAATTTGCAATTTTAAAAATATAGAATTTCATAATTCTAAAAAAGTTTGAATTTAAAAATTTTTAGAGTTTTTAAAAAGTTGAGATTTTAAAAAAAGTTTTTTAGGATTATGAACAGGTTGGGATTTCAAACAAAAAAAATTTGGGATTTCAAAAAAAGTCATGATTTTGAAAAAGCCAAGAATTTTGAAAAGTTGGGATTTTCAAAAAGAAAAGATTTTTTTGAAAAAAAGGTAATTTTTTAAAATAAGTCGGGAATTACAAAAAAAAGAGATTTTTAAATCCCAACTATTTTAAATATTATTTTTTAAAAAATCCTAAAATTTTCAAAAAATTTTACTTTTTCGAAAAAATCCAAATTTTTATAAAATCGTGACTTTTTTAAAATTACAAATTTTTAAAAAAATTACAAGACTTTTTTAAAAATCATGAATTTTTTTGAAATTCTAATTTTTTTTAGAAATCGTTAAAATTTTTTTTAAAATCAATTTTTTAAAAATAAAAAATTAAGTCTTTTCAAAAAATCCTTGAATTTTTCAAAATCGTAAAAAAACTAAACCCTAAACCCCAAATCCTAAACACAAAGCCTAAAGCCCTAAATACTAAACCAAAATCAAACCACAAACCTTTAACCCTAAATCCTAAACCTAAACCCTCAAAAACCAAACCCAAAAACCCAAAAAAATCACTAAAAAAATCAAAACCTAAAAACTCTAAACCTTTTAAACCCTAAACCATAAACCAAAAAAAGTTAAACCAAAAAACCCTAAACCCTGAAAAATAAAAAGCTTAAACCTAAACCCTAAACCCTAAATTCTAAAAAATAAACCCTAAAACCTAAAACCCAACCCTAAACCCTAAAACCCAAAACCTAAAAACCTAAACCCTAAAATCCTAAAAACTCTTGAACCCCTAAACCCTAAACCCTAAAAATTAAACCCCCTAATACCTAAAACCCTAAACCCCTAAAAGTCCTAAACTAAATCCTAAACCCTAAACCCTAAACCCTAAACCCTAAACCATAAACTCAAAACCCTAAACCTTGAAAACCCTTAAACCCTAAACCTATGAAACCTTAAACCTAAAACCAAACCTAAACCCTAAACCCTAAACCCCTAAACCTAAACCCTAAACCCTAAACCCTAAACCCTAAAACTTAAAAACTAAACCCTAATTAAAAAAAAACCCTAAATTTCTAGTCCTTAAACCTTAAAACCCTATATGCTAAATCCTAAATACTAAACCCTTAATCATAAACCATGAACCCAAAACCCTAAAACCAAAATCCTCAAACCTAAAAATCAAAAAAACCTTAAAAATAAACTAAAACCCTAAAACTTAAACCCTAAATCCTAAAACCCCTTAAACCCTAAACCAAAACCCCTAAAACCCTAAAACCTAATTCTTAAACCCTAAACCTTGATTCCCAAAAACCTAAACCCTAAACACTAAATCCCTTGAGCCCTAAACCATGAACCTAGAAACCTTAAAATAGTTAGATTTGGAAAAAGTTGGTATTTTGAAAAACTTGGGATTTTTAAAAATCAAGATTTTTGAAAAAAAAATGATTTTTAAAAAGGATTTTTAAAATTTTGAGATTTTCAAAAAAGTTGTTTTTTTGAAAAAGTTGCAATTTTAAAAAAAGTTTTTTTTTAAAATTTTTTTTTTAAATTAAGATTTTTAAAATGTTGGGAGTTTCAAAAAGTATGATTTTCAAAAAGTTGGGGTTTTTTTTAAAAAAGTTAGGATTTTTTAAAAAGTTAGATTTTTGAAAAAGTTGCTCTTTTTTTAAAAATCAAATTTTTAAAAAAATTTGATTTTTTTAAAAAAGTCTGGGATTTTTAAAAGACATTTTTTAAAAAAACTCAATTTTTTTAAAAAATAGTATTTTTTAAAAAGACGAGATTTTTGAAAAAAATTGAGATTTTCAAAAAGTCAAGGGATTTTTGAAAAGTCATGATTTTTTAAAAAAGTCCCGATTTATAATATTTTTTTAATTTTTTGAAAAAATATAATTTTTTTAAAAGTTAAGGATTTTCCAAAAAAGTCGGCATTTTTTTAAAGTTGTGATTTTAGAAAATTCAAGAATTTTTGAGAACGTTTTGATTTTTTAAAACGTCATGATTTTGAAAAGTTGTGATTTTTAAAAAGTAGGGATTTTCAAAAAAATTATAATCTCAAAAAAGTCAAGATTTCAAAAATGTAGTGATTTGCCAAAAATTAGCAGGAATTTGAAAAGGTTATAACTTGTGCTCCGGGCATCTATTTGAGTCCATTTTTTAAAACCATATGTTTCAAAAATCTCAACTTTTTTAAAATATCAAGATTTTTTTAAAAAAATCAGGAGTTTCAATAATTTAGATTTTCTAGAAAATTCTTAATTTTTTTAATATGTCATGATTTTTGAAAAAGTAATTATTTTCAAAAAGTTGTGAATTTCAAAAAAATTAGATTTTAAAGAATTTGCAATTTTAGAAAAAGATAGAATTTCATAATTCTAAAAAAGTTTAAATTTCAAAAAAGGGTTTTTGAAAAAGTTGAGATTTTTGAAAAAAGTCAGGATTATGAAAAAAGGTTAGGATTTCAAAAAAATTTTTTTTCAAAAAAGTCATGATTTAGAAAAAAGCAAAGAATTTTGAGAAAGTTAGGATTTTCAAAAAGACAAGATTTTAAAAAAGGTGTAATTTTCAAATAAGTCGGGAATTACAAAACTGAAGAGATTTTTTTTAAATCCCAACTATTTTGAATAAACTAATTTTTTTTTAAATCCTAACATTTTAAAATCTACTTTTTCAAAATTCCAACTTTTATAAATTCAACTTTTTTCAAAATTACTAATTTTTAAAAATCACAAGTTTTTTAAAAATTGTGAACTTTTTAAATCATGACTTTATCACTTTTAAAATCTTTTGAAAATAAATACTTTTTTAAAATCATGAATTTTTCAAAATCCTAATATTTTTCAAAATTGGGATTTTTTAAATCGCTACTTTTTCAAAATCATAACCCCTAAACCCTAAAAAAAACCTAAAAACCCTAAAACCCTTAAACACTAAATTCTAAACCCTAAATCCTAAACCATAAACCATAAAAACCCTAAATCCCCCTAAATCCTTAAAAAATAAACCTAAAAAGTCCAAATAAACCTAAACCCTAAAACCCAAAACCTAAACCTTAAATCCTAAACCCTAAACCTAAACCCTAACCCTAAACCCTAAAAACCCTAAACCCTACCTAAAAAAAACCTAACCTAAACCCTAAACCCTAAACCCTAAAAATAAACCCTGAAACCCCTAAACACTAAACCAAAACCCTAAACCTTAAACCCTAGAAAACCTAAAAAACCCTAAACACTAAACTCAAACCCCAAACCTTTGAAACCCTAAAACTTACTAAACCATGAACCCTCAACCATGAATGTTGAGACCTAAACCCTTAACCCTAAACCCTAAACCCTAAACCCTAAACCCTAAACTAAAAAACTATACCTAAACCCTAAACCCTAAACCTTAAACTCTAAACCCTAAACCCTCCTAAACCCTAAAACCCTAAATGCTAAATCCTAAATACTAAAACCTCAATCTAAAAAAACCATGTGTTGTAAAACCTAAATGTAAAACCCTAACCTTAAAACTCAAAAAACCCAAACCCCAAAAACCTTAAAACCTAAACCCTAAACCCTAAATCCCAAAAATCCTAACCCTAAAACCTAATTTTAAACCCTAAACATTAAAAAAATCTTCAAAAACCTAAACCTCAAAAAGTAAACCTTAAAAACCTAAACCCTTAACCCTAAACCCCTAAAACCCTAAACAAACTAAAAAAGTTAAACCCCGAAACCTAGCCTAAAAACCTAAAACTTAAACACTAAAAATCCCCCGAGCAATAAACCCTCAACCTAAAAAAACCTTAAAATTGTTAGATTTTTTTAAAAGTTATTATTTTGAAAAAATTGGATTTTTTGTTGAATTTTCAAAATTTTTTAAAAATCAACATTTTTTAAAAAGTTTTCAAAATTTTTTTAAAAAAGTTTATATTTTCAAACAAGTTGATTTTCAAAAAATTGAATATTTGAAAATTCAAATTTTTGAAAAGTTGGGATTTTTTTGAAAAATTGATTTTAAAAAATTTGGGCTTTTCAAAAAAGTTGAATTTTTTAAAAGTTTGGATTTTTTTGAAAAGTCAGATTTTTCAAAAAGTCAAATTTTTTAAAAGTCAAAATTTTTGAAAAAAATCAACATTTTAAAAAGTTAGGATTTTTTTGAAAAGATAGGATTTTTAAAAATTGAGATTTTTCAAAAAAGTTGTGATTTTTAAAAAGTTAAGATTTTCAAAAAAAAATAGGATTTTTGAAAAAGTTGGGATTTTCAAAAAAATCAAGATTTTGGAAAAAGTCATGGATTTTTAAAAAAGTCGAAGATTTTTGAAAAACTCGGATTTTTGAATAACTAGGGATTTTTGAAAAAGTTAAGATTTTTGAAAAAATCCTAATTTTTTATATTTGTGATTTTTAAAAATATATAATTTTTTTAAAAAAGTAAGGATTTTAAAAAAAAAATCGACATTTTTTATAAAGTTGAGATTTTAGAAAATTTAGGAATTTTTAAAAAGTTGGGATTTTTGAAAAAAGTTTAGATTTTCAAAAACATCCCAATTTTTTTTTATAGTTGTGATTTTTGAAAAAGTTATGGGATTTTGAAAAAAGTTTATAATCTCAAAAAGTCAAGATTTCAAAAATGTAGTGATGTGCCAAAATTAACAGGAACTTTGAAAAGGTCATAACTTGTGCTCCGGGTGTCCGTTTGAGTCCATTTTTTTAAAACCACATGTTTCAAAAATCTCAACTTTTTTAAAATATCAAGATTTTCTTAAAAAAAAAGTCACAATTTGAATAATTTAGATTTTCCAGAAATTCTGGATTTTTTAATATGTCATGATTTTTGAAAAATTCATTATTTTCCAAAAAGTTGTGAATTTAAAAAAATTTAGATTTTAAAGAATTTGCAATTTTAGAAAAGATAGAATTTCATAATTCTTAAAAAAGTTTGAAATTTCAAAAATTTTAGGGTTTTAAAAAATTTGAGATTTTCAAAAAAGTCAGATTATGAAAAGGTTGGGATTTCAAAAAAATTGAAAAAAAATTGGGATTTCAAAAAAATCGTGATTTCAAAAAAAAGAATTTTGAGAAAGTTGGGATTTTCAAAAAAGAAAAGATTTTGAAAAAGGTGCAATTTTCAAATAAGTCGGGAATTACAAAACTGAAAAGAGATTTTTAAATCCCAACTATTTTGAATATCCTAATTTTTAAAAAATCCTAACATTTTCAAAATCTTTACTTTTTCAAAATTCCAACTTTTTATAAAATCATGACTTTTTCAAAAATTACGAATTTTTAAAAATTATGAGTTTTTTAAAAATTGTGAACTTTTTAAATTCATGACTTTATCACTTTCAAAATCTTTGAAAATAAAAACTTTTTTAAAATCATTGAATTTTTTAAATCCTAACTGTTTCAAAATCGAGATATTTTTAAAATCATTACTTTTTCAAAATTATTTCCCTAAACCCTAAACTCTAAAGCCTAAAACCTGAAAATCCGTGAAAATAAACCTAAACCCTAAAACACTAAACCCAAACATCCTAAAAAAACCTAAACCCAAAACCCTAAAATCCAAACCATAAACCCTAAACCCTAAAAAAATCATAAAAAACCTAAAATCTAAACCCCGAACCAAAGCCTAAACCCTAAAACCTAAACCTAAACCCTAAACCCTAAAAAAGTCCCTAAAAAGCTAAACCCCTAACCCTAAACTTAAACCCTAAACCCTAAACCCTAAACCTAAAAGCCTTAACCCTAAAACTAAACCTAAACCCTAAACCCTAAACCTTGAACCCTTAACCCTAAACCAAAAACCTAAAAAAACCTTCAAAACCCTTTGCTAAACCTAAACCTAAACCTAAACCCTAAACCCTAAACCCTAAACCCTAACCCTAAAACCCTCAACCATGAACCTAAACCCTAAACCTAAACCTTAACCCTAAAACCCCTAAACCCTAAACCCTAAACTCTAAGATCTATACCCTAAAAAAACCCTTAAACCTCTAATTACTCCTAAACCCTAAATATTAAATCCTCAAATTAAAAACTATGAACTATAAACCTTAAACAAAACCCTCAACTAAAACCCTCGAAACCTAAAAATCCAAAAATAAAATCTAAACCCTAAAAAACTAAAACCTTAAAAACTAAACCCCCTAAACCCTAATTTAAACCCAAAAATATTTAAAAAAACCCTAAACCCTAAACCCTAAACCTTGATCCCCAACCCTAAACCTTGAACCCTAAACCTAAACCCTTTGAACCTCAAACCCCAAAAACTAAACCCTAAACCTAAACACTAAAATCTAAACCCTTAATTTGAAAGCCAAAACCTAAACCCTAAACACTAAATTTTTGAAAACCTAAACCCTCAACCTAGAAACCTTAAAATAATAAGATTTGGAAAAATTGGTATTTTGAAAAAACTTGGGATTTTCAAAAAAGTCAAGATTTTTGAAAAATTCAGATTTTTCAAAAAGTTTTGATTTTTTTTAAAAAAACGACTTTTGAAAAAGTTACAATTTTAAAAAAGTTGTTATTTTTAAAACATTTTTTTAAAAAATTTTTAAAATTTGGGACTTTGAAAATTGTTTATTTTTAAACAAGTTGGGGTTTTTTAAAATGAATATTTCAAAAAAGTCAAGATTTTTGAAAAATTGACATTTTTTAAAAAGTTAGGATTTTAAGCATTTTTGAAAGTCATTTAAGAAAATTTGAATTTTTTGAAAATTTGATTTTTGAAAATTTTTTTAAAAGTCGATTTTTTAAAAAATTTATGATTTTGAAAAATTGAAAATTTTTTTCAAAATTCAAGATTTTTTAAAAAGTCAAGATTTTCAAAAAAGTCAAGATTTTTGAAAATGTTGGGATTTTTAAAAATCAAAATTTTGAAAAAATTAGATTTTTAAAAAGTTTTAATTTTTTCAAAGTCCTCGAATTTTTAAAAAGTTGATTTTTTGAAAAAAATTCTTAATTTTTTGAAAATTTTTTTTTAAATTTTTTTTTTGAAAAGTTTAGATTTTAAAAAGATTTAAAATTTTTTTGAAAAAGTTGAGATTTTAAAAATTCTAAATTTTAAAAAATTATGATTTTAAAAAAATTTTTTTGAAAATGTCATGATTTTTGAAAAGTTACAATTTTTTTAAAAAATTTGGGATTTTTGAAAAAGTTATAATCTCAAAAAAGTCAAGATTTCAAAAATGTAGTGATGCGCCAAAAATTAGCCATAAATTTTAAACTTGAAAAGGTCATAACTTTCCTCCGATGTGTCCGTTTTTGAGTCCCATTTTTTTAAACCACATGTTTCAAAAATCTCAACTTTTTAAAATATCAAGATTTTCAAAAAAAAAAAAAGTTGGAAGTTTGAATAATTTAGATTTTCCAAAAATTCTAGATTTTTGAATATGTCATGATTTTTGAAAAAGTCATTATTTTCCAAAAAGTTGTGAATTTAAAAAAAAATAGATTTTTAAAGAATTTGCAATTTTAGAAAAAATATAGAATTTCATTTTCTAAAAAAATTTTGAATTTTTGAAAAATTTAGGGTTTTTGAAATTTTTTTAAGATTTTTAAAAAAGTTTAAGGATTATAAAAAAGGTTGGGATTTCAAAAAAAATTGGGATTTTTGAAAAATTTGTGATTTTGAAAATTTGATTTTGAAAAAGCCAAGAATTTTAAGAAAGTTGGGATTTTAAAAAAAGAAAAGATTTTTAAAAAAGGTGCAATTTTCAAATAAGTCAGGAATTACAAAACTAAAGAGATTTTTAAATCCCAATTGTTTTTAATATCCTAATTTTTTTGAAAATCCTAACATTTTCAAAATCTTTACTTTTTCAAAATTCCAACTTTTTATAAAATTGGAGTTTTTTTGAAAATTACGATTTTTTAAAAAATCACGATTTTTTTAAAAAATTTGAAGTTTTTAAATTCATGAATTTATAACTTTTAAAATCTTTTAAAATACAAACTTTTTTTGAAAATCATGAATTTTTCGAAATCCTAACTATTTCAAAATCAAGATATTTTTGAAATCATGACTTTTTCAAAATCAAACCCCTAAAAAAATCCTAAACCCTAAAGCCTAAACCTAAAATTGAGTCAAAACATTAAACCCTAAACCCTAAATCCTAAAACAAAACTAAACCCAAAAACCCTAAATCCTAAACCATAAACCATAAACCCTAAACCCTAAATCCTAAAAATTAAACCCTTAACCATAAACCATAAACCATAAAAAAACCAAAATCCAAAATCATAAAACCTAAACTCTAAACCACAAACCTTAATACATAAAAAAAAAAACTAAACCCCGACCCTAAAACCCAAAAGCCATAAACCTAAACCCTAAACAATAAACCCTAAAATCCTAAACCCTAAAATCCCTAAAACCCTAAATCTTAAACCCTAAAATAAACCCTAAACCTAAACCCTAAACCCTAAACCTAAACCCTAAACCCTAAAACCTAAAAAACCTCTAAAACCTGAAAAACCCTAAACCAAAACCTAAACCCTAAACCCTAAACCAAACCCCAAACCTCAAACAATGAACATAAACCTATACTCAAACCATGAACCCTAAACCTAAACCTAAACCCTAACCCCTAAACCCTAAACCCTAAACCCTAAACCCTATACCCTATACCCCTAAACCTTAAAACCCTAATTAAACCTAAACCCTAAAAACCTTAAAGTCTAAACCTAAAACCCTAAATGCTAAATCCTAAAACCCAAAACTAAAAAACCAATAAATTAAACCATGAGTAAACCATGAAAAAACCCTAAACCCTAAAAAAACTAAACCCTCCTAAAAAACCTCAAACCCCAAACCCTAAAACCTTAAACCCTAAAACCCTAAACCCTAAACCTAAAACCCTAAACCCTAAATTTTAAAACCCTAAACCCTAAACCTTAAAAACTAAAACCTAAACCCTAAAAACCTAAACCCCGAGCCCAAAAAAACCTAAAAACCTAAACAAACTTAAAATCCCTTGATCCTTAAAAAAAGTTAAAATTTAGAAAACTCTTTTAAAAAGTTAGATTTGGAAAAAGTTGGTATTTTGAAAAACTTGGGATTTTCAAAAAGTCAAGATTTTTGAAAAAATTTCAAGAGTTTTTTTAAAAACTTGAGATTTTCAAAAAAAAAAAAAATTTTTTTTGAAAAATTTAATTTTAAAAAAGTTGTTATTTTTTTTTTTTAAAAATCAAGATTTTGAAAAAATGTTGGATTTTGAAAAAAGTATTCAAAAATTAAAAAAAAAACTTAATTTTTAAAAAGTCAAGATTTTTGAAATATTCGGGATTTTCAAAAAGTTGGGATTTTTGAAAAAAATTGAAATTTTTTAAAAGAGATTTTTTGAAAAGGATTTTTTAAAAAAATTGTGATTTTCTAAAAGTGAAGATTTTCCAAAAATTCAATAATTTTTTAAAAGTTAGGATTTTCAAAAATTTCTTTGAGATTTTGAAAATTTGATTTTTTTAAATGTCAATATTTTGAAAAAAAGTTGAATTTTTGAAAAAAAAAGATTTTTGAAAAAGTTGATTTTTTTAAAAATTTGGATTTTTTGAAAATTTTCAATTTTAAAAAATTAAAAAAAAGTAAGGATTTTTAAAAAGTAAGGATTTTTTTAAAAGTCAGATTTTTTATAAAGTTGAGATTTTAGAAAATTCAGAATTTTTAAAAAGTTGGGATTTTGAAAAAAAAATTTGATTTTTTCGAAAAAGTTTTTTTTAAAAAAACTTTTTTGAAAAAGTTGCGATTTTTTAAAAAGTTGGATTTTCGAAAAAGTTATAATCTCAAAAAGTCAAGATTTCAAAAATGTAGTGATTGCACCAAAATTAGCAGAATTTGAAAAGTCATAACTTGTGCTTCTCAAAAACCTGAATTTTTTGAGTCCTTTTTTTAAAACCACAAACCACATGTTTCAAAAATCTCAACTTTTTTAAAATATCAGAATTTTAAAAAAAAAATCAGGAGTTTGAATAATTTAGATTTTCCAAAAATTCTGGATTTTTTTTTATGTCATGATTTTTGAAAAAGTCATTATTTTCCAAAAAATTGTGAATTTCAAAAAAATTGGATTTTAAATAATTTTGCAATTTTAGAAAAATTTTTATTTTTAAAATTTCATAATTCTAAAAAAATTTTATTTCAAAAATTTTTAAAAAGTCAGGAGATTTTCAAAAAGTTGAGATTTTTTCAAAAAGGTTGGGATTTTTAAAAAATTGGATTTCAAAAAAATTTGTGATTTTTAAAAATTCATGATTTTAAAAAATTTTTGAAAAAAGTTGGGATTTTCAAAAAGATATTTTGAAAAAAAACTTGCAATTTTTTTAAAAGTCAGAATTTTTAAAACTAAAAATGATTTTTAAAAAATTCCAACTATTTTGAATACCCTAATTTTTTTGAAAATCCTAACATTTTCAAAATCTATTTTTTTAAAAAATTTTTAAAAAAAAATAAAATAAACCCTAAAAATTAAACTTTAAAAAACCTTTTTCCAAAAATGAACCTTTTTGAAAATCAAAATTTTTGAAAAAAACTAAACCTTTTGAAAAACCCGATTTTTTCCCTAAACCCCTAAAACCTAAAAAAAACCTAAACCCCAAATCAAAACCTTTCCCAAACCTTAAAAACCTAAAACCCTAAAAAATTTAAAAACCTTAAACTCAACATATGCCCTAAAAATTCAACATTTTAAAAAAAAACCCTAAACCCTAAACCTTTGAAAAACCTTAAACCAATTTTTAAAACCCTAAATTTTAAAAAAAAACCATTTTTAAAAAAGTCAAAATTTTTAAAAAAAAATTTTCAAAAAGTCAAAATTTTTTTAAAAAAAGTTAATTTTTTCAAAAAGGTTTTCAAAACCCTAAACTTTTGGAAAAAACCCTTTAAAAAATTTTTAATTAAACCAATATTTTTTTTTAAAAAACATCAAGATTTTAAAAAAATGAGACTTTAAAAATTAAAAAAAAAATTTTTTTAAAAAAGTTGGGTTTTTAAAAATCATGAATTTTCAAAAATTAGATTTTTGAAAATTTAATTTTTTTAAAAAATTTTTTTTTGAAAAAGTTGGGATTTTTTTGATTTTTAAAAGTCCTGATTTTCAAAAGTGGATATTTTTGAAAAGTGGATTTTCAAAATCATTGTGATTTTTGAAAAAGTTGCGATTTTTTATAAAGTTGGGATTTTTTTAAATTGAACTTTTTTTTAAAATCAAATTTTCAAAAAATTTCAAATTTTTAAAAAATTAAATTTTCAAAAAATCAAAAGTTTAAAAAAGGAGAAAAAAAATTTAGATTTTCAAAATTTAGATTTTTAAAAATGTCATAATTTTTTTAAAATCAATTTTTTTTTAAAAAAGTTATGAATTTCAAAAAAATAAGATTTTAAAGATTTTGCAAAATTTTTAAAAAAGATCAAATTTTTCAAAAAATTTTGAAATTTTTTTTTTTTAGGGTTTTTAAAAAAGTTGAGATTTTTTTAAAAAAGTTGATTTTTGAAAAGGTTGGGATTTTTTAAAAAAATTGGGATTTTTAAAAAGTCATGATTTTTTAAAAAAGCCAAGAATTTTGAAAAAGTTTGAATTTTCAAAAAAAATTTAGATTTTGAAAAAAGGTTGTAATTTTCAAAAAGTCGAAATTTTAAAAAACTTTTTGAAACCCTAAATTTTAAAAAATGTGAACCCTAAAGCCTTATGCAAAAACCTAAAATTTAAAACCCTAAAAAACCTCATAAATTTTTAAAAATTTTAAACCTTTTTGAAACCTAAAAACCTTTAAAAAAATTTTTTAAAAAATCAAAACCTAAACAAAATTTAAAAGTTAACCTTTAAACCATAACTTTAAAATTAAACCCTTTAACCCTAAAATTTTGAAAAAACCTAAACCTTTTAAAAAACCTTAAGCTCTAAAATAAAACCCTAAAACCCTAAATTTTTTAAAACTTAAACCCTAAACCCTTTTAAACCATAAAATCTAAAAAAACCCTAAACTAAATACTAAAATTTTATAACCTAAACCCTAAACCATAAATCAAACCATGAGCCATAAACCCTAAGTGACCCCCTTAAATAAACCTAAAAAACCCCAAACCCTAAAACCTAAAAAAAACCTAAACCCTAAACCCTAAATCCTAAACCCTAAACCCTAAAAACCTAAAACCTAAACCCTAATCCCTAAAACCTAAATAAAAAACTTAAACCTTAAACTAAAACCCCAAAAAACCTTAAAACCTAAACCCCAAAACCTTAAACCCTAAACCCTAATTTTAAAACCCTAAACCCCCTAAACCTAAAAACCCTAAACCCTAAACCCTAAATCCCAAAACCTAAAAACCCCTAAACCTAAAACCTTTTCAAAAAATTAGATTTTTAAAATTTGGTATTTTGAAAAAATTGGATGGTTTTTTAAAAATTTGGTATTTTGAAAAACCTTAGATTTTTAAAAAACTTGAGATTTTCAAAAAAATCACGACTTTTGAAAAAGATGCAATTTTAAACAAAGTTATTATTTTGAAAAAATCAAATTTTAAAAATGTTGGGAATTTGAAAATGTTCAAATTTTCAAAAAAACAAGTTGTAGGGTTTTTAAAAAATGAATATTTTAAAAAAGTCAGGATTTTTGAAAAGTTGGGATTTCAAAAAGAGTTGGGCTTTTCAAAATTTTTTTAATAGTCTGGATTTTTTATAAAGTCAAAATTTTTCAAAAAACTCAACATTTTCAAAAAAATCAGGATTTTTTTGAAAAAAGATTTTTTAAAAAAATTGAGATTTTCTCAAAAAGTGGTGATTTTGTAAAAGTGAAGATTTTTGAAAAATCAAGATTTTTGAAAAAAGTCAAATTTTTCAAAAAAATCAAACATTTTGGAAAATTTGGGATTTTTAAAAAAAGATTTTTTAAAAGTCAAGATTTTTTTTAAAGTCAAGATTTTGAAAAATTCAATTTTTTTTTGTGATTTTTTTTAAAATTTTTTTTTTTTAAAAGTAAGGATTTTCAAAAAAGTCTATTTTTTTTTTAAAGTTAGATTTTAGAAAATTCAGGAATTTTTAAAAAGTTGGGATTTTAAAAAATTTTGATTTTTGAAAAACAACCCAAAAATTTTTTTTAAAGTTGACGATTTTCAAAAAAAAGTTGGGATTTTTGAAAAAAGTATAAAATCAAAAAAGTTGAGATTTTCAAAAAATGTAGTGATGCGCCAAAATTAGCAGGAATTTGAAAAGGTCATAACTTGTGCTCTGGTGTCCATTTGAGTCCTTTTTTTTTAAACCACATGTTTCAAAAATTCAAACTTTTTTAAAATATCAGGATTTTAAAAAAAAATTGAGAGTTTGAATAATTTAGATTTTCAAAAAATTTGATTTTTGAATATATCATGATTTTTTTTTGAAAATTTATTTTCCAAAAAGTTGTGAATTTTAAAAATTTAGGATTTTAAAGAATTTGCAATTTTAGAAAAAGATAGAATTTCATAATTCTAAAAAAGTTTGAATTTCAAAAAATTTAGGGTTTTTTTTAAAGTTTGATTTTTTAAAAAAAAGTTAGGATTATAAAAGGTTGGGATTTTAAAAAAAATTGGGATTTCAAAAAAAGTCATGATTTCAAAAAAAGAATTTTGAAAAAGTTGATTTTCAAAAATTTTCAAAAAGACAAGATTTTGAAAAAGGTGCAATTTTCAAATAAGTCAAAGAATTAAAAAAACTTAAGATTTTTTAAATCCCAACTGTTTTGAATATCCTAATTTTTTTTTTTAAAATCCTAACATTTTAAAAATCTTTACTTTTTTCAAAATTCCAACTTTTTATAAAATCGTGAATTTTTTCAAAAATTACGATTTTTTTTTAAAATCACGAGTTTTTTTAAAAATTGTGAACTTTTTAAATTCATGACTTTATCACTTTCAAAATATTTGAAAATAAAGACTTTTTTAAAATCATGAATTTTTGAAAATCCTAACTGTTTCAAAATCGGATATTTTTGAAATCATGACTTTTTAAAATTGAAAACCCTAAACCCTAAACCCTAAAACCTAAAACCTAAGTCATAAATGCTAAACCCTAAACCCCAACATCCTAAACACTAAGCCCAAAACCCTAAATCCTAAACCATAAATAATAAACCCTTAACATTGAATCCTAAACCTAAACCCTAAACCATAAACCATAAACCCAAATCCCTAAATCGTAAAACCTAAACTCTAAACCCCAAACCTTAAACCATAAACCCTAAACCATAAACCCGAGCCATGAAGCCTAAAACCTAAACCCTAAACCCTAAACCCTAAACCCTAAAACCCTAAACCCTAATCCCTAAACCCTAAACCCTAAATAACCCTAAACCCCTAAACCCTAAACCATAAATAAACCCTAAACCAAAAATTTCTAAACCCTAAACCAAACCCTAAACCCTAAACCAAACCTCGAACCCTAAACCAAAACCAAAACCTCAAACCATGTAAAACTTAAGACCAAACCTAAATCCTAAACCCTTGCCCCTAAACCCTAAACCCTAAACCTTGAACCCTAAACCATAAAACCCTAAACCCTAAACTAAACCTTATAAACCTAAAATTAAAACCCTAAATCCTAAAAACCTAAACCCTAAACCCTAAAACCTAAAAACCCTAAATGCTAAATCCTTAAATAAAACCTCAAACCCCTAATCCTAAACCTAAATCCCTAAACCTTAAATTTAAAAAAACCCTAAACCATAACCTAAAACCTAAAAAAACCTAAAAACCCCAAAACCCCTAAAAACTGGGCCCTAAATCCTAAAAAAACCCTAAAAATTCTAAACCTAAAAACCCTTTTTAAAACTAAAATTAAAAATAAACCCTTTTTTTTAAACCCTTTTTAAAAACTAAACCCTAAACCCCAAAAAAGTAAACCCTTAAACCTAAACCTTAAAAAAAGTTTGAAAAAAAAAATTTTTAAATTTTTTAAAAAGTTGGTATTTTGAAAAACTCAGATTTTCAAAAATTTAAGATTTTTGAAAAAGTTAGATTTTCAAAAAAATTGAATTTTCAAAAAAGTCACAATTTTGAAAAAAAGTTACAATTTTTTGAAAAAAATTTTAAAAAAAAATTGAATTTTTAAAACATCAAGATTTTAAAAATGTTGGGACTTTGAAAATGTTTTAGATTTTTTAAAATTTGATTTTTTTTCAAAATTTGAATATTTTTTTTAAAAAGTAAGATTTTTTTAAAAAGTTGGGATTTTTGAAATAATTGGGCTTTTGCATTTTTTTGAAAAGTTTTTTTTTAAAAATCTATTTTTTTTAAAATTCAAGATTTTTAAAAAAGTTCAAAATTTTTAAAAAAGTCGAATTTTTAAAAAGTTTTAAATTTTAAAAAGTCAGGATTTTTAAAATTTTTAAAAAACTTGAATTTAAAATTGAAAAAAGTTTTTTTTAAAAAAGTTTTGAAATTTGAAAAATTTAAAATTTTTGAAAAAGTTAAATTTTTCAAAAAAATCAATTTTTTGAAAATTCCAAAATTTAAAAAAAGTCAAATTTTTTAAAAAAATTTTTTTTCAAAAAAAAAAAAAAATCATAAAAATTTAAATTAAATAAAAGTTGTTTTTTTTTGAAAAATTTTTTTTAAACTTACATTTTCAAAATTTTAAATTTTTTAAAATTCAAGATTTTCAAAAAATCACCACTTTTAAAAAAAAGTTGCAATTTTAAAAAAGTTGTTAATTTTGAAATTTTAATTTCAAGATTTTTAAAAATGTTGGGACATTGAAAAAAATGTTCAAATTTTCAAAAAGTTAAGATTTTTTGAAAAATGAATATTTTTAAAAAAGATTTTTTGAAAAGTTGTATTTTCAAAATTTTAAAGTTGGGATTTTTGCATTTTTTTTAAAAAGTCAAATTTTTTAAAAAAATTTTGAAAAATTGGATTTTTTTAAAAAAGTCAAGATTTTTAAAAATTTTTTGAAAAATTGGAAGATTTTTGAAAAAAAAGGGATTTTTTAAAAAAATTTTTCAAAAAAGTTTTTAAAAAGTCGATTTTGTAAAAATGAAGATTTTTAAAAAAATTAGGATTTTTAAAAAGTATGGATTTTCAAAAAAAGTCAAGATTTTTGAAAATTTGGGATTTTTAAAATGTTAAGATTTTTTTGAAAATTCAGGATTTTTGAAAAAGTCAGGATATTTTTAAAAGTCCTGATTTTTAAAAAAATTGCAATTTTTTAAAAAATTTTTTAAAAAATTAAAATTTTTTTAGGATTTTCAAAAAAGTTGGGATTTTTGAAAAAGTTGAGATTTTAAAAAATTCAGAATTTTTTTAAAAAGTTGGGATTTTTTAAAAAATTTTTTTTTCAAAAATCTTGATTTTTAAAAAAATTACGATTTTTTTAAAAGTTTGGATTTTTAAAAAAGTTATTTTTTAAAAAGTCAAGAATTTTGAAAAAAATTTCAAATCCATTTTAAAGTTTAAAAAAATTTGTTTGAAAATTTTTAAAATTGGATTTTAAAAATCTAAATTTTTTAAAAAAATTAACTTTTTTAAAAAATGGATTTTTTTAAAATTCATGATTTTTGAAAAAATCGTTATTTTTTTAAAAGTTGTGAATTTTTAAAAAAATAGGATTTTAAAAAATTTTAATTTTTTTTCAAAAAATTTTTTAAAAAAGATAGGATTTCATAATTTAAAAAAAAGTTGAATTTTAAAAAATTAGGGTTTTTTTCAAAAAGTCAAGATTTTTTAAAAAGTCAAGGTTTTTTAAAAAATGGGATTTTGAAAAAAATTAAATTTTTTAAAAAAGTTAAAAATTTTTAAAAAGAAAATTTTTTGAAAAAAGTCAAGATTTTAAAAAAGTTGGATTTTAAAAAAATTTTTTTAAAATTTTAATTTTTTTTTTTTAAAAATTGAATTTTTAAAAATCAAAATTTTGAAAAAAAATGAATTTTTAAAAAGAAAATTTTTAAAATCCCAAATTTGATTTTTTAAAAATTTAACCTTTAAAATTAAATTTTTAAAAATCATAATTTTTTTTCAAAAATTTTAAAAATCCAAATCCCTAAAAATTGTTAAATTTTCCCTAAAACCTAAAAATTTTAAACCCTTTTAAATTAACCTAAAAAAAACCTAAAACCCTAAAAAACCATAAACCCTTTTAAAATTTAAACCATAAAAAATTCCTAAATCCTAAAAATAAAAATTTGAAATTTTAAAATTAAACCCTTTTTAAATCCATAAATAAAAAAGTCAAAACCTAAACCCTAAAAAATAAAACCTAAAAATTTAAAACTCTAAAAACCTTAAACCCTAAACCTTAAAAAAGTTAAAACCTAAAAAATAAACCCTAAACCCTAAACCCTAAATTTAAAAATTAAACCTTAACCTTAAAACCTAAACCCTAAAAATTTCCTAAACCCTAAACCTTAAACCTTTAATAAAACTAAACCCTAAAAACTAAACCATAAAATTAAACCTCGAAACCTAAGCCATGGAACTTTTGACCATGAACACCGACCTAAACCCTAAACCCTAAACCCTAAACCCTAAAACCTAAAAATCCCTAAAACCCTAAACTCCTAAACCCTAAACCCTAAAAACCTAAACCTTAAAATCCTAAAAACCTAAACCCTAAACCTAAAAACCTAAACCATGAGTCCTAAAACTCTAAACCTTAAACCCTAAAACCCTAAACCATAAAACCAAAACCATAAACCCTAAAACCTAAATTTAAAAACCTAAAACCTAAAAAAAACTAAACCCTAAAAAAACCTAATTAAACCTAAAAAAACCCTAAACCTTAATTTTTAAACCCTTGAAAACCTAAACCCTCCGAAATATGAACCCTAAAACCTAAACCCTAAACCTAAAATCTAAACCCTAAACCTAAAACCTAAACCCTAAACCTAAACCTTAAACCTAAAAAAAACCCTAAAACCTAAACCTAAACTTAAATTTTAAAACTTAAATTAAAAAACCTAAAACCTTTTTAAAATAGTTAATTTTAAAAAAGTTGGATTTTGAAAAACTTGGGATTTTCAAAAAAGTTTTTCAAAAAATTTTTGAAAAAAGTCAAGATTTTTTAAAAAAATTTTAGATTTTCAAAAAAATTTAAAATTTTTATTTTAAAAGTTTAATTTTTAAAAAAGTTGAAAAATTTATTTTTTTGAAAAAGTTGATATTTTCAAAATTTTTTTTTTTGAAAAATGTTGGGACTTTTTAAAAATTTTTGAAAATTTTGAAAAAAATTGAAATTTTTGAAAAATTGAATTTTTGAAAAATTGGGATTTTTTAAAGTTGGATTTTCAAAAGTCAAGATTTTTTTTCAAATTTGAGATTTTTAAAAAAGTTAATTTTTTTGAAAAAGTTAGATTTTTGAAAAATTTGAGATTTTTAAAAATCAATTTTTGAAAAAGTTTTTAAAATTTTCTTTTAAAAGTCACATTTTTAAAAAGTCAAGATTTTTTAAAAAAGTCAATTTTTTTAAAATAAATTTTTTAAAAGTTCAAAATTTTTTAATAAAAATTTTTTGAAAAAATTAAAAAAAATTAGAATTTTTAAAAAGTTGGGATTTTTTTAAAAAGTTTTGATTTTTGAAAAATTCAAATTTTTGAAAAAGTTAAAAATTTTTAAAAAAGTTGGATTTTTGAAAAAGTTTATAATTCAAAAAGTCAAGATTTCAAAAAATGTAATGATGCACCAAAATTAGAAGGAATTTGAAAAGGTCATAACTTGTGCTCCGGTGTCCGTTTGAGTTTTTTTTTTTTAAAAATTTGATGTTTCAAAATCTTAACTTTTTTTTAAAATATCAAGATTTTTTTAAAAAAAAAAAGTTAGAGTTTAATAATTTAGATTTTCCAAAAATTTAGATTTTTTAAATATGTCATGATTTTTTAAAATTTATTTTTTCAAAAATTGTGATTAAAAAAAATTTTAATTTTAAAGAATTTGCAATTTTAGAAAAGATAAATTTCATAATTCTAAAAAAGTTTGAAATTTAAAAATTTTAAAATTTTTGAAAAAGTTGAGATTTTTGAAAAAAAATCATTATGAAAAGGTTGGGATTTCAAAAAAAATTGGGATTTCAAAAAAGTCATGATTTTGAAAAAAAGCCAATTTTTGAAAAGTTGGGATTTTCAAAAAAAGAAAAGATTTTGAAAAAGGTGCAATTTTCAAATAAAATCGAATTTTCAAAAATAAAAAATTTAAAACTTGAGATTTTTAAATCCCAAATTTTTGAATATCCTAATTTTTTTTAAAATCCTAACATTTTTTAAAATCTTTACTTTTTTTAAAATTCCAACTTTTTATAAAATCTAAACTTTTTTTGAAAAAATTACAAATTTTTTTTAAAAATCACGAATTTTTTTTTAAAATTTTGAACTTTTTTAAATTCATGACTTTATCACTTTCAAAATCTTTGAAAATACAAACTTTAAAAAAATCATGAAACTCTTAAAATCCTAAACTTTTTCAAAATCGAGATATTTTTGAAATCGTGACTTTTTCAAAATCCCCTAAAACCCTAAACCCTAAACCCTAAACCCTAAAACCTAAACCCTAAACCAAAACCCTAAATCCTAAACCTAAAAAGCCTAAAAATCCTAAACCTAAAACCTAAACCTAAAAACCCTAAACCCTAAACCCTAAATCCTAAACCAAAACCCTAAAAACCTAAACCCTTAAACCTAAAACCTAAACCCTAAACCCTAAACCATAAAAACCTAAACCTAAACTAAAACCCTAAACCTTAAACCCTAAACCTAAAGCCCTAAACCTTAAACCCTAAACCTAAACCCTAAACCCTAAATAAACCTAAACCTAACCCTAAAACCTAAAACAAACCCTAAACCTTAAACCCCGAGCCCAAACCCTAAACCCTAAACCTAAAACCCTAAACCTAAACCCTAAACTCAAAAAACTAAACCTCAACCCTAAACCCTAAAACCTAAAAACCCTAAAATGCCTAAATTTGAAACCCAAAACCTTAAACCTAAACCTCAAACCAAAACCTTAAAACTCTAAATCCCTAAACCTTGAAAACCTAAAAACCCTAAACCTAAACCTAAAACCCTAAATAAACCCTAAATACCTAAACCCTAAACCCTAAACCCTAAAAAAACCCTAAAACCTAAACCTAAAATCTAAACCTAAACCTAAAACCTAAATTTTAAAATAAAATTTTGAAAAAATTTTTTGATTTTGAAAAAACCTAATTTTTAAAAAAAACCCTTGAAAAACCCTAAAAAAAACAAATTTATTTTAAAAAAAAATTAAACCTTTTGAAAAATTTTTTTTAAAAAGTAAAATTTTCAAAAAGTTGAATTTTAAAAAAAAAGTTTTAAAAAAAAATTTTTGAAAAAATAAAGATTTTAAAAATGTTTGGGACTTTTTGAAATGTTCAAATTTTTTCAAAAAAAGTTGGGGTTTTTGAAAAATTGGATTTTTTGAAAATTTTCAAAAAAAGATTTTGCAAAAAAAGTTGATTTTTTAAAAGTTTTATTTTCAAAAAGTTAAGATTTTTGAAAAAAAAGTTGGAAGATTTTTGAAAAAGTTAATTTTTCAAAAAAATTAGATTTTTTTAAAAAAGATTTTTTTTAAAAATGAGATTTTAAAAAAAGTTGTGATTTTGTAAAAAGTGAAGATTTTAAAAAAGTTAAAATTTTTTTAAAAAGTCAAGATTTTCAAAAAAGTCAAGATTTTGAAAATTTTTGGATTTTTAAAATTTGAAAAGTTTTAAAATTTTTGAAAAAGTTTGAAATTTTTTAAAAGTCAAGATTTTCAAAAAAAAATCAAATTTTAAATATTTAATTTTCATTTTTGAAAAAAATATATTTTTAAAAAGTAAGTATTTTTTTTTAAAAAAGTTGGCATTTTTTAAAATTTGAGATTTTAGAAAAAATTAAGAATTTTTAAAAGTTGGATTTTTGAAAATTTAATTTTTTTTTTGAAAAAAGTTGAGATTTTCAAAAAAGTATTTGAAATTTTAAAAAGTGATTTTTGAAAAAAAGTTGGGATTTTTGAAAAAGTTATAATCTTTTTGAAAAAAGAGTCAAGATTTCAAAAATGTAGTGATGCGCCAAAATTAGCAAATTAAAAAAAACTTTTAAAAGGTCATAACTTGTGCTCCTGTCCGTTTTGAGTCCTTTTTTTTTTTTTAACCACATGTTTCAAAAATCTCAACTTTTTTAAAATATCAAGATTTTCAAAAAAAAAGTCAGGAGTTTGAATAATTTAGATTTTCCAGAAATTCTAGATTTTTTAATATGTCATGATTTTTTGAAAAAGTCATTATTTTCAAAAAAAAATGTGAATTTAAAAAAAATTAGGATTTTAAAGAATTTTCAATTTTAGAAAAAGATAGAATTTCATAATTCTAAAAAAGTTTGAATTTAAAAAAAATTTTTTTTTAAAAAAAGTTGAGATTTTCAAAAAAAAAATTAAGATTTTGAAAAGTTGGGATTTTTTAAAAAAATTTTGGATTTTTAAAAAATGATTTTTTAAATTTTTTTTGAAAAGTTGGGATTTTCAAAAAGACAAGATTTTGAAAAAAGGTACAATTTTTTTGAAAAAGTCAAGAATTTAAAAAATTTTAAGATTTTTTTCAAATCCCAACAATTTTTAAAATATCCTAAAAAATCCAGGATTTTTTTTTTTAATCCTAACATTTTCAAAATCTTTACTTTTTCAAAATTCCAACTTTTTTATAAAATCCTAACATTTTTCAAAAATTACAATTTTTAAAAAATCACAAGTTTTTTTAAAAATTGTGAACTTTTTAAAATTCATAACTTTATCACTTTCAAAATCTTTGAAAATAAACTTTTTCAAAAATCATAACTTTTTTAAAATCCTAACTTTTTTAAAATCAAAATATATTTTTAAAAATCGTGACTTTTTCAAAATTATGACCCCTAAAAAACCTAAAATGTAAAAAATAAACCTGCTAAACCCCAAACCTAAACCCCAAATCCTAAACACTAAATCCTAAAAAACCCTAAACCCTAAACCTAAACCATAAACCCTAAATCCCTAAACAAACCTAAAAAAACCCTAAAAAACCTAAATAAACCTAAAACCATAAACCTAAACCCAAAAACCCTAAAACCAAACCCTAAACCTAAAACCTAAACTCTAAACCCTAAACCCTAAACCCCCTAAACCCTAAACCTAAACCATAAACCCTAAAACCTAAACCTCTAAACCCCTAAACATGAAAACCCCTAAAACTAACCTTAAACCCTAAACCCTAAACCCTAAACCTAAATGTTAAATCCAAAAAACCTAAACCGTGAAACCTAAACCCTAAACTAAAACCTAAACCCTAAACCCCTAAAACCCTAAACCTAAACCCTAAAAACCTAAAACTTAACCCAAACCCTAAAAATAAAACCTAAAACCCTAAACCCTAAACCTAAAACCTAAACTAAACCCTAAAATTTTAAATCCTAAACCTTCCTAAAACCCTAAACCCTAAACCTCAACCTAAAATCTAAAACCTAAACCCTAAAAAAACCTTGAAAAATAAACCCTAAAAAATCCTAAACCCTAAACCCTAAACCCTAAACCTTAAACCTAAACCCTAAAACCTTAAAACCTAAAAATAAAACTTTAAAAAAAAAACCTAAACAAACTAAATCCTAAAAACCTAAACCCTAAAAAACCTCAATTAAAAACTTAAAATACTTAGATTTGGAAAAAGTTGGTATTTTGAAAAACTTGGGATTTTCAAAAAAGTCAAGATTTTTGAAAAAAAGTCAAGATTTTAAAAAAAGTTGAGATTTTCAAAAAAAATTACGACTTTTGAAAAGTTGCAATTTTTAAAAAAGTTTGTTATTTTTGAAAATATCAAGATTTTTAAAATGTTGGGACTTTGAAAATGTTCATTTGATTTTCAAACAAGTTGGGATTTTTCAAAAAATTTTTTTAAAAAATTTGAAGATTTTTGAAAAAAATTGGATTTTGAAAAAAAGTTGGGATTTTTGAAAGTTGGGATTTTTTGAAAAAAAGTTGGGATTTTTTAAAAAATTTTTTAAAAATATTTTTGAAAAAATTGATTTTTAAAAATTTTTGATTTTTGAAAAAGTTAAGATTTTTTAAAAAAGTTAAGATTTTTGAAAAAAGTCAAGATTTTTAAAAAAGTCAAAGATTTTTTAAAAATTTGGGATTTTTAAAATGTCAATTTTTTGAAAAAGTCAGGATTTTTAAAAATTAAGATTTTTTAAAAAGTCAAGATTTTTTAAAAAAGTTTTAATTTTTAATATTTGTTTTTTTAAAAAAGTAAGATTTTTTTTAAAAAATTGGCATTTTTTAAAAGTTTTTTAAAGATTTTTAAAAATTAATGAATTTTTTTAAAAATTTGGGATTTTAAAAAAGTTTGATTTTTGAAAAACGTTAAATTTTTAAAATAGTTGTGATTTTTTAAAAAGTTGGGATTTTTGAAAAATTATAATTTTAAAAAAGTCAAGATTTCAAAAATGTAAGGATGCGCCAAAATTAGCAAATTGAAAAGGTCATAAACTTGTGCTCCAAATGTGTCTGTTTGAGTCCATTTTTTTAAACCACATGTTTCAAAAATCTCAACTTTTTTAAAATATAAGGATTTTTAAAAAAAAGTGAAGTTTTGAATAATTTAAATTTTCCAAAATTTTTTTGAAATGTCATGATTTTTAAAAAGTCATTATTTTCCAAAAAGTTTGTTAATTTTTCAAAAAAAATTTTTAGGATTTTAAAGAATTTGTAAATTTTTTTTAAAAAGATAGAAATCATAATTCTAAAAAAAAAATTTGAATTTTAAAAAAATTTTTAAAAATTTTTGAAAAAGTTGAAATTTTCAAAAAAGTTAGGATTATAAAAAGGTTTTGATTTCAAAAAAAAAATCAAGATTTCAAAAAATCATGATTTTTAAAAAGAGAAAATTTTGAGAAAGTTGGGATTTTCAAAAAGATAAAGATTTTTGAAAAAAGGTGCAATTTTTAAAAAGTTAGGAATTTTTAAAACTTTGATATTTTTAAATCCCAATTGTTTTTTAAAATATCCTATTTTTTTAAAAATTTAACATTTTAAAATCTTACTTTTTAAAAAATCAAACTTTTAAAAAAATCACAAAAAACCCTTAAAATTAAAACCAAAAAAATTAAAAAAAATTTTTTAAAAAATTTAACTTTTTAAAAAAAAACTTTTTTCAAAATTTGAATTTTTAAAATCATGACTTTTTTAAATCATAAACCCTTTAAATCCTAAATTTTTAAAAATTTTGAAAATCCTTAAACCTAAACCTGAAAACCTTGAAAAAAATTAAACCTTAAACCCTAAACCCTAAACCTTAAACCCTAAACCCTAAACAAGTAAACCCTAAACCCAAACCTAAACCTTAAAACCCTAAACCCTAAACCCTAAACCCCTAAACCAAAACCTAAACCTAAACCCTAAACCCTAAAACCCTAAACCTAAACCTAAACCTAAACCCTAAAAAAACCCTAAACCCATAAACCCCAAACCCTAAACCCTAAAACCCTAAACCCTTGAAAACCCTAAACACTTAAACCTAAATTTATACCCTAAACCTAAAAATAAACCTTTAAAACCTCCAAAACCATAAAAAAAACCTAAACCTAAACCCTAAACCCTAAACCTAAACCTAAACCTAAACCCTAAACCCTAAACCCTAAACTTTTTTTTCAAAAAAACCCTAAATTTAAAAACATAAACTAAAAACCCTTTAAACCCTTTAAACCCTAAACCATAAACCCTAAACCCTAAAACCCCTAAAAAACCTAAAATCCTAAACCCTAAAACCTTAAATCCTAAACCCTAAAACCTATAAATCCCTAAAACCCTAAACACTAAAACCCTAAACCTAAACCCTAAACCTAAACCTAAACCCTAAAAACCTCAAAAAAAACCCTAAACCCTAAAAACCCTAAACCCCCTAAAAATCCTAAAAAAACCCTAAACCCTAAACCTACTAAACCCTAAACCCCTAAAATCCTAAAAAAACCTAAACCCTAAACCTAAATCCCTAAAAACCCTAAAAACCTCAACCTAGAAACCTTAAAATAGTTAGATTTGTAAAAAAAATGGTATTTTGAAAAACTTGGGATTTTAAAAAAAGTCAAGATTTTTGAAAAACTTGAGATTTTTAAAAATTCAGATTTTTCAAAAAGTCACAATTTTTGAAAAAGTTGCAATTTTTAAAAGTTTGTTATTTTTGAAAACAAAAAAGATTTAAAAAATGTTAAGACTTTGAAAAATGTTCAGATTTTCAAAAAGTTGGGGTTTTCAAAAAAAATATTTCAAAAAAATTTTTTTTTTTTTAAAAGTTGGATTTTTCAAAAGTTTTTGAAGATTTTTTTAAAAAAGTCAAGATTTTTTAAAAAATCAAATTTTCAAAAAAGTTAGATTTTTTAAAAAAAGTTAGATTTTTTAAAAAAATTTTTAAAAAAATTAGAGTTTTAAAAAGTTGTTTTTTTTGTAAAAGTGAAGATTTTTGAAAAAGTCAAGATTTTTAAAAAGTTAAACCATTTTAATTTTTTTTGAAAAGTCAAGATTTTTAAAAAAGTCAAATTTTTGAAAATTTTGGGATTTTTAAAAATTAAATTTTTTAAAAAAGATTTTTGAAAAAGTTAAATTTTTAAAAAGTTCCATTTTTAATATTTGCCATTTTTTAAAATATAATTTTTTTTTTAAAAAAGTAAGGATTTTCAAAAAAGTTGAGATTTTTGATAAAGTTGAGATTTTAGAAAATTTAGGAATTTTTTAAAAAGTTGGGATTTTTGAAAAAAATTTTTGAAAAAGTTTTTTTTGAAAAGTTGATTTTTTTAAAAATTGAATTTTTTAAAAATTTTTGAAAATTCAAAAAAAGTCAAGATTTCAAAAATGTAGTGATGTGCCCAAAAAAATTAGCAAGAACTTGAAAAGTCATAACTTGTGCTCTAAGTGTTCCATTTGATTTTTTTTTTTTTGAACACATGTTTCAAAAATCTCAACTTTTTTAAAATATATCAAGATTTTCAAAAAAATTTTAGAGTTTGAATAATTTAGATTTTCGAAAATTTTGATTTTTAATATGTCATGATTTTTGAAAAATTCATTATTTTTATAAAAGTTGTGAATTTCAAAAAAATTAGGATTTTAAAAATTTGAAATTTTAGAAAAAGATAGAATTTCAAAAAATTTAAATTAAAAAAGTTTGAATTTAAAAAAATTTTTGAAAAAATTTATGAATTTTGAAAAAGTTGAGATTTTCAAAAAATCAGGATTATGAAAAAGTTTGGGATTTTTAAAAAAATTGGGATTTTAAAAAAATTCATGATTTTGAAAAAAGACAAGAATTTTGAAAAAGTTGGGATTTTCAAAAAAGACAAGATTTTGAAAAAAAATGCAATTTTCAAATAAGTTAAATGGAATTAAAAAATTGAAGAGATTTTTTAAATTCCCAATTTTTTTTGAAAATCCTAAAATTTTTTTTTTAAAAATCCTTAACATTTTTTAAAATTCTTTACTTTTTTTAAAATTCCAATTTTAAAAAATTGAAAATTTTTGAAAATTATGAATTTTTAAAAAATCACGAGATTTTTAAAAATTGTGAACTTTTTAAATTCATGACTTTATCACTTTCAAAATCTTTGAAAATCCAGACTTTTTAAAATCATGAATTTTTTAAAAATCCTAAAATTTTTTCAAAATCAATTTTTTTTAAAATAAATTTTTTAAAATCACTTTTTTTAAACCCTAAAAAACCTAAACCCTAAAAATCCTAAACCCTAAACCATAAACCTTAAAAAATAAACCTAAACCCCTAAACCCTAAAACCTAAAAAAAAAACCTAAAACCTAAAATCCTAAACCTAAACCCTAAAAAACCTTAAACCCTAAACCTTTTAAAAACCCTAAACCAAAAAAACCTAAAAAACCTAAACCCTAAACCCTAAACCTAAACCCTAAACCCTAAACCTAAAACCCTAACCCTTTTCCTAAACCCTAAACCCTAAACCCTAAACCATAAACTTAAAAAACCATGGACCTCAACCAACCTAAAACAATGAGACCTAAAAACCTAAACCCTAAACCCTAAAACCTAAACCCTAAACCATAACCCTAAAACCCTAAACCCTTAACCCTAAAAACCCTAAAACCTAAATTTAAACCTAAATTAAAACCCTAAACCCTAAACCATAAAACCTAAACCTTAAAAAAAACTAAACTCTAAATCCTAAAAATTGTAAAACCCTAAAACCCTAAACCTTAAACCCTAAACCTAAAAATTAAACCAAAACCTCAAACCCTAAACCCTAAACCCTAAAAACTAAACCTTTAAAACCCTAAACCCTAAAAACCCTAAACCTAAAACTAAAACCTAAAACCCTAAACCCTAAATTTTTAAAACCCTAAACCCTAAAAATAAAACCTAAAACTTAAACCTTTAAAAAAACCCTAAACCTAAAAACCCTAAACCCTAAACCTTAAACCCCTAAAACCTAAACCTAATTGATTTTAAAACCTAAAAACCCAAACCCTAAACCCCTAAAACTAAAAATTAAACCTAAACCTAAACCCTAAACCCTGAAATTTAAACCTAACCTTAAAATAGTTAAAAAAAATTAAAAGTTTGATTTTTTTTAGATTTTCAAAAAGTCAAGATTTTTCAAGATTTTTTAAAAAGTTGATTTTTTTAAAATTTGAGATTTTAAAAAAGTCATATTTTTTGAAAAAAGTTAAAATTTTAAAAAAGTTTTATTTTTGAAAACATTAAGATTTTAAAAAATTTGGGACTTTTTTTGAAATTTTCATTTTTTCAAAAGTTGAGGTTTTTGAAAAAATTAGAATATTTTAAAAATTAGGATTTTTGAAAAGTTGGGATTTTTTTTTAAAAGTTGGGCTTTTCACATTTTTGAAAAAGGGTTTTTAAAAGTTTTTTTTTTAAAAAGTCAAGATTTTTTAAAAAAGTTAAGATTTTTAAAAAAAATTAGGATTTTTTGAAAAGATGGGATTTTAAAAAATTTTAGATTTTCCAAAAACTGATTTTGTAAAAGTTTGAAAATTTTTGAAAAAATTGAATTTTTGAAAAAAGTTAGGATTTTTGAAAAAAGTCAAGATTTTTTTGAAATGTTGGGATTTTTAAAATGTCAAGATTTTTTGAAAAGTATGGATTTTTAATAAGTCAGGATATTTTAAAAAGTCTTTATTTTTAATAATTTTGATTTTTTAAAAATATAATTTTTTAAAAAAGTAAGGATTTTTTTAAAAAAGTTGGCATTTTGATAAAGTTGAGATTTTAGAAAAGTTAGGAAATTTTAAAAATTTAGTATTTTTTTAAAAAAAAAATTTTGAAATTTTAAAAAGTTTTTTTTAAAAATTGTAGTTTTTAAAAAAAGTTGGGATTTTTGAAAAATTTATAATTTAAAAAAGTCAAGATTTCAAAAAATGTGATGAAAATTACCAAAATTAGAAGGAACTTGAAAAGGTCATAAAAACTTGTGCTCCAGGTGTCCATTTGAGTCCTTTTTTTTTTTAAATACGTGTTTCAAAATCTCAAATTTTTTAAAATATTAGGATTTTTAAAAAAAAAAAATTTTTTAAAAAATTTTTAGATTTTCAAAAATTTAGATTTTCCAAAATTTCATGATTTTTTTAAAAGTCATTATTTTTTAAAAAAAGTTGTGAATTTTTAAAATTTCAGATTTTAAAAATTTGCAATTTTAGAAAAAGAAATTTTAATTTCTAAAAAAAAGCTCAAATTTTAAAATATTTAGGGTTTTTGAAAAAGTTGAATTTTCAAAAAAGTCATGATTATGAAAAGGTTTGGATTTTGAACAAAAATTGAGATTTTGAAAAAGTCATGATTTTGAAAAAGCCAAGAATTTTGAGAAAGTTGGGATTTTCAAAAAAATAAATTTTGAAAAAAGGTTCAATTTTCAAATAAGTTTTCAATTACAAAACTGAAATATTTTTTTAAATCCCAACTGTTTTGAATATTTGTTTTAAATAACCTAACATTTTCAAAATCTTTACTTTTACAAAATTCAAACTTTTATAAAATTTTTTTTGAAAAATTACTGAATTTTTTTAAAAATCACGAGTTTTTTTTTAAAATTGTGAACTTTTAAATTCATACTTTATCAATTTTCAAAATTTTTGAAAATACAGACTTTTTGAAAATGAAAATCATGAATTTTTAAAATCTTAACTATTTCAAAATCAAGATATTTTTTTAAATCGTGAATTTTTTAAAATCACGAAACCCCTAAAAAACCTTAAATTAAACTAAAACCTTAAAAAAACCTAAATCCTAAAACCCCAAAACATCCTAAACACTAAAACCCTAAAAAAATCTAAACCCTAAACCAAACCCTAAAAGTAAACCCTAAACCTAAACCTAAACCCTAAACCCTCAGCCATAAACCATAAACCCAAATCCCTAAATCGTAAAACCTAAACTCTAAATGCCAAACCTTAAACCATAAACCCTAAACCCTAAACCATAAACCTCCATGAATCCCTAAACCCTAAACCCTAAACCCTAAACCGTAAACCTCTAAACCCTTAAAACCTTAAAATCCTAAACCCTATACCCTAAACCCTTTTAAAAAACCCTGAACCCTAAATACTAAACCTTTAACCATAAGCCTTAAGACTAAACTTTTTAAAACCCTAACCCTAAACCTTTAGCTAAACCTAAATCCCTAAACCCTAAACCATAAAACCTTTAAACCTTAAGAAACCTAAACCCTAAAACCTAAACTCACTAAACCTAACCCAAACCTAAACCCTAACTTGTGCCATGGACCCTATAAAAAAACACCTGAGACCTAAACTCTGAACCCTAAACCCTAAACCCTAAAATCTAAAATAAACCTTAAACCCTAAAAAATAAAAACTTAAACCTTGAAAAAATTAAACCCTAAAATCCTAAATTCTAAATCCTAAATACTACCTAAATTTAAACCAAGCCCTAAAAAACCCTAAAAAAAACCTCAACCATAAATTAAAAACCCCAAACCCTAAAAAATGAACCTAAATCCTAACCCTAAACCCTAAAAAATTTAATTTTAAAACCTAATTTTTAAATCCTAAACCTTTTCACAAAACCCTGAACCTTTTAAAACCAAATTTTTTTGAAAAAGCCTAAATTTTTAAAAAATCCAAGCCCAAAAAAACCCTAAAAATTGACTTTAAACCCCAGAATAATTTTAAAAAAGTTAAAACCTTAAAATAAAAGTTATTTTTGAAAAAAATTTTGTTTGGATTTTTGAAAAACTTGGGATTTTCAAAAATTGGGTTTTTTGAAAAAAAAAGATTTTTTTGAAAAGTTCAGATTTTTTAAAAAAAGGATTTTTAAAAAATTTTAAAAATTTGAAAAAGAAATTTTAAAAATTCAATTTTTTGAAAAAAATTTTGTTTTTTTTTGAAAAGTTGTTGATTTTTGAAAAATCATCAAGATTTTAAAAATGTTGGGATTTTTGAAAAAAATTTGGGGTTTTTGAAAAAGTTCATTTTTTAATGAATATTTTTAAAAAAGTCAGGATTTTGAAAAGTTTTTTCAAAAGTTGGGATTTTTTTAAAAGTTGGATTTTTGATTTTGAAAAAAGTTTTATTTTTTTAAAAAGTCTGGATTTTTTTAAATAAGATTTTTGAAAAACAAACATTTTAAAAAAATTGGATTTTTAAAAAGAATTTTGAAAAAAAATTTTTAAAAGTCTAGATTTTTAAAAAGTCATTTTTGAAAAAGTTGATTTTTTAAAAGTGAAGATTTTTTAAAAAGTCAGAAGAAAAAGTTGGGATTTTTTTAAAATTTCAAATTTTTTAAAATTTTAAAAAAGATAAATTTCATAATTTTATTTTTAAAAATTTAGTTTTTAAAAATTTTTTTAAAATAGTTTTTTTGAAAAATTTGATATTTTTGAAAAAGTAAATTTTCTGAAAAGGTTGGGATTTTTAAAAAAAAATTGGCATTTCAAAAAAGTTGTGATTTCAAAAAGACAAAAGAAATTTTTGAAAAAGTTGGGATTTTCAAAAAAAGACAATATTTTTAAAAATGGTGCAATTTTCAAATAATTCAGAATTACAAAATTGAAGAGATTTTTTAAATCCCAAATTTTGAATATCCTAATTTTTTTAAAAATCCTAACATTTTAAAAAAATTATGTTTTCAAAATTCCTAAATTTTTAAAAATCACTTTTTTAAAAAAATAATTTTTAAAATTTTAATTTTTAAAATATAAATTTTGAAAAAGTTAAATTTTTTAAAATCAAATCAAAAAGATTTTAAAAAAATTGATTTTTCAAAATTCATAATTTTTCAAAATTTTTTTTAAATTGAAATTTTTTTCATGTCTTTTTTCAAATCATGACTCCAAAAACCTAAAACCTTTTTAAACCCCAACATCCTAAACACTAAACCCAAAAACCCTAAATTTAAAAAAATCCATAAACCCTTAAAATCAAAACTGAATCATAAACCTTAAACCCTTTTCATAAACCATAAACCAAAAAAAAAAATTTTAAAAATCAAACCTTAAACCTAAACTAAACCTAAACCCCAATAATTAAAACTTAAACCTAAAACCTAAACCCCAAATCCAAAACCATGAAGCCTAAACCTTAAACCATAAACTCTAAGTCATAACCCCTAAATTGTTAAAAAAAAACTTTAAACCTCTAACCTTTGAACCTTAAACCTAAACCTAAACCTAAACCTAAAGCCTAAGGCCTAACCTAAACCTAAACTCCTATATTACAAACCTTGAAAAGCTAAAGCCCCTAAACCCTAAATCCTAAACCTAAACCTAAAAATTTTTTAAACTAGAACCTAAACCCTAAACTCATAACCCCAAAAACCTTGAACAACTTAACCACCTGAACCCTAAACCATGAACATTGAGACCCCTAAACCCTAAAGTATAGCCCTTATAAACCTAAAACCCTAAACCTTAAAATCTAATTACTCCTAAAAATCCTAAATTTTGAGTCTTAAACCCTAAAATCCTAAATTATAAACCCTTAATAATAAACCCTCAATTGTAAACCATGATCCATAAACCATAAAAACAAAAACCCTCAACCATAAACCCTAAAACCTTAAACCCTAAATCCTAAACCTAAACCTAAACCTAAAACCCTAAACCCTAAACCTAAAACCTAAACCTTAAAAACCTAAACCCTAAACCTTTATCCCCAAACCCTAAAAAAAACCCTTGACCCTAAACCCTAAACCCTAAACCTTTAAACCCCCAAACCCAAAATTAACCTAGAACCCTAATCCCTAAACCTAAAACCCCAAATCCCAAATCCCTAAAAAGCTAAAAACCTAAACCTAAAAACTAAATTTAATCTAAACCCTCGACCCTACAAAAAAAATAGTTAGATTTGGAAAAAATTGGTATTTTTTGAAAAAACTTGGGATTTTAAAAAAACTCAATTTTTTAAAAAGTTGAGATTTTTTAAAACTTGAGATTTTCAAAAAAATCACGACTTTTTTTGAAAAGTTTCAATTTTAAAAAAAAATTGTTATTTTTAAAAAACATCAAGATTTTTTAAAAAATGTTGAACTTTTAAAAATGTTCAAATTTTCAAAAAATTTCAATTTTAAAAAATTTTGAAAATTTTTTTTTTGAAAAGTTGGATTTTTAAAAAAAAATTTTTGAAAAAGTTCAATTTTTTAAAAAATTTGGATTTTTTGAAAAAGTTTTTTTTTTTTTAAAAAAGATTTTTTGAAAAAAAAAATTTTTTTTGAAAAAAAAAGTCAAGATTTTTTTGAAAAGTGGGATTTTTAAAAAAAAAAAATTTTTGAAAGTCAAGATTTTTGAAAAAAAGTCAAATTTTTGAAAAAGTTTTTGAAAAAGTTTTGATATTTGAAAAAGTTACAATTTTTAATATTTGTGATTTTTTAAAAATAAAAAAACTTTAAAAAAAGGATTTTCAAAAAATTCTACATTTTTAAAAAGTTGAGTTTTAGAAAATTAAGGAATTTTTAAAAAGTTGGGATTTTTAAAAATTTTATTTTTTTAAAATGTCCCGTTTTTGAAAAGTTTTGATGATTTTTGAAAAAATTGGATTTTTTAAAAAATGTTGGGATTTTTGAAAAAGTTATAATCTAAAAAAGTCAAGATTTCAAAAATGTAGTGATGCGCCAAAATTAGCAGGAACTTTAAAATGTCATAACTTGTGATCCGGTTGTCCATTTGAGTCCATTTTTTTTAAACAACATGTTTCAAAATCTCAACTTTTTAAAATATCAAGATTTTCAAAAAAAAAAAGTCAAGAGTTTAAATAATTTAAATTTCCCAAAATTCAGGACTTTTGAATATGTCATGATTTTTTTTAAAAAGTCATTATTTTCCAAAAAGTTTTGAAATTCAAAAAAAAGGATTTTAAAAATTTGTAATTTTAGAAAAAGATAGAATTTTATAATTCTAAAAAAAGTTTAAAAAGTTATACAATTTTAAGGGTTTTGAAAAAGTTGAGATTTTTTAAAAAAGTCAGGATTATAAAAAAAGTTGGGATTTGAAAAAAAAGTGGGATTTTCAAAAAAATTCGTGATTTTTCAAAAAGCCAAGAATTTTAAAAAAGTTGGATTTTCAAAAAACACAAGATTTTGAAAAAAAGGTGCAATTTTTTTAAATAAGTCAGAATTACAAAATTTGAAGATCTTTTTTTTAAATCCCAATTTAATTTTTTGAATATCCTAATTTTTTAAATCCTAACATTTTCAAAATTGTGAACTTTTAAAAAGTCATTATTTTCAAAAATTGTTAATTTTTTAAAAAAAATAGATTTTTAAAAATTTTTAAAAACATTTTAAAAAAGATAGAATTTTTTAATTTTAAAAAAAAGTTTGAATTTTCAAAAAAAATTTTATGGTTTAAAAAAAAATTTTAAAAAATTTTAAATTTCAAAAAAGTCATGATTTTTTAAAAAAGTTGAATAATTTTGAAAAGTTGAGATTTTCAAAAAGACAAGATTTTGCAAAAATCCCTAAACCCTAAAGGTGCAAAATTTTTAAAAAGTCAAAATTATAAAATTGAAGAGATTTTTAAATCTAACTATTTTTAAATCCTTTTTTTTTTTAAAATCTTAACATTCTCAAAAATTTAAAGTCCTAAAACTTTTTCAAAATTCTAACTTTTTAAATTCCCAATTTTTAAATTCATGACTTTATCACTTTCAAATTCTTTTGAAAAATGCACGGTTTTTGAAACCCTAAACCTTGAATTTTTAAAATCCTAACTATTCCAAACCTTAAACCTTTAAAATCCTAAACCCTAAAACTTGAGCCATGAAGCCTAAACCCTAAGCCCTAAGCCCTAAAATTATAAAAAAACCACTAATAAACCTTAAACCTAAACAAACCCCCTAAATCCATAAAACTAACCCTAAACCCTAAACCGTAAACCTTAAACCAAATTAAATTACCCCTAACCAAAAACCTTAAACTTTTAAAAAGAGACCTAAACCCTAAACCCTATACTTATAACCTTGAACCTTGAACCTGAGCCATGGACCCTCAACCATGAACAAACTCAAACCTAAAATCTAACTCTATACCCCAAACCCTCTAACTTGAAAAGCCCTATAAACTATAAACTATAGACCTTAATCTCTAAACCTCTCAAATCCTAAATATTGAGTCTTAAACCCTAAAACCATAAATTCTAAATCCTTAAATCCGAAATCCCTAAATCCTAAAAAACCCCAAAATCCTAAAAATTTTCAAAAAAACCTAAAACCCTTAAAAACCCTAAAAATTTTTTTAAAAAAATTGATCCTCGAACCTTGAACCTCAACCCTTTTCCCTTAATTTTCAAAAAGTCCCGAGCCCTAAAAAATTAAATTTTAACCTTAAATCCTAAACCTAAAAAAAATTTAGGATTTTAAACTTTTTTTAAACACTAAATCCCATGAGCCCTAAACCCTCAACCTAAAACCTTAAAATAGTTAGATTTTTGGCAAAAAGTGGTATTTTGGAAAACTTGGGATTTTTTTAAAAAAGACAAGATTTTTTGAAAAAAGTCGAGGATTTTCAAAAAAAGAGATTTTCAAAAAAGTCAAGAAAATTTTTTCAAAAAGTTATGAGATTTTGAAAAAGTTTTTTTTAAAAAAGTAGTTATTTTTTTTGCAAATATCAAGATTTTAAAAAAAATGTTGGGACTTTGAAAATGTTTAGATTTTCAAACAAGTTAAGGTTTTCAAAAATATTTTTTTTTCAAAAGTTTTTTAAAATTTCAAAAATTGATTTTTGAAAATGTCGTGATTTTTGAAAAGTTGCAATTTTAGAAAAAGTTATAATCTCAAAATAGTCAAGATTTCAAAAATGTAGTGATGCACCAAAATTAGCAGGAACTTGAAAAGGTCATAACTTGTGATCCGGTTGTCCATTTGTTAAAAGTCTGTTTTTTTTGAAGCGATATGTTTCAAAAATCTCAATTTATTTAAAATATCAAGATTTTCTAAAAAAATTGAAATCTGGAGTTTAAAAATTTAGATTTTCCAAAAATTCTAGATTTTTGAATATGTCATGATTTTTGAAAAAGATCCTTATTTTCCAAAAAGTTGTGAATTTCAAAAAAATAGAATTTTAAAAATTTAATTTTTAGAAAAAGATAGAAAATCATAATTCTAAAAAAGTTTGAATTTCAAATCTTTAAGGATTTTTGAAAAAGTTTAGATTATCAAAAAAGTAAGGATTATGAAAAGGTTTGGATTTCTAAAAAAATGGGATTTCAAAAAAAACCTGTGATTTTGAAAAAAAAAGAAGAATTTTGAGGAAAATTGGGATTTTTAAAAAAGGCAAGATTTTGAAAAAAATGCAATTTTCAATTAAGTCGGGAAAAAAATTAAAAAATTGAAGAGATTATTAAATCCCAACTATTTTGAAATCCTAAATTTTTTTAAAAATCATAACATTTTCAAAATATTTATTTTCAAAAAAACAAAATATTTGAAAAAGTCAGGATTTTTAAAAACTTGAGATTTTACAAAAAGTCACGACTTTTGAAAATGTTGTAATTTTAAACAAAGTTGTTATTTTTAAAAATCAAGATTTAAAACATATTAGGACTTTGAAAATTTTCATATTTTCAAAAAAGTTGGTGTTTTTGAAAAATGAATATTTTTTGAAAATTTAAAGTTTTTTTTAAAAGTTGTGATTTTCAAAAGAGTTTGGGTTTTTGCATTTTTTTAAAAAGGGAAATTTTTAAAAGTCTAGTTTTTTAAAAGTCAATATTTTTGAAAAACTTAGATATTTTAAAAAAAAAAGTCATGATATTAAAAAAGAAAAAAAAAATTTTTTTCCAAAAAGTTGTGACTTTGTAATAAAAAAGTGAAGATTTTCGAAAAAGTAGGGATTTTCAAAAAGTCAAGATTTTTGAAAATGTTGGGATTTTTTTAAAATTTTTCAAGATTTTTGAAAAAGTTCAAATTTTGAATAAGTTGGATATTCAAAAAAAAATCCTAATCTATTTTTAAAAAGTATGCAATTTTTTAAAAAAAAAATTTTTTAAAAAAAGTAAGTGGATTTTTGAAAATTTTGACTTTTTTGATAAAGTTGAGATTTTAGAAAATTTGGGGAATTTTTAAAAAGTTGGGATTTTTGAAAAAATTTTTTTAAAAATTTTTTCGAAAATGTCATGATTTTTGAAATAGTTGATATTTTCATAAAAAGTTGGAATTTTTGAAAAATTTATAATGTGAATAAAAAAATTCAAGATTTCAAAAATGTAGTGATGCGCCAAAATTATTTTTGAAATTTGAAAAAAAATAAACTTTTTCAAAAATCCGTTGAAGATTTTAAGTCGAGAATTTGAATAATTTAGATTTTCTAGAAATTCTGGATTTTTTAATATGTCATGATTTTTTAAAAAGTGTTTGTTTTCCTAAAAGTTGTGAATTTAAAAAAAATAGGATTTTAAAAATTTGCAATTGTAGAAAAATATAGAATAAATCTAAAAAAGTTCGAATATAAAAATTTTTAGGGTTTTTGAAAAAGTTGAGAATTTCAAAAAGTTAGATTATGAAAGGATGGGATTTTTAAAAATTGGGATTTCAAATAAGTCATGATTTTGAAAAAGCCAAGAATTTTGATAAAGTTGGGATTTTCAAAAAAAAATTTTGAAAAAGGTGCAATTTTTTTTAAATAAGTTAGGAATTACAAAACTGAAGAGATTTTTAAATCCCAACTGTTTTGAATATCCTTTTTTAATCCTTTTTAAAATTTTCAAACACTTTACTTTTTTCAAATTCCAACTTTTTTTTAAAAATCGTGACTTTTCAAAAATTATAAATTTTGAAAATTTTTTTTTTTTCATGAAAATTTTTTTTTGATTTTTCAAATCCTAACTAAAATTTCAAATTGAGATATTTTTAAAATCGTGACTTTTTCAAAATCATGACCCCTAAACCCTAAACCCTAAATCCTAAAACTTGAGTCAAAAACACCTAAACCTAAACCTAAATCCTAAACACTAAGCTAAAAAACTAAAAATAAAACCAAAACCAAAAACCCTTTTAAACCCTAAAACCTAAACCCTAAACCCTTAAAAAATCCTAAACCCTAAACCCTTAAAAAAATAAAACCTAAACCTAAACCCCTAAACTTTAAAAAATATAAACCTAAAAGTTGAAAATTTTAAAACCTAAACCTTAAACCCAAAATTGAAACCCAACCTTTCAAAAACCTTGAAGCCTAAAAAACCCCCTAAATCCTAAAAAATAAACCTAAACAATAAACCCTAAACCCCTTTAAACCCAAAACCTTAAACCTAAAACCTAAACAAACCTGAACCTAAAGATCCTTAGAACCCTAAACCCTAAACCCTAAACCCTAAACTAAAAAACCCTGAAACCTGAACCTAATCAAAAACGTCACGATTGTGGAAATAAACCCAAATTTTGTGATTTATAAAAAAGTAGGGATCTTCAAAAAAAATTATAATCTCAAAAAAATTCAAGATTTCAAAAATGAAGTAATGTGCCAAAATTAGTAGGAATTTTAAAAGGTCATAACTTGTGCTTGGGTATCTATTTGAGTTCATTTTTTTAAATCCATATGTTTCAAAAAATATCAACTTTTTTAATATTTCAAGATTTTTTTAAAAAATTTGGGAGTTTAAAAAATTTAGATTTTATGGAAAATTCTGGATTTTTTTAAAATGTCATGATTTTCTAAAAAGTAATTATTTTTTTCAAAAAAGTTGTGAATTTGAAAAAAATAGATATTAAAAATTTGCAATTTTAGAAAAATTAAGATAAAATTTCATAATTGTAAAAATGTTTGAATTTTGAAAAAATTTTGAAAAGGGTTTTTTTAAATGTTTTTTAAAAAGTTTGAAAGATTTTTTTTTAAAAAGTCGGGATTATTTTTAAAAAGTTACGATTTTTTAACATCAATCGGGATTTCAAAAATTTGAAAAATTTGTGATTTTGAAAAAGCCAAGAATGTTGAAAAGTTGGGATTTTCAAAAAGAAAAGATTTGAAAAAGGTGTAAAATTTAAGATTTTCAAAAAGTCGGGAATTACAAAATTGAAGAGATTTTTAAATCCCAACTGCTTTGAATAAACTATTTTTTTTTTAATCTTAACATTTTAAAAATCTTTACTTTTTCAAAATTCCAACTATTTATGAAATCATGACTTTTTTCGAAAATTACTAATTTTTAAAATCACAAGTTTTTTAAAATTGTGAACATTTTAAATTCATGAAATTTATCACTTTTAAAATCTTTTTTAAAAATAAATACTTTTTTAAAAACTCATGAATTTTTAAAAAAAAAATTTTCAAAAAAAAGTTAAGATTTTTAAATTGGAATTTTTAAAATCGTTACTTTTTCAAAATCAAAATTTTTTTCACCAAACCCTAAAAAAGTTGAAAAACCTCAAAAATTAAACCTAACATTTTTAATTCTAAACAATAAAATCCTCAATTTTTCCAAAATCCATAAACCATAAACCCAAATCCCTAAATTGTAAAAAAAAAACCGTTTAAACCCCATAGCCTTTTACCAAAACCATAAACCCTTAACACTAAATTCTAAACAATAAATCCTCAAACATAAAAATTATAAACCCAAATCCCTAAATTGTAAAACCTAAACTCTAAACCCCAAACCTTAAACCGTAAACCCTAACCATAAACCATAAAATCCTAAACGCTAAACAATAAACCCTAAATAGTGAACCCTAAAACCTTAAACCTAAACCCTAAACCCTAAACCCTATACCTTGAACCGTAAACCCTAAGCCAAAACCCTAAAACCTTTTGCTAAACCTAAACCCTAAAAACCCTAAACTCTAAACCATAACCTAAACCTCAACCCTAAACACTCTAAACCAAAATGACTCAACCATGAATGTTGAACCCTAAACTCTTGCCCCTACGCCATAAACCCTAAAATATGAAAACCCATATACCTTATAAACCCTAAACATTAAAAAAAAAATAATTACTCCTAAACCCTAAATTTTTAACCCTTAAACCCTAAAACCCTAAAAATTCTAAATCCTAAATAATAAACCCTCGATGTTAAACTATGTGTTGTAAAACCCTTAAAAAACCTAAAACTCATACCCCAATTTAAACATTAAACCTAAACCTTTTAAAAGTTGGATAAACTAAGTCCTAACCCTAAAACCCTAAAAAACCTAATACTTAAACCCTAAACCCTTGATCCTCAAACCCTAAACCTTGATCCTCGAACCCTAAACCCCGAACCCCGAAACCCTAATCCCTAAACCCTACACACTAAAATTTAAACCCCAAATCCCAAAGCCCAAAAACCTAAAAAATTAAACCTTAAACACTAAATCCCCCCAGCGCTAAACCCTTGACCTAAAAACCTTAAAATTTTGTTAGATTTTTTAAAAAGTTAGAATTTTGAAAAAATTTGGATTTTCAAAAACTAAAGATTTTTAAAAACAATCAACATTTAAAAAAGTTAGGACATTGAAAATGTTCATATTTTCAAACAAGTTGGGATTTTCAAAAAATGAATATTTTAAAAAAAGTCGGATTTTTGAAAAAGTTGGGATTTTCAAAAAATTTGGGCTTTTCGTATTTTTTTTGAAAAGTTGGGATTTTTTTTTAAGATCTTTGGATTTTGAAAAAGTCAAAATTTTAAAAAAATTGACATTTTTAAAAAAGTTAGGATTTTTGAAAAGACGGGATTTTAAAAATATTGAGATTTTCAAAAAAGTCGTTATTTTGTAAAAGTGAAGATTTTTGAAAAATTTAGGATTTTTGAAAAGTTGTGATTTTCAAAAAAGTCAAGATTTTGGAAAATGTTGGGATTTTTAAAATGTCAAGATTTTTGAAAAACTTAGGATTTTTGAAAAAGTAGGGATTTTTTAAAAACAGGATATTCGAAAAAATCCTAATTTTTAATATTTGCGATTTTTTTTAAAAATATTTTAATAAAAAATTTTTTTAAAAAGTAAGGATTTTTAAAAAAGTTGGCATTTTTTATAAAGTTGAGATTTTAGAAAATTTAGGAATTTTTAAAAAGTTAGGATTTTTGAAAAAGTTTAGATTTTCAAAAACATCCCAATTTTTGAAAAGTTGGAATTTTCAAAAAAACTTGGGATTTTGGAAAAAAAGTTATATATCTCAAAAAGTCAAGATTTCAAAAATAGTGATGATTTGCCAAAATTAATAGGAAAATCTAGATTTTGAAAAGGTCATAAGTTTGCTCTAAAATCCGTTTGAGTCCATTTTTTTTTTTAAACCACATGTTTCAAAAATCTCAACTTTTTTAAAATATCAAGATTTTCAAAAAAAAGTCAGGAGTTTGAATAATTTAGATTTTCTAGAAATTCTGGATTTTTGAATATGTCATGATTTTTAAATTCATTATTTTTTTCAAAAAGTTGTGAATTTAAAAAAAAGGATTTTAAAGAATTTACAATTTTAGAAAAGATAAAATTTCATAATTCTTTAAAAACTTTAAATTTCAAAAAAATTAGGGTGTTTTTTTAAAAAGTTGAGATTTTAAAAAAACTCAGGATTATGAAAAGGTTGGGATTTCAAACAAAATTGGGATTTCAAAAAAAGTCTTGATTTTGAAAAAGTCAAGAATTTTGAGAAAGTTGGGATTTTCAAAAAGACAAGATTTTGAAAAAGGTGCAATTTTCAAATAAGTCAGGAATTACAAAAATGGAAAGAGATTTTTAAATCCCAACTATTTTGAATATCCTTTTTTTTTTAAAATCTAACATTTTAAAAATCTTTACTTTTTTAAATTCAAACTTTTATAAAATTGTGACTTTTTCAAAAATTACGAATTTTTAAAAAATCACAATTTTTTTTAAAAATTGTGAATTTTTTAAATTCATGACTTTATCACTTTCAAAATCTTTTTTGAAAATTGAATTTTTTGGAAAATCCATACTATTTCAAAATCGAGATATTTTCAAAATCTTTACTTTTTCAAAATTGTGACCCCTAAACCCTAAAGCCTAAAGCCTAAAACCTGAGTCGTGAACACTAAACCCTGAACACCAACATCCTGAAAACTAATCCCAAAGCACTAAATTCTAAACTATAAACCATAAACCCAAATCCCTAAATCATAAAACCTAAACTCCAAACCCCAAACCTTAAACCATAAACCCTAAACCTTGAGCCATGAAGCCTACACCCTAAAACCTAAGCACTAAACCCTAAACCAAAACCCTAAAAACCGTAAACCCCTAAACCCTAAACCTTAAACCCTAAACCCCAAAAACCTAAACCCTAAAGCCTTAAAAATCCTAATGCTAAACCCTAAACCCTAACCTTAAACCCTAAACCCTAAACCAAAACCAAAAACCTAAACCAAAAACCTTTAGTAGAGACCTAAACCTAAAACCCTAAACCCTAAACTCATAACCAAACCTCAAACCTTTGAGCCATGGACCCTCAAACCATGAACAACTAAACCCTAAACCCTAAACCCTAAACCCTAAACTCTAAACCTTGAAACCCTAAACCCTAAAACCCTAAACCTTAAAACTCTAATTACTCCTAAACCCTAAACCCTAAATGTTAAATCCTAAAAACCTAAATGAGCTATAAACCTTAAGTACAAAACCCTCAATTATAAACCTCAAACCTCAAACCCCAAACCATAAAATAAAAATCCTAAATCCCTAAACCCTAAACCCTAAACCTTAAATTTAAAAAAACCTAAACCCTAAACAATGATCCCGAACCCAAAACCCTAAAAAACCTAAACCCCAAAACTAAACCCTAAACCCTAAACCCTAAACCTAAACCCTAAAAAGCCAAAAAAACCTAAACCCTAAAAATAAAAATAAACCTTAAAATCCCTAAACCCTAAAAAAAACCTCAACCTTTTGAAAATTTAAAATTAATAAGATTTGGAAAAAAAAAAATTTATTTTGAAAAAAGTTGGGATTTTCAAAAATTTAAAAAGATTTTTGAAAAAGTTAAGATTTTCAAAAAGTCATGACTTTTGAAAAAGTTGCAATTTTAAAAAAAAATTGTTATTTTTAAAAACATCAACATTTTAAAAAATTTTGGGAATTTTGAAAAAATTTCAGATTTTCAAAAAAGTTAGGGTTTTAAAAAATGAATATTTTGAAAAGTCAAGATTTTTTTTTGAAACTTGATTTTTCAAAAATGTTAGGATTTTTAAAAGATAGGATTTTTTAAAAATTTTGAGATTTTCAAAAATTCATGATTTTAAAAAAATGAAAGGTTAAAAAAAATGAAGATTTTTAAAAAACTCAAGATTTTTGAAAAAGTCACGATTTTTTCAAAAATGTCAAGATTTTGAAAAAGTTGGGATTTTTTAAATGTCAAGATTTTTGAAAAAGCTAGGATATTCAAAAAACGTCTCGATTTTTAATATTTGTGATATTTTCAAAAAAAGATAGTTTTTTTAAAAAGTAGTGAGTTTTCAAAAAAAGCCAGCATTTTTGATAAAGTTGAGATTCTAGAACATTTTAAAAATGGAATTTTTAAAAATTTATGATTTCTGAAAAAGTTGGATTTTTTTTTCAAATTTTTAAAATCGATTTTTGAAATCGTTGCAATTTTTTAAAAAAATTGGGATTTTCAAAAAAGTTATAATCTCAAAAAAGTCAAGATTTCAAAAATGTAGTGATGCACAAAAATTAGCAGGAACTTGAAAAGGTCATAACTCTTGCTCTAGTGTCCATTTGAGTCCATTTTTTTAAACCACATGTTTCAAAAATCTCAACTTTTTAAAATATCAGGATTTTCAAAAAAAAAAGTGGGAGTTTGAATAATTTAGATTTTCCAAAAAATTCTAGATTTTTGAATATGTCATGATTTTTAAAAAAGTCATTATTTTCCAAAAAGTTGTGAATTTAAAAAATTAAATTTTAAAGAATTTTTGTAATTTTAGAAAAGATAGAATTTCATAATTCTAAAAAAAATTTTGAATTTTGAAAAGTTGAGATTTTGAAAAATGTAAGGATTATAAAAAAAGGTTGGGATTTTGAAAAAAATTGAGATTTAAAAAAAATTGTGATTTTGAAAAAAGTTACGAATTTTAAAAAGTTGGGATTTTAAAAAAAGAAAAGATTTTGAAAAAGGTACAATTTTCAAAAAGTCAATTTACAAAAAGTCCAAAGAGATTTTTAAATCCCAATTGTTTTTAATATCCTAAATTTTTTTAAAATCCTAACATTTTTTAAATCTTTACTTTTTTAAAATTTTTTTTAAAAATTTTCACTTTTAAATTTTTTTAAAAATTAATTTTTTAAAAAATTTTGAAATTTTTTTTTTTTAAAAAAGATTTTTTTAAAAATTGTGAAGTTTTTAAATTCATGACTTTATCACTTTTCAAAATTTTTTTAAATAAAGATTTTTGAAAATCGTGAGTTTTTGGAAATCTTAACTATTTCAAAATTAGGAAAATTTTTAAATCATGAATTTTTCAAAAAATTTCAAACCCTAAACCCTAAAACTTTTTAAAATTGAGTCATAAACACTAAACCCTAAACCCCAAATCCTAAAACTAAGCTAAAAATTCCAAATATTTTAAAACCAAAACCATAAACCATAAATACTAAAACTAAACCAAAACCTAAAACCATAAACCATAAAAACCAAATCCCTAAATCCTAAACCTAAAAACTAAACCTAAAACCTAAACCCTAAACCCTAAACCCCCCAAACCTTAAAAATTTTAAACCCTAAACCAAAAAGTAAAACCTAAAACCTAAACCCTAAAAACCCTAACCCTAAAACTAAACTAAACCATAAACCCTAAACCTAAACCTAAACCAAAAACCTAAAACCCTAAACCCTATACCCTTGAAACCTGAGCCTTTTTAAAAAAACCCTAAACCCTAAACCTTTAAAAACCTAAACCTTAAAAATCTAAACCCAAAAATCAAAATTAAACCAATTTAAACCCAAATGAGAACCATGGACCCTCAACCATGAACACCTAAACCCCTAAACCTAAACCTAAACCTAAAACCCTAAAACCCTAAAACCTAAACCTTAAAAATCTAATTTTCTAAACCCTAAATTTTGAAACTTAAACCCTAAAACCTAAAAAAAGTAAATCCCTAAATCCTAAACCTAAACTAAACCTAAAAACCCTTTAAACCATAAACCATAAACCCTAAACCCTAAATTTTTTTAAAAAAACCCTCAAACCCCAAAAACCTCAAACCCCAAACCCTAAAACCTTAAAAATTTTAAAACCTAAAACCCTAAAACCCTAAAACCTAAAACCTAAACCTAAACCTAAACCTTGAAAATTAAACCTAAACCTTAAACCTCAAAACCCTTTAAACCCTAAACCCTAAACCCTAAACATTAAACCTAAACCCCAAATATTGAGCTCATAAACATAAACCCCTAAACAAACATTAAATCCCTTGAGCCCTTAAACCCTTAACCTAGAAACCTTAAAATAGTTAGATTTGGAAAAAGTTGGTTTTTGAAAAAGTTGGAAAAAAGTTTGGGATTTTCAAAAAATTTCAAGATTTTTGAAAAAAGTCAAGATAAAATTTTTTTCAAAACTTGAGATTTTCAAAAAAAAAAGTCATGACTTTTGAAAAACTTGCAATTTTAAAAAAGTTTAAAGTTATTTTTGAAAACATCAAGATTTTAAAAATGTTGGGACTTTGAAAATATTCAGATTTTCAACCAAGTTGGATTTTTAAAAAAAAATTTTTGAAAAATTTTTTTGAAAATTTTTTTTTCAAAAAAGTTGGATTTTCAAAAGTTGGGATTTTTGAATTTTTTTTAAAAAGTCAAGATTTTTAAAAGTCATGATTTTGTAAAAAAATTTTTTTGAAAAATTTTCCAAAAATCGAGATTTTTGAAAAGTTTAAATTTTTTCAAAAAAAGTCGGATTTTTTAATTTTTAAAAAAGGATTTTTTAAAAATCAAGATTTTTAAAATGTTGGGATTTTTAAAATGTCAATATTTTGAAAAGTCAAGATATTGGAAAAAGTTTTGAAAATTTTTAATATTTATGATTTTTTTTGAAAATTTTCAATTTTTTTAAAAAGTCAGATTTTTTAAAAGTTGATATTTTAAAAAAGTTGAGATTTTAGAAAATTCAAAATTTTTTTTAAAAAGTTGGGATTTTGAAAAAATTTTGAAAAAATCGAAAAAAAAGTCATGAAATTTTTGAAATAGTTGTGATTTTTTAAAAAGTTGGGATTTTTGAAAAAATTATAATCTCAAAAAAGTCAAGATTTCAAAAATGTAGTGATGCACCAAAATTAGCAGGAATTTGAAAAGGTCATAACTTGTTCTTCGGTGTCCGTTTGAGTCCTTTTTTTTTTTAAACCACATGTTTCAAAAATCTCAACTTTTTTAAAATATCAGGATTTTAAAAAAAAAGTTAAGAGTTTGAATAATTTAGATTTTCCAAAAATTTTGGATTTTTGAATATGTCATGATTTTTGAAAAAGTTGTGATTATTTTCCAAAAAGTTGTGAATTTTAAAAAAAATTTTAAAAATTTGCAAATAATTAGAAAAAAAAAATTTAATAATTCTAAAAAAATTTTGAATTTCAAAAAATTTTAGGGTTTTTTAAAAAGTTGAGATTTTCAAAAAAGTTAAATTTTTAAAAAAGGTTGGGATTTCAAAAAATTGGGATTTTGAAAATTTAATTTTAAAAAATTTAAATTTTTAAAAAATGAAGAATTTTTGAAAAACCCTAAATTTTAAAAGACAAATTTTGAAAAAATTTTTTAATTTTCAAAAAGTTTTTTTTTAAAAAAATTTTAAAAAATTTTTGAAAATAAATTTTAAAAATTCAAAAATTTAAAATAAAAACCTTAAACCTTTTAAAAATTAACCCTAAAATTTTAAAAAATTAACCATTTTCAAAATCTAAACCCTAAACCTTTTTAAACCCTAAACCCTAAAAACCTAAAAACCTAAACCTTTAAAAACCTAAACCTTAAAAACCTAAACCTTAAAAATCCTAACCTAAAAAAAAAAAAATCTAAACCCAACCTAAAAATTAAATTTTAATCCCTAAAAAAAACCCTAAACCTAAATAAAACCTAAAAACCTACTAAAACCTAAACCTAAACCTAAAAATTAAAAAACCCTAAATAGTAAAATTTGAATCCTAAAAAAAAACCTTGGTATTTTGAAAAAACTTGGGATTTTCAAAAAAATCAAAACCTTTAAAAACCAAAATTTTCAAAAAGTCAACCTTTCAAAAAAAACCTTAACCAAAACCCTAAATTTAAACCTTAAACCAAGTTTTAAACTTTGAAATTTTAAAAATCCTGAAATTTTTTGAAAAAGTTTAATTTTAAAAAATGTTGATTTTGAAAAAATTTAAAAATTTCTAAAAAAAAAATTGGGACCCTTTTTCAAAAAAAAATAAATTTTCAAAAAAACCTTGAATATTTCAAAAAAGTTTGATTTTGAAAAGTTTGGATTTTTTAAAATTGGGATTTTTAAAATTTTGTAGATTTTTGAAAAGTTTAAGATTTTTGAAAAAAAGTTGAATTTTTTAAAAAAAAAAAGTTTTTTTTTTAAAACTTAAATTTTTGAAAAATGGATTTTAAAAAAAAAAATGAGATTTTCAAAAAAACCTCAAACTTTGTAAAAAATTGAAGATTTTTAAAAACTTTTTGAAAATTTTAAAATTTTAGGATTTTTGAAAAAATCAAGATTTTCAAAAAGTCAATATTTTGAAAAATTTTTTTAAAAATGTTTTTAAAAATTTAATTTTTTGAAAAATTTTTGAAAAAAGTCAATGAATTTTTAAAAAAAAGTCATATTTTAAAAAAATTTTTTAAAAAATTTTTTAATATTTTTAAAAAATTTTTTTTTGAAAAAATATAAATTTTTAAAAAAAAAGGATTTTTAAAAAAGTTGAAAAAAGTCAAGATTTTTGAAAATTTGAGATTTTTAGAAAATTCAGGATTTTTTAAAAAGTTGGGATTTTTGAAAAAGTTTTGATTTTCAAAAAGTCATGATTTTTGAAAAGTTTTAAAAAGATTTTTAAAAAAAGTTAGGATTTTTAAAAAATTTATAATCTCTAAAAAGTCAATATTTCAAAAATGTAGTGATGTGCCAAAATTAGCAGGAACTTGAAAAGGTCATAACTTGTGCTCCGGGTGTCCGTTTGAGTCCGTTTTTTTTAAACCACAAGTTTCAAAAATCTCAACTTTGTAAAATATCAATATTTTCAAAAAAAAGACGGGAGTTTGAATAATTTAGATTTTCAAAAATTCTAGATTTTTGAATATGTCATGATTTTTTAAAAATTCATTATTTTCCAAAAAGTTGTGAATTTAAAAAAATAGGATTTTAAAGAATTTGTAATTTTAGAAAAAGATAGAATTTCATAATTCTAAAAAAGTTTGAATTTCAAAAATTTTAAGGTTTTTGAAAAAGTTGAGATTTTCAAAAAAGTCAGGATTATGAAAAAGGTTGGGATTTCAAAAAAAATTGGGATTTCAAAAAAGTCATGATTTTGAAAAAGCCAAGAATTTTGAGAAAGTTTGGGATTTTCAAAAAAAACAAGATTTTGAAAAAAGGTGTAATTTTCAAATAAGTCAAAATTACAAAACAAAAAAGATTTTTTAAATCCCAACTATTTTGAATATCCTAATTTTTTTTTAAAAATCTAACATTTTCAAAATCTTTACTTTTTCAAAATTCCAACTTTTTAAAAATCGTGACTTTTTAAAAATTACAAATTTTTAAAAAATCATGAGTTTTTTTAAAATTGTGAAATTTTTAAAATTTTTTTTGAAAATTTATCAAATTTAAAAATTTTGAAAATAAAATCATGACTTTTTGAAAATCATGACTTTTTTGAAAAAACCTAAACTTTTCAAAATCGTGAAATTTTTTTTAAAATCAAAACTTTCAAAATTAAAAAACCCTAAACCCCAAACCCTAAAAAAAAACCTAAAAAAACCTAAACCTGCTAAAACCTAACCCTAAACCCCAAATCCTAAACATAAACCTAAACCCCTAAATCCTAAACCCTAAACCCAAAAAACCTAAACCTTAAACCCTAAACCCTAAACCATAAACCCTAAACCCTAATCCCCTAAACCATAAACCAAAAACCTAAATCCCTAAACCTAAACCTAAACCCTAAAAACCTTAAAACCTTAAAAACCCATAACCATAAAAACCCTAAACCTTAAACCTAAACCTAAAAACCTAAACCCTAAACCCTAAACCTAAACCCTAAAACCTAAACCCTCAAACCTAAACTTAAAACCTAAACCCTAAACCCTAAACCTAAACCTTAAACCCTAAACCCTAAACCCTAAACCTAAATGCCTTAAAAAATTAAACCTAAAACCTAAAACCCTAAATGCCTAAAATCCTAAATACTAAATCCAAAACCTAAACCATAAACCTAAAACCTAAAACCTAAAAATTAAAAACTAAACCTTAAAAATTAAAACCCCTAAAAAAATTTTGAAATTTTTTAAAAAAAAAAGAAAACCCTTGGAAAATTTTGGGAAAAATTTTTTAAAAGTCTAAAACCCTTGAAACCTTTTTTAAAAATTCAAACCCTTTCAAAAACCTTTTTAAAAAAGTCATTAAACTAAATTTTAAAAAAGTCTGGATTTTTAAATTTGTGATTTTAAAATTAAAATTTAATTTTTTTTTTAAAAGTAAGGATTTTCAAAAAGACTTTATTTTTGAAAAATGAGATTTTAAAATTCAAATTTTTTTGAAAAATTGGGATTTTTTGAAAACTTTTGAAAGTCAGATTTCAAAAAACTTATTGAAAAGTTGATTTTTAAAAAAGTTTTTTTGAAAAAAGTTGAGCTTTTTTTTTAAAAAGTTGGGATTTTTTAAAAAAAGTTACAATTTTTAAAAAAAATCAAGATTTTTTAAAATTCAAAAAAGTCAAATAAATTTTTGAAAAATTTAATTTTTAAAAAGTTTAGAGATTTTGAAAAAATTTAGATTTTCAAAAATTTCAAATTTTTGAAAAAATTTTTTTTTAAAAAATTTGATTTTTGAAAAAATTAAGATTTTCAAAAAAGTTATGAATTTTTAAAAATTTAAGATTTTAAAAATTTTGAAATTTTCAAAAAAAAATTTTAAAAATTTTCATTTTTAAAAAGTATTTTTTTTTCAAAAAAGTTTTTTTATTTAAAATTTTTTTGAAAATTTTGAAAAATTGTGTTTTCAAAAAATTAAAAATCTTAAATTAGATATTTTAAATATTTGAAAAAATTTTTTGAAATATTAAAAATAAAAAAATTTGAAAATCATGGTATTTTAAAAAAGTTCTTTTTTTCTAATGATTTTTTAAAAAGTTTAGATTTTGAAATCTAGTTTTCCTAAATTATTCAAATTTTGAAAAGTTCTTTGAAAATGAAAAAATTATTTTTTGTTTTATTTTGATTTTTTAAAAAATTGAATGGTTCTTGAAATTCCTTTCCTAAAATTAAGTAAAATTCTCAATTATTGCATTGAGTTCCATAAAATATATGAAAATTTTTTTAAACTCAATTTTTGTAAAAAAATTTTTAAATGTAAATCAATTATTTTAAAAAAATTTAATTTTTAAAATTTCAATTTTTTGAAAAATCGTGATTTTGAAAAGCATTTTGTTCTTGGCTTTTTGAAAATCTGAAAAATTCAAAAATTCAAAATTTAAAAAATTTTAAATTTTAAAAAAGAGATTTTTAAAAATTCATAATTTTAAAAAAAGTTTGAATTTAAAAATTTTTTTTTGAAAAATTGGGTTTTTGAAAAAAGTTGAGATTTTCAAAAAGTTAAAATTTGAAAAGGTTAGGAGGATTTTTGAAAAAATTGTATTTTTTTTAAAAAAAAGCCAAGAATTTTGAAAAAAACCCTTGGATTTTCAAAAAAGACAAGATTTTGAAAAAAAAGTAAAAATTTTCAAAAAATCGAAAATTAAAAAAAAAATTTTTAAAAAAATTTTAAAAAATCAATTTTTTGAAAAACCTTATTTTTTTTGAAAATCCTTTAAAACCATTTTTTAAAAAATTTTTTAAAAAATCTCAACTTTTTAAAAAATCGTGACTTTTTGAAAAATTAATTTTTTTTAAAAAATCAAAGTTTTAATTAAAAATTTTAAAATTTTAAAAATTCATGACTTTAAAAAAATTTTAAATTTTTAAAATAAAAATTTTTTAAAAATCATGAAAATTTTTTAAAATTGAACTTTTTAAAATTAGGATATTTTTTTGAAAAATCGTGACTTTTTTAAATTCCCTAAAACTAAACCCTAAAACCCTAAACCCTAAAACCTAAACTAAAAAAAAAAACCTAAATCCTAAACACCAAAAAAATTAACTAAATTTAAAAACCAAAAATCCTAAAAAACCCTAAACCCTAAACCCTAAACCCTAAACCCTAAACATAAACCAAAAATCCCTAAATCATAAAACCTAAACTCTAAACCCCAAACCTTAAACCATAAACCCTAAACCCTAAACCTTGAGCCATGAAGCCTAAACCCTAAACTAAACCTTAAACCTAAAATTTAACCCTAAACCCTAAAGCCCTAAAGGTAACCTAAACCTAAACTAAACCCTAAAAAACCTAAACCCTAAAACCCTAAACTATAACTTAAACCCTAAACCTAAACCTTTAAACCTAAACCTCTAACTCTCAACCCCCACATACTGAAACCTAAACCCTAAACCTAAACCCCTACCCCTAAACCCTAAACTCTAAACCTATAAACCCTATAACCCTAAAACCCTAAACCTTAAGCTCTAAAACTCCTAAACCCTAAATTTTAAATCTTAAACCCTAAAACCCTAAAACCATAAATTGCTAAATCCTAAATACTAAACCCTAAATTCGTAAACCATGAGCCTAAAAACCCCTAAATGCAAAACCCTCAACCATAAACCTAAACCTCAAAAACCTAAACCCTAAACCTAAACCTAAACCCTAAAACCTAAACCCTAAACCTTAAACCCTAAAACCCTAAACCTAAAACCTAAAAATAAAACCCTAAACCCTTAGTCTAAACCCTAAACCCTAAACCTAAACCCTAAAACCCCTAAACCCTAAACCCTAAAAATCCTAAACCCTAAACCTAAATTTTCCCTAAACCTAAACCCTCAACCTAGAAACCTTAAAATAGTTAGATTTGGAAAAAGTTGGTATTTTGAAAAACTTGGGATTTTCAAAAAGTCAAGATTTTTTAAAAAGTCAAGATTTTCAAAAACTTGAGATTTTCAAAAAGTCACGACTTTTGAAAAAGTTGCAATTTTAAACAAAGTTTTATTTTTGAAAACATCAAGATTTAAAAAATGTTGGACTTTTTGAAAATGTTTCATATTTTCAAACAAGTTGGGGTTCAAAAATGAATATTTCAAAAAAAGTCAAGATTTTTGAAAAGTTGGGATTTTTGAAAGAGTTGGGCTTTTCACATTTTTGAAAGAGTTCAGATTTTTTAAAAAGATTTTTTTGAAATTTTTTCAAAAACTCGACATTTTCAAAAAATTTAATTTTTTGAAAAGATTGATTTTTTTGAAAAAATTTAATTTTCCAAATTTCAAAAAAAAGTCGATTTTGTAAAAGTGAAGATTTTTCAAAAAGTCAGATTTTTGAAAATTTTGGGATTTTTAAAAAAAAGTCAAGATTTTGAAAAAATGTTGGGATTTTTAAAAAGTCGTCAAGATTTTTTAAATTCAGGATTTTTAAAATTCAATTTTTGAAAATCATGATTTTTAAAAAAGTTTTTTGAAAAAATTTTTTAAAAAGTAAGATTTTTGAAAAATTATAATTTTTAAAAATTTAGAATTTGAAAATTTTTAAAAAATTATTTTTTTGAAAAAATTTTTTAAAAATTTTTTTTTAAATAGTTACGATTTTTAAAAAAGTTGGGATTTTTTGAAAAATTTATAATCTCAAAAAAGTCAAGATTTAAAAATGTAGTGATGCACCAAAATTAGAAGGAATTTGAAAAGGTCATAACTTGTGCTCTGGGTGTCCATTTGAGTCCATTTTTTTTTAAACCACATGTTTCAAAAATCTCAACTTTTTTTAAAATATCAGGATTTTCAAAAAAAAGTTGAGAGTTTTAATAATTTAGGTTTTCCAAAAAAATTGAACTTTTTAATATGTCATGATTTTTGAAAAATTCATTATTTTCAAAAAATTGTGAATTTCAAAAATTTAGGATTTTAAAGAATTTACAATTTTAGAAAAAGATAGAATTTCATAATTCTAAAAAAATTTGAATTTCAAAAAAATTTTAGGGTTTTTGAAAAAGTTGAGATTTTCAAAAAAAGTTAGGATTATGAAAAGGTTGGGATTTTGAAAAAAATTGGGATTTCAAAAAATTCATGATTTTGAAAAAAAAAGCCAAGAATTTTGAAAAAGTTGGGATTTTAAAAAGAAAGATTTTGAAAAAAGGTGCAATTTTCAAATAAGTCAGGAATTACAAAACTGAAGAGATTTTTAAATCCCAACTATTTTGAATATCCTAATTTTTTTGAAAATCCTAACATTTTTAAAAATCTTTACTTTTTCAAAATTCCAACTTTTTATAAAATCGTGACTTTTTCTTAAAATTACGATTTTTTAAAAAATCACAGTTTTTTTAAAAAATTATGAACTTTTTAAATTCATGACTTTATCACTTTCAAAATCTTTGAAAATAAAGAATTTTTTAAAATCATGAATTTTTTGAAAATCCTAACCATTTCAAAATCGGATATTTTTTAAAAATCGTAACTTTTTAAAATCAAACGTTAAACTCTAAACCCTAAAAAACCTAAAACCAAAGTTGTAAATACTAAAATCTAAACCACAAGATCCTAAACACTAAGCCCAAAGCCCTAAATCCTTAACCATAAATGTTAAACCCTTAACATTGAATCCTAAATCATAAACCCTAAGCCATAAACCATAAACCCAAATCCCTAAATCGTAAAACCTAAACTCTAAACCCCAAACCTTAAACCATAAACCTAAACCCTGATCCATGAGCCATGAAACCTAAACCCTAAACCCTAAACCATAAACCCTAAACCCTAAACCCCTAAACCCCTAAAAACCTAAAATAAACCTAAACCCTAAACCCTAAACCTTAAAGCCTAAAGGAAAAATTCCTAAAAACCCTAAAACCCTATACCTTGAACCGTGAGGCCTAAGCCCAAACCCCAAAACCCTAAATATTTAGCCCTAAATCATAAACCTTAGACCTAAACCCTAAAACCTAAACTCAAAACCCTACCCTAAACCTCAAACCTCAAAGACCCTAAACCCTAAACCTAAACCCTAAACCTAAAACCCTAAACTCCCATAAACCCCTATACCCTATAATACCTAAACCTTAAGCTCTAATTAAACTCCTAAACCCTAAATTTTGAGTCTTAAAACCTAAAACCCTAAATTTAAAAATCCTAAATAAAAAAAATACTAAACCTCTAATAAAAACCATGAAAATGCAAAAACCCTAAAGTGTAAAACCCTCAAAACCTCAAAACCCAAACCCTAAAACCCTAAACCTTAAAAACTAACCCTAAACCCTAAACCTTAAAACCTAAAAAAAACCCTAAACCTTTAAACCCCAAAACCTTCAAAAAACCCTAAACCCTTGAAAAACCTTGAACCCTTAAAAAACCTAAAAAACCCTAATCCCTAAACCTTAAACACCAAACCCTAAACCCTAAATCCTTAAGCCCAAAACCTAAAAAAGTGCTAAAAAAAAATCCCTTAAATTTTAAAACCTAAACCTCAACCTAGAAACCTTAAAATAGTTAGGTTTTTGGAAAAAGTTGGTATTTTGAAAAATTTGGGATTTTCAAAAAGTCAAGATTTTTGAAAAAAGTTAGATTTTTAAAAAGTTAATTTTTGAAAAAGTTTTTTTTGAAAAAGTTTGCAATTTTTTAAAAGTTGTTATTTTTGAAAACATTAAGATTTAAAAAATGTTGACTTTTGAAAATTTTTAAAATGTTTTTTTTCAAAAAGTTTCGAGGTTTTCGAAATATTTTCAAAAAAGTCAATATTTTTAAAAAGTTAGGATTTTTGAAAAGTTAGGATTTTCAAATTTTTTAAAAAGTCAATATTTTTAAAAAGTCTAAATTTTTGAAAAAATCTTGATTTTTTTTTAAAAAGTCTTGATTTTTTTTTTTTAAAAAAAAATCTTGATTTTTTTAAAAAAAGTCAAGATTTTTGAAAAATTTTTTTTAAAATTGATTTTTTAAAAAGATTTTTAAAAAAAAAAAATTTTTTTTTAAAAAAGATGGGATTTTTAAAAATTTGAGATTTTCCAAAAAGTCGTGATTTTGAAAAAGTGAAGATTTTTGAAAAAGTCAGAATTTTTAAAAGTTAGGATTTTAAAAAAGTCAAGATTTTCTAAAATCTTGGGATTTTTAAAAATCAAGATTTTTAAAAAGTTAGAATTTTTAAAAAGTCAGATTTTTAAAAAAGTCTCAATTTTAATATTTGTGATTTTTGAAAAAATTTGATTTTTTTAAAAAAATTAATTTTTTTAAAATTTTTTTTAAAAAAGTTTGATTTTCAAAAAATGGATTTTTAAAAATTTTTAATTTTAAAAATTTGAAAAAATTAAAAAAAATAGAATTTCAAAAAAGTTTTTTTTAAAAGTTTGAATTTCAAAAAAAATTTAGGGTTTTTTAAAAAAGTTGATAAAAAAAAAAGTTAGATTATGAAAAGGTTGGGATTTCAAAAAAAATTTAGATTTTTCAAAAAAAGTCGTGATTTTGAAAAACCAAAGAATTTTGAAAGTTGGGATTTTCAAAAAGACAAGATTTTAAAAAAGGTACAATTTTTAAATAAGTTGGAATTACAAAATTGAAGAGATTTTTAAATCCCAACTATTTTGAATATTCTTTTTTTTAAGTCCTAACATTTTTCAAAATCTTTACTTTTTAAAATTTCAACTTTTTAAAATCTTGAATTTATCGAAAATTAAAATTTTTAAAAATCATGATTTTTTTAAAAATTTGAACTTTTTAAATTCATGAATTTATCACTTTCAAAAAATTTGAAAATAAAGACTTTTTTTGAAAATCATGAATTTTTTGAAATCCATGATGTTTTAAAATCAAATATTTTTTAAAATCGTGACTTTTTAAAAATTGTTACCCTAAACCTTAAACCCTAAAGCATGAAACCTAAACATAAATGCAAAATTTTAAAAACCCTAAAATCCTAAACACTATGCCCAAACCATAAACCAAAAATCCTAAACCATATACCATAAACCCTTAAATTATGATAAATCATAAACCCTAAACCCTCAAAATCAAAAAAACATAAAAAATACCTAAATTGTAAAATAAAATGTAAACCTAAACAAAACCTTTTAACCAAACCTTAAACCCTAAACTAAACACTAAATCCTCATCCTAAACCCTAAAACTGAAAACCCTAAACCTAAACCCTAAACCTCAAACCTAACCCTAAACCCTACCCATGAACCCTTAAACCCTATACCCTCTAAAATTTAAAATCCTAAAGTCTTATGCCTAAACCCTAAATAATAAACCCTATACATTGAACCGTGAACCCTAAAATAAAACCCTAAACCCTAAACTCATAAACTTAAAAAACCTCAAAAAAACCCTAAAAACCTAAACCATGAATTATGAACCTAAACCCTAAACCCCCTAAAACCCTAAACCCTAAACTCCTAAGCCCTAAACCCAATAAAACCCTAAACCTTAAACTCTAAACCCTACCTAAACTTGAAACTCTAAATTTTTAACCTTAAAACCCTAAAACCCTAAAAAAAATCCTAAAAATACTAAACCCTCAAAAAATGAAATTTGAAACCCTAAGTGAAAAACCTTCAAAATCGTAAAACTCAAACCCCAAACCCTAAAACTTGAGCCCTTTGAAAAAACCTAACCTTTTGAAACCCCAAAACCCTAAAAATTTAATTTTAAAACCCTAAACCTTTGAAATCACCAAAAATTTTTGAAAATGATTTTCCCGAAAAAGTTAAAAAAAACCCTAAAACCGAAAAAAAATTAATTTTTGAAAAACCATTTTTAAAAAATTTGAAAAATCCCGAAATTTTTAAAAACCTAAAAAAAAAAATTTTGAAAAAAAATTTTGAAAAAGTTTTTTTGAAAAGTCCCTTTTGAAAAAGTCCTAGAAACCTTTTTAAAATAGTTAAAAAAAAAGAAATTTTTGAAAAAGTTGATTTTTGAAAAAGTTGAGATTTTAAAAATTGAGATTTTAGAAAAATTCAAGAATTTTTAAAAAGTTGGGGTTTTTTAAAGTTTTGATTTTTGAAAAAATCAAGATTTTTTTTGAAATAGTTGCGATTTTTGAAAAAGTTGGGATTTTTGAAAAAGTTATAATCTCAAAAAAGTCAAGATTTCAAAAAAAAGTGTGATATGCCAAAATTAGCAGGAATTTGAAAAGTTCGTAACTTTTTTATCCAGTGTCCATTTGACTCCATTTTTTAAAACCACATGTTTCAAAAATATCAACTTTTTAAAAATATCATGATTTAAAAAAAAGTCATGAGTTTGAATAATTTAGATTTTCCAAAAAAATTTGACTTTTGAATATGTCATGATTTTTAAAAAAAGTTATTTTCAAAAAGTTTTGAATTTTTAAAAAAAAGGATTTTAAAGAATTTGTAATTTTAGAAAAGATAGAATTTAATTCAAAAAAAGTAAATTTAAAAAATTTGAATTTTTAAAAAAATTTTTTTAAAAAATTTTTGAAAAAGTTGAGATTTTCAAAAAAAGTCAGGATTTGAAAAGGTTTTTCTATTTCAAAAAAAACAGGATTTTTAAAAAAGTTCATTGATTTTTGAAAAAAGCCAAGAAGAAAGTTTTTAAAAAGTTGGGATTTTAAAAAGTTGGGATTTTTAAAAAAAAATTTTAAAAAAAGGTGCAATTTTTTGAATAAATCAAAATTTTTAAAAAAGAGATTTTTAAATATTAAATTTTTTTTGAATATCCTAATTTTTTTGAAAATCCTAACATTTTCAAAATCTTTACTTTTTCAAAATTCCAACATTTTTTAAAAAATGTGACTTTTTAAAAATAAATTTTTCAAAATAAATTTTTTAAAAAATCACGAGTTTTTTAAAATTTGAAAAATTTTTTAAATTTGACTTTAAAATTGAAAAAAATCTTTTTTGAAAATAAAGAATTTTTTTGAAAAAATCCTAATTTTTCAAAATTGGGATATTTTTGAAAAATCATGACTTTTTTTAAAAAGTCACAACCCTAAACCCCAAATCCTAAACATTAATCCCAAAACCCTAAATCCTAAAAAATCCAAAACCTTAACATAAATCCTAAACCCTAAACCTCAACCATAAACCATAAACACAAATCCCTAAATTTTAAAATAAATTTTAAACTCCTAAACCTAAACCCTAAACCTTAAACCTTAAACCCTAAACCTAAACCCTTAAACCCTAAAAACCCTAAAACCCTAAACCAAAAAAAAAACCCTAAACCCTAAAATTTTAACTAAACCCTAAACCCTAAACCTAAACCCCTAAACCCTAAACCCCTAAAAAACCCTAAAAATGAACCCTAAAAAATCTTAGGCCTAACCCTAAACCCTAAACCTTATACCCTAAACCCTAAACCAACTTTAAACCCCTAAACCCTAAACCTTTAAACCTTTAACTTAAAACAAAACCCTAAACCCTAAACCAAACCTAAACCTAAACCTAAACCTAAACCATGGAAAGTTCCTTTCAACCATGGAACCCTAAATTGATGCCTTTAAAAAAAAAAACCCTAAAAAACCTTTTATAAACCCTAAAAACCCCTAAAAAACCTAAACCCTTAACTCTTAAACCTAAAACCTAAACCTAAACCTAAACCTTAAACCTCCAATTGATCCTAAAAAATCTTAAACTTAAAAAATTGGCTAAAACCCTAAATGTTAAATCCTAAATACTAAACCCTCAATCGTAAACCAACCCTAAAATTAAACCTAAATGCAAAACCCTCAAACCAAAACCTAAAATCCTAAACCCTAAACCCTAGGTCCTAAATCCTAACCCTAATCCCCAAAACCCTAAAACCCTAAAACCTAAAAAAAAAACCCCAAACCTTAAACCTTTTTAAACCAAACCCTTAAACCCTAAACCATAAACCCTAAACCCTAAACCCTAAACCTAAACCCTAAACCCCAAAAAAACCCTAAACTTAAAAAATAAACCCTCAACCCAAAACCTTCAAATAGTTAGATTTGAAAAAAAGGATATTTTGAAAAACTTGGATTTTCAAAAATTTAAAATTTTTAAAAAAGTCATTTTAAAAAATCACATTTTTGAAAAAGTTACAATTTTAAACAAAAATATTAATTTTGAAGACATCAAGATTTAAAAAATGTTGGGACTTTTAAAATGTTTAGATTTTAAAACAAGTTGGCGTTTTCAAAAAATGAATATTTTGAAAAAGTAAGGATTTTTTAAAAACCTTGGGATTTTTTGAAAAGTTGGGATTTTTGAAAATTTTTTGAAGAGTTTTTTTTGAAAATTAATTTTTTAAAAATTTCTGAATTTTTAAAAAATCAAGATTTTTTTAAAAATGTCAACATTTTTAAAAAATTCAGAATTTTTAAAAAAAAGTAAGGATTTTCAAAAAAAGTCTTGATTTTTAAAAAAACCTATTTTTGAAAAATGAAAAAAAATTCAAATTTTGAAAAGTTACGATTTTTAAAAAAAGTTATAATTTTTTAAAGTCAAGATTTTTTTGAAAAATGTAGTGATTTTAAAAAAAGTTGAGATTTTCAAAAAAATCACAACTTTTTAAAAGTTGCTGAATTTTAAAAAAAAACTGTTAATTTTTTTTTAAAATCAAGATTTTAAAAATGTTGGGACTTTGAAAATGTTCAAATTTTTTCAAAAAGTTGGGGTTTTTGAAAAATGAATATTTCAAAAAATAAGGATTTTTTAAAATTTAGATTTTCAAAACGGTTTTTTTTTTTTGAAGAGTCTGGATTTTTTTTAAATAAAGTCAAGATTTTTGAAAAATTTGACATTTTTTAAAAAAAGTTTGGATTTTTTGAAAAATAATGAGATTTTCCAAAAATTCGTTTTTTGTAAAAGTAAAGATTTTCAAAAAGTTAGTATTTTAAAAAAGTATGGATTTTCAAAAAAGTCAAGATTTTGGAAAATGTTGGGATTTTTAAAACATCAAGATTTTTGAATAAGTCAAGATATTTGAAAAAGTCCCGATTTTTAATATTTGTGTGATTTTAAAAATTTATTTTTTTAAAAAAGTAAGGATTTTCAAAAAAGTTGAATTTTTAAAAGTTGAGATTTTAGAAAATTCAGGAATTTTTAAAAAGTTTGGATTTCTAAAAAAGTTTTGATTTTCAAAAATGTCATGATTTTTGAAAAGTTGCAATTTTTGAAAAAGTTTTGGATTTTCAAAAAATTTATAATTTTCAAAATTTTAAAAATTTTCAAATTTCAAAACTTGAAAAGTTTAAACTTTTCAAATGTTTGTTTGAAAATTTTTTTTTTCAAAATTTTTAAAATCCTTATTTTTAAAATTCAACTTTTTTAAAAAATTTTAAAAATTTTTAAAAAAAGTCTTTTTAATTTTAGATTTTCTAAAATTTTGGATTTTTGAAAAATGTCATGATTTTTGAAAAAGTCATTATTTTCCAAAAAATTGTGAATTTCAAAAAATTAGGATTTTAAAAATTTGCAATTTTAGAAAAGATAGATTTCATAATTCTAAAAAGTTTGAATTTTTAAAAAAACTTTAGGGTTTTTGAAAAAGTTGAGATTTTGAAAAAATCAGGATTATGAAAAGGTTTTTTTAAATTTCAAATTTTCAAAAATTGGGATTTAGAAAAAGTCAAAAATTTTAAAAAATGAAAATTTTGAGAAAGTTGGGATTTTTAAAAAATCAAGATTTTTTTCAAAAGGTGCAATTTTCAAAAAGTAAGTCAAAATTACAAAACCCAATTTTTTTTTCCTAAATTTTTAAATCCCAACTTTTTGAAATCCTTTTTTTAAAAAAACCCCAAACATCCTAAACAAAAAACCAAATCCCTAAATCCTAAAAATATATTGAACCAAAAAACTTTTTAACAAAACCTAATCTTTTTCAAAATTAAAATAAACCCTTAAACTTTTAAACCATAAACCCAAATCCTAAACCTAAATCCTAAAAAATCCTAAACCCTAAACCTAAAAACCCCCAAACCCTTAACCCTAAAACCTAAAACCTTAAACTAAACCCTAAACCCTAAACCCTAAAAACCTAAAACCCTAAATCCTTAAATCTAAAACCTAAACCCTAAACCTAAACCTTAAAAACCCTAAACCTTTAGCCCTAAACCCTAAACCCTAAACCCTAAACCTTTAACCTACATAAACTAAAGCCTAAAAACCCTAAACCTCAACCCAAACCCTAAAACCTTTAACCTAAACCTAGCCATGGAAAAATCTCAACCATAAATATTGAACCTACAAACCCTAAACCCTAACCCCTAACCCTAAACCAAAAAAAATCCCTATAACCTAAAACCCTAAACCTTAAACTCCAATTAAACCTAAACCCTAAATGCTAAAACCTAAACCTAAATAATAAACGCTAAAAACCAAACCCTAAATCTAAATCTAAATTTTCCTAAACCCTCAAAACTTTCTAAACTAAATAAAACCTAAAAAAACCTTAAACCCTTAAAACCCTAAAACCTTAAACCCTAAAACCTAAACCTAAACACTAAAAACCTAAACCCTAAACCCTAAACCTGAAAACCTAAAACTAAACCTTGAAAAAACCCTAAAACCCTAAACCCTAAACCCTAAACCTAAACCTAAAAACCCTAAACAAACATAAATCTTTAGCCCAAAAACTAAACCCTAAACACTAAATTCTAAAAATCCTAGCCTTAAACCCTCAACCTAGAAACCTTAAAATACTTACATTTTTGGAAAAAGTTGGTATTTTGAAAAACTTGGGATTTTCAAAAAGTCAAGATTTTGAAAAAAAAGGGATTTTTTCAAAAACTTTTTTAAAAAAGTCAAAATTTTTGAAAAAGTCAAAAAAATTGTTTTTTGAAAAATTTAAATTTTAAAAAAATTGTGAAATTTTTGAAAATTTTTTGATTTTCAAAAAATGTTGGGACTTTGAAAATGTTCAAATTTTCAAAAAGTTGAACTTTTTTGAAAAATAATATTTCAAAAAATTCAATTTTTAAAAACTTTTAAATTTTAAAAAGTTAGATTTTTTGAAAATATTTTTTTTTAAAAAAATTTTGAGATTTTTCAAAATTTCACGATTTTGAAAAAATTTTTTTTTTTAAAAAGTCATGATTTTTTAAAAAAGTCGATTTTTGAAAAGTTGAGATTTTAAAAATTCATTTTTAAAAAAATTTTTTTTTTAAATTTTGAGATTTTGAAAAAAAAAGTTTTGATTTTTGAAAAAACGTTTTTCGATTTTCAAAAAGTTGGGATTTTTTTAAAAAAGTTTTTTTTTGAAAAATTTATAATCTTTTAAAAAGTCAAATTTAAAAAAATGTAAAAAATGCGCCAAAATTAGAAGGAATTTGAAAAGGTTAGAACTTGTGCTCCGAGTGTCCGTTTGAGTTCATTTTTTTTTAAAACCACATGTTTTTTTCAAAATCTCAACTTTTTAAAAATATCAAGATTTTGAAAAAAATGTTTAGTTTGAATTGAAATAATTTTGATTTTCCAAAATTAGATTTTTTTAATATGTCACGATTTTTGAAAAGTCATTATTTTCAAAAAGTTTGTGAATTTCAAAAAAATTTAATGGGATTTTAAAAATTTTCAATTTTTTTAAAAGAAGAATTTTTTCATAATTCTAAAAAAAATTTGAATTTAAAAAATTTAAAAATTTTTTTTTAAAAAGTACAAATTTTCAAAAAATTCAAGATTTTCATGAAAAGTTTGGATTTCGAAACAAAAATTGGGATTTCAAAAAAGTCATGATTTTGAAAAAGCCATGAATTTTGAAAAAGTTGGATTTTCAAAAAAAAATTTTTTAAAAAAAGTTTTGTGCATTTTTCAAAAGTAAGTCAAAATTAAAAAAAGTCAAGATTTTTAAAAATCCCAAATTTTTTGAAAATCCTATTTTTTTTTAAAAAATCCTAATATTTTAAAAATCTTAACTTTTTCAAAATTCCAAAAAAGTTATTTTTAAATCTTGAATTTTTTCAAAAATTACAATTTTTTTAAAAATCATGAATTTCTAAAATTTAAAAAAATTTCAAATTTTTTTAAATTCATGACTTTAAAAATTTTTTTTAAACTCAACTTTTTCAAAAAATCTGAATCGAAATAAAGTTTAGCCATTTTGGGAAAAAGCCCAGATTTTTAAAATCCAATAATATAAAAAATTTCTAAACCTTTAAAACAAAATTCCTAGTTTTAAAAAAGGAGTATGTCTTGCTATTGTGCCTTTTTGAAAAAGTTCCACATCTTTTTTTCTTTTGGAAAATTTGATTTCACAATAATTTGAATGAACTATCAAAATGTAAAAAATTTTAGCCTTTAAAAAGTTTTTTTTTAAAAAACGATTATTTTTAAAAAAATTAAATTTTACCACTAAAAAGAGCTTTTTAAAAAAATAATTCCTAAAAAAAGGAAGGAGGCCCTTTAAAAATAAACCTAACCTAAAAAAAAAACTTTGAAAAAAAACTTTTCAAAAATATAGACATTTTAAAAAAAATTTTTTAAAACTTTTCAAAAATTTAAACTTTTTAAATCCTAAACTGATTTTTAAAAATCCTCAAAATTTTTTGAAATCGTGACTTTTTCAAAATTATAACGACCCCTAAACCTAAACCCTAAAACTTGAAACCTAAACATAAACACTAAACCCTAAATGCCAAAATTTTAAAAAATCAATTTTTGAAAAAGCCAAAACCCTAAATCCTAAACACTAAGCCCAAAACCCTAAATCCTTAACCATAAACCATAAACCCTTAATATAAAAATTCCTAAACCCTAAACCCTAAACCAAAAAAACATATAAATCTAGATCCCTAAATCCTAAAAACCTAAAAACTCTAAACCCCAAACCTTAAACCATAAACCCTAAATCTTGATCCCTAGAGATAAATTTTGAAAACCTAAACTTTAAACCCTAAACCTTAAACCTAAACCTAAACTAAACCCCTAAACCAAACCTTAAACCCTAAACCCTAAACCCAAACCTAAAAACTATACCTTAAACCAAAACCTAAATAAAAACCTAAACCTTTAAAAAAATACCTAAAAAATAAAATCTAAACCCAAAAACCTCGAACCTTAAACCCCGAATAAACCCCAAACCTAAACCTAAAACCTAAACCCCAAAACCCTAAACCCTAAACCCTAAAAAACCTAAAACCTTAAACCCCAAACCCTAAACCTAAAAACCCTAACCCTAAACCCTTTGCCCTTAAAACCCTTAACCCTAATCCCTAAACCCTAAACCCTAAAACCCCTAACCCCAAATCCCCTAAACCAAAACCTAAACCCTAAACACTAAACCTAAAATAAGCCCTAAAAACCCTTAACCTAAAAAAAACCTTAAAAATAGTTAGATTTTGAAAAAGTTTGTATTTTGAAAAAGCTTTTTTGAAATTTTTTTAAAATTTAGATTTTTCAAAACTTGAGATTTTAAAAAAGTCACGACTTTTGAAAAATTACAATTTTAAACAAAGTTGTTATTTTTGAAAACATCAAGATTTAAAAAATGTTGGGACTTTGAAAATGTTCAAATTTTCAAACAAGTTGGGGTTTTTGAAAAAAATAAATATTTCCTAAAAAAGTCAAGATTTTTGAAAAGTTGGATTTTTGAAAGAGTTGGGCATTTTGCATTTTTTAAGAGTCGAGATTTTTAAAAGTCTGGATTTTCAAAAAGTTAATATTTTTGTAAAAAATTTTGACATTTTGAAAAAGTTTTAAAATGATTTTTTAAAAGTTGAGATTTTAAAAAATTTGAGATTTTCCAAAAAGTCATGATTTTGTAAAAGTGATGATTTTAAAAAGTCTAGATTTTCAAAAAAAGTCAAGATTTTGGAAAATGTTGGGATTTTTAAAACGTCAAGATTTTTTGAAAAAGTCACTATTTTTAAAAAGTCTTTTTTGAAAAAAGTTCAATTTTAAATATTTGTGATTTTTGAAAAAATATAATTTTTTTAAAAAAGTAAGGATTTTCAAAAAAGTCAAAAATTTTTGATAAATTTGAGATTTTAAAAATTCAAGAATTTTTAAAAAGTTGGGATTTTTAAAAAGTTTTGATTTTTGAAAACGTTATGATTTTTGAAATAGTTGCGATTTTCAAAAAAATTGGGATTTTTGAAAAATTATAATCTCAAAAGAGTCAAGATTTCAAAAATGTAGTGATGTGCCAAAATTAGAAGGAACTTGAAAGGTCATAACTTGTGCTCTGGTGTCCATTTGAGTCCATTTTTTTTTTAAACCACATGTTTCAAAAATCTCAACTTTTTTTAAAATATCAAGATTTTCAAAAAAAAGTCAGGAGTTTGAATAATTTAGATTTTCTAAAAATTCTAGATTTTTGAATATGTCATGATTTTTTTAAAAGTCATTATTTTCAAAAAAGTTGTGAATTTCAAAAAAATTAGGATTTTAAAGAATTTGCAATTTTAGAAAAATAGAATTTCATAATTCTAAAAAAGTTTGAATTTAAAATTTTTTAGGGTTTTTGAAAAAGTTGAGATTTTCAAAAAAGTCAGATTATGAAAAAGGTTGGGATTTTGAACAAAAATTGGATTTCAAAAAAAGTCATGATTTTGAAAAAAGCCAAGAATTTTGAGAAAGTTGGGATTTTCAAAAAGACAAGATTTTGAAAAAAGGTGCAATTTTCAAATAAGTCGGGAATTAAAAAATTGAAGAGATTTTTAAATCCCAATATTTTTAATATCCTAATTTTTTTAAAATCCTAACATTTTCAAAATCTTTATTTTTTCAAAATTCCAACTTTTTATAAAATCATGACTTTTTTGAAAATTAAAAAAATTTTTTTAAAAAAATCACGAGTTTTTAAAAATTGTGAACTTTTTAAATTCATGACTTTATCACTTTCAAAATCTTTTAAAATATAGACTTTTTGAAAATCATGACTTTTTTTAAAAATCCTAACTGTTTCAAAATCAGGATATTTTTAAATCGTGACTTTTTCAAAATTGTGACCCCTAAACCCTAAAACCCTAAAACCTAAAAAACCTAAACAAAAACTAAAAACCCTAAACCCCAAAATCCTAAACACTAAACCCAAAACCTAAACCTAAACCCTAAATCCATAAACCCTAAAACCTAAACCCATAAACCATAAAAAACCTAAACCTAAACACTAAACCTAAACCATAAAAAAAAAAACCAAATCCCTAAACCTAAAACCTAAACCTAAACCCTAAACCCCAAACCAAAACCCTAAACCCTAAACTCCTAAACCTAAATAAACCCTAAACCCTAAACCCTAAACCTAAAACCTAAAACCTTAACCCTAAACCCTAAACCTAAACCTAAACCTAAAACCCTAAAACTCAAAACCTAAACCTAAAGTTTTCCAGTAAACCTAAATAAAAAAAACCCTAAATCTAAAACCCTAAACCAAACCCTAAAAATTAAAACCCTAAAATCCTACCCTAAACCTAAACCCTAAACCTAAACCAAAACCTCTAAACCTAAACCCTAAAATCAAATTCCCTAAACCTTAAAACCTTCAACCCTAAACCTAAAACCCTAAACCTAAAAACCTTAAACCCTAAACCCTAAACCTAAACCTAAACCCTAAACCCCTAAACCCTAAACCCTAAAAACCTAAAAAAAACCTAAACCCTAAACCCTAAATCCTAAACCCCTAAACCCTCAACCTAGAAACCTTAAAATAAGTTAGATTTGGAAAAAGTTGGTATTTTGAAAAACTTGGGATTTTGAAAAAGTTAAGATTTTAAGAAAAAAATTTTTGAAAAAGTTGAAGATTTTCAAAAACTTGAGATTTTTTTTTAAAAGTCACAACTTTTAAAAAAGTTACAATTTTAAAAAAGTTGTTATTTTTTAAAACATCAGGATTTTAAAAATGTTGGGACTAAAAAATGTTCATATTTTTCAAAAAGTTGGGGTTTTTTTGAAATGAATATTTTGAAAAAAGTCAAGATTTTTGAAAAAGTTGGGATTTTCAAAGAGATGAGGTTTCAAAGATTTTTTTGAAGAGTCAAGAATTTTTTAAAAGTCTGAATTTTTGAAAAAAAAATTTTTTAAAAAAATTGACATTTTCAAAAAAAATGATTTTTTGAAAAGATGGGATTTTTAAAAATTTAAGATTTTTAAAAAAGTCGTGATTTTGTAAAAAGTTAAGATTTTCAAAAAAGTCAAGATTTTTTTGAAAATGTCAAATTTTTTTTTTGAAAAAATCAAGATTTTTAAAATTTTGATTTTTTAAAAAAGTCAATTTTTTAAAAAGTCAAGATTTTTAAAAAGTTTGATATTTTTAAAAAAATTTTAAAAATAATTTTTTAAAAAAATTTTTAAAAAAATTTTTGATTTTTTTAAAAGTTGAGATTTTAAAAATTTAAGAATTTTTTAAAAGTTGGGATTTCTAAAAAAGTTTTATTTTCAAAATTCATGATTTTTAAAAGTTGATTTTTTAAAAATTTGGGATTTTCAAAAATTTATAATTTAAAAAAGTCAAGATTTCAAAAAAATGTAGTGATGCGCCAAAATTAGCAGAAATTTGAAAAGGTCATAACTTTTGCTCCAGTGTGTTTTTGAGTCCGTTTTTTTTTAAAAAAAATGACATTTTCAAAAATCTCAACTTTTTTTAAAAAAATAAGGATTTTCAAAAAAAAGTTAGGAGTTTGAATAATTTAAATTTTCCAAAAATTATGATTTTTTAATATGTCGTTATTTTTTAAAAAGTCATTATTTTCCAAAAAGTTGTGAATTTCAAAAAATAGGATTTTAAAGAATTTGAATTTTAAAAAAGATAGAATTTCATAATTCTAAAAAAATTTTGAAAATTTCAAAAATTTAGAATTTTTTGAAAAAAGTTTGAGATTTTCAAAAAATCAAATTTTGAAAAAGTTGGGATTTTCAAAAAAATTTTTGAAAAATTTTGAAAAAAAAATCGGGATTTTTTGAAAAAAGTCATTTTTGAAAAAAAAAAATTTTGAAAAAGTTGGGATTTTCAAAAAAAAAGATTTTGAAAAAAGGTGAATTTTTTTAATAAATTAAGAATTACAAAACTTTTTAAAAAGATTTTTTAAAATTTAAACTTTTTAAATAACCTTTTTTTTAAAAAACATTTTTAAAATCTTTTTTTTTTTTAAAATTTTTTTTTAAAATCCTAAATTTTAAAATCCTAAAAAATTAAACCTTTAAAAATCCAAATTTTTAAAAATTGTTAAACTTTTTTTCATACCTAAACCCTTTTAAAATCTTTGAAAATAAACCTTTTTAAAATCCTAATTTTTAAAAACTAAAATCCATTTTGAAAATCCCTAAACCTTAAATCATAAAAAATCTAAAACCCTAAAAAAACCCTAAACCTTAAAAACCTAAACCTAAACCCCTAAACCCTAAACCCTAAAAACCCTAAAACCCTAAAACCTAAACCCTAAACCTAAAACCTAAACCCTAAAAACCCTAAATCTAAGTAAACCCCCTAAAAAAACCTAACCCTAAACCCTAAACCCTTGAAACCCTAAAAACCCTAAACCTAAACCCTAAACCTAAACCTAAACCCTAAACCCTAAACCTAAACTAAACCCTAAAACTCATAAACCCAAAACCTAAACCCTAAACCATTAAACCCTAAACCATGAACCTAAACCCTAAACCTAAACCCTAAACCCCTAAACCCTACCTAAACCTAACCCTAAACCCTAAACCCTAAACCCTATACCCTAAAACCCTAAACCTTAAGCTCTAAACTCCTAAACCCTAAATTTTGAGTCTAAAACCCTAAAACCCTAAATCTAAAAATCCTAAATACTAAATTTCAATCGTAAACCATAAAGCTATAAAAACCCTAAATGAAAAACAAAAACCTCAAACCATAAAACCTAAACCCCAAAAAAACCTAAACCTAAACCCTAAAAACCCTAAACCCTAAAATCCCTAAACCCTAAACCCTAAACCTTCATAAACCCAAAAATTTAGAAACCCTAAACTCCTAAACCCTAAACCCCATTCAAAACCCTGAACCCTAAGTCCCTAAACCCTAAACCCTAAACCTAACTAAACTAAACCCTAAACCCTAAACCTAAACCCTAAATCCCTAAACCTAAACCCTAACCTAAACCTTAAAATAGTTAAATTTTTGAAAAAGTTGGTATTTTGAAAAAAATTGGGATTTTTAAAAAAGTCAAGATTTTTTAAAAAAGTTGGGATTTTTTAAAAGTTAAGATTTTCAAAAAACTTGAGATTTTCAAAAAAGTTATGACTTTTGAAAAAGTTGTAATTTTAAAAAAGTTTCATTATTTTTGAAAAAATCAAGATTTTTAAAAAATGTTGGGACTTTGAAAAAAATTAGATTTTTTTAAACAAGTTGGGGTTTTTTTAGAAAAATGAATATTTTTTTGAAAAGTTAGGATTTTTTAAAAACTTTGACATTTTTTAAAAGTTAGCATTTTTGAAAATTTGAATTTTTAAAAAAGTTTTGAGATTTTCAAAAATTTTTTAAAAAATTTAGATTTTTAAAAAAAGTTGAAGATTTTTGAAAAAATTCAAATTTTTTTTTTGAAAAAGATTTTTTGAAAATAAAATTTTTTAAAAAAGTTAAGATTTTGGAAAATGTTGGGATTTTTAAAAAAATCAAGATTTTTTAAAAAAGTCAAATTTTTAAAATGTGTCAGATTTTTTAAAAAGTCAAGATTTTTAATAAAATTTTGAAAAAGTTAATTTTTTCAAAAAAATTTAATTTTTTAAAAACATTTTTAAAAATTTTTTTAAAAAAGATTTTTTAAAAGTTTTTTTTTTAAAGTTATTTGATTTTTTTAAAAATTTTTGAAAATTTTTTTAAAAGTTCAATTTGATTTTTAAAAAAATTGGGATTTTTTTGAAAAAAAAATTTTCAAAAAATCAAATTTTTGAAAAAATTAGTGATTTTCAAAATTAAAATTTTGAAAAGGTCATAAAAAAAGTTTGTTCTCAAAAAATTTTTTGAGTCCATTTTTTTTTTAAACCACATGTTTCAAAATCCCAACTTTTTTTAAATATTAGGATTTTCAAAAAAAAAAAGTCAGAGTTTGAATAATTTAGATTTTCCAAAATTCTGTGATTTTTTAATATGTCATGATTTTTTTTTAAAAAGTTTTATTTTCCAAAAAAGTTGTGAATTTCAAAAATTTAGGATTTTAAAAATTTGTAATTTTAGAAAAAGATAGAATTTCATAATTCTAAAAAAAAAAGTCAAATTTCAAAAATTTTTTAGAATTTTTGAAAAAGTTGAGAAAAGTTTTTCAAAAAAGTTTAGGATTATGAAAAAAAATTGGGATTTCAAAAAAAATTTTTCAAAAAAAATTTTTTTGAAAACAAGAAAAATTTTGAAAAGTTTGATTTTCAAAAAGACAAGATTTTGAAAAAAGGTGCAATTTTTTTAAAGTCAGAATTACAAAACTTTGAAGAGATTTTTAAAATCCCAACTTTTTTAATATCCTAAATTTTTTAAATCCTAACATTTTAAAAATCTTTACTTTTTCAAAATTTTTTTTTTAAAATCATGAAATTTTTCAAAATTGAGATTTTTTTAAAATTCATGAAAATTTTTAAAAAAAATTTTAAAGCCTTTTTTTTTTCAAAAATTTCAAACTTTTTAAAATAAAAATTTTTAAAATCCTTTAGATATCCTAAAAAACTAAGAAATTTAAAAATCCCTAAATCGAAATCAAAAAAAAACCAAAAAAATCTTAACATTGAAAACCCTAAAACCCTAAAATAAACCCTTAAATCAAAAAAAACCCAAAACCCTAAAAATCTAAATCATAAAACCTAAACCTAAAAACTAAACCAAACATAAACCATAAACCCTAAAACCTTTATCCTAAACCTCAAAACCCTAAATCCTAAACCCTAAAAACCCTAAAAAACCTAAACCTAAAACCTAAACCTAAACCCTAAACCCATAAACCCTAAACCTAAACCCTAAAACCCTAAACCCTAAACCCTAAAGCCTAAACCCTAAACCTAACCTAAACCCTAAACCCTAAACCTTAAACCATAAGCCATTTTTAAAACCCTAAACCCTAAACCCTAAACCCTAAACCCTAAACCTTTAAACTAAACCTAAACCCTAAACCCTAAACTAAAAACCCAAACCCTCGAACCCGAGCCAAACCCTCAAACCATGAACTTTAAACCTAAACCTAAACCTTGACCCCTATGCCCAAACCCTAAAACTAGACCTATACCCTAAAACCTAAACCTTAAGCTCTAAACCCTAACTCCTAAACCCTAAATTTTAAATCCTAAAACCTAAAAACCCTAAATCCTAAACCCTAAAAAACCTAAAACCTAAACTAAACCCTAAATTTAAACCAAAGCCTAAAAAATCTAAACCTAAAAACCTAAAAAAAACCTAAAACCCTAAACCCTAAACCTAAACCCTAAACCCTAAAAACTAAACCCTAAAACCTAAACCCTAAAATTTTAAAACCCTAAAACCTAAACCCTAAAACCTAAAACCCTAAAAAAAAACCTTAAAAACTTAAACCTTGAAAAAACTAAACCTTTTCCCTAAAACCTGAACCCTTAAAAAAAATTTTTTTAAAAAACCCTTTAAAAAACCTTATTTTCAAAAAAAGTAAATTTTAAAAAAAACCAAATTTTTTAAAACCCCAAATTTTAAAAATAAATCCTAAAATTTTAAAATTTTGAAACCCTTTGAAAATTTTAACCCTTTAACCTTAAAAAAAAATAAAATAGTTTTATTTTAAAAAAATTGGTATTTTTGAAAAAAATTGGGATTTTCAAAAAAAAGATTTTTTAAAAAGTTTGAGATTTTTCAAAAAAGTCTTTGAAAACTTGAAAAAGATTTTTTAAAAAATTACAATTTTGAAAAAGGTTAAATTTTTTAAAAAAGTTAAAATTTTTTAAAAAATCAATATTTTAAAAATGTTGGGATTTTTTAAAAAATGTTAAATTTTTTAAAAAAGTTAGGGTTTTCAAAAAAAAATGAATATTTTGAAAAAAATCCAGATTTTTTAAAAATTTAGATTTTTTTAAAGTTGAAAATTTTCGTCAAATTTTTTAAAAATCGATTTTTAAAAATTTTTGATTTTTGAAAAAAGTTTTAAATTTTCAAAAAAAGTTAGGATTTTTGAAAAGATTAGAAAAAAAAGTTTTTTAAAAATTTTTTTTCAAAAAGTTCTAATTTTGAAAATTTTAAATTTTGAAATTTTTTTTTAAAAAAGTATTTTTTCAAAAAAGTCCAGATTTTTGAAAAATGTTGATTTTTAAAACATCAAGATTTTTGAAAAAATTTCAATATTTTTGAATAAAAAATTGATTTTTTCAAAAAGTCCTTAAAAATTTTTTTTTTTTTTTTTTAAAAAAAGTTAATTTTTAAAAAGTTAAGGATTTTAAAAAAAGTCAAGATTTTTTAAAAATTTAGATTTTTTTAATTTCCTTGATTTTTTAAAAATTTTTTTCAACATTTTTTAAAAATTTAATTTTTCAAAATTCCAACCTTTTCAAAAAATTGAACTTTTTTTTAAAAATTTTAAAATTTTTTTTAAAAAATTGAGAATTTTTTAAAAAAATTTTAAACTTTTTTCAAAAATTCATGAATTTTAAAAATTTAATTTTCAAAAATTTTTTTTGAAAATCATTTTTTTCAAATTTGAAATCCTAAATTTTTAAAACCAAGATTTTTTAAATCGTTAACATTTTTTTAAAATCATTAACCCCTAAAATTAAAAAAAATAAACCCTAAAACCTAAAAATTTAAAATTAAAAATTTTAAGTTTAAAATTAAACCCTAAAAAACATCCTAAAAACTAAAAAAAATTTAAATCCTAAAAAATTTGATAAACCATAAACCCTTAAATTTTCAAAATCTTAAACCATAAACCCTAAACATTTTAAAAAACCCTAAACCCAAAAATCCAAATCCCAAAAAACAAAAAACCTTTAAATCCTAACTTTTAAACCCCAAACCTTAAAACCCTAAACCATAAACTTAAAAAAGCCTAAGCCCTAAACCTAAACCCTAAACCCTAAAACCTAAACCCTAAACCCAAATCTAAACCTAAACCCCAAAATCACCCCCGAACCCTTAAACCAAAACCCTAAACCCTAAAACCTAAAAAACCCTAAACCCTAAACCCTAAACCTTGAAAACCTGAAAAGCCAAAAAACCTAAACCCTAAACCTAAACCTAAACCCTAAACCCTAAACCTAAACCCTAAACCCTCAAACCATAAACCTTGAAACAAACCTAAACCATAAACCTCAAAATGAAACCTAAACCCTAAACCCTAACCTAAAACCTAAACCCTAACCCCTAAACCCTAAACCTTAAAAATGAGCCCTAAGCAAACCCTAAACCTAAACCCTAAGCCTAAACCTTAAACCCTAAACCTAAACTCCTAAACCCTAAAGTTTGATTCTTAAACCCTAAAACCCTAAAATCATAAACCCTAAAGCCCTAAACCCTAAACTAAAATAAAACCCTAAACCCTAAAAAAAAAACCAAACCCTAAAACCCTAAACCTAAACCCTAAATCCTAAACCCTAAACCCCAAAACCCTAAACCCTAAACCTAAAAACCTAAACCATAAAACCTTAAACCTTAATCCCCGAAACCTAACCTCAAACCTTGAACCTAAACCCTAAACCCTAAACCCTAAACCTTTTGAAACCCTAAAGCCCAAAAACCTAAACCTAAACCCTAAACCTAAAATCCCAAAAAACCTAAACCCCTAAACACTAAATCCCCTAAGCCCTAAACCCTCAACCTAGAAACCTTAAAATAGTTAGATTTGGAAAAATTTGGTATTTTGAAAAAATTGAGATTTTTTAAAAAATCAAGATTTTTTGAAAAAGTCAAGATTTTAAAAAACTTGAGATTTTCAAAAAGTCACGACTTTTGAAAAAGTTGCAATTTTAAACAAAGTTGTTATTTTTGAAAACATCAAGATTTAAAAAATGTTTGGGACTTTGAAAATGTTCATATTTTCAAAAAAGTTGGGGTTTTTAAAAAAAAATGAATATTTTGAAAAGTCAAGATTTTTGAAAAGTTGGGATTTTTTAAAAAGTTGGGATTTTTGAAAAAGTCATTTTTTTGAAAGTCGGGATTTTTTAAAAAGTCAGATTTTTTTAAAAAACAAGATTTTTGAAAAAATCTTGATTTTTTAAAAAAAGATTTTTAAAAAAAGTCATTTTTTGAAAAAATTTTCAAAAAAGTCAATTTTTTTAAAAATTTGAAGATTTTTAAAAAAGTCAAGATTTTTAAAAATTTGGATTTTTGAAAAAATCAAGATTTTTTAAAAAGTCAATTTTTAAAAAAGTCAAAAATTTTTAAAATTTAGGATTTTTTTAAAATTTGTTATTTTTAAAATTTGATTTTTTTAAAAAGTTTTATTTTTTAAAAAAAAGATTTTTAAAAAAAGGATTTTAAAAATCATTTTTTATAAAGTTGAGATTTTAGAAAATTTAAGGAATTTTTTAAAAAGTTTTTAAAAAGGATTTCTAAAAAAAATTTGATTTTTGAAAAAATGTCATTTTTAAAAAAGTTTTTTTTTTAAATAGTTGTGATTTTTGAAAAAGTTTGGATTTTTGAAAAAGTTATAATCTCAAAAAATTCAAGATTTACAAAATGTAGTGATTCACCAAAATTAGCAGGAACTTGAAAAGTCATAACTTGTGCTCCATGTGTCCATGTTTGATTGAGTTCATTTTTTTTTAAACCAAATGTTTCAAAAATCTCAATTTTTTTAAAATATCAGGATTTTAAAAAAAAAATCAGGAGTTTGAATAATTTAGATTTTCCAAAAATTCTGGATTTTTTATATGTCATGATTTTTGAAAAAGTCATTATTTTCCAAAAAGTTGTGAATTTCAAAAATTAGGATTTTAAAGAATTTGTAATTTTAGAAAAAGATAGAATTTCATAATTCTAAAAAAGTTTGAATTTCAAAAAAATTTAGAGTTTTTGAAAAGTTGAGATTTTAAAAAAGTCAAGATTATGAAAAGGTTGGGATTTCAAACAAAAATTTGGATTTCAAAAAAGTCGTGATTTTGAAAAAGCCAAGAATTTTAAAAAGTTGGGATTTTCAAAAAAAACAAGATTTTGAAAAAAGGTGTAATTTTAAAATAAGTCAAGAATTACAAAAAATTCAAAGATTTTTAAACCCCAAATTTTTTTAATATCCTAATTTTTTTTAAAATCCTAAAATTTTAAAAATCTTTACTTTTTCAAAATTCCAACTTTTTATAAATCATGACTTTTTTGAAAATTATGAATTTTTAAAAATCATCGACTTTTTTAAAATTTTTTTTTAAAATTTATGAAAAATTTTAAAATCTTTTTATAAACCAAAAATCAAAACTTTTTTCAAAATCTAACTTTTTGAAAATAAACCCTAAACCCTTTTGAACCTGACTTTTTCCCTAAAAAAACCTAAACTAAAACCCTAAAATCCTAAACCCTAAACCTAAAACCCTAAAATAAACCTAAAACCCTAAACCCTAAAAAACCCTAAAAACCCTAAACTCTAAAAACCCCATAAACCCTAAACCCTAAACCTAAAATCCCAAAACTTAAACCCCAAAACCTAAAAAAAAAAATAAACCCTCCCTAAAAACCAAAAACCCTAAATAAACCCTAAACCCTAAACCATAAAAAAAACCCTAAAACCTAAAAAACCTAAACCTAAACCCTAAACCCTAAACCCCAAAACCTAAACCTAAAAATGAAACCCCCCAAACCCTTAACCTTAAAACCTAAACCCTAAAACCCTAAACCCTCCCTAAACCCTAAACCCTAAACTTTTAACCCCTAAAAAAAAACCTAAACCCTAAACCCTAAAAAACCTAGAAATCTTAAAATAGTTAGATTTGGGGAAAATTTGTAAACCCAAAAAAATTGGATTTTAAAAAAAATCAAAACCTTAAAAAACTTGAGATTTTAAAAAAACTTGAGATTTTCAAAAAAGTCACGACTTTTGAAAAGTTTAAATTTTAAACAAAGTTTTATTTTTGAAAACATAAGATTTAAAAAAAAATTAGGACTTTTGAAAACCTCAAACTTTAAACAAAAAAAAACCTAAAACCCTAAACTTTTCCTAAATTTTCGAAAAAATGATTTTTAAAAAGTCAAATTTTGAAAAGTTGGATTTTAAAAAAAGTTGGGGTTTTTTAAAATTTAGATTTTTGAAGAGTCAAATTTTTTTGAAAAAGTCAAATTTTTGAAAAGTCTAAATTTTTTGAAAAAGTCAAGATTTTTGAAAAAGTTAAGAATTTTTTCAAAAAAATGTTAAGATTTTTGAAAAGATTTGAAATTTTAAAAAAAAGTTGAGATTTTCAAAAAGTCGTGAAGATTTTTTGAAAAAGTCAAGATTTTTTTTTAAAAAAAGGAATTTTTAAAAAGTCAAGATTTTTGGAAAATGTTGGGATTTTTAAAAAAAAAATTGAGATTTTTGAAAAAAGTTAAAAGTCAAATTTTTTTAAAAGTCAGATATTTGAAAAAGTCCCGATTTTTAATATTTGTGATTTTTGAAAAAAAAAAATTTTTTAAAAAGTAAGGATTTTCAAAAAAGTCGGCATTTTTTGATAAAGTTGAGATTTTAGAAAATTCAAAATTTTTAAAAAGTTGGGATTTTTTAAAAAGTTTTGATTTTTAAAATTCGCATTTTTTTGAAATAGTTTTTTTTTTAAAAAAGTTGATTTTTGAAAAAAGTTATAATTCAAAAAGTCAAGATTTCAAAAATGTAGTGATGCAAAAAAATTAGCAGAACTTGAAAAGTCATCATAACTTGTGCTCTAGGTGTTTTTGAGTCCATTTTTTTTTAAACCAATGTTTTTAAAATCAAATTTTTTAAAAATATCAAATTTTTTAAAAAGTATCAGGATTTTGAATAAAATTTTCCTGAAAATTTGAAATTTTTTGATATGTGATTTTTTTTAAAAGTCATTTTTTCCAAAAGTTGTGAATTTCAAAAATTTAGGATTTTAAAGAATTTGTAATTTTAAAATTTTTAAAAGATAGAATTTCATAATTCTAAAAAAAATTGAATTTTTAAAAAAATTTAGGGTTTTTTGAAAAAGTTGAATTTTTAAAAAGTTAGGATTATGAAAAGTTGGGATTTCAAATAAAAATTGGGATTTTCAAAAAAATTGATTTTCAAAAGCCAAAATTTTGAGAAAGTTAATTTTTTTCAAAAAAATAAAGATTTTGAAAAAAGGTGTAATTTTCAAATAAGTTAAAGAAATTACAAAAAAAAAAGATTTTTTTAAATCCCAAATTTTTTGAATATCCTAATTTTTTTAAAAATCCTAACATTTTTTAAAAATCTTTACTTTTTCAAAATTCAACTTTTTATAAAATCATGACTTTTTCAAAAATTACGAATTTTTAAAAAATCATGAGTTTTTTAAAAATTGTGAACTTTTTAAATTCATGACTTTATCACTTTCAAAATATTTGAAAATACAGACTTTTTTAAAATCATGAATTTTTTTGAAATCCTAACTATTTCAAAATCGGGATATTTTTGAAATCGTGACTTTTTAAAATCAAACCCTAAACCCTAAAACCTTAAACCTAAATCCTAAACCCTAAACCCTAAAAAAAATCCTAAACCCTAAACCCAAAACATAAACCTAAACCATAAAAAACCTAAAAATCTAAATCCTAAACTATAAATTAACACCAAAACCTAAAAAACCCCTAAACCCAAACCTAAACCTAAACCTAAAACCTAAACCTAAACCTAAAACCTAAACCTAAACCCTAAACCCTAAAAACCCTAAACCCTAAAAAATAAAACTAAACCCTAAAAACCCTAAACCCTAAAATTAAACCCTAAACCTAAATACTAAACCCCTAAGCCTTAAAAAAACCCTAAACCCTAAACCCTAAAACCTTATGCCTAAACCCTAAACCCTAAACCCTAAACCCTAAACCTTAAACCCTAAACCTAAACCTAAACCAAACCTAAACCTAAACCTAAAACTAAACCCTAACCCCCCTAAACCCTAAACCCTAACCCTAAAATTATAAACCCTAAACCTAAACCTAAACCTAAACTAAAAACCTAAACCCTAAATAACTAAACCCTAAATGCCCTAAAACCTAAATAAAAATCCTAAACCTAAACTAAACCATAAAACCCTAAACCCTAAAAAAAACTCAAACCCTAAAAATTAAACCCTTTAAACCCCAAACCTAAAAACTAACCCTAAATCCTAAAAAAAATAAACCTAAAACCTAAAAAAACCCTAAACCTAAAACCTAAAAACCAATCCTAAACTAATCCCAAAAACCTAAAAACCCTTGAACCCTAAACCCCAAGCCCTAAAATCCCTAAACCCTAACCCTTAAACCAAAACCCTAAATCTTGAAAAAACTTAAATCCTAAACCTAAATCCTAATCTCCTAAATCCTAAACCCTCAACCTAAAACCTTAAAAAAGATTTTGGATTTTGAAAAATTTGGTATTTTTGAAAAACTTGGGATTTTTTGAAAAATTAAAATTTTTTTTTAAAAAGTCAAGATTTTAAAAACTTGAGATTTTAAAAAAGTCATGACTTTTGAAAAAAGTTGCAATTTTAAACAAAGTTGTTAAAAAAGTTTTTTTAAAATTTTATTTTTAAGATTTTTAAAAATGTTGGGACTTTGAAAATGTTTTCAAAATTTTTCAAACAAGTTGGGGTTTTTTTGAAAAATTAATATTTTTTGAAAAAGTCAATTTTTGATTTTTGAAAAGTTTTTTAAAAGTTTGAATTTTGAATTTTTGAAAAGTCTTTTTTTTAAAAAGATCGATTTTTGAAAAAATCAATTTTTGAAAAAGATTTTTAAAATTTTTTTTTAAAAAAGTTGATTTTCAAAAAAGTTAGATTTTTTGAAAAGTGGGATTTTGAAAAAAATTTTTCAAAAAGTTTCAGATTTTCAAAAAAGTCAAGATTTTGTAAAAGTGAAGATTTTCAAAAAATTTGCAAGATTTTTTAAAATGTTGGGATTTTGAAAAAATAAATTTTTTGATAAAATTTGAAAAAAAGTCCTGATTTTTAATATTTTCCATTTTTTAAAAAATTATTTTTTAAAAAAGTAAGGATTTTCAAAAAAGTCTGCATTTTTGATAAATTTGAGATTTTAGAAAATTCAGAAATTTTTAAAAAGTTGGGATTTTTTAAAAAATTTTTTAAATTTGATTTTTTAAAAATTGTGATTTTTTAAAAAGTTGGGATTTTTGAAAAAGTTATAATTTTTTGAAAAAGTTGGGATTTCAAAAAATGTAGTGATTTAAAAATTAAATAAATTCAAAAAAAAGTCATAACTTTGCCAAAATTCAATTTTGAGTCCAAAATTTTTTTTTAAATGTTTTTAAAAATCTCAACTTTTTTAAAATATCAAGAATTTTCAAAAAAAAGTCAAAGTTTGAATAATTTATATTTTCCAGAAATTATTCTAAATTTTAGAATATGTCATGATTTTTGAAAAATTCATTATTTTCCAAAAAGTTGTGAATTTAAAAAAAAAAGGATTTTAAAAATTTGCAATTTTAGAAAAAGATAAATTTCAAATTTAAAAAAATTGAATTTCAAAAAAATTTAGGGTTTTTGAAAAAGTTGAGATTTTCAAAAAAGTTAGATTATGAAAAGGTTGGGATTTCAAAAAAAATTGGGATTTCAAAAAAGTCATGATTTTGAAAAAAATTTTTTTTTGAAGTTGGGATTTTCAAAAAAGAAAAGATTTTGAAAAAAAGGTGCAATTTTCAAATAAGTCAAGAATTACAAAACTAAAGAGATTTTTAAATCCCAACTATTTTGAATATCCTAATTTTTTAAAAATCCTAACATTTTCAAAATCTTTACTTTTTCAAAATTCCAACTTTTTATAAAATACAAACTTTTTAAAAATCATGAATTTTTTTTTAAAATCATAACTTTTTAAAAAATTGTGAATTTTTAAAATTCATGAATTTTTTTCAAAATCTTTGAAAAATCTTTTTTAATCGTTAAAATCTTTTTCAAAATCATGAAACCTAAATCAAAAAATACTAAACCTAAAACCCTAAAAAAATTAAACTCTAAAAACCCCAAATCCTAAACTAAACCCAAAAACCTAAATCCTAAACCATAACCAAACCCTAAACCCTAAACCCAAAACCCTAACCTAAACCCAAAAACCCTAAACCAAAAAAAAAACCCAAATCCCTAAATTGTAAAAAACCTAAACTCTAAACACCAAACCTTAAACCATAAACCCTAAATCCTAAACCTAATCCTCGAGCCAAAACCCTAAACCTAAACCCTAAACCCTAAAAACCTAAACCCTAAAACCCCGAGCCTTCAACCCTAAACCCTAAACCCTAAAAACCCTAAAGTCTAAAGCCCCTACCTAAACCCTAAACTCAAAACCTAAACTAAACCTCCTAAACCTAAACCTGAAACCTTGAACCCTAAATTAAACCCTGATGACCCTAAACCTTTTGAAACCCTATTCCTAAACCCTAAAAAACTCTAAGCCCTATACCCTAAACCCTAAAACCTAAACCTTAAGCTCTAATTAAACTCCTAAACCCTAAATTTGAAACCTTAAACCCTAAAACCCTAAATGTTAAATCCTAAATATTAAACCATTAATTGTAAACCATGAGTCCTAAACCCCCTAAATGTAAACCTAACCCTCAACTATAAAACCTCGAAACCCTAAACCCTAAACCCTAAACATAAACCCTAAACCCTAAAACCTAAACCCTAAACTCTAAAACCTAAACCTTAAACCCTAAACCTTATCCTAAAACTTGAACCTAAACCCCAAACCCTAAACTAAGCCCTAAACCCTAAACCCCTAAACCCTAAACACTAAACCTAAACCCTAAATTCTAAATCCTTTAAACCTTAAAAAAAAACTAAAAATCTAAAAAAACATTAAAATGGTTAAAACTGGGGAAAATTTAGATTTGTGAAAAAAATTGGTATTTTGAAAAAAATTGGGATTTTCAAAAAGTCAAGATTTTTGAAAAATAAAAGGATTTTAAAAAAAAACTTGAGATTTTAAAAAAGTCACGACTTTTTTTAAAAAGTTGCAATTTTGAAAAAGTTGTTATTTTTAAAACATCAAGATTTAAAAAATGTTAGGACTTTGAAAAAATTCATATTTTCAAACAAGTTAAGGTTTTCAAAAAAAATGAATTTTTAAAAAGTCAAGATTTTTTTGAAAAGTTGATTTTTGAAAAGTTTGGATTTTCAAAAGTTTCAATTTTCAAATTTTTTGGATTTTTGAAAAGTCGAAGATTTTTCAAAAAGTCAAGATTTTTGAAAAAAAAAACATTTTAAAAAAATTTAGATTTTTTAAATTATGAGATTTTAAAAATTTTGAGATTTTCCAAAAATTCATGATTTTTTAAAAGTGAATATTTTCAAAAAGTCAAGATTTTTAAATTTAGGATTTTTAAAAAGATTTTTTAAAAATGTCAATTTTTTGAAAAGTTAAGATTTTTGAAAAAGTCAGATATTTTTGAAAAGTCCTGATTTTTAATATTTGTGATTTTTGAAAAAATATAATTTTTTTTAAAAGTAAGTAAGATTTTCAAAAAATTGGCATTTTTTTTTGATAAAGTTGAGATTTTAGAAAATTCAAGAATTTTTAAAAGTTGGGATTTATGAAAAAGTTTTGATTTTCAAAAACATCACGATTTTTGAAATAGTTACGATTTTTAAAAAATGAGATTTTCAAAAAAATTTATAATCTCAAAAAGAGTCAAGATTTAAAAAATGTAGTGATGCGCCAAAATTAGAAGGAATTTGAAAAAATCATAACTTGTGCTTCATGTGTTTGTTTGAGTCCTGTTTTTTTTTTAAACCACATGTTTCAAAAATCTCAACTTTTTTAAATATCAAGGATTTTCAAAAAAATCGGAGTTTGAATAATTTAGATTTTCTAGAAATTCTGATTTTTGAATATGTCATGATTTTTGAAAAAGTCATTATTTTCCAAAAAGTTGTGAATTTAAAAAAATATAGGATTTTAAAAAATTTGCAATTTTAGAAAAAGATAGAATTTCATAATTCTAAAAAAGTTTGAATTTCAAAAATTTTAGGGTTTTTGAAAAAGGTTGAATTTTCAAAAAATTAAATTTTTTTGAAAAGTTGGTCAAAATTGGGATTTTTTTAAAAATTTTTAAAAAGTTTTTTTAAAAAGTTTAAATTTTAAAAAATGGATTTTTAAAAAAATAAATTTTTCAAAAAAGGCCTTTTTTAAAGAATTTTTCCCAAAAAATCCTAACAATTTTCAAAAATCCAATTTTTAAAAATTTTTTAAAAAAAAATCAAACTTTTTAAAAATCGTGACTTTTTTTAAAAAATTACGAAATTTTTTAAAAATCATGAGTTTTTTAAAAATTGTGAACTTTTTAAATTCATGAATTTATCACTTTCAAAATCTTTGAAAATACAAACTTTTTTGAAAATCATGACTTTTTTGAAATCCTAACTCTTAAAATCGGGATATTTTTTTTGAAATCCCGAATTTTTCAAAATCGTGGCCCCTAAACCCTAAACCCTAAATCCTAAAACCTCAAACCCGAGTCGTAAATGCTTAACCCTAAACCCAACATCCTAAACACTAAAACCCCAAAACCTAAACTAAATCCTAAACCATAAACCCTTAACATTGAATCCTAAACCCTAAACCCTCAACCATAAACCATAAAACCAAATCTCTAAATCTTAAAACCTAAACTCTAAACCCCAAACCTTAAACCATAAACCCTAAACCCTGATCCCCAAGCCAAAGCCCTTAAACCATAAACCCTAAGCCCTTAACCCTAAACAAAACCCTAAAAACCCCAAATCCCTAAACCCTAAACCCTAAACCCTAAAATGAACCCTAAATCCTTAAATCCTAAAACCTAAACCCTAAACCCTAAACCCTATACCTTGAACCGTGATCCCTAAACCAAAACCCTAAACCCTAAACTCATAACCCCTTTTAACCCCACTATGAAACACTTAAGCCTAAACCCTAAATCCCGAAAATCCCTACACCCTAAACCCTAAACTCAAAGCCCTATACCATATAAACCCTAAAACTTAAGCTCTAATTGCTCCTAAACTTTAAAGTCTAAAATTGTAAAAAATGCTAAATCCTAAATAAACTATTACCCTCAATCGTAAAACCATTAAAAACCTAAACCTTAAATGCAAAAAAACCCTCAAAACCCTAAACCTCAAACCCCAAACTCTAAAAACCTTGAGCCCTAAATCCTAACCCTAAACCTAAAACCTAAAACTTAAACCCTAAAAACCCTAAACCCCAAACCCTAAGCCTTGAAAACCTAAAACCCTAAATACTAAAACTAAAACCCTAAATCATGAGCCCAAAACCTAAACCATAAACACTAAATCCCCGAGCCCTAAACCCTCAACCTAGAAACCTTAAAATATTTAGATTTGGCAAAAGTTAGTATTTTGAAAATTTTGAATTTTGAAAAAAATTTAGATTTTTAAAAAAGTTAGATTTTTTTTTTAAAACTTGATTTTCAAAAAAGTCACGACTTTTTAAAAAAAGTTTTAAAATTTTAAATAAAGTTGTTATTTTTAAAACAATTTTAAAAATGTTGGGACTTTGAAAATGTCAAATTTTCAAACAAGTTTGGGTTTTTGAAAAAATGAATTTTCAAAAGTCAAGATTTTTGAAAATTTGGGATTTTCAAAAAGTTTTGGCTTTTCAAAAAATTGGCATTAAAAAGTCAAGGTTTTTTTAAAAGTCATTATTTTGTAAAAGTGAAGATTTTTTAAAAGTCAGGATTTTTAAAAAAGTCAAGATTTTGGAAAATATTTGGATTTTTAAAAGGTCAAGATTTTTGAAAAACTCAAAATTTTTTTAAAAATCAGATATTTTAAAAAAAAAAATTTTTTAAATTTGTGATTTTTAAAATTTTTTTTGAAAAAGTTGGATTTTCAAAAAAAATATAATCTCAAAAGACTAAAGATTTTAAAAATGTAGGGATGCGCTAAAATTAGTAGGAACTTGAAAAGGTCTTAACTTGTGCTCCGGGTGTCCGTTTAAGTCTGATTTTTTTGAAACCTCATATTTCAAAAATCTCCCAACTTTTTTAAAGTATTAGGATTTTCAAAAAAAAAGTTGGGAAATTTGAAAATTTTAGATTTTCCAAAATTCTGATTTTTGAATATGTCATGATTTTTCAAAAAGTCATTATTTTTCAAAAAAGTTGTGAATTAAAAAAATAAAGGATTTTAAAGAATTTGCAAATTTTAAAAAAAATTTTTCAGAATTTCATAATTAGATATAAAAGTTTAAACTTTAAAAAAGTTAGAATTATGAAAAGGTCGGGATTTCAAACAAAAATTGGGATTTCAAAAAAACCTAAATCATGATTTTGAAAAAACCAAGAATTTTGAAAAAGTTGGGATTTTCAAAAAAGACAAGATTTTAAAAAAGGTTCAATTTTCAAATTAAATTCGGGAATTACAAAACTGAAGAGATTTTTTTAAATCCAAACCATTTTGAATATTTAATTTTTATGAAAATCCTAACATTTTCAAATATTTACTTTTTCAAAATTCCAACTTTTTATAAAATCGTGACTTCTTCAAAATTACATTTTTTTAAAATCATGAGTTTTTTTAAATTGTGAACTTTTTTTAAATTCATGAATTTATCACTTTCAAAATATTTGAAAATCATGGTTTTTTTCAAATCCTAACTATTTCAAAATCGAGATATTTTTGAAATCATGGCTTTTTTAAATTACAACCCTTAAACCCTAAATTCTAATCCCTAAGCCATGAAGCCTAAACCCTAAACCTTAAACCATAAACCCTAAACCCTAAAAACCATAAGTCGGGATATTTGAAAAAGTCCCGATTTTTAATTTTAAATTTTTGATTTTTTGAAAAAAAAAATTAAAAATAAGGATTTTTTTAAAAAATCAGCATTTTTGATAAAATTTAGATTTTAGAAAATTCTTGAATTTTTAAAAAGTTGGGTTTTTGAAAAAGTTTTGAAATAGTTGTGAAAATTGAACCAATTTTTCAAATAGTTGCAATTTTTTTAAAAAGTTGGGATTTTCAAAAAAAAAATTAAAAATCAAAATTTTTGAAAAAGTCAATATTTCAAAAATGTAGTGATGTGCCAAAATTAGCAGAAATTTGAAAAGGTCATAACTTTTGCTCTGGTGTCCATTCGAGTACTTTTTTTTTTCAAACCATATATTTCAAAAATCTCAAATTTTTTTAAATTATCAGGATATTCTAAAAATAGTTGAGAAGTTGAATACTTAAATTTTCTAGAAATTGTGAATTTTTTAATGTCACAATTTTTGAAAAAGTCATTATTTTCAAAAATGTTGTGAATTTTTAAAAAATTAGGATTTTAAATTATTTGTAATTTTAGAAAAAGATAGAATTTCTTCATTCTAAAAAAGTTTGAATTTCAAAAAAAAATTTTTTTTGAAAAAAAATTCGATATTTTCAAAAAAATTCAGGATTATGAAAAGGTTGGGATTTCGAACAAAAAAAATTCATGATTTCAAAAAGCCAATAATTTTGAGAAAGTTGGGATTTTAAAAAAGATGATATTTTGAAAAAGGTGTAATTTTCAAATAAGTTGAGGATTACAAAACTAAACAGACTTTTAAATCCCAATTGTTTTTAATATCCTAATTTTTTTAAAATCCTAACATTTTCAAAATCTGTACTTTTTAAAAATTCCAACTTTTTATGAAATTGTGACTTTTTCAAAAATTACAAATTTTTTTGAAATCATGAGTTTTTTTAAAATTGTGAACTTTTTAAATTCATGACTTTATCACTTTCAAATTCTTTGAAAATAAACGCTTTTTGAAAATCATTAATTTTTCGAAATCCTTACTATTCCAAAATCGAGATATTTTTGAAATCATTACTTTCTCAAAATCGCGACCCCTAAATCCTAAAACTTGAAACCTGGGTCATAAACGCTAAACTCTAAACCCCAACATCATAAACACTAAGCCCAAAGCCCTAAATCCTAAACAATAAACCATAAACCATTAATACTAAATTCTTTAAACCCTAAACCCTCATCCATAAACCATAAACCCTAAATCGTAAAAAACCTAAACTCTAAACCCAAAACCTTAAACAATAAAACCTAAACCCCGATCCCTTAGCCATCAATCCTAAACCCTAAACCCTAAAAAATAAACCCTAAACCCTTAGGCCTAACCCTAACCTATACCTTGAAAAAGTGAGACCTAAGCCAAAACCTTAAACTCTAAACCCTAAACTCATAACCCCTAACCTCGAGACACTTTTTAAGCCATGGACCCTAAACCATGAATATTGAGAGCTAAACCCGACCCACGCCCTTTTCCCTAAACCCTAAAATTTGAGCCATATACCCTACAAACCCTAAACCTTAAGTTTTGAAAATTACTCATAAACCCTAAATTTTGAGTCTTAAACCCTTAAACCCTAAATGTTAAAATCCTAAATACTAAACCTCAATCATAAACCCTAAGTGTAAAAACCTCAACCGTAAAACTTGAACCCCAAACCCTAAAACCTAAGCTATAAAACATAAAATCAGAACCCTAACCCTAAACCTTAAAACCCAAAACCCAAAACAAAACCTAATTCTTTAAATTTAGGTTTAAGACTAAAAATTTAGGGTTTAGGAGTAATTAGAGCTTAAGGTTTAGGTTTTATAGGATATAGGGCTCAGTGTTTAGGGTTTAGGCATAGGGTCAGTCGAGTTTTAGTTCTTTGTGTTCATGGTTGAGGGTCCATCGTTCAATTTCGACATTCGAGGTTATGAAGTTAGGTATTAGGGTTTAGGTGTCTAGCTAAAGCTTTAGGGTTTAGGGTTTTTATTAGGGCTCACGGTTCAAAGTTATAGGGTTTAGGGTTTAGGGTTTAGGGTTAGGCCTAAGGCATTAGGGTTCACTATTTAAGGTTTAGCAGGTTAGGGGTTTAGGGTTAATTGTTTGGGGTTTAGGGATTATGGTTTGGGTTTAGGCTTCATGGCCCAGGATCATAGTTTAGGGTTTATGGTTTAATGTTTCGGTTTAGAGTTTAGGTTTTACAATTTAGGTTTTGGGTTTATGGTTTATGCCTGAGGGTTTAGGGTTTAGGATTCAGTGTTAAGGGTTTATGGTTTGTGGCTTAGGATTTAGGGATTTAGGCTTAGTGTTTAGGATGTTGGGGTTATTAGTGTTTAGTTGACTTTAATTGGGTTTCAGGGCTTTAGGGTTTAGGTTTTAGGGTAAGGATTTTGAAAAAGTCACGATTTCAAAAATATCCCTATTTTGAAATAGTTAGGATTTTGAAAAAGTTATTATTTTAAAAAAGTATGTAGTTTCAAAGATTTTTAAAGTGATAAAGTCATGAACTTAAAAAGTTCACAATTTTTAAAAACTCATGATTTTGTAAAAATTCGTAATTTTTGAAAAAGTCGTAATTTTATAAAAAGTTGGAATTTTCAAAAAGTAAAGACATTTTTAAAATGTTGGGATTTAAAAAAAATAGGATATTCAAAATAGTTGGGATTTAAAAATCTCTTCAGTTTTGTAATTCTCGACTTATTTGAAAATTGCACCTTTTTTCAAAATCTTTTCATTTTTCAAAATCCTAACTTTCTAAAATCAAATTCTTGGCTTTTTCAAAATCTTGACTTTTATGAAATCCCAATTTTTGTTTGAAATCTCAACCTTTTCATAATTTTGACTTTTTTAAAATCTCAACTTTTTCAAAAACCCTAAATTTTTTTAAATTCAATTTTTTTAGAATTATGAAATTCTATCTTTTTATAAAATATATTCAAAAATCAAGCATTTCTTTGAAAATCTAAATTATTCAAACTCCTGAATATTTTTTAAAATCTTGATATTTTAAAATTTTGAGATTTTTGAAACATGTGGTTTAAAAAACGGACTCAAACAGACAACCGGAGCACAAGTTTAGGACCTTTTCAAATTGCTGCTAATTTTGGCACATCTCTACATTTTTGAAATCTTGACTTTTTTTAGATTATAAGCTTTTTTGAAAATCCCAACTTTTTCAAAAATTGTGATGTTTTCAAAAATCAGAACTTTTTCAAAATCCAAATTTTTTAAAAATTCCTAAATTTTTTAAAATCTCAACTTTATCAAAAATGCTGACTATTTTGAAAATCTTTACTTTTTAAAAAAATTATATTTTTTCAAAATCGCAAATATTAAAAATCGAGACTTTTCGAATATCCTTGACTTATTCAAAAATCCTAACTTTTTCAAAAATCTTGACGTTTTAAAAATCCCAACATTTTCCAAAATCCTAACTTTTTTGAAAATGTCAAGTTTTTAAAAATCTTGAATTTTTTAAAAATCCAGACTCTTCAAAAATCCCAACTCTTCAAAATGCTCAAAAATCCTAAAATCTCTATCGAAAATCCTAACTTTTCAAAAATCCTAACTTTTTTGAAATATTTTTTGAAAAAATCCTAACTATTTAAAAATGCTTTTAAAAACCCAACTTTTCAAAAATCTAAACATTTTTCAAAGTCCGAACATTTTTAAATCTTGATGTTTTCAAAAATAACAACTTTGTTTAAAATTCTCAACTTTTTAAAAAAATGATGACTTTTTTTAAAATCTCAAGTTTTCTAAAATCCTAAATTTTTCAAAATCCCAAGTTTTTCTAAATTTAACTATTTTAAGGTTTCTAGGTTGAGGTGTAAGGATCAAGGGATTTAGAGTTTAGGGTTTAGGTTTTTAGGCTTAGGATTTAGGGTTTAGGGTTTAGGGTCTAGTGTTTAGGGTTAAGGGATTAGGGCTCATGGCTCAGGGTTTCAGGGTTTAGGGTTGAGGTTCACAGTTCGGGGATCAAGGTTTAGGGTTTTGGGGCTTTAGGGTTTTAGGGTTTATGGTTAGGATTTAAGGCTCGGGTTTTAGAGTTTGGGGTTTGATGTTTACGGTTGAGGGTTTTACATTTAGGGTTAATACTCATGGTTTACGATTAAGGTTTTCGTATTTAGGATTTAGCATTTAGGGTTTTAGGGTTTAAGACTCATAATTTAGGGTTTAAGAGAAATTAGAGCTTAAGTTTTAGGGTTTATAGGGTATAGGGCTCATAGTTTAGGGTTTAGGGCATAGGGGTCATGGTTTAGGGTTTAGGTCTCAGTGTTTATGGTTGAGGGTTCATGGCTCAGGGTTCGAGGTTCGGGTTATGAGTTTAGGGTTTAAGGCTTTGGCTTAGGGCTCATGGTTCACGGTTAGGGTTCACTATTTAGGGTTTTTGTTTTAGGGCTCAGTGTTAGGGGTTTAGAGTTTATTGTTTAGGGTTTAGAGCTTAGGGTTTGGGATTTAAGCTTCTTGGCTTGGGGATCAGGGTTTACGTTTTATGGTTTAAGGTTTGGGGTTTAGAGTTTAGGTTTTATAATTTAGGGATTTGGGTTTATGGTTTATGGTTGAGGGTTTAGGGTTTATGATTAAGTGTTAAGGGTTTATGGTTTATGGTTTATGATTTAGGGTTTTGGGCTTAGTTTTTAGGATGTTAGGGTTTAGGGTTTAACATTTAGGACTTATGTTTCAAGTTTTAGGGATTAGGGTTTAGAGGTCGGGATTTTAAAAATTCATGATTTTAAAAATATCTCAATTTTGAAATAGTTAGGATTTTGAAAAAGTCTTGATTTTCAAAAAGTTTGTATTTTCAAAGATTTTGAAATTGATAAAGTCATGAATTTAAAAAGTTCACAATTTTTAAAAAAATCATGATTTTTTAAAAATTCGTAATTTTTAAAAAAGTCACAATTTTATAAAAAAATGGAATTTTGAAAAAGTAAAGATTTTTAAAATGTTAGAATTTTAAAAAATATGATATTCAAAATAATTGGGATTTAAAAATCTCTTCAGTTTTGTAAATCCCGACTTATTTGAAAATTGCACCTTTTTTTCAAAATCTTGTCTTTTTGAAAATCCCAACTTTCTCAAAATTCTTGGCTTTTTCAAAATCACAACTTTTTGAAATCCCAATTTTTTTTGAAATCCCAACCTTTTCATAATCCTGACTTTTTTTAAATCTCAACTTTTTCAAATACCCTAAAATTTTTGAAAGTCAAACTTTTTTAGAATTATGAAAATTCTATCTTTTCTAAAACTACAAATTTCTTTAAAATCCTAAAAAAATTTAAATTCAAAACTTTTTGGAAAATAATGAATTTTTCAAAAATCATGTAATATTCAATGATCCAGAATTTCTAAATTTTTCAAACTCGATTTTTTATGAAAATATTGATATTTTAAAAAAACTGAGATTTTTGAAACATTTGGTTTCAAAAACAAACTTACTCAAATGGACACTCTAACCACAAGTTATGACGTTTCCAAGTTCCTATAAATTTTAGTGCATCACTACATTTTTGAAATCTTGATTTTTTTGAGAGATTATAACTTTTTTGAAAATCACAACTATTTCAAAATCGTGATAATTTTCAAAAATCAAAACTTTTTTAGAAATCCCAACTTTTTAAAAATTCCTGAATTTTCTAAAATCTCAACTTTATCAAAAATGCCAACTTTTTTGAAAATCCTAATTTGTTTTAAAAATTGTTTTTTTCAAAATTGCAAATGTTAAAATAAAAAATCGGGAATTTTTCAATATCCTGACTTATTCAAAAAAATTGAATTTTTCTAAAATATTGACGTTTTCAAAATCCCAAAATTTTCAAAATCTTGACTTTTTTAAAATACTAACTTTTCAAAAATCACGACTTTTTGGAAAATCTTAAATTTTTAAAAATCATGTCTTTTCAAAAATCCTAACTTTTTTGAAAATGTTGATTTTTTCAAAAATTCTTTTTTGACTTTTCCAAAATCCCGACTTTCAAAAATCCCACTTTTTAAAATCTTGAAATTTCAAAAATCACAACTCTTTTTAAAATCCCAACTTTTCAAAAATCCTTTTTTTTTTTCAACTATTCATATTTTGAAAACCCCAACTCGTTTTCCAAAATCTGAACATTTTCAAAGTCCCAACATTTTTTTTAAATCTTGATGTTTTCAAAACTAATAACATTGTTTAAAATTACAACTTTTTCAAAAGTCGTGACTTTTTTAAAAATCTCAAGTTTTTTAAAATCTTTTTTAAAATCTCAAGACTTTTTCAAAATATTGACTTTTTGAAATCCCAAGTTTTTCAAAATACCAACTTTTTCCAAATATAACTATTTTAAGGTTTCTAGGTTTTAGGGTTTAGGGCTCAAGGGATTTAGTGTTTAGGTTTTAGGTTTGGCCTCAAGATTCGGGGTTTTAGGGTTTAATGTTTAGGGTTTAGGGATTAGGGCCTGTGGCTCGGGGTTCATGATTTAGGGTTTAGGGTTTAAGAATTAGGTTTTAAGGTTTAGGGTTTTGGGGTTTAGGGTTTAGGGTTAGGATTTAGGGCTTAGGTTTTAGGGTTTTGGGTTCGAGGTTTACGGTTTTAGGGTTTAGGGCTCATTGTTTACGATTTAGCTTTTAGGGTTTTCAAGTTTAACACTTTAGGGTTTAGGAGCAATTAGAGTTTAAGGTTTAGGGTTTATATGGTATAGGGGCTCGAGTTTTGGTTTTAGGGCATAGGGTTCATGGTTTACGGTTTAGGGTTCAAGGTTCGAGGTTCCCGGTTATGAGTTTAGGGTTTAAGGTTTAGGGTTTAGGTCTCTAGTGCTAAGGTTTAGGGTTTAGGATTTTGTCTTAGGCCTCACGATTCAAGGTATTGGGTTTAAGGTTTAGGGTTAGGCCTTTGGATTTAGGCATTAGGGCTCATGGTTAGGGTTTAGGGTTTAGGGTTTAGGCTTCATGGCTTTAGGCTATCATGGTTTAGCGTTTATGGTTTAAGGTTTAGTGTTTAGGTTTTAGCTTTTATGATTTAGGGATTTGGGTTTATGGTTTATGGATGAGGGTTTATGGTTTAGGATTAAAATTTAAGGGTTTATGGTTTATGGTTTAGTATTTAGGGGTTTTGGGCTTAATGTTTAGGATATTGGGGTTTAGTGTTTAGCGTTTACGACTCAGGTTTCAAGTTTTAGGGTTTATGGTTTAGGGGTCATGATTTTGAAAAAGTCACGATTTCAAAAATATCCCGATTTTGAAACAGTTAGGATTTCAAAAAATTCGTGATTTTAAAAAATTGTATTTTCAAAGATTTTAAAAGTGATAAAGTCATGAATTTAAAAAGTTCACAATTTTTAAAAAACTCGTGAATTTTTAAAAATTAATTTTTGAAAAATTCACGATTTTATAAAAAGTTGGAATTTTGAAAATGTAAAGATTTTTAAAATGTTAGGATTTTTTTTAAAATTAGGATATTAAAAAAGTTGGGATTTTAAAATCTAATCATTTTTGTAATTCCCAACTTATTTGAAAATTGCACCTTTTTCAAAATCTTACCTTTTTTGAAAATCCCTACTTTCTCAAAATTCTTCACTTTTTCGAAATCATGACTCTTTTGAAATCCCAATTTTTGTTCAAAATCCCAACCTTTTCATAATCTTGAATTTTTGAAAATCTCAACTTTTTCAAAAACCCTAAAATTTTTGAAATTCAAATTTTTTTAGAATTATGAAATTCTATCTTTTTCTAAAATTGCAAATTCTTCAAAATCCTAAATTTTTGAAATTCACAACTTTTTGAAAAAATAAATTTTTCAAAAATCATGACATATTCAAAAATCTAAATTATTCAAACTCCCTACTTTTTTTGAAAAACTTGACGATATTTTAAAAAAGTTGAGATATTTGAAACATGTGGTTTCAAATAAAAACATGTACTCAAAACACCTTGCACAAGTTATGAATTTTTTTCAAGTTCTGTCTATTAATTTTGGCTCATCACTACATTTTCAAAATATTAACTTTTTTTGAGATTATAACTTTTTTTAAAATCACAACTATTTAAAAAATCACGACGTTTTCGAAAATCAAAACTTTTTCAGAAATCCCAACTTTTTAAAAATTCCTGAATTTTCTAAAATCTCAACTTTATCAAAAATACCTACTTTTTTAAAAATCTTTACTTTTTAAATAAATATTTACATGAGAATAAATTGGGATTACAATGGAAATGGGAGGAACGGAGAGGAGCTTTTGAATATGTTTAAGAGGGAATGTGATGGAAGGGAAATCCTACCCAGATCAGAGGATGAATTGGGAAATCTTGAGGAAGGGAAGATAGATGAGGATGTTGATCAAGAGGATAGGAGCACTCCTATAAAATCTCTAGAGTCATGGTCGAATAAAGTTAGAAATGGTGGATCGGCCTCGAAAACCCAAAAATTCTTTCTCCAAGTGGTTAAGGAGGCTTTTGGAAGCACTCTAGAAATCTCTAAAGACTTAGCTTTTAGGGTTTGGGGTTACTATTGAAAAGCTAAACAAATCGTTGGTGGGGAAGTTGGTCGGTGGGAGACCCACATTGAGGGTTTATTTTTAGAAGATGGGCTAAATTGAAGTGAACCCCATTAGGTCACTTAGAGGTAAGTGCTCTTTCTAATGGTTCTTTCCTTTTAGGTTTAATACCCAAGAGGATATGTAGAAGATTCTGGAAGAAGGACCCTAGTTTTGGGAAAATCTGGTTGGTATCTTAGGAAGTGGGAACCAACTTTCAACCTGGAAAAGGAAAATTTGAACCAATTTCCTGTTTGGATACACCTTCCTAACCTCCCTTTGGAATTTTTGCATGAAGACATTGTCAAAGGCATAGCGAACTCCCTAGGTTCTTTGGTCATAATTGATAATGTTACCAGGCAAAATGACTAGACTTATCTATGCTCATTTTTGTATTTATACTATTAGCTGATCAGGATATTCCCAATAGTATCAAACTAAAGTCGTGTCTTGGGATTTGGGAGAAAAATATTGAAATGGAAAGCTCCCCGCAAAATGCTCTAAGTGCAATGGTTGGGGTCATTCTTCCTAGAACTAAGTTCAAGGTATCCAAAATATATATTCTAGTGCCAGAATTGAAGGTAAAGGGGAAAAAGGGAAAGGCCTAATGCAAAGTGTTGCAAATGATCACAGAAAAATTTTCCAAAGAAGCGGAAAAGCTTCTACTCCTTTGAGAATAAAGGAAAAGGTGGTTAACGAAACTCCAATTAAATCTACCACGAAATGGATGAGGATGGTTTCACCCTGGTGGTCAATAGAAGGAAATCAAAATTTCTTTCTGGTCGATTCTAAGGTAGGGAAAAAATGGTAGAACCTGTTAAGGATTTCATGAAGGGTAGGAAGATAGAGCTTTTTTCCTCAAAAGGGAATGAGGAATCTCTCAAGGAACCGGCTAAGATTGAACAAAAGCTAAAGGAAGATGGGAAGTTGGGGACTTTGGGTTGGAGGAATCTATTAAGGAACAGAGTAAGGGGGAAGAAACTTTGGGGCAGAAGGTGAGTCGGGATCCCCATGCGGGTGAGGAGATGACAGGGAGAAATTCTTGTAACCTTTCCGTGGAAGAAATGGTGAATATTAATATGTCCCCAATCAAGACGATGGAAGAAAAGAAAGAAGAAATTACATCGGAAACAAAGGAACATCTAGGGAAAAAAAACCCTTAGGAAAAAGAAAAGTGGATTCAAAAGGAAAAAGGGGGAAACCTCAATATCCTCTCTTAAATATCAGGAGTTTGAGAATCCTATAAATGTGGAAGTTGTTAGTAGTAAACAAGGTAGGCCTAGCAAATTTGAATCAAGGAAAAAAATACCCAAAAGGAAATAGATTCAGGGAAATAGTTGTGTTTAGACCAAAAGGTCTTTAAGAAAAATAAACCCAATTTACAGAAATGAATTGCATCTCATGGAATGGTAGAGGGCTTAATAACCCTATGAAATGGAGGATTCTAAAAGACATGATTGAAAGATAGAAAATAGATGTGTTAGCTATTCAAGAAACTAAAATGAAAGAAGAACTTTTTTAAGTTCTTGCAAGTCTTTTTGGAATAATTCTAAAGCTTTTTTGTTAGTTTGAAAGGATCCTCTGGAGGTTTAGTTGTGGTGTGGAATCCAGCCCACTATGAAGGCACTCTTCTGTAAAAGAGAACCATCGGCGGTGATGATGAGAGATCTTGAAAATAGAAATATATGGGTTTTATCTAACATTTATGCTCCTACCCTTCATAAAGAAAGGAAAAATCTTTGGCATCACCTTCTTTCATTTAATCATTCCATCAAAGGTTCAGGATGGATTGTCTTGGGGGATTTCAATACCCCTTGAACTCCCGGTGGCAAAAAAAGGTGGATCTAAGGAGTTCACAGTAGGCGTGGAGGATTTTAATGATTTTATTACTTCTTCATAGCTCCATGATATTGATCTTAAAGGCAAGTAGTTTCACTTGGTCTAATAGAAGAGTTGGATCCCAACATATCCAAGTAAGATTAGACAGGGTTTTAGTTTTAGAGGAGTGGTTAATCTAGGATATCTCTCTTTATCTCTTCCCCGGATAGGATCTGATCATAACCCTATTCTCTTACAAATCAAGAGTCCATCTAGAAGAAGAACGCCTTTCCATTTTGAGAAGATGTGGCTCTAGAATGAGGATCTGTATGACCTCATTAATGACTGGTGGAAACTGAAGGTTAAAGGAACAACTATGTATAGACTTTCTAAAAAACTCTAGAATGTTAAAGGTCGCCTCAAAGAATGGAGTAAAAAAAGCTTTGGAAATATCTTTCGAAGATAACGGAAATCGAGATGAACTACGAGAATGTTGAAAGATAGACAGAGAGTTGGGATTCCGAGATGGATGTAGAGGACCATGAAAAGGAACGGTCCCTTCTAGTGGAATACCATAACTTTATGGGCAAAGAGGAAATCTTCTGGAGGCAAAAATCTCGAATTACTTGGCTAAAGGAAGGGGATAAAAATACAAGATTCTTTCACTTGTCTACTTTAAAACGTAGAGGTTTCAATAGAATTAATAGGATTAGAAATGAAGAGGGTGTTATGGTGGAAGAAAAAGAAGAAATAAGTGAAGAGGCTATTTCCTTTTTCCATAACCTGTTGACTAATAATAGTGATCCAAATTTGAATAAAGAGCAAGAATTTTTAAAGTGCATTCCTCCATTGGTTTTAGAGGAAGATAATTTGATGCTTTCAGTAATCCCATCAATGGAGGAAGTGGAATTCACTATCAAACACCTCAATCTTGACAAGGCTCTTGGACCGGATGGCTTCCAAGCCTTCTTCTTTCAACACTTTTGGGACATAATTAAAAAAGATGTCTTTGAGGCTGTGAAGGAATTTTTCAAGAAGAAATTTATGCTAAAAGACATGAACTGTACCTTTCTATCTCTGATCCCAAATGTGGTAATGTCATGGAATTAAAAGATTTCAGACCTATAAGTCTCTGTAATACCTCCTATAAAATCTGTAAAAAAATTTTTGGCTCTCCGTCTGCATAATTGTTACTTCCCTCTATCATTTCTTATCAACAAGGGGGTTTTGTCATTGGTCGCCAAATCCAGGATGGGATCATTACAATCAAAGAGACTATTCACTCGCTAAGCTCAACAAGAAGGCCGCTCTGTTTTTAAAACTAGATATGGTCGAGCTTATGATAGGGTCTCCTGGTGTTTTCTTGATAAAATCCTTGACATGTTTGGTTTTGATGTTTCCTTTAGGAATCTGTCAAGGCATGTATCTCTAATGTCTGGTTTTCTATTCTCATTAATGGGTCACCCTTTTTTTTCCTAGCTCTCAAGGCTTGAGGCAAGGGTATCTCATCTCCCTTTCCTCTTTATTATTTTGGCGGAAGCTTTAAGCAGAAGATTAAATGTTGAAACTGAAAATGGCTTTCTCAAAGGGATCTCCCTGACAAGGGAAATGGAAAATGTATCACACCAGCATTTTGTTGATGACACTTTCTTGGTGGGGGAAGCTTTTGTCCCTCAAAGCTAAGAAAATAAAATCTCTCCTAGATGACTATATGGAAGTTTCGGACAGATGGTAAACTTCATAAAAAGCTCTCTCTTCTTCCTTAACACCATGGATAGCCGTTGTAAGAAGATAGCTAAAATTTTGGAATGTGACTATAAATATTTCCCTACCTTTTATTTAGGTATCCCTCTTGGGGACAAGAGACCCTTGTTCGATTGGAACTTCTTAATTGAAAGGTTTGAAAGCAAAATTGTTGGATGGAAAGCTAATGTGTTATCCCAGCCGACAAGATTACCCTTCTCATTAGTTCTCTTCAGAGTCTCCTAGTGTATGCCATGTCCCTCTATCAAATTCCTGGAGGTGTTGGGAAAAATGGAAAAAAATCCAAAAATGCTTCTTATGGAGTGGCACTAAAAGCAAAAAAAGAATCCCTTGGTGGCTTGGGACAGAGTTTGTAAACCTAAAAAGCTTGGGGGACTTGGTCTCAGAGACTGACTAAAATGAATAAAGCCCTTCTTGCAAAAATTGGATGGAGGTTAACTAAAGAAAACAGAGTTTGGACCAGAATTCTAAAGAAAAAATATTGGATGGATGTTAATGACAATAGATGGATTTTTAAATAGGCATCCTTCAATGGTTCATGCATATGGAAAGCTATTAACTAGGAAAAAGAAATTGTGGCTAGGGGCAGCAAGTGGAAAATAGGAAAAGGAAATGAGATAAGCTTCTGGAAAGATAAATGGGCTGGGAATTTTATCCTTAAAGATCAATTCCCCCAAATTGCTAGTCAGCTCGAAGATAAATATGGGGAAAAAATCAATAACTATATGGCTGATGAAGACAACTTTCAGACATGGAAACTCATGGAATTGGACAGACATGAACCCAATGAACACTTGAGCAGGCTCAATGATTTCCTAAAAAAATATGTTTCTTCTAATAGTAAGGACCAAGATAGAATAGTCTAGGACAAAGAACAAAGTGGTAATTTCTCTGTCAAATCAGCCTATTCCCTTTTTTTTGAGGGAGAAACTAGAGAAGAAGATTTAAATGCTTTGGTAAGATATGGAACAAGAACATAACCCCTAAGGTTAATGTTTTCAGTTGGCTTTCAGTAATAAATAAAATTCTTACTGTTGATAATCTTGCTAAAAGAGGTTTCCAGATGGCCAATAGATGTGTTCTGTGTGAAGTGAATATGGAAACTGTAAATCATCTTCTCCTGGAATGTCCCTTTGCCCATCTAATGTTTTCTTCTATTCTGGGTTGCTTCTCGGTTTACTGGGTAATTCCTAAAGAGATCAAGGATGCCTGGAATCAATGGAACTATCCTTTCTTCAGTCGAGGGCTTAAAAATCTCTGGGTCATGAGTTTGGGTCACCTCTGGTGGGAATTATGGAAAGAAAGAAATAGAAGGATTTTCAAAAATAAGAAACTTCCCATTAGGTTGACTATAAACAAACTCCTACAGGCTGTTAGAAATAATTTTTCTATCCTAAGGAAAAATGAAATGGAAATTATTGACAATGAACATCACTTCTTTAAGAATTGGAACATTATAGGTGACCCCAAACCCAAAAGAAGTAATCCTCGTATGGGGATTAAGTGGATTTCACCTAGGGAAGGTTTCTTTAAACTCAAATTTGATGGTGTTGCGAAAGGTAATCTTGGGAAAGCAGGGGAGGAGGTGTTCTTCGGGACTCCCAAGGAAGATTTCTTCTTGCCTACTTCTTCGACCTAGGCCTCCAATCAAACAATGTTGCTTGAGGCAGCTACGATGTTTTGGGGGTGAAGTTAGCTAAGGAGAAAGGCTTAAAACACCTTGAAGTGGAAGGGGACTCTTTATATATCATTTCATGTTTGAAAGGAAAATATCAACCTTCTATTTCTATCGAGGACTTCATAAATAAAACTAAGCTTTTAGTATCCTCTTTTGAGGCCATATCCTTTCATCATGTGTATTGTGAAGGAAACTCTCTAGCAGATTTTATGGCCAATTTAGGGGTGAATATTAGGGGTTTTAAGGTGGTAGAGGATCCTAATATGATGCAAGCCAAATTTATTGAAATCATGAAAAGGGAAGGTATAACTAATAATACTCCTATAAATGAGGAGGCATTAATTCTTCAAACTCGTGACATCTCTTTTTCATGATTCCTGAACTTGTGCAAAATCTCCTTTCTAATCCTTGAAGGGGCAAGCCAGATCTCTTTGTTTTCTGGAAGTGGGACGATAAGATCGGGAAGGTAACTATTTGCATAACAAAAAGAAGAATAGGGTTAGAAGCATGGGGGTGACTTAGTAAGAATTGAACCTAGCAAGAGGCAGGAGATGTCCATAAAGGCTGAGACCTGCTTGAAAAGGTGGGTATGTTACCCTTTTTCAATATCTTTGATGGCTATGATGAAAATTTGAGTGAAGCTATGGTGAAAACATGGAAAGAAGGCCATGTTCGGAGCATGAATCGATACAGACAACGAGGAAATGGTAGAGATCCCTAAGAAGCACCTCACACGACATACGGTGGAGTCCCACGGCCCCTCTAAACAACAAATGCCACCACGCCCCCTTCTTCCACTCCTCAACAGGATCCTACAGGCCACATGCCCATGATTCAAACAACACCAAGCCCTCAGGGTGAGTAGTTGGTGACTCAACCAATGTTGGGTCCAGCCCAGGGGCTCACTTCAACCCAACCATTAGTCTCGCCCTCTGTAACCTCCAAAGAGATCACAAGCCCTTAGATTCCTCTCGAGGAAGAAGTTGAGATCGGTTGTTGTCTCTTCTTCCTTTGCCTCTACACCTCCTCCCGTTCATCCATCTCCTCTACCTTTCACTTCTCCAATCGAGGTGCTCCCATTTCTGTCACTCCAACCCAAACTATTCCTCCTCTTGGCTCCTCTCTTCTTCCTCCACTTCCCATCACCATTCCCACATTCTCTCCCTGAGTTATGACGAGACCTTCTTCAATTCTTGTGACTTCCGAGCCCCCACAACCAGACATAATTTCATCTGATTGTCACCGGATTGTCATTTGTAGGCGGGATAGTCCCTTTCTCCTCTAAATTTTTGAATCAAGCCGAGACAACCAAAGTGGCCCAAGATAAAAGGAGGGAGAGGAAGAAGAAAAAGAGATGACAACAGAGCAACAAGGAAGATATGCGGTCATTATATGACCATCAATAGAGCTCCCTAACCATTACCTAGATGGTCCCCAATGTCCAAAAGACCGTGAAACAAATGCAATCAGATGATTACTCCATCAATGCAACAGTGATGGACTGACTTCGATTTTAGCCTCAAGATAAGGTCGAGTTAATGAGTGAAACAACTTCATGGTTACCATAGATTATCTAAAGCTCAACAAAAAGCTGAAGAAAATGGAGGCTAGCCTCCTACATACACAAAGCATCAGCCCGCCTCAATGCCGAAATCAAGGGCAAGGGAAAAGAAATAGAATAACCGCAAGGAGCTAAAGGAGGTGGCATCACAAGAAGCTCTTACAACTTCTCAAGCAAGGACCACAACGTTAGAATCCAAACTTCATCCAAGGCTACAACCAGTTCACTTGATCGGAAATCCTTCAAAGCAAGAGGTTGATTCCAAGAAATGCAGAGGTCGCTTTGCTCCAAGTAAAGCTACGTACCTCATAGGTCAAGAAGGGCATCTTGCAAACAAAGTACAAGGCATCAGAAGACATAGTCAAGGATTTGACCAGAAGCTCACTCAACAACCCTAGAAAGGGGGAATCATTAGATTGGTACAGGGATTATACACCTCTTGTTGTAAGAGAATTGCCACTAAGGCAACAAACCTAGGGCCTGCACTCAGATTCGTATTTGATGCGCAAGGCATGTGCTCCAATGTATAGTCTTCAGACTCAACCATCAGCTGCTCCATATTTACCGAAGTTCTTGAATCACAAATGCTGGTTCAGAAGCTTTATGACTCTTCGACGTTTCCCTGCAAGGGGACGTCATTATATACAGGCGCATGGTCGTGGCAAAGATCAACGAGATTCCGAGTTTTAACAAGGAAATTATCAAATGTCGGTTCCTCCCTAACTCAACTCCAGTTAGGGATCAAAGAGAGGAAGCAACACATCGAAGAGTTAGTTTAATTAGGCTTCCCCTCTCCCTTTCCCGATGACTCTATCGTCCTATCAGAGGACCAAATTCAGCAAACTACTTACAAGCAATAGGATAAGACTGTCTTTTAGTCTTTAAAAGATGATTCTAGTGTTGCTGAAGTGGAGGCCATTCTGAACCTGATTGTAAAGTTGGAGTTCTGTTTGCACGCAATGGTGCAGGATCTCCAAACATTCTCTCATAAGGAGATTATTGAGTTGGATAGAGCCTTTCATTCTCTCGCAACGAAGGACTTGCTCGAAAGAGGCCAAATGGGCGAGTACCAAGCTGCTTTAAAGCAACTTTGAGTAGCGTCTCTTCAAGCCACATTTTGAAAATTTGAAGTTTTGTGGAAGGATTGCCAGAGTCTTTCATGGCTGGTACAGAGTCCCTTGGTGAGTCACCATAAATGTAGAAGGATTTCTACATTGTTTCGGGGCTCTTCCATTAATGCTACCTTTTGTCGCCCGACCCCTTTTCCTTTTGGCGTTCTTTTGTATTTTTTTGGGGCTAAATTTTTCCTAAGTATGGAACTGAACGCAGAGGGTATCCATGTGTCCCTTCGGCACATTTTGGAGAAGGCACAAAGCATCGGGAACCTTCGAGCAACATGAATCCTCCACGTGGCTAAAACACGGCTAAACAACCCCAAGTGGGTTGAAAAGTCAAAAGATAAAGTGAAGGAGTACATAGGCCTCCACGTGTCGCCCAGGCGCAACTTCAAAAGGAGAAAGAAAAGGAGAAGCCTTTGGGAAGCATAGAGTCTCCACGTATCATACAAGGAAACTTCCACCATCCAAGGAACCAATTAAAGAAGCAAAGGGCTCAAGGTTTAGCGAGTGAATGCGATCTCGGGTCCCAAAACATGTAGTTGAGATCTGCTCCAAAGTTCAAAGATCTCGTAGGTAAGAACTAAATGTGGGCGGTGGAAATCTTAATGGAGGCACGTTGAAGCAAGAGCCATAGGGTCTATATAAGAATGTTCTTGTGCTAGTAGAAGAGAGAGAGGGAAAAGAAGTTCCGAGCTCCACGAAGTAATCTAGGGCCGATCTATTGTGTTAACTGGCCTTAGCAAGGCTCTGTTGTAAAGGAATACTGTAATCTATGCCATTTTGGCCTTATGTACTATTTTCTCTATTAATAAGAGTTCTTGTTATGTGCACTAAATGTTCACAATCTTTTGTGTCCTTTATCTCTTCTTGTTTACTTTTATTCAATTTTAGATGAATGTTTAAATATCTATCATGCTTTACACGCCCTTAGATATTTTACATAAATCTATTCATTCACTCATGGTTATGTTTTAGTTTCATTTGACCTTTGATAATTTGAGATATCTTTGGAGTAGTTGATCATGCTGAAAGCTCTTCAATTAATCTAGTAGCTATTTCAATAATATCTCTGTGCTCTTTAGTAAAGTCAACGCATCACCTTAGATAGGATTTATTTATTGTTTTATTTTCTCTCTAACCCATTATCTCAACCCAAAGCAGAGAAGAGCCAACTTCTATAAAATCTAGAGGTTATCTTAGGGGCCAAGTCCCACATCTCTAAGATTTCCCACAACTTTGGTGATTCATCTGCAAAGATAATCGTTAACAATATTAAAAACTATATTCTATCAATTAATTAATTCAAAATAAACTACTTTAACAACTTTACACCTTCTAATAAATAGAAAAAACAAATCCATAACAAATCCTTACTTATTTCATTTAAAATGTAAACACCTTGAAGAACACTTCACATAAAACTTAATTAATTACTTAGAAAACATGAAAGTTGTGAATAACGCAACTTCCTTCCTTGTTAACAAGAAAGAAAGAAAGAAAGAAAGAAAACTTTTAACGTCCACGAGGCTGAAAATAGCCTATGAGACAGTAAAACCAGCTTTCTTCAGAATTCATCAATTTAGATCTTCTTTTGTTAATCTTGATGATGAAGTCTCCCATACCAGTTATCCACTCCTCATCAAACATACCCTGTAATGACAAAGTCTTGATATTGATTGCATATCTGGAACAAATGTCATTAGAGGCACTTTAGTAATCTATGATAAAGTGTTTTTCTGATTCCACTGCCCCATCTAAACAAAAGACACAATCTTTCTTCCCATTTTTCTTTAGGCCTTTTCCATCTACCTATTTCACATCTAAGCCAATGGGAGTTTGTCCCTAGTTGAGTTATGAGAATCTTAGCTCTCCACGGAATGAGGGCCCCGATGTATGCCTTTTGTTGATGGTCACAAGTGTAGTTAAATTCTTCGAGATAGTATCTCTTTTTTTCTGCCTCTATTGTCCCACATAGTTTTACGGACCTTATCAATAACAAATGCTTGTATTTCTTTATTGCCTTGGGGCCATGTTTTCCATTCAATATTCCATTTCTTCATCCACTTGATATTTTGATTCATCCATGACCTCTTCCTCCTACATAATGGCTCTTTGAAGACAATGTTGGGCCACCTGTTTGTTGTCATCTGTTCAATTTTGTTGAGGTATCTTAGAAGTTGAATCATAACAATGGCTTCAATTGGAATTGCACCTATTTCAGCTAAAAGAATCTCATAAGGGATCGAAACTTTTAACTTAAATTTGTTGGTAATCATATGCTTTTGAATTCTCTCAATTTGCTTCCATTTTGATAATGGTATGCTACTCGACCATATTTCACACCCATAAAGTACAACAACAGTAACTAATATTTGAAAAAGGCTTTGCGTAGTTTTCCAATCCCATAATTTTGCTTCTCTACATTTGTTTTGTAAAGCATAAAGGGATTTCCACCCTCCTGTCGTTCTCTTTTTTCTACAAGTCTCCCAAGTAAGTTTGTTGTTGAAGTCAATCCCTAAATATTTGTATTCGGTTACTTCTTCTAGAATACTACCCTCAAAGAAAAATGGTTCTTGATTTCTTTTCCTTATATTGCTCAAGATCATAATCTTGGTCTTGCTGATATTAACTTGCATACCTACTTTTTTCAAAAGGCTTCAAGTGTGAGGTTTTTTTTTCTAATCCTTGAGCAGATGCAATAATCAATATAAGGTCATCAGCATACATAAGAAGCCTTATAACATACTCACCCAACCGGATACCTTCACCACCCTCCATATTTAACAATTCTTCAAGTTGGTATATATATATATAAACCAAAGAGTGTGGGTGATAGAGGACATCCCTGCTTAACACCAATGTCGCTCCTAAAGCTCTCTGAAATGCTTGTTTGGGTTCTGATTTTAATACGCACCTTTTCATAAAGTCTATGAACCGCTGCTCTAAACTGCAATGGTATACCAAGCTCTTGCATTCTGCACCATAACTTATCCCTAGGGACCATGTCAAAAGCTTTCTTGAAGTCAACAAAACAACAAAAACTTATTTCTTTTCCTCCCATGATTTTTCAATGATATGTCTTAGAGTAATACCATGATCTAAGGTGGAGTGCTTAGGTCTAAAACTAACTTGCCCTTTTTCTCTCTTCTCATTGTCTTCTACCCACTTGCTGATTTTGTGTTCAACCATGCTACCAACTAACTTTGCAAATAAGGGATTGATCATGATGGTCCTGTAATTGGTTGGGTTGTCAACATCTCCACTCTTAAAAAGAGGTACTTGCCATACTAGTGGTCCAATCATTTGGGAAACCACACTGAATGATGTTGTTGAATATATTCAAAATGTGAGGAGCAAGAATATCTGATCCCCATTTTAGGTATTCTTCCTGTAGCTCATCTAAATCCTTGGCCTTACCTACACATAACTTTTGGATACCTGTTTTGACCTCCTGTAACGTGAATAGACTTGTTGTTGTGTACACTAGAGGTGGAGCCTTAACCTCTTGCTCTTGTTCGTACAATGTTTTTGCATATTCTAGCCATTGAGTCATTGTAATGTTATTTATTGTTTGCTTATTTCTTTGTTGAAGTTCTCTCCAAAATAATTTTGGCGTATTTTTCCCTAGATATATGAGTTCTTCTCTCCTATTTCCCATGAACTCATCCTTCTTTCTCTTAATAATATGCCTGTATGCCTTTATGTCTATTTTCTCTTTCGCTGAAATTTTAAGAGTTTTCCTTGTAGCTTTGCATTCCTCATCAAACCACTTATTTGTTGGAAAACCATTTGATTTTTTCCTCTTGTTTTTGGACCTCTTGCAACTCCCAAGAGCTACTTGAATAATGTTTGTCAACTCATAACTTTTGATGTTCTGCCCATTGACTCTTTTTATCTCGTAACACTCTGATTTTGCAAATTATCTTGGTGAATGTTTTTCATACTGTTATAACTTCTGAAATGAAGGCAAACATGTTAAGATATGTTCTGATCTTAAGAGAATGTGTTGCTAACTTGGATTCTTGCATATTATAATTCATTGCATAGGACTGCAGTTATTGTACTTGCGTGTTTGCTGATATGACGACAAATTGTCGTATACTTGCTAAACTCTCGTGGCTGATTGACAGCACACTTTGAATCAATTCCATTGATCCAAAGTATGCTGTGGTCTTCTTGTGTTTGCTTGTCGATTTACTCTTGAACCGAACCAGAAATTGATATGAACGTGCAGCGCCTGATTTCAGGTATGAGCAGCTGGCACGTAAATGCCAACGACAGGGGTTCGATTCTTGAACCCTGTACTGTCGAACTTGGGACCTCGTGAGGCAAGAAACGCCTGGACACGGGTGGCCTTGGCATGAGATACAAAGGACTGAACGTCCTGCACAACGCATAGTTACGGGAGTTAGTTGAGAGATCGGGTTAGGGGTTGATTAGTGTTAGTGGTTAGTATGAATTAAACCCTAAACTAATCCTAAGTCCTAACTTGCATCCTAAACTACTATCCTAAGTGGATTTTTAAATTAAAAAAAAGGGGGAAAATAAACCTAAGCCCTAATAACCTAAGGCTAAACTAAGACCTAGGTTGAACACTATATGCAACCTAAACTAATCCTAATCTAAAGGGGCGCAGACCCTTGGAGGGAAAGGATAAGGATGGAGGGGAGTATTCATTAGCATTAATTGGAAAGTCCATACGTGGACAGCGCCAGTTTTGGCGGGGCAGGTAAGAAATGGAGGCATCTATTTGGAGATAGAGCCAAATTTGGTTTTGCATGAGAAATTTGAAAATTGAGTTCGCCAACTCAAGTTGGCGGTGGCGTGGGAAGTTAGGAAAAGGCAGAGCCTTTAATGCATTGATTGTTCTCGGTCCTCGCGACCAGCTACCTTGGAAAGTGTATGAGGGAATTCTGATTTTCATTTTGTTGATTCGGGCTTTTGCAAAGTTGCTCTGCATTTGGTTTTTCTGGTCTGGTTCAGTCGACCCAGCTCTTGGAATTTGACACTGTTCTTGGAGATTTTAAGGCTGTTGTTGAGCCTGAAGCAGAAAGGAGTGCTGGGAAGTTTTTGTTGTCACTGAGGAAGGAAATAACGCGGCAAACGCTTTCTTCGGGTTCTGGAAAAGAGATTACAGGCATGTTAAGCCCTTCTCTTTAAAAATTCTTGCTTTGTTTAAGTGTCTCATTAAAACAACCCTGCTCTTGGGTTTGGATTCTGTGATTGTTGTCGGGTCGATTTGATTTGGATTTCATCGATTCTTGCTTTTTTGGAAAATGATATGAAGAATCGTTTCTGGTTGCTCGGCTTTGATTTGTTTTTGCACGAATCAAGTTGGAAATAGATATTCTCTTTCTCTGTTCGTGTTGTGTGGAATTGGAACAGGCTGTGTAATTGTTTCCTTATTGTGTAATCTTTTCCTTGCTGTTGTGTTTGGAACTGTCCTTGCATGTAAAAAGGAAGTGGAAATACAGTCGTGTTATGTTGCTATGAATGGATTTCGTTGACTCTTGTTGTCATTTTTGGAAATAATAAGAAACATTGTTTCTGGTTGCTGAGTTTAACTGTCTTCGTATTTCTCGAATGGAATACCTTCCTGTGTACTGGTTGTTGACGTTAAATGGAAGTTAGAAACGGGTTCTTCTCCGTAAAATGCTTAATGTGAACTGTGCAGGCAGTGTGAATTATTTTATTACTGTGTGATTGTCTTTTGTCACATGAACTTTTGGGATAAGATGGTGAAGGTTGTGTGAACGGCTTGATGTCGTTTCTGTACTGAGGTTTTCTTGCTGAAAGAAATAGTTTTTCCTTCCGAACTTATAGTATAATACACTTGTTTTCTTGCTGAAGAAGGTATGATGAATTGTTGTGTTTAATTGATGACCGCTCAATCCTCTAGTTCGGACTGTCTTGTGAATGCGAACTTGACTTTGAATTGCTGTGCGAAAGAAGTGATGCATGGGAACTCTGTCATATTGTTTGGGTTTGTCTTAACTGTATCTGACTTATGCATTTAACACCCTACGCGGGTTTACCTTTATAGAGGTATTGATATATGAATATTATATTTGAGTCCTGTACCTTATTAAGAAAATGGAGAATGCTGTTTTTGGGATTAACGGTTGATCGAGATAGAACTCGAAATGGATATTCATTGTTGTGGTATATTTGATTGAAACTGTACAGGCTATGTGAGTTGCTTTTCAATAAGAATGATTGTTTTGTTATCTTTATAAGTTGAGCTGTCATGCTAAGATAAACACGATTTGGGTGTTTTTATTTCATTCCGAACAGAATGATTGTTTCTTAATGAAATTATAGGGAAATGAATTCTTCTTCACTTTCTTTGCTCGGCTTGGTGAAATTCGTAGTCATGTGATTATTGGACTTGCTGTAGGTAACAACAATGAATAAAATGTTATTTTGAACGGGATACGTTCATAGGATTAGAAAGTCATGTGATTAATTGACTGTATGATTGAATAATTGTTTATCTGTTTAGCATACAGTGAAAGAAATATGGTTTCTTTAGTATGGTAAATATATGGTATACATCCTTATACTGTTTGATCTTGGATGAACATAATGTGGTACTAACCTGTTTTGGATTTTCATATGAGCCTGATTCAAATGAAATATGGAAATGGATGATGAATTCTTCCCTGTTTTCATTAAAGCTGATTATGAATGAAACTACTCTACTGCTGGAAAGTGAATTCTGAATGGATTTTGTAAGTTTCACTCTGAACTGTTATCTTGATTTGTGTTTCGTTTGGATTCCATTATTAGAACAGCCATCTGGAAAGAAATTGGGTCATGGATGAATGACTGGGAAAAATGATCTGTTCTTCTTTTATTCAGTTGGAAATCTATAATTCGTTGGTAACGAATCTTGTAGTGCTTAGATATGAGCGACTATATGCATTGCTGTTCGCTTTCTTGTCTGTGCTTGATTGCTTGGATTCTAATATGATGCATGAACTGAAAGGAAAGTAAAGAGGTTTACATTTCAGTTAGTTTCATCCTTGCATTTATTATTAATGAAAGGCGTGGAAAGGATAACAGTATGTTATATCAGCAGCAAGCTATTTGTATTTTCTAACTTTGTAATTATTGTGAATTAAGACTTGTAACGGTTATGTGGAAACGGGACAGCAGTCCTTTGGCTGATTGTGATGATATTTTGATAGTTCAGTTGTTATGCTGATCTTTCTTTTGTGCCTATTTCGTGATTGATGTTTTACTGTCGATTCATAAAAGCAGGGTTCTTTTATTGAGACAGTTAGTTGAAGCACCTTATTTTAAGGATAAGTGCTTAATATGCTCGGCCATTGAATCGACCGTCTGCAAATTATTTTGCAGATGGAATTTGATTAGAATGAAGACATGGTTGTTTTCTGATGCTTCTTGATTAGCTGAAAGATAAATTGTAATTGTTGCTTTTATTCCTCTTCGAGGAATTGTGGAAAGAAGAATGTATATTCTTCTGTCTATGAGTTGTATTGATGTTTTATTGTAAACCATGCCCATTCAGTTGGATTGGCAATTGTACAGATTATGACATGAAATGTTGAATACAATTACAAGTGTGATATTTTTATAATTATATCAGTTTGATGTTGTTGACTAAATTGGAAATATAACGTTATTTCTTGATTTGGATTTGTTTAATTGTCCTTGGATGGATGTTAAATGGAAACTGATCTCTATTCTTACCTAAATGCAACTTTTAAGTTGAAAAATGCAATTAGTTCATACTTGGGTAAAGATGAATTTTTAATTGACATTAAAAAGGTTTAAGAAGAATATGAGTCCATAATCGAAAGGGTATTCAGGATTAGCTTAGGAGCTAAGGAATATCAATTAATTTCGGAGTGTTCGAACTTCGTTTTCGAACTCCATTAATGATCTCGTATGCTAAATTCAGAATAAAGGATATAGGATAAGTATATCCATAACTAATGGACCTTAACTATATAACGTTAAGGAGAACAAATGAATACATTTCTTGGGAATTAGACCTCGTTTAAATGACGTCTAATAAGTTAGTATTCTGAATTTAGTTACAGTTGGGAAAACCTTGGCTAAGTTTAATGGGTTAAACTTATCACGTCCGACGGTACGGACTGCTTAATCCAATGATTAAGAAGTGAACCAAGTAGGGAAATGTAGCCCTTCGATATGAAGGAGAAGATGCATAGCAAGCTAATGGACGGTTTTAGTCCCTCTTAGCTATATACAACTGTAACGGAAACAAGGATCAAGGGATCAGCATGGATGCTGAAAGTTGATTCTTAATTATTAAATCGTATCCAAATCACTTGAGCAGGATGTGTATTCTCGTTGGGAGAATTCTGTAGGACATTGGCATACACCAGCCGGAAAGAAGGTGTCTCCATGAAGATGGGGTCTTCATGACGACACACTATTGAAATGACATATTGCAATGCCCTCCCGATTAAAACATCAAGAATACATAAATTTGAATGTGTGTGTAATCACATTGGGGGGATAGAAGTATGATCTGGGTATACGGAGTGACTCGGAATACTAAAGATAACTAGACACACGGGTCGTGGGGAAACGACACCGTATGTCTGCGTATCTTTAGTTACCGGGAGTGCCTTCCTATATTCGTTCATATTACTAACTGTAATTGGAAGTTTAAAACTGACCTTAAACGAAGAGGACTGGTAGGAACCAGGAAAGACCATTCTAGATAACAGGTGAAGTGAAGTGAAGGACGTATTCCGTTGATGTGTATCACATCCAGGAATATGATCATGCAAAGCATGTGAAAATCTTTGGCCAAAGTATCGCAATTGCTGGTTGCGTTGTCCTTATCACTTAATTTAAGATGCAGGATGTCAGATGAATATCAGTAACAGATATTCAGATAGGCTTCTTAAATGGATCACTTCGATAACCGGAAACGGTTATGAGAACAGGTATATATAATATACTATGCATAAACGAACATGAAGGATCGGTTGTTGCCGAGTCATGAAATGAAGGATCGGTTGTTGCCGAGTCATGAAATGAAGGATCGTTGAAACTCCGAGCCATGAAAATGGAAGATCGGCAGTTCCTCGAGTCATTTACAGTAGCATATAGAATCTGTTATAAGATTGAATGGCATTGAATGTGTGTTCCATATTGTAAATATGCGAGCAGGGAACATTCGTTTTAAAAAGAAATTGTGTGATCCAAACTGTGTTGTTTGGGCAGAGAACAATTATTAAAACTTGAACGTGTGTTTGAATTTTATAATTCATAACAGAGAACGTTATCAAAAAATTTTTTTCCCTTGTTCGGTATCTTAAAATGGGGATGTTACATTGTCTACATTAGACATTCTAAATTTTCCTTGAAGATGACCCGATTTTCCTGTGTGATGAGAATTCTTCCCTTTGTTGGAGATTGTTGACTAGTATGCCTTTTATCGTATATTGATTTTGTGATCCCCAAGATATCACTATGCAAATTGAGTTGTGGTCTGATTTCAAATCATGCATGGGTTCCTCGACCAGAACGTTTGTTATCTTATCAATCAGGCTTTGGGAACAAATGACATAGTCAACAACACTTGCCCCATTATAGGTTTTGCATGTAAATTTTCCAGATTTTTTCCATCTATTCACACCATTGCAAATAATCAAATCAAACATACCACAAACATTAATTAGCTCTTCGCCAAAATGATTGGTGTCCTTGTAATCTTCTAAACATCTGCTCCATGGATGAGTTTCTTCTTCGGTGAGCCATATGGGATTGTGATCCTCCTTGTTGCATAAAATGTTAGATTGTTCATTCGCTGTCCTAACATTGAAATCACCCAAAAGAAGAACTTCTCCGAGTTGAGAATACACACTATATCATTTTTTAGAGCTGCATATGGATCCTTGCCATTTAACCCATTTTTTTGTAGATTTTGAGCCTTGCGGTGCAAAATAACAAGCTGCAATTCTTATGTGTCTCCCATTTTCTGATATTTTGAACCATATATACTTTGTTTATTTGTGTCTTCTTTTTCCAATTGGATCTTCCTACCCTCTACTGCTTTTATTAACACCATTATGCCACCATAACCTTTTCCCTTACCCACTGTATTGTTCCAAACTGTGAACTTCGTATAGCCATCAAAAGAAGGAGTCTTACAACCATCATGTTCATGAGTTTCTGTGAGGCATATCACGTCTCTTCCTTTTGCAACCTGGTCTAAGCCCGGTCCCCTCCTCCAAGGATATCCTCTACAATTCCAACATACCAATTTTAAACATGCTTGGTGAGGGGGAGCTGTGTTTGCTATTTATCTTGTTGTTGAAGACTCACAGCGGAGCCTTTTTGCTTCTCAACCCACACTTGTCTTATTGCATTCCTTGTAGTTATATGTTCTTGTGGTCTTCCGTTGTTGTTACCTTGCTTAGTTGATGTGTTTGGAGGCATGAAATTGGCAATGACAGCTTTTCCTTTATATAACCATGCTCTTTTACCTTCATCTCTTGTTGCTCTTACTTTGATCAATTCTTTTCTTGTCTCTTCAACTTGCATTGGTGTTAAATCCTCCTCTATAAAGAAGCGTGAACCTTTCAAAAGTCCCTTTTGCTTAGAATTTATTGTTTGTCTTCTATTTTTGCCATGTGAACTTTAATAGGCCGCATGTTCCCTTCCCTCATCTTTCCAACCCTCTCGTGCTTGGTATATTTGACCTTTCCATTGTATTTTGTCTCTTAGAAAATTGGTTGTAATATTGAAGGTATTTTCATTCTTGCTCCGAACTCCCTTACAAAGAGTTACATGAAAATTAATCCAAACTCACTCACTAGAATCCTCCTTTCCCTCTTGACTTCTTCCAAGTTGCAGTAATGATAACTCGAATTCTATTTTGAATGTTTTTGTGAACTATTAGACCGCTTTGTTGTTGGTACTGCACAGCGCGGGATACTACTTAGGGCATGGTCCCGTGGAGGGCTTGGGCTCCTATTTTCGTGCGTGCAAACAGAAGGTCCCATGCTTATTTTTAAAACCACTACAAGAAATAATAGAATCTAGGCCTAAAAATAGGAGCTCCACTTTTTAGCCCCTCAAACTTAAGAGGTCACTTTGGAGAGGGGGCCGGGAGTTTCCCCCTATAGTTTAGCGCCGAGAGAATCTAATATGTATTCCCGCCATTATTTTTTGGTGATTTCAAAGAGAAATATGATTTTATTTTCCTACAAATAACTATAAATATCTAATGAGATCCTATAATACCTCAAATGGATGTTATTGAGGAAACTAATAAAAATCATGGGACCTTAAAACTGCTAAATGCTCCTAAATTTTCTCAAAGCAACACCCACTTTGAGATATTTAAGGAGCCCTCCTTCCATGGGACCATGCCCTTAGTTTGCACCGTGCGTGTGCAATATAGTTTAGCTAATGTTTGTGTTAACCAAAAACAGAGCTCGTTCATTTCTGTAACAGGTCAGCCGCTTTCCCTCTCGCTACCACAATGAGTATTATAGATTGCTTGTGCTGGGAAAATGGTTATCAAATCTTCGACCTCATATTCAGGTCTGTGTATTGTTCGGTTTATTATTATTATTATTATTCCAATTTACCCTGAAACCGAAAACCTGCCGCCGCCTTTTGTGTGTCTAATATCTGTGATTTGGGTTTTTGCATTGAATCGGTGGATGCCTGATTTTGCCAAACATTCTAAAACCCAGCTCCGGTTTCAATTTTAATATAGGGTTATCCATATGCTTATGAGATTGTATGTAGATTTATATTAGGGAAATCCCCAGCCTCTAATATAGCGAACATAATATGAAACAATATAATTTGCACACGTCCTTGGATGTATTTGTTATAAATTACTTCTGAATTTGGACCAGAAATGCAAAACAATTAGTGTTGATGATGTAGACATCATTAAAGCTTCAGATGCTGAGGCATATCCATTTAGCAAAAAAGACTCGGTATGCTTAAGGGTGAAGAGGACGCTATCAGGCTTTGATAATTCTTGAATTCTCTTCTTGTCTCTCCTCACGTTCCTTTATAAGCGAAGAATAAAGGTGAGTTGGAAATTGTGTTCATCTTATATTCCTTGTGATATTGTGACATATCTTATTACTGCAACTTTTTTATCCTTGTAATTCATGTTACGTCTATTGTCAATGTAACTTGAATCGCAATACAAGAGACAAATGAACAGGCTTAGAGTAGTCACATTAGGCTAGAGAAGGCCCATAAAGGCTGGTCTGACTTACACTTATGTCCATTTCGCAGATACCAATTCCATAGTATTTGTGACAACTTTTATAGGTTTTTAAAAATGCTCGATTTGTCATGTCTTGTGATCCACCAGATTCTGCTGCTAACTGTATATTTTCTTATTAGCAAGAGAAACAATATAATTGGCTCACATCCTTGGATGTATTTGAAATAAATTACTCCAGTTGTTATTGCGGGATTGACTCCTCTACTTTGTTACACAAATAACTTCCTTCACTCCTATACTCTGTTATACAAGCATTCTGTAAGTATAGATGCTTTTACAACAGGCTCTGGGCCATATTATAGCTTCCTCAATAATGCATGGCATCCATTGTGGGTGGTTGACCTGCCTATTTTATCTTATTTGGGCAGATTCTAAAATAAAAATGCCACATTTGTCGACCCATTCTAACTCAATTCTATATCAATTTTCATTGAAATATATGGTAATTGTTGGAGTAGAAAAAATTGCCCTCTGAGTGATGTTTTCAGTGTCCTTTTGCATGTACGAAACTTGGGTAATTTGATTTTTAGTATGGAATTGCAAAGTAAAATGGTGGGTAGGTATTTTTCTGCTCACTGGTGCTCTTCATGTAAAATAGTCACCCCTGCTCTCGAGAAAATTGAGTTTGTAGGACGAAATTTGGAACAGAGGTGGAAAACAGTTAGTGTTGATGATGTAGACATCATTAAAGCTTAAGATGCGGAGGCATATCCATTTAGCAAAAAGCTAGACTGCACAGAAACGTCCAGTACTGGCCTGTACCAGGTCTGAAACGTACCTCGTACAGAATTTTTTTCACATATACCATGTTATGGTCTTGGAACAGGATAATTCTCATTGGAGTTTAATAACTGCCAGTAACTGTAAGATGAGGAGGTTCTTCATACTGCCATGTTTTTTGAATGCGTATTTATACATCAGAGATTATTTGGTTTAAGCTAATATCCGATATGAAGGGCATTAAAACTGTTATCTTCTATCTCATTAGGCATAGAGGATTCAGAATCTTTTAAAATTTTTCCCTGGTGCTCTGGTTCTGCCCTTATTCCAATTATGTAAAGATTATGTTCTTTATGTTCTATGCAAATATGCCCGTGACGTATTCACAAATTCGAACATTAGGTTCTTGACTTATAAGTTTATAGTCTACGCAACAATGTAGAAACTATTATGCAATATGTGATGGTATATGTCGAGATTCCAACTTTTTTAGAGCTGTACTTACTCTCTTTCCAACGGTGCCGAAAAGTATAATGTAATTTGGGTACTATTGTTTTTGCCTCACGCTATTATTTTACATGGGACTGCATGTGAAATACACAGAGGCTAATGTTTGTGTTAATATTTTCCCAGTTATTGGTACTCCAAATGTCTATGTTTTATTTATGTTTCGATGATTGGTGGAATGTGATTCCCTCATTGGCCGAACTTGTTTGTTGCTCTGGCACAGATATGACCACATCTATTAAAGTTTAATTTGTCTGTGTGCCTTTTGTTGCTGCATGCTGGACATAGGTGACTCGCTGCAAACATCAAATTACCGAATGATATAATCTTATCCTATAAACTTACCTTTGCATATGTAAACAAAGGCTTTTCTGTATACATTTGGCTATCGGTACTCCAAACGTGTATGTTTTATTTATGTTGTCGATGATTGGTGGAATGTGATTCCCTCATTGGCCGAACTCGTTTGTTGCTTCGGCACAGATATGACCGCATCTATTAAAGTTTAATTTGTCTGTGTGCCTCCTGTTGCTGCATGCTGGACATAGGTGACTTGCTGCAAACATGAAATTACCATATGATTTAATCTTATCCTATAAACTTACCTTTGCATATGTAAACAGAGGCTTTTCCATATACATTTGGATATCGGGTGGAACCATTTTGCCAAATTTTGCTGGTACAACCCCTGGTTTAGGTAAATTTAGTAGACTTTTTAATTAGGGAATTGGTTGGTGTTTCAAATATGTCATGCATTGTAAGCAATGAACATCAAGGCGTAACCGTTTTTAAACATCGTTTGGTGATGCTTTCCATAGTGCAAAGAATAAAATGCATTACTGTTGGGAAGAGAGAAAGTACAGCTCTAAGAAAAAGTTGGAATCTTTCTCAACGGCGTCATGAAAGGTAATAAAAAAAATAGAGATAGAATATACAATAGTATTGTCAATATCGATATTTTGCATATGACGAAGTAGTTCAAACTGTAACATTAAGCAATTGATGTATCAGGTTGTATTCTAAGCAAGAACTTCTCCGAATTAAAAAGAATGTTAATCTCTACCTCCCAATTCATTACATTCAATACATCTGTTTTTAACATCCTGCCATGAATTTATAATGCATATTTATACATCAGAGATTATTTGGTTAAAGCTAATATCTGATATGAAGGGCATCAAGACTCTTATCTTCCATCTCATTAGGCATGGAAGATTCAGTCTTTTTAAATTTTTTCCCTACTGCTCTGGTTCTGCCCTGATTCCACTTATTTAAATATTATGTTCTTTATGTTGTATGCAAATATGTCACGAGAATTAAATATTTAGCCTCCAAATAAAAAATGAATGTAGTTTAGGTGGTGAGGGTATGTTGCAGAGTGTTTCTGGGAGCATTTCTCCTGAAAGCTATTTTGGGCTTTGTTAGGACTTTTGACAATTGGTGTAATGCAAAGACATTATGAAAATACATGGAAAACATAGAAAAGGGAGGAATCTGCTGTCGTCAATAGCAATATTTTGTATATCATGCACCTATTTGGCAACTACAACTTGACATTATTGACTTATAAGTTTAGAGTGTATGCAACAATGTTGAAATCATTATGCAATATGTAATGGTACATGTTTAAAAACAAATGTATTGAATGTGATAAATTGGGAGGCATAGAGTAACATTTGGTATATTTGAGAAAGTTGTTTCTTACACTAGAAACTGATACGTCAATTGTTTTATGTTACAGGTTTATTTAGTTCATGGTATGCAAAATATCGATATTGAGTATACTATTGTATATTTTATGTTTTGGTGCAGTTATCAGATTTGGATTAAAAAATACATTGTCAAAGAGGTGTCAATCGCTGTTATCTTTACATTGACAACTACATGACCAAATTGACATAGTTTTGAAGGTCAGTGCTCTCACATGATATAATTTATTGCATTTGAGTCTTACACAAGAAAATGTAGGTATGTATTTCATTTCATGATTTACATTAGACATTATATACATGGGAAATAATGTACCATCTTTCCTACTAAACACAGCATTAAATTATCATCTTATGCTTGGTCTGGTATGAGGACACCTTCCCATACTCCATCTGTTTTGCTATCTGCATGTCTCATTTCACATGATTTAATCATGTTGTGCTCATTGAGAATGAGAAAAGATCTTTTTTCATATATTCAAACATTGGGTTGAAACATTTTAATGCTACTTCCACTGTTTCTAGAACTGTGGAAAATTTACTGTTTGTCATAGCAAAATATGTCTAGTCTCTATATTGGTGTCTGTCGGCCTTCTTCATCTTGTTGATGTTCTCAGAATACTTCAAAATGTATTACCACTTTTTTGGCTTTTTGAATCTCATTGAAGAAACTTGATGGCGATCATTTATGTTAAATAGAAACTTTTTAAAAAAGTATTGTCTGTGCTGCCTTGTATTATTTCCTTTTTATGTTAAAATGAGCTAAAGCTTTGAAAAGAAAGTGAATTCTGCCTGTGCTTAACTATGTTGTTTTGTTTAAGTGAAATTTTAGCTGCTGAACTTTGTATTATGTCAAATGAAAATCAGAGTTAAAGAGCTGACTGCTTATATTTCTATGCGTTGCAGCAAGTCCTCTGTAAACCAAGATCCAAAATATTTCTCCTGTCGTCCTCTGCAATGGAATCTATAAATAATCAGAACTTGAGGCATGAAATACTTTTACTAAATGTATATGGGATATTTTATTAACAATTTGTATCTTTCGGGAAGAATTTATATTTTGCTTATTTTGTTTTTATGAGGAATTTCTATCATTCAGGAGAATTTGTATTTTATTAAGAATCAAATTTCATCCGTGGAAGTCAAGAATGAAAATTGTACTTCTTGAGCAAGAGAACTTTTAAAAGTTGTGGATGGCATAGAACCCAAGGCCATCACAGGGAAAGAATAAATTGTAAAATGGAATGTATGAGATGGCAGGGTGCTTGCATACATCAGATTGAACTTCCCAAATTACTCTATTGAATTTGTATGAATAAGAAGATAGTAAAACCATCTAATATTGGAGGAAGCTTTTCTAGTTCGAGATAACAAAAATTGACTCCACAATTGAGCACATCAATTATTTAATGCCACGTGCACCAATTAAGAATAAAAAAGTACAATGACACTTCTGCATGGCTTTTATGAGCTTTTTCAAAATCTGATCAAGACATTGAGCATCCCCATTACAATTAATTTCCATTATATTTTCTATGATAATGAAGAGATAAAATTAAACTTGGGTGTTTCTGTTTGTAGATATAATTTAAGAGAAGATCTATTGCCCATATGAATGCTAGGTCATTGTTAACCATAGTGTAGCATAAAAAATTTGATAAATTGAAATGGGAGATTGTAACAGGTCCAATTTATAGTTATGGGAAATATGTTCAGCTGAGAGCTCTGCATACATAGGCGGTTTGATCTAAAAGGCTCATCTCAAGGTTGGTCAACAGACAATGTTGAAATTCAACAAACCAATTCATTACATCCCCTACCATGAGATTCATTACATTCCCTACCTCGGTCATGTGAGGTCACAATAAGAAGCCAGCTACAAAATGCTTTTTGACTTATTTGAATTGTTAACGCCAAGATTTTTTTTTGCAGTTTTGATCCATTCTACCTATGCATATGATTGTTTTCGTACAGGCTCATTAATGAAAGTATCACAACTCAACATCTTGAGCTCTTCTAAATTGAAATTTCTGTACAACCAGTGTATCATTGACATAAAATAAATTTGTGTAATTGCAATATACAAACCCAATCACGCCTCTGCAAACCACATTAACGGCAGGTACTGTGGCCCTTGTTATTTATTGACCTAGTATTAGGACATTCTACATCGCTTGTATTTTTTGAAAATCCTTCTCCTCCTGTACTTTCTAATATTTATTTTAAGTAATTAGAAATCAAGCTCACAGCAGTCCCTCTATTCAGACAATCATGATCACAGGCACAGGCGCGTTTTCAATGCAGAATTCTGCTCATACAATGTCCGGCTTTACAAGTGATGCAGAACAGTTGTTTCGATCTCCTCCTCCTCCTCCTCCACAGTCACAGCTCAACATTGGGCTCCCTATTCCCCTCAAGGCCGGCCTGGCTGTGGCCCCTCCGGTATGGAAATCTTACAATTGCACTTTATTGGACTATTTTTCTAGCCAAGGTTTCCCACGTAGAACTGCAATCTTGTCAAATGCCTTTGCACCACTTTTTTAATCTCTTATCATTGTAATTCTTTTCAACCTCCATTGTTAGGTGATTATTTTTTGAATTGGATCTAAAACGAAATTTACTTTAGAATACAATGGTCAAGCTTAAAAAAATTGACATAATCTATGTCAGTAGTTAGCTTAATAGCCCTACTCCAGCAGACTATTTTCTAGTTTGATTTGCCTTTGTTTTGAGCTAGTTAACTATCGTACACAAGGCTCAAATACACCCTGCTACTTTGAGCCACCGAATTTGAGCTCATCTGCTGGAGAAGTTGTCCAACCGGGTTTATGCGTTTCCCAAGGATTACATTGCATGGCATAAGCCTCACACTGTCCCTGCTAATATCTCCTATATTTGTATCTGGAATCAGGTTTACCCAACCCAATTGGTCATCAACCAGGCAAATCAATTGCTATGATGATGAGCTGGGTCAAGCCCTACTCTACAAGCTCCTCCCCATGTTAAAAAATTAAAAATGATCATATTAGTGAGGGCCTAGGCATTTCCGCTCATGCGTTACAATGATTGGGGATTAGTATTTTATTTTACCTAAAAGTGGGAAGACTTGTGGCGTTTTTTTTCAATCAGGATGCTAAGTGATTCTTAATATTGAATGTTTTTCCGAGTTTCTGAGATGGAGGGAGACATTTCTGCTGGTGCAAAATATTTCCCAGATTTTGGGGATGGTAAACTATATACAACACACACACATGAAATGAAAATGCATAGCAGAAACAAACTGAAAGAATCTGAAAATTTTAAATTTAATAACATCTATGATCCAACATTGAATGACATTGTCACGGTTGTCATTAGTAATTAGAAAGGGCTGAAAATTAATATTTGAAATTGAAATACCAGTATTATAATGTTAAATTATACCAATGACCTTCCATTGTCAACTGCAAGTTTGAAGTTACAAATCGAACATTGAAAATTAAAGTAGTAAAATGAAAATGTATAGCTGCATCGAGCGTCAGGCTTGATAATTGAAGTCATCATCATGTGGAAGCCCATGAATAGCTTCCTGTCACTGCAAATGCTGGACTCATCTGCCTCTTGCAATGAGACACCAACCAATATTGGTTGCACATCTCAGTCCTCATCAAACTGCCTTGGATCCTCGAGCTCCGCATACCACCATGCTGTTCGACTTTCCTTGTACTCATCTGTCTTACAATGAATAAGATGCAAGGCACTATGCACAACAACAAGCGTCTCCTCTCTCTTAAAAGTAAGCTTGTTTCTCTTAACAAAGTGGATAAAGCTATATGTAGAGCACTTATTCTCAGCATTAGTGGGACTAGAAACACAGTGAAAGGAGGCGAATGACAAGCGGTCGTATCGAGGACAAACTTCCATATAGTTGCCACCAGTCTATAGATTTTTCCCATGCCATATTGAGTTTATCTACTTCAATTGAAGTCTTGTAGATTTGAAGTTTACGAAATTTGGACCACTGATCCTTGTACAATGTACAATATTCCACATTGTATATTTTCTCGAGGACTTTCATGAAGCCCTTCGTCACCTCCTCGTCATCGAGTAGTAATGACTCTCCCATGCCTCTTGACAAATCATTTTGGATTCATTCCATATATGGCCTTGCGTAAAGGGATGTTCAACTTCTTCCACCTCGGCTGAATGGTGTGCTCAATGCGAGCATGGTAGAATGCCAAGGTGGAGTCTCATCACAATTTGTGGCCTTCATCTTATCAAGAATGCTATCAATGCACTCATAGATCTCTCCAAACTTAGGACTATTAAAGTCCTCATATTTGACAATGACAAAAACAAATGGTACAATGGATATAATGTATCTCCATTTTACCAAAAAAATCTTTGACCACCACATCCTTCACCCTCCTCCCTTGTTTTGTCTTGGATTCCCTCACCTAGTCCACAATTTTGTCATAATCATTAGTTGCAACAACTCATGTAACTCAAGCATTTTCTCCAATAAAATGAAATAGGATGTAAATTGGGTCTCAAATGGCTCGAGGAATTCCTTCCTAAAAGATAAACGAAAGAATGCTAAGTGGTTGCATATGGATGTTGCATATGAATAGCTATGCCTCTCTTGTGGTTTTCTCAAACTCTTTGAGCCACTCAATTTTGCCAATGTCTTGAAGTGGATTGTTTGTTCCATTCATATTGCACCAGGTCCAGTATATGTGTTTATAAGTAGCTTCGACCGACTTGCCTGCTGCCTTGCACACAAATGTTGCATTTGTAACCATTTGCACTAGATTGGAAGGGCCAACCTATTCAATATCATCCCTCGAAATTTAGAATTGAAATTTGACGTCTTTGTGCTTTCTAGAATAATCATTAGCCCCGAGGAAATAAGTGTATTATTTAAACATGAGTATAGAATTGATGAATTAGTTGCAGCTAATGTCCGTTCTTCCATCCATAAGGATAGAGCATTCATGTGTCACCCATGTAACTTGCATCTCCTTGACATTAAGTTTTGAATAATTTTTCCCAAGATGGTGGTTCCCAATATTTTGATTGAAAAGTATTTTCTATTAATATTACAAATTATTATTTTTGATTGAAAAGTATTCTCTATTAATATTACAAATTACACATTGTTGATCATATAAAAATTAAAAAAAAACCCCATCACACTCCAATGTACCAAATCAACCCATGGCTTGAGACAAAGCAACTATAGTAATTTAGAATAAAGTTAAAAAAAACTTTGTAGGCAAAAAAAGTCTTAAGCCTATGAAAAAATATGATAGATAGCTTGATGGGCACCATATCATCAAGGCACAAGAACTAAGCCACATGAGCAATCAACACAATAGATGAAGGTAGAGGATCATTTGGCTTGTCATCCCATCCCCAACTACCACTAGTAGGCAAATCCGCCATATCGTATTGGTTTCCATTTGTCATTAATTTTATCTTTATTAGCATCATCCATTGGATTACATTGGACGGGAAATGGCTAAGGCCAATCGAGGAAGCTTTCCTTGTGGATGCACCTCCATCCACTAGTGTCTAGGAATGGAAATCCGCCACCATTGCGAGAGCAATGATTTGGAAAGGATGCCACGAGCGTGGTGAACCACTTCGATTCTGCTTTACGTGACCGGTGCCTATCATGAGCTCCAAAGCCACGACCTTGTTTAAATGATTGTTGCGCACTTCAATTCTCTATAGAGCTCATGGGACTCGAAACTCCATGAGCAATTTGCATGCAAAAGTGCTTGAGCAATCCACAAAAGTCCACAAAATACTATAGTGCGACCATTTCGGATCCCGACTTTGGGGCGCAATTTGCACCCGTACTTTGAATCTCCAAAAGTCCGACAAACAAAGGGACTAAACCAAAACGAGAACCGGACTTCGGGATGCATTCACATGCAAATTGCACGTGTGCTTTGACTCTCCGAAAGTTTGCGAAAGTCTAGTTGCTCTACCACTTAAGCAATTTTTGGATTTTTCGAACCCTCCAACTTGTCGGAAGCTTCTGCAAGATGAAAACATCTGAAAGAAATTGTGAAAATGATGTGAAAGGGTGAGTAAACAATAGAATTGTAGCTCGGCCGCACAAAGCAAAGAGCGGGGAGGCACATTTTGCGACAACGTTCTTTTTAGATTTATGCAAAATGAACCCCGAGAAAGTCATTGGGTGGAAACACAAAGAGTTATTCAATATCTAAAAGGAACACAAAATTTTGGGCTCAAATACTCCCAAGGCATAGGAGATTTCAAACCGCTTGAATATTCAAATTTTGACTATGCTGATGATTTTGAAGATGGGAAATCCACTTCAGGTTTTCTGATGAATTTGGGAACAACAATGATCAGTTGGAAGTCAAAGAAGCAATTGGTGCCTGCACTTTCTTGACTTTAGCAAAATACATGGCAGCTTCGAGGCAACCTATTTTTTTGTGGCTTAGAAGGATTCTTTCAGATTTGTAGGAACAATAGGTTTTGTCAACAACACTCATGGTTGACAACACATCCACAATTCAAATGGTGAAGAATCCAGATCTTTCGCAACTGACTTAGCTTATCAAATCGAAATTCCACTTGATTCGGCATTATGTGAAAGATGACAGTGTAAAATTGCTACACTGCCCTACTTTGTGGAGCAACTGCGGACATCTTGACAAAAGTACTTGGAAGAGAAATTTGAAAGTTTAGAGGCATACTTGGTCTCACTACAACATCGGCAGGAGAGCACTCAAAGTCGAGGCTTGAACCGCTCTTTCTTGAAAAGATTTTTCAATTTCAATGTCTTCGCATACATGCTGCAATACATCAAATATTTGTTCCATGAGCTCAACTCACCTGCATCATCAACAACCTTGCCCTTTTCCGCTCTGCAAAGTAAGTTGTTCTTGAGTTTTATTCTTTCTTCATTTTGTCACCGAAACTCTGCAACCTTCCTTGGATGGCTGTCAAAAGTATGTTCGAAAGGGAAAACAACATACATATTTTAAGTGAAACATGTAGGGTGCCACAAAAGGCATCTCATCATGTAACACTTGGGAAATCATAATTTGACAAAATCATTGATGAACTCAGACCCATCCACCGATTGGAAGAGAAAAGTAGGTGCCTTTCCTCACCAGATTGGGTCTTGAGATTAACTTGGCAGCTGTAGTGACCTATGAGGAGAAGAGTGTTGTTTTTTTGGGTTTTGGGCCTCTTCTTCCTCTACAATACCATCCTTCTTTATATAATGCACCCTTTGTATATCTATGCATTGGTCTTGTGGATGCTGTAATGTCCCTGTTTGGACACGTTAGGAAATATCATAAATCCGATCACACACAACTGAAAACACTTAATAATCAAACCCCAAACTGCTGCAATTTTCAAAAATTCATATCTTCCTCAAAACAACTCCGATTTGGGCAAATGAGATATGCCCGAACTCGGAAAAATACAAGGAACAAGATTATCCAAACTAAATTAGACTAGTTGCCAAACTCCCAAAACAGCCAAAAGAGCAAGTCGCCTAGGGAAAAATAAATTGTTGTTTTGCACATAAATTAATTCCGGCACTTGCATCACTCCCAAAACCCCCAAATCTGGTCACACATACTCACAAAATTATGCTAAATCAGATCTGCAACATAAATATATTTTTGGGGCATCAAATCATGCATAAACCACCCTTTCTCCAAGTCGCTAGGGCTGGTATAAAACAACAGATATAAGTGAGATTAAACCAGCAAGAAAACACTCCAAGAGGAAGCCAAATCAGCAAGAACACACCCCAAAATGAGGCGCTAGGGTTAGAATGACCTTCCAATGCAAATCGCCACAATATGGAAGTTTCAAGCATGCATAATATTCACCAACTCCCAAACCAAGCGCTAGGGTTAGGAAGAAATATAGACCAACATCAAGCACAAAAATCCTTTAATGAGTCTTCAAAATCAGATCTACTTCAATTCCAAATCAAATGAGATGAGAGCACAATGAAAAGCTAGGGCATACATCCCATTTCTCCAAGCATGGAGAGACATAAATGATCAAATCAACATAACCCACCAAGGCCATGCAACCTCCTTTTTATAAGATAATTATGGCCGACCTACCCCTTTTGGAGGGAAAACATAAAACTTAATTAAAATACTTAAAAACTCACTTAATGTGCACTTTATTTAATTTCTTAATTTAATATTAAGAAATTATATGCCTATTTTTTAAGACTAAATAAGACTCCCACTTGTAGCGCTAGGCATGCCAAGGGGTTACAATGCAAATAACAGACAACAAACATCTCCAAAACAATCCCCTAGCTTCATCCTCGAACCCACGGGAGAGAAAATGGGTTGAAGGTCTTCAATTCTTCGTCTTCGTAAATGTCCCAGAAAAGGGGACATTACAGTCCTCCCTTCCCAAGATTGCTTGCCCTCAAGCAATCACAAGTGCCCGGATCCCAAATGAATCTCAGCTGCTCCATGGTTTTTATGTTTGTACCTACACAAGAAACAAACATATGAAAGAAAACATGAGTGTTGGACAACACTCTCTTGGGCCCTGTAGTTATGGGAGTTGGCTCCCCATTCTTGCTTGTTGTAGCTTCACTAATTCCATGCATTTGATGGCTGCCCCATACTTCCTTGAATTCCCAAGGTTGTCCAAGAAAACCAACTGCTGTCATAAAATAAAAATCTGATAAATAATCAGCAGCTTGACAACTCCAAATTTGTCCCCATGTGAGCCCTACTTCATCCTTTGATCCATGTGTGAGTGTACCAATGGAAAAATATCCCTTATCCCCATGCCTTATGGCTCTAAAAGCCACAAGAAGACTGCTGAAATAAATTACAGCAATGTAAATAAAAATATTTGACCTCAAGGTATCCCAACTTACCTTAGGTAAGGCCAACACTTCACTCTCACAACCCACAATGCATTGTTCCCATGAAAACAAGTTCTGAAACACATTCACACACATGATGTAGAGCTGATCCAAAGTGAATTTCATGACAAACTTTGCACCTCTTCCTTTCATAGCTGAATATTCATCATATTTGCCTTTATTTCCCAAAACATAGCATGAAAATTTAACACCATACCTTCCTCTTTGCTGCTCCCAACGCAACAACAGTGTTAAATGGCCTAGAAATGATCCTGTAACATGTACCAATGATGCTCCAAACTGAAAATTAGCATACTGTGTGATTGAATCCTTTTGTGGGCATGCTAACATGTCCCCAAACAAACTGAAAATGTGCATGACAGCAGTGTGAATATCAATGGAAATATTAGGCATACACATACTCTTCTTGGTTGCAAATTCACACATGAATAGACAATGTTTGTACTTTCCTTTCCCTATCCACTTCTTGTCTTGTGAAAACTGATTTTGAGGAAGAGAATACAAAACATGCGTACCAAACCTCAAAAATTGTGCATGAAATGAGTCAACCAAATTTGTCATAGTGGCGGCCAAGCAAACTGCATCTTCCTTCAATGGTGGGCTGTCCTCAACATGCTCATAACTCAGAATTTCTGAGTTTACCACAACACCCTCTTCTTTTGCCTTTTTATGTTTTTTTGTTGGAAACTTCTTTCCAATCAGCTGTCATAAATAACACAAAACAGAATTCTACATTCTTATATAAATCTTTTTGAACATGGAATTGGCTTGGGGTGTCTCCCTTGTCATACTTTGAAGTGCAAGTTCTTTATCATTCCTCTTCAAGACCCAAACCAAAATCTGATTTCTCTTGCTTGGGAAAACGAAATAGCTCTTTGTAGATCCATTGTCCCCTATTCCTTTTATGATCCCAACAACCTTCCTTATGACCCAAAACTGAAACTCACCATGATATAAGAACAATAGAATATTGATCATCTCACAAGTACATGGAAGTAGCAATACAAATAATTCGAAGTTGTTGCTCACTTCTTCATACCATGAGGTAGCATGTGCATGATGATACCCCATTGTTTCTATTCCATCATTCATATAAGAAAAAGGAAAATCAGAAATATAACTCATGTAAGGAATCTCATACCATTCATTGTGCCAATGGATTTCCCTTATGAAAGGAATACAATATGATTGGGGCTGCCCATCATACCTTTGTGCCATGGAACACCTTCATACTCCTTAGAATTTTCAAACCAAACATCACCTTCTACCTTGGAATCATGCAACCTTATTTGTAATTCGTGTGGGGCTTCCTTAAACTTCATTTTTGGGTGAATAAAGACATTTATTTGCTCTCTAATGACTACTGTTACGCGTAGACCAACAAGCTGAGAATGGTCTAAAGTACCTGGAAATGCCTCTTCTCCATGGGTATAACTTCTACCCATGCCATCCTCATGTTCCCTCTTCAATTATGATTTTTCCTTCTTTAGTGATGTCCTTGTCCATGCTTTCTTCTTGCCCTTCAAATGGCTCATGAAGTTGTTGAACAACTTCCCTTAAATCTGATTTTTTTGTTTCGTTGATTCCTTCATAGGAATCCTCACGAAGAACTATCCTCTCTTTGTCTTCTATCACATGCTTCTTTGCCATCATTTTCCCTTCATCATGCATGCAACCATTAGATGCCAAAAAACCATCATCAAGTACCAATATGTTCATACCTTGTAGATTTGATCCTTCTACTTTCATAGGAGACTTTGCTACCATATATGCCTTCAACTTGTTTGAACATTGATCTAGAACACCTTTGGCTAGCATATGAGTAATACATGATGCTTCTTGTCTCATACCTTCCTCAAGTATAGACAACAAATGTTGAGGAGGGGCTCGTGTTCATTCAAAACCAAAGACATGATAGTTTGCATTACAACCCTTATATTTTCTGAATGATTATCATGTATGACAACAAAGAATACTTCAAACATATGAAGAATAAGATCATCACAATCAAGATCTAACATTGGTATACAAGATCTCACCTTTGCCATATTCTCCAAGATCTTAACTCTCTTACCAAAGTAAGGGTTGGTGATGTCTCAAAGATTTTGAAAACTCCTTATCATGAGCTTAAAGACTTCTTCCATGGTGGTGTCACTGTATGGCAAACTCGGGGCTGTTATCCTTGTAACTTCACTAATGCAAGTGATGACCATGAGCCTCACATCCACCTCATCATGCCTCAACAGTTCGGATCTAGCCAAATGGGTCACCAAAGAGTCCATTGTTGAAAACATGGAGCCATAATCTGATTGTTCTATCATAGACAAACAACTTGCCGCTTCTTCTAGAGTGTTGAGCAACACACTCTTCACATGTGGAGGAAACTCGAGCCATCTCCCAAGTTTGTAGAGCTTGGTCCTCAATTCTCCATCACTTGTTAGTTCCATGATTCAAAAACTTTGCAAACAACACCCACAAGAGTAGAGGAAAGTTGCTCTGATACCACTGTAATGTCCTCTTGTTGGACATGTTAGGAAATAGCATAAATTTGATCACACATAGCTGAAAACAATTAATAATCAAACCCCAGACTGCTGCAATTTTAAAAATTCATATCTTCCTCAAAACAACTCCGATTTGGGAAAATGAGATATGCCCAAACTCGGAAAAATACAAGGAACAAGATGATCCAAACCAAATTAGAACAACAATTACCAAACTCCCAAAACAACCAAAAGAGCAAGTCGCCTAGGGCAAAATAAATTGCTGTTTTGCACATAAATTAATTTCAGCATTTGCATCACACCCAAAAGCCCTAAATATAGTCACACATACAAAATTATGCTAAATCATACCTCCAACATAAATATATTTTTGGGGCATCAAATCATGCATAAACCACCCTTTCTCCAAGTCGCTAGGGTTGGTATAAAACAACATATATAAGTGAGATTAAACTAGCAAGAAAACACTCCAAGAGGAAGCCAAATCAGTAAGAACACACCCCAAAATGATGCGCTAGGGTTAGAATGACCTTCCAATGCAAATCGCCACAATATGGAAGTTTCAAGCATGCATAATATTCACCAACCAACTCCCAAACCAAGCGTTAGGGTTAGGAAGAAATATAGACCAACATCAAGCACAAAAATCCTTCAATGAGTCTTCACAATTAGATCTACTTCAATTCCAAATCGAATGAGATGAGAGCACAATGAAAAGCTAGGGCATACATCCCATTTCTCCAAGCATGGAAAGACATAAATGATCAAATCAACATAACCCACTAAGGCCATGCAACCTTTTTTTTATAAGATAAAGGGGTGCAACTATAACTATGGCCAACCTATCCCTTTTTGGAGCGAAAACATAAAACTTAATTAAAATACTTAAAAGACTCACTTAATGTGCACTTTATTATATACTGTGTGCACTTTTTAAGACTAAATAAGACTCCTACTTGTAGCGCTAGGCATGCCAAGGGGTTACAATGCAAATAACAGACAACAAACATCTCCAAAACAATCCCCTAGCTTCATCCTTGAACCCACGGGAGAGAAAATGGGTTGAAGGTCTTCAATTCTTCGTCTTCGTAAATGTCCCAGAAAAGGGAAACATTACAGATGCTTTGGGTGATCATGGAAAAAATCGAGCTCTTTCTTATGCTTTGAGATGAGCATGATAGATGGTGAATTCTTAGTCTTGCTGGTTTGTTCCTCATCCTTCCACTCCTCAAACCATTCAAGATTCTGCCTTTGAAGGATAGTGGATTCCAATAGAGATTGGAATCTTATAGGACATCCTTCTATCAAACAAGGAAAACTCATGCCCACCCACCCCGAGAATTAAGTTTTTCTTTATTGCAACCAGATCTTGAGGCCTCTCCATTGGAGTGCTCATCTTCTTCAAATAGAAAAATATATCCCACTCCATTATTTCTCTTTGGTGCAAATAAATCCTCTTCAAAGAGAGATTGTAAAAAGGCCTCCTCTATGGGAGCATATTCTTCCTCATCTATGTGCAGGTCCTTTTCCTTCTCCGGAGATATGCTTCGCCTTCGTCTATGTTGCTGCAGTGATCTTTTGAGAACCAGGGCATCTCCCTAAATGATTAAACAACTTCACTCTCCGCAGCCACATTATATCTTCAAGAGGAGAAAGAGCATTATCTCTACTGGATGGACATACAAAAACATCTTCTATTGCAGCAATGAAGCCATCAACATCCCAGGCCTCTATTAGTCCTTCTATGCTCAGTTCTACATTAGTTTTCGTTTTGGCAGCAAAGTCTATGTCATCTCCGTGTATCTCCTCATGCCCAATCTCAAAGAAAGAATCTTCATCATCATCACTGTATTCAAACGAATTATATATATTATATAGGAGGCTCATTGGGAAAAACTAAAATACGCCTTATGCCATCTTCCGGCATATATGACAGCAATTTTATAGTTCTTTATTCACTACTATTAGAGCATTGCTCTACTAGTTCTCATTGTAGGGAAGTCTCCAGATTAAAAGAAAATTGCCCTCTTTATCTCCTTATAACATGCCTCAGAAAAGCTATCAAATGAATCAAAATTGAGAGGACTTAAAGGGATACCTGATACCCTTGATTCTTGATGAGGGTGAGTGGGTTTTGCTGTTACTTTCTCCGAGTTTATATCAACATCTTCTCGAATATCTTCTCTTGCATCACAATGATAGAAAATGCCATTGCCAGTGTATTCATTCCTTCTAATAGAGGTTTGATTGTCAACCATTCATTGATATATAGCCTTGAAGACCACTGGGAATTGGAGAGGAATTGAGTTATTTCTGAAACAATAAGTTTCCCTCACCTTTACTTGACAATTTTGAGGAGTTTGTTGTTGTTTTGGTTGGGAGTCATGATTACTTACTTCATTAGGAGTTGGGATGCTTGTGACAACATATTGGCTGTAGAAAGTGCTTTGAAGAACAAGAGGACTCCTGAGTATTTTGAATAGCAAGCTGCCTTTTAAAGTTCACAAACTCATTAGAAAACTCACCTATAAGGCCAACATAAGTATTGCATGTGTAGGGGATTTTCACCAAGCTTGGGACTACATACTGGCCGTAGAAAGCGTGTTGGAGAACAAGATGACTCTTGAGTATTTTGGATAGCAAGCTGGATTTTAAGTTCACAAGCTCCTTCGAAAACTCATCTATAATGCCAACATAGGTGTTGTAGGTGTTGGGGAATTTCCCCAGCTTGTATAAGACCATTCTTATCTGATATACCAAGATTAAATGCTTACGTTAAGGTCTACCCTTCTAATAACTGTATGATGGGAACAAGGTCGGGGTTTAAAGTTTACAAAAAATGTAAAATGACCATACCTGGTAGTGAATGAACCTCTGTAGGTATCCTCTCCCATGTCCGTTTGAAACAGAGTTTGATATCAGAAATATGCTCCATGGCAACCTTCCTGATTGTAGCCAAATGCTCAATTAGAGATAGAGCATCCTCCCTCTTTTTGTTTGATTGTGCAACAAAAGTCCCAACTCATCCGAGGAATTCACAGAGTTAGCAGGCAAATCTCTAAAACTTTTCCTTTGAATGAAGTAGCCAAAGCCTTAGAACAACATCATCTCTGACAGTGGTGCACTGAGCACAAATTCACATCATATTTAATGTGATCAATAATTCCGATTAGATTCCTGCCAGGGAGTGCTCTAAGTGCTGATTTTGGGATGTCATTCCACTACTGTAGGTGTAATGGATCACCAAAATCCCATGGAAGAGCTCTTGGATTTGCCATGAATCTGTGATTAGATAACAATACATATAAAAATTTAGAAAGGGGCAAGGTTTGCTTTCCTTCGAAGATGTGTTCTTTTGAGCAATAGAGGTGCCAGGTGATGTAAAATTGCATCAGAGAGCAGATATAGCTAAGATTTTCACTGAAATATCAATTTTAATCATGAATTAGGAGTATTTGCATAAAATCTTTAAATGGAAATCCAATCCTATCTCACTAGGCATGACAAAAATGTTAATTGGTCTGATATGTCCAATTAGAATGCTGCCCCTATCTCAGCCACAACGTGAGATGTTTAATCAGTGTTAGATTGATCTTATAGAACAACCTCTGGAGAAGGCTGACTCGTCTCTACTCTAATGCATATATAAATCTTGCTGTGGAAAAGGGGAAAGAGAAATAAAATAACACTGTGGTGATGCATCAGAATAGATAGAGTTCTTCCTCTATCTAAATATAACATAGAGAAAATGAAATTCACAGACTAAAATATATTGGCACAATACATTAGCTAAAGCAAGAGGTAAATCTAGCCTGAATATGGAAATGGAGCTAGAGAAGCAAGAAGAAATCTGAGGGGTGGATAAATGAACCACAACACCTTTTATCAATTGCAAGAAAATATATGCAATTTCTATTTGATGTAGAAGGGCACTGAATCTTTGCTTAAAAGTTAAAACACAAGCTGAGGCTAAAAATACTCATAAAAGAAAGTTAGGATCTAAGCATATCCAAGGAGATTACATGTATATAGGAGGAGGAGAAGAAGAAATAAATTCGCAGCTAACAAATCTTAGAAGTGTAAGATAATTTAATTGAAAAGCGTCCTGTAGGTCTTTTGTTCTACAACGCAGATTTGATGGCTGCAACTGTTAAAATATAACACTATATAGAATGTAAAAACAGTTATGTAGTTGTTCGGTTTGTAACTGTTCAACCACCTCTTCACATATAAATAAACCTCTGCCTGTGTCATTCCAACAGTGCAGTTTGCCTTCTGTATTCTTTCTTCTCTTTGCATATGCTAACATTGGTATCAGAGCGTCCAAGGTTGCAGTTCGAGGAAGCCTCCAAGAGGTACGAACTATAAATTCGAGGAAGCCCTAACAAGGCACGAATTTGATAAAACGTGGGGTATTTGGAGAAAATACCAGACGCTAGGGCAAAGAAGGAAGAAATTCCTCCATTCGAGGCCAAGAAAACGTGGTACGAGGGCCTAAAGTCGTGAAAGAAAAATACAGTCGGTTTTTTTGCGAAAAACGTGAAGCAATACAAGTCGGTTTTGCACAAAAACGTGACTCAGTTCGAAGACAATACAGTCGTTTTTGTAAAGCCGTGAAGGAGGGCAGAATCGTGGATCGTGGTTGAACGAGGGCACAAAAATCGTGGTGCAAATCGTTTTACACAGTCGTTTTTGCACAAAAATTGTGGTTTGAATCCATAGTAGATGGTGGCAGAATCGTGGAAGAGAAAAACGTCAAGGCCAGCACCAGCAAAATCGTGGAGGAAAAGAAAAAATCGTGGGCAAACAACAAAATCGTGGGCACCTGCAAAAATCGTGGCACATTACAACATCCATTTTCGAAAAATCGTGGCAGAGGTACCTGCAAAAGTCGTGGTTCGAAGGTGAAGGCATAAGCAAAGTCGTAAGGATTAATATTATTTTCAGGCTTCAGCAACAAAGGTATTCATTTGATTTGCTAGGAGTAATTAATTAATTTTAATATTATTTGGAGGAATAAGTAATAATATTTTTACAAGCAACTATAGTTGGGTGATTTGCATATTTTTAATATTACTTATTGGAATAAGTAATACTTGGTGGAATAAGTATTATTTTATTGAGTGTGGGCAAATTATTATTTTATTATTTTCCATTACTTTGGAATAATAAAATGGCAAATATATCACACTTAACTTTGCCGGAGACACAAAAATTAATGGGCACTAATTTCAATGTATGGAGCCATAAGATTTTAACGGTCGCGGAGTTTCGTGATTGTGATAAAATAATCAAGGGTGATGAAAATCGACCAACAACGAACTTTGAGGATTATGACAAACGTCATAAGGAAGCATTATTGCTTCTCAAGTTATCGGTGTCGGATGATTTGATACCGGAAGTGCGGAATGCCACTGTGGCAAGCGAGCACGTTGTGGGCGATCCCGAGGGATAAATATTAGACATCAGAAAAGAGTTGGGTTTTATACCTGAAAAATATGCTCTTTTCCGTAAAGTTACAAGAAGGTGGATCATTGTCTGAGCACCTAAATCGGATGAAAGATCTCCGAGATCAGTTATCTTTCATCAACAAAAAGGTGGATGACGATGATATGGTGGCTCGGTTTTGAACAACTTACCTTCTTCGTATGAGTCATTTGTGGAGGCACTCCATTTAATGGCGAAAGTCAAACACTCACGTTTGACAAGGTTAGTTTCTACTTGTTGCAAAGGAGCGAGAGAGCGACTTCAGGTAGAATCTAATTGTGACCATTCAGAGAGTGCTCTTGTCACTCAGTCAAAGGGAAAGTGGAAACGTCAATCTGGTGAGTCTTCCACTCGGTATCAGGTCACATGCTATTACTGTCACAAGGTTGGGCACCTTAAGAAGGATTGCCTAGGAAGTGGATGTATGATCTTTCGAAGTAGAACAAAAAGCCATGTAATGAGGAACATGTGGCAGCAGTTGCAGAAGAACGGATTCGGATGATGGGCATGCTCTTTATTGTCTTACGACATCATGCTCGAATGACAATGGTACCAATTCTTTGGATCATTGACTCTAGTGCGTCTGCACACTTTTCATGTCGTAGGGACTGGTATGTTTCATTTACTGCAAATATATGTTTTGAATCAGTAGTACTAGCTGATGGAGAATCACTTGCAGTAGAAGGGATATGAGATATATGCATTGTATTGAATAATGCTCATAAATTGTTGGTACGGAATGTTAGATATGTACCTTCTTTACAAAAGAATCTTCTATCTATTTGTCAATTAACTGAAAAATCCCAATAATTCATGGATTTCGTGGAAAGAAGTGTGTTGTCTGTCTCGATGTGAAACAGAGGCGAATAATTGCCCTTGGTATTGGAAAAGGTGATCGATATCGGCTTGTTGATCCGGCCGTGATCAACTTGAATGCATGTGTGGAGGACAACTCCACCATTCAGGAAGTGCAGGAGGCTGCAATGCCTTGGGAGGAAGTCATTCCTCACAAATTTGTTGACTTGAATACAATCAAACTACATGCACCTATTGTGGAGGGAGTATCCACTATACTAGGTGTACGGGAGGCGGACATGCCTTGGGAGGATGGATTTCCTCATTCTGAAGAACAATTTGTTGTGGACGGAGACTCCACTATTCCAAATGCACTAACAATGCATGGTGAGATGGCATGCCCAACCACTCACTCAGAGGTCCTTGCTCGAAGGACAATAGAGCATGACCAATTTGCTCATTGTGTTGTGAACAATCTTTCCCAACAGAGGGGGATAGATGAGCAAATAGATGAGGAGTTGATTCTCACTCCTACCACTGCTGAGATGGAGACCACTGTTGAGACGGAGATGGTTATTTCTCCTACTATTGCGGAGTTGGTTCTAACTCCTACTGCATAGATGGTCACATTTCTCTTCTTGCAAAAGTTGGATGAGCACTACATGGTGGTGCAAGGACGTGATCGAGGTGACTTCGATTGCAGGATAATTGAGTCTTTGTACAGACTCCAATAGGCTACACAAGCTTGGAACAAAGTTTTCAATCCACTTCTCTGAGGTTTTGATTTCAGCACTCTGGAGATGGGGCTGACACTCTCAGCCATTAGTGATTCATCATTGGTCAATGAATCACGTAATAGAGAACTAGTGGACCACTTGTCATATCTTTTGTTCATGGGACCAGATTTTTGTTTTGCGGTTCTTCTTCATTCGACAACCGCAACACAGTCATGGACTGCTGATTTTAAAGTACAACTTATGGCACAATCTGTAGATGTAATGACTAAACATATGGGTTTTAGGAAATTTGTAAAATTTCAGGACAAACTTTGTCTTGTTTCCGGTTTAGTCATTAAGAGGGGGTGTTAAAATATAACACTTTATATAGCATGTAAAAACAGTTATGTAGTTGTTTGGTTTGTAACTGTTCAACCACCTCTTCACATATAAATAAACCTCTGCGCGTGTCATTCATACAATGCAGTTTGCCTTCTGTATTCTTTCTTCTCTTTGCATATGCTAACAACAACTATGTTTTCAAAATTTCCATGCTCATGCTTCCTTACTTTTTGTATGCTTTGGATGGACTTTTAACTTACTTGTAATATTTAAATGAAAGTTTTAATGAGTCCGTTTTATACTGTGGGCATTCTTTTGAGTGGAAAAGCTTTTATCTAAAACTGAAGCTTTTAAAAAAATCCTCCATGTAGTCGTTGCTTCTTCTTATGCCTTTTAGAGAGTTTCATTTTAATATATAAGCTCTATTTAAATTAGTGGGATGACCCCTATAATAAAGCTTTTAACACTAAAGAATTAACAAAGCTATTCTAGCATCGGGAAATAAATTAAAGTTTTAGCTAGACCATTTTCTACAAGGAAAATAAAGCTGAGAAAAATGCAGCCTGGAGTGGAATTGTCTCAACTTTTCCACGAGATATGAGGGAGAAGCTTGAAAGGCAAAGGGGATTCTTGGGAATTTGTGCTTATTGCTTCTGACTAAATAGGTAATGTAGTGTTAGATTCCTGTAACATTGAGTTTTCTTCCATTGAATGGAAGAACCGGATCTACGCAAAAGATGTTCAAACATTCCATGGCTTCGGAGACAAAAGCCTCTTCTTCATCTAGAGTGAGGAAGACATTTTTAATGAAGTGTCTATTGACCATTTGATTATAAGACTAAGGGAGGGAAATACCTCTTAATTAATCCTCTAAAAGTGTACTTGACTAAGAGATAGCTGAATCCTTTAGCCACAAGATCATAGAGGGATGGGGTTAAAGGGCATCCTTACCTAATCAATTTGAACAAACCAATTTCTCGGGTTGCGTTGCATCAATGGCGATACATGCACCTTTGTCTTCCTCAAAGAGCATTCTAACTATTTGCACAAAAATTGCCCCAAACCCTAAGTCTTGCAACATTGCTAACATAATGGGCCATTCAATTCTATCATATGCTATCTCAAAATCAATTTTGATGAATAAGGATTTCTATTGTGAGGTATGATCCTAATCCATACTTTCCCACATTGCAATAACATTATTAAGAATGTAGTTCTTGTGAATGAAACCAATTTTCTGCAGGCGGATGATGAGAGGCAAAAGGCACCTCACACCGATGAACAAGGGTTTTTGTAATAATCTTGTCAACACATTTAAACGAGTAATAGGATGCTTTACTTGGTAATTAGCTCTGGGTCCCTAGTATGAGGAATCAACTTGACATTATCTTGATTATTGAATTTGCCAAGGGATTTGGTTTGAATATATTCTAGGTAGACTTTGTGCAAGTCCGGTCTTACTGATATCGCATTGAACTTGGTAGAAATCGCATGAGGAAACCATCAATTCTAGGGGCTTTGTCAACAACCATATGCTAAGTTGCTTTGTAAAGGTCGTCACTTGACAATTAGTGGTCACATGCCACTTATTGGCCATCAAAGAGTTTGCAAGGAACCACTTGTAGAAATTTCGAGAGGACTACTTCATGACTGGGGTAGATGGTTGAGCAGAAAAAACTCCATGATGATGAGAAACAAAAGATCCCAAAATATTTGGAAGTTTAGTCAGTTGTTAATTGGCATAACAGATAGCCTTATCCTGATCCCCAACTTGCCTGGAACAAATAATAGAGATTATTTAGAAACTTGGTGTCCAATTTTTAACCAGTTCATGGGGGCATAGATTTGGGTGCTATGAGCTCGATAAGATACTTTTACCTTGAGCTTATGCCTCCACTTAGTAGCTTCCTTTGTAAATACTCGTTGAGAGGATAGATCTCCGGTTCTATGATGATTAAAGATATTCACCATATGATGCTTCATGGGATTTATGAGGAAATTCGGCGCCTACTTATCATAGATATGGAGGAAAGTGGCATTTTGAGCAATGACAACCTTCCCCCAAACTATCCAACCAAACTGCCCACTAGATCGAGGGTCAAGGTTCCAAATTTGAATGATATGGGCATGAGTCCATTTACGGTGGAGGTGATCTGTGTTGAGGTTAAACCGATACTTAGCCTTTAGTTGCGGTGATTAGTCACTCAATACCAAATTTGATGGGGAGTTTGAAAGAATCGCTCCCGAAAGCACACTGAATGGGCAATCAAAATTACTTGCAAATGTGTAAAGGTTTTGCTCTTCAAATAAGGTTCTCTAGTATTTTCACCATTGTATTTTCACCTTGTCTAAAATTGGACTAGGTAAACCACCGGGTGGTGACAAAGAGCCGTTGGTGGTGGTTGTGATCTGACAAAATGATTTTGTTGCACATGCAAAACCATGACTATCTTTTGCCGGCACCTTTGCCTCATCGGAGGATTTGCAATCCAACACCAAAACCCCACCCTTTGAACAACATTATTGGAGGCGTAAATGTTGGCAATACCAAGGAACAACCGTTAAAATTCAAAAGGGTCCACACAATCTGATGAGTGGGTTCGAACCCAAACTAACGATGTGTAGAGATAATTCCGATGCACGATAAGTGTTATCACTCACCCAAGGTTGTTCCCAGAATTACACATTTGGCAAGGTGCTCTTGACCAAATAGATTTGACAGGAAATGAAGTAAAAATATTGAAATTTTGATTTTTGCAGACATAAGACTTTCATATTATCCAAAAACTCACACGTATCGCTTATATTAAACTTTCGGGATGTGTCTACATGGTCGTGCACATTCCAAGAGTAAATTATTATTTAGAGAAAATTACAATTTTTGTGTTTCCTTATGGTTGCGCGTTAGCGACAGGGTTCTTTTGATAAGCGACATTAGTTGTTGGCTCATTACTCACATATCCCTCTAGTTAACTTTGCGTGGATGTCACATCGAGAATGACGCTCTTATAAGGGGAGGGAAATGTAGTGCCCTTACCCTTATGCATATATATTTATTTGATTAAAATAATGAAAAAAATGAAAATAATTAAAATAGTAGTGCCCTTGCCCTTTTGGCTTGTTTGACGGCCATGGAAACCTTCAAGCAAATGCTCCTGTCGGGTGTTAACCTAGATCTCCACTACCTTTTTAGCGCCTCCCAGCCTGTGTTAAAATAGGAGCACTGAAACAGGAAATGGCGTCCATACAAACAAAATGAAGGGGGATATTTGTCAGATCTGCGTGCAAAACGTGTACATTTTTGTAGGCACGTGGGCTGTTTGACAAAATGCCTGAAAGGATTTGGGTCCCATGGGACATGTGCTGACCGTCTAAGCTTCATTTTTTATTCTGCCTGCTGTGCGCATGTCTGTGGGTGAGGGCTGTAATACTTCAATGGAGCGGTCTGCGCTAGCTACCTTGAGGAAACTCTAAACTTTATCATCAACATGCCTATTAAATTTGTGGTGGCTGTGTGGATTGTTGTTGGTTGCTTGTAGATCGTATAAGAATTTAAAACAAGTCTTTAAAATTTACATCATTTCTTTTGTTTGAGTTGGGTTTTAGAAATGCTGCATCTTTTTGTTCCCCTGTCAAACACCTATGCAGAAGTGGGGGGGCTGTGTTTATAGATTGCTTCACTTGGCATTACCAATAGTTTCTGCAAGAACTCTGTTTCCTTTTTGAAAAGGTGGAATTGATTGCATGTCTCACAAAAATTGCCTTGCAACAATTTGGGGAATGAACTTGTTTTCAATGAGCAGTCAACACATTGTTGAAGCTTCTTGGTGACTCCAACAGCTGTTCAGGAAGCGTAGACGAGGCACGTGATTTGTTTGTTGAATGCCTCAAAGTGGTGTGTCCTCATGGACTGCAATGGTCGAGAGAGAGACTCAAAATGGGTGTGACGAAAAGGCCTTGGAACCCCGCAAGCAAATGCAATTGGCACATGTAATGTCAACTCCACAACTCTCGCTCGCCAGATCGATACATGCATGGATTCATTCCTCCTCTCCTACTTGCTTTTCGAAACTTTCACTCCTTTCATAGTAGATTAAACGTTAAATCTGAAATCAAGCTTGTTATTGTTGTATTATAGTTTTATATCATCTTACAAACTGCATTAAAACAATTTTCACATCATCTTTAACCTTATGTTGAAAATCGACACCTTGGGCGGCATGCCAAAGTACTAGGCCGTGGAATTGATAAGAACAAACCCTTAACACGTTCACCTTTGCTAATGTTTCATGACTAGTCAAATTGGAAAGGAAAACTAATTCTAAAATGCAAACTTGGAATGTCGAAACAGCCTTCAATTGTGACAAATGCCTCTCAAAAATGACGCGCAAAAAGTGTCTCCAAACCTGCTTGCCGCTTTTGAACTGTTGTAACCTCTTCCTTATCGTATAACTATCTCATTCCAACCAAGAAACATCATTAAAACCATTAGCGAGTAGGTTTACAAAGTGGTTTTGCAGCCTACTTGGAAAATTGGTTGTTAGGAGCAACTACTTCCTATGACCGAACTCTCCCGGAATCACCTTGAATTTTGTGCCTATGGATTCCAGAAGTGAAATCTGACCCTGTAAACCTCTTCGTTGTTATATGGAGAATAGCATAACGTATTTCGTTTTACCCGTTCCCTCCAAAAAGCGCATTTTGCACACCCATTTCTGAGCCAACTTGGCTTAGTTTACTGAAGGGCAAACAACTGAAATTAGCCCACGGGCTTGGGAAAGTCGTTTCCAGTTTCAGCCCTGGTTACCGGTTTTGATCCTGTTAGTTTCCCGTGATTCTCTATATAGTAGTGAATAGGGTAGGACCATTAAACATTCCATTAGGATGTTCCGTGCCCTTTTTGCAGGCCCATTTCGTGGCCCCTTTGACTGGTTTGCGTTATATACGTTGTCCAATACACTTAAACGAGGCGTTTAAAGAAAAGTTAGAATCGCATAATTTTGGCACATTCAACCAAACCCTTGTAGCGACCGCGAGAACGAGAACCGTGTTAAAAGCCGTAAAACTTGTAATACTCAGAATTTTTTTGGAATGTGAATGTTACGAGTCAAAATTCGATTGTATCATTTCTCACCCTCTTTGATCGTAGAAATGTATTGGTTTACTGGTGTAAAAAAATGAGTGTTTTTCTCTCTCTAATCTCTCTCTAAATTCTGAAAAGTTGTCTTGGTTTGATAGTTATATCTTGTTGTGAGTTGTGATAACATGTTAGATAGGAGGGGTGGGTCTATGCCAGCGTTCTCGCTGACCATGATTACATGACTTTGTAGGTTCCATGTAGCGCGACAGTAATAAAAGACTGATAAGATTGAGTGTTAAAGATGTATATGGTTTCTAACATGGTTGTTCTACTAAATTGGGAAAGTGCCATTTTCTTATATAGCTGTACTTCTGTATGTTTGACTATTTTCATATTCAGTTGTACTTCTGTATGTTCAACTATTTTCATATTTGGTTGTGCTTTTGTATGTTTGGTCAAGTAAAAGAAGTTGACTGTATTATGTTGCAATGGAAAGTGGTGTAAAAGAATTCTATAGATAGTATTTGAAACATTATAGGAGGATGAATTTGAAATCTTGTTATCAAAACTATTTGTATCGTTGTAATTTGGATGGTGATTGTACCAGTTAGAATTGAAAGTAACAATTTGAAAATGGTGGATTTTTCCTATTTGCTAGTGATGTGCTGACCTAGAAATCACTTAGTTGTCAAAAGAAATATAACTAGTATATGTATGTTTCCGTTTTGGGTGGAAAACGACAATCAAATTTATAGTATGAAATAATAACTCTTGCCGTAAGGAATTGTCCCCTTGAACTTACTCTAGTGCCCTTGTTTCCCTAGTAGAGACCGAACTCCTTAGTCAACTCTCAATTGTGTTACCACATGTTGCTATATATGCGCTTTAGCTTTTGTTTATACTTTTGAGCAAATGGCCCTTACTTGTGTTTTCATGACCATCTCGTGGAAGGTAAACTTGTACCTTGTGCGTCCTTCGCACGTGACCCATGTGAATGTCCCTTCATTACCCTAATGGGCTGATTGACCTTCTTTACAAGTAAGAAACTAAAAGAATTGTTATTAGTGCCAAGCTCACATTGTCATATAACCCCATTGTGACATTACTAAACCTTGTAGGTAGAAGTGTTACCTTGGCTAATAACAAAAAATACCTTGGGCTTTTACGAAGGTTTTGCCAGATAAGGATGTTTGAATACTCTAGTATTGACTTGTAGTAGGGTGTAGATCCCTTGAGTGCGAATGGGAACTCATCTCAATCCTAAGACCTCTTAAGAGGTTGATTTCAAATAATACCTTGTAATTGACCTCGATTATCGATTTGTGTTTAACAAGGTGTTGTAGGTGTCAGGTTTAACTCGAAGTTGTACTTTTAACTTGACGTTTAAATTTGCCCTTGTTATCATTAAAAGTATAATGAATGTTTCACGTGGAAGCACGTATTTTGGTGACATAATTGCAATTAATAATTGATTAACAGAAATTAATTGTGGTAAGGAATAAAAAACATAATGAGGTATACGAATTATGAGTACATGTTTTAATGAAACGAGAAATATGCAAATGTAAAATGAGAACATAATTGTTGTGCACATCAAGGTGGTACGGTCAATGATTGAAAACATGAAGTCTTCTACCACTATCAATTGGTGTCTATGAAGATGTTTTAGCAACAAAAAGATAAATTTTCCTCGTCTTTTATAAAACCGTGTTGCCGGATACAAGTTCGGTACGGGTTTGATTCGCGGATGCGTCGATTTTAAAAAATCCTTGGGTACGATACGTCTTGGATACATTTGTACATATATATATATATATATAAATATTATACATATACTCATTTTACTCATTTTTTAGTCCATAAATACAAACATGAAAAATATAATACGATCAATGTTCAAAACATTCAATATACTTAAGATTTTACATTTTCTATGATATACGAATATTGTATTCCTTTGTGTTTCATTCATTTCGTTTGAGATTAATTTGTGTTGCGATGGTGGCCATAAAATATGTATATAGGGAGATCTTAAAGGACCTATTTAATGAGATTAACTCTAACTTGCTGTTGTTATTCGAAATGTGTAGCATAAAAATTCAAAATTTTTGCCATGACAACCTAACCCACATTTGAAAATCCCTCTCCCGGTCAATTTAAACATGTCCTCCGGCAACTCGATTCTTCGTGTTACTCTCATAATGGCCAGGAAGAATGTGCTAATGTGATTTTCAAGTGTGTTTCATGTGCAGGGAGGTGATTCATGGATAATGGCTAGGAAGAATGTGCATTGCCTTTATGCATACAAATCCTCCTGTCCGAACTGCTCGGCTAGGTATTTTGGTGAGTTCCCCCAACGTTCCTCTCTCCCTAACACCTTCTGAAACTGTTTTTCCGCACCTCTCTACAATGTCTCCCTCCACTATTTCCCCCACTACCTCTGCTGTTACCCCTTTCTTCGGCAAACAGGAACATGGACAACCAGAAGATGGCTTACCCAAAGTATCATTGCAGAACTGGTTAACAGGCTGGAAACCTTGGAGTCTTCCAATCGAGCCCTCCGGACGAGGTGTTTGAGCTTACATCATGGATGGAGAAGGTTGAAGCGGACAACATTTCTTTGCGGAGACAACTCACAAATCTAACGTACACTCCAAAACTACAACAACCAATGATCAACTACAGGCTGAAATCTCAGATCTCAAACACAAACAAGAGGAAATCTCGACTCAGCACGAAAATCTTAAAAAACAAGCGGACACTTGGGTCCAAATTGTGAAAGGCAAAGACAAAAACACACCCATGGCTGCGGTGGAAGAATTCGTGCAAGCTAAACTTGCTGAGGAAAGAACCAGACGGGCTAGAGAGCTTAATCTTAGGGTGCGAGGGCTGCCCTCACCCCTTCCTTCTTCGGACCCCTTGGCCATTCCATCGGACTTTATCTCAGGTAGCTTGGGGCTGCCCGATGTGCAGCTGGATAGAGCTTGGCTTGGTCAGGACTCCATCCTCTTTCTCTGCTCTAAAACAACAGATGATAGGCTGAAGGCACTTAGAGCCAAGCACAAGTTATTCTCTCTCCCCAATAAGATCTTCCTCGATGAAGACATTACCAGAGAACAGGTGGCCGAACTCAAGAAGTCTGTGAAATTGTTATGGCAGCCAGGAAAGCGGGGAAATGGGCAGTCATTTGCAGCCTCAAGCCTGTCATTAGTGACTCTTTTCCTCTTGGTTGGGTTCCCGGACTGGTCCCAAATGACGGTCCCATTGGGAGTGGCGTCGGAACAAGGGCATCTCCATTACATGTTGATATTGGTCTTCTCTGGGTATACTATATGATGCTCTCGGTCTCTTAGACCTCCTCTCTGTCACAGAAACTCATGCTAGCCTTGTTCGCTCTCTTCTAGACATCAAAGGATACTATTGGCTTTACTGTTTACGGATAGGAGACTCAGAGTTCGGGAGGGGTTAGAGGTTCTGGAGGTGTTGCGTGCCTAGTTAGGGATACACTTTGGAGCGGGATTTCCGTGGTTGCAGAGGACGAGCCTGCCCGCTTCCTCTGGATTAAGATCGGGAGACCTCGTTTCATGTCAAAGATATCTTCATTGTAGTTTGTTATTTCCCCTAGCCTCCTCTTCTTTTGCCATTCATAATGGCCTTGATGGGGACCCCTTCTTCGATCTCTGTACCGACATTTCTCGGTGTTCGACATGCGGAGGTCATAATCTTGGGTGATTTTAATGCACGCACTAAGAATCTCCGGGTTCCCTTACATGACAGGACTGATGATGCTCTCTGCTTATCCGAGGTGGACCCCGACTTGGTTGGCTTTCAACGTGTTTCAGAGGATATGACATGTCTTTTGACGTTATATGGCCGTCACCTCCTTCAGATGGGGGAATCTCATAATCTGCTATTCCTTAATGGCATCCCGAGCTTCCCCAACTCCCGCTTCTTCACGTGCAGGCCTCATTGTGGTGCTGCTTGTGTGGTGGACTACGTGATGACTACTCCCAATTTGATTCCCTTTATTCACCAATTGTGCGTCTCACCCATTCCCCTTGCGATCATCGACCCTTTCCTTCTCCTTGCAGTCACCCCCATTCCATTACCCCTCCCCACACTCCTTCCCGTACCATTTGGAAGTTTGACAAAGGTGATCCAATGGAGTTCTCTTTTCACCTTCTCCTACTTCTTCCGACTCCACCCCATTTTGCCTCACTTCCCTCTTGATCAGATGTTTGATACCCTTTCCTCCCTCATTTGTGACGCCGCTTTCCTTATTTCCCCCACTCTACCCCCACTATCCTGCTAAGAGAACTTGCCCCTCGCTAGTGTGGTGGACTACGTGATGACTACTCCCAATTTGATTCCCTTTATTCACCACTTGTGCGTCTCCCCCATTCCCCTTGTTGATCATGCGACCCTTTCCTTCACCTTGCAGGTCACCCGCCCATTCCATTACCCCTCCCCACACTCCTTCCCGTACCATTTGGAAGTTTGACAAAGGTGATCTAGTGGACTTTTCTTTTCACCTTCTCCAGCTTCTTCCCACTCCACCCCATTTTGCCTCACTCCCCCTTGATAAGATGTTTGATACTCTTTCCTCCGTCATTCGTGACGCTGCTTTGTGCTCTTCGTAGCCTCGATCTAGGTTCGTGGCTTCGTTTTTTCGGTTCGTAGCTTCGTAGGCTCGATCTAGGGTTCGTGGCTTCGTTTTTTGAGTTTGTGACTCGTTCTTACCGTCAACATAAACATTTCCGTCGAGCTCTCTTACCACATTTATTACTGATCGTGAATGGTCTACACACATTGCGATTGGTCTTTACACAATTGAGAATGGCTCGAGGGCTCGTTTTGCATCGTTTGAATTGTTTTTGTATTTAAATTTTAATGGCATATTTTGAAAATCGCATTCTTATGGTTTCGTGAATTGAGGGCACATTTTTCTGATATTCGGTGATTTGATGGCACGCTTTTCTCTGCTTCCATTCGCCTTGCTCACGATTGTGTTTTCGTGACTGATTTTTTCCGAATCGTGGTTCTACTTCTTGTATACACAGTCGTGGATTTTCGTGGGTCTTTTACTCCCTTTCGCTTTGTTGTGTTGTCTTACGCTTGAGGTATTAGGCTCCTGCGGTTTTCCCAAGACAACATTGGTCTCTCTATGCACAAGGTCACTCAATTTGGAGGATCTGGAGACTCTACTCCTCTAATCGTATCACCTCTCCAGACAGTCTACCCATCACTGATGTCTCCTACTTCCCCGCAGTGCAGGTGCCCAGCCTTGGGTCTAATGACCAGGGTCAACATGAAGGCAGTCTCCCCAACATTATTGCCGAACTGCTTCGCAGGCTAGAGACTCTGGAATTCTCGAACAAACCCTCCAGACTGAGGTCTTCGAATTAACCTCTCGGGTCGAAAAGATTGAAGCGGACAATATCTCTCTGCGAAACAGCTAGCGGAACCCAATGCATGCACAAAACCCTCTGCATTAATGATCAATTACAAGCTGAGCTTTCAGATTTAAAACATAAGCAAGAGGAAATCAGAACTCAGCAAGAAAGTCTGCAAAAACAAACTGATACCTGGGCCCAAGTGGTGAAGAGTAAGGATAAAAATCCCCTTTAACAGCAGTTGAAGAGGTGGTTCAGGCCAAATTGTGGAAGAAAGAACCAGGCGTTCCAGGGAGCTGAACCTTAAAGTTAGGGATTGCCCCTTCCTCCTCTGATCCCTTGGCCACTGCTTCGAAGTTCCTCACAGAAAACTTGGGGCTGTCTGAGGTACAACTTGCTAGAGCTTGGTTTGGACTGGATTCTACTCTTTTTCTCCGCTTCAATTCTGCTGAGGACCGGCTTAGGGCTCTCAGGGCCAAACGAAAGCTATTTTCCCTACCCAATAAGGTCTTCCTTGATGAAGATCTTACCAGGACACAAGTTGGGGAGCTCAAATGCTCTAGGGAGCAAGTCATGGCAGCGAGGAAAGTAGGTAAATGGGCGGTTATCAGGAATCTCCGGGCTGTTATCAGAGACTCTCCTCCTCCAGTTGGGAACCCCACCAAGGGGCTTCCCAATGATGGGCCAAGTGGGAGAGGTGCCAGGCCAGAGACTTATCTATCAATTGTTGGAATGGGAATGGTTCCCTTTGGTCTTCCCCTGGCCTTATGTTAGATGCTCTCGGGGCTGCCGACATTCTCTTCATCACAGAGACACACGAGAGCCCGGTTCGTCCTCTCCTAGGTATTACTGGCTTTCTTTGGTTATCAGCTTGCAGACAGGAGACTCGGGGTTCGGGTGGTGTCAGAGGCTCTGGTGGGGTTGCCTGTCTTTATAGGGACTCCCTCCGGAATAGGATCTCGATGGTTGGTTTTGATGAGTCTGCTAGGTTCATGTGGATTCGTATCGGGGATCCGCTCGGTTTTCTAGGGACCTCTATATAGCAGTGTGTTACTTTCCTCCAGCTGCTTCCCCTTATGCCATCCACAATGGCCCGGACGGTGATCCTTTCTTTGACTTATACGACAGTATTAGCCAGTACTCTGTTGCTGGAGAGGTTATCATTTTAGGTGATTTTAATGCCCGTACCAGACACCTACAGGTCCCTCTCCATGACAGATCAGTGGATACGTTACGCACACGAGAGGATGACCACATCGGTTGGTCTACATAGGATTTCTGCGGACACAGATGGCCCTCTCACAGCTTATGGACGGTTCCTCCTTCAGCTCGGGAGTCTCAGGGGATGGTGATCCTCAACGGGATTGAGCGCTTTCTGGATTCACGTTTCTTCACATGTCGTCCCCATGGCGGGGGCACTAGTGTGGTAGACTATATCCTTGCCAGCCTGGACATCTCACCCCTCTTCTGCTCCTTCTTTTGTTTCCCCATTCCCCTTGCCGATCATGCTTGTCCTATCTTTCTCTCTGGTCGCCAACTCTCCTACCACCACCGCCCCTCCTCCCCCTCCCCACTACCCACCTCGCATCTCCTTTCAATTTGATAAAGGGGATTACGGATCTTACTCATCCCACATCCGCGACCTTCTCCCCTCTGAGCCCTATTCTCTAACATGCCTAGTGCGGAGGCCAAGTACTCTTGCCTTTCCTCTGCCATGTGGGAGGCTGCCCTGAGATCCTTTCCCAGCTCCACCACCCTTCCCTCAGCCACTAGTACTACTAAATCTTGCCCCATGAACAAATGGTACGATGTAGAGTGCAAATCCCTTCACCGTCGTCTTCGCCAGGCTTTTACCCAGGCCCTCCCCTCCTTCCACACTCTTAAGGTTGCCTACAGGTGCCTTCTTCGCCGTAAGAAACGCTCCTTCATTTCCCACCATAGATATATGCTTTCCACCTCCCTTAGGACTAACCCTTGGTCCTTCTGGCGTACTGTCTTTCCCCGCCACTCCCCCTCCACAACAATTGATCCTATCTCCATTTTTTCCCACACCACTACCCTTTACGATGTCTCGGGGCAGCAGTCTACCCAGATTAGCATCCCGCCACTTGGTAATCCCTTCACTCACCGTAATATCAAAGAGGCAATAAGGATTTTGATCTATGTAGAAGGCAATTGATGTGGACGGTTTCAGGCCGAGTTCTTGAGCGGGGTTTTGAGGTTTTTGTACCTATTTGGTAGATCTTTTCAATCGTGGTCGAGTGGGCTTCCCTCCTACTACAGTCTCATCATATCATTCACCCGATCCACAAAGCTGGGTCCATTTTTGATCCGAACAACTACAGGACTATCATGGTGGGCCATTCTTTCTCCAAACTCTATGCTACAGTCCTCCACAGGTTGTTGTCTGAGATTTTGGAGCAGAAGCAGCTCAGAGCCAGAGGTCAGGCTGGTTTTTACCCTGGTTACCACACCATTGACCACATTTTCACCCTTTGAGCTATTATTGAGGAGGCTCGTCACCGCTCTTCGAAAGTCTATTGTTGTTTTGTAGACTTTCGAAAAGCTTTTGACTCCGTACCTCGCATGGCCCTCTTCCAGCGACTCCGAGACATCGGTATTTCTGAGACTCTTGTTATTGCCATCATGCGCCTCTATGAGTCCATCCTTGGTCGTCTCCGTACTGCACACGGATTATCTGATCTCATCAGGAGCACCATTGGGGTTAAACAGGGGTGCCCCTTGTCTCCTACCCTCTTTGGCATTTACATTGATGAGTTGGAATCTTTTCTTTGGGATCACATTCAGGAAGGGGATGGTTGCCTTCTTCACCATGTCTTGATTTCCATTCTTCTTTTTGCCGACGATATTGTTTTACTCGCCTCTTCTCCTGAGGGGCTTTAAAGACTTGCTTTATTTTGTGATCTTCGGCATTTGATGGTCAATCTGGGTAAGACCAAGGTCATGGTCTTCAACGGGTTGCGGACATCACACCTCCATTTCTTCTTCAAGGGGCAGGAGGTTGAAATTACTAATACATACACCTACCTGGGAGTCCAGTTCTCAGGGCCTAGATTCAGTATGAGGCATGCTCTTGAGCCGAGGGTGAACAAAGGGTATGGGTCTCTTGCCATTCTCGAGAGACAGTGCTTTCGGCACCACTTCCAAGATGTCTCCTCCAAGATGTTTCTTATGAACTCCCTTATCCGCCCCCACTTTGTTCTCTACGGGTGCATCATCATCGGGGCCCTCCCTTTTGGACACAGATTGGGCCTCAAGTTGAGAGGATTCGAGACTCTCCTCCTTCGTCATTTCATCATGCAAACAGACGGTCCCCATCATATTATTTTGGTAGAGTTCGGAGCTCGACCTTTCCGTCTGGAGACTATATTTGACATATCATCCTTTCTTCACCGTATCAGGAGGTTTGGTGATCTTTCGATGAGTGGGACAGTATCCATATCTCGCCTATTGTTCTTCTGTGAGTATTGCCTAGGCTGGGGGCCGTTGTTGGTTTGCCGAGACTTCTGCTCTGTTGGACTCAGTTGGTATCCAGATTGATCGTCTCCCCCCCTTCCAGTATTCTTTGAATGCTCCCAGTCATCTCTTGCCCACCAAGCAAGTGTTGAACAGGTCCATCCGGGAGGATATCTACAGGAGCTTCATTCAGACTACTTGGGTGAACCACCCTGGGGGTTTGCGACCTAAGATGTCTTTTTATGCAGAGCACTTTCTTGAAATCAGAGATGGGCTCATCATCCGCCCGCAGTACACCTCTCGTCACTGGGTGCATGCCCTCCGTATACCTTTGGGTCAGTTTCGAGTTGGCTCCCACAGACTCCGGTGCGAGACTGATCACCACATTGATCGGGTGGATAGACTTTGTAGGCTCTGTAGCCTTCATGAGGTGGAGACTGAGACTCATTTCATCTTCCGCTGCCCCATTTACTATGAGATCAGAGGACGCTTTCACTGTCTCTTCAGAGAGATCCAGACTCTCCCGGCCTTCTTCAGGTATATCGACCAACGGTGTCTTGCCCTCTACATCTGTGAGTCTTTGTTGTTACGAGACCAAATTCTTCATCCCCCTCCGCGAGTCGTCCCCACGAGACGAATTACAGCCTTCTTTCCGGTTCTACCCACTGGTGGAGGAACTAAACGACAGAGCCTTCTGGCCCAGATTCAGTGCATAGATCAGTTCGTCCCCGACTGGACCTTCACACCTCCCTCGATCACCGCCAGCAGCATCAGATGCACACACGTACCAGAGGGCAGTCCAACTCCATTCGTCCCCCTGGTCGCCGCATCAGTCTCAGATCTCAGCTGGGGAGGAGGTTTTCACCCCCCTCTTCGGGTTGCCAGTCCATCAGGAGCTTCTTTTCGTCGGCCTCTAATGTTAGGAGGGGTGTGGCTACCATTCCTGATTAGACCTCTGGTCCTCACTTGCCCCCCTTTCATTCTCTTCTTCGCTTCTTTTTTTCCCCGCTTGCTCCTTTGCCCCCGCATGTGGGGGCATTTAGCTTCGGGTTTCCTTTCTGTTGTCTTTTCTCTTCTTTTCGGTTTTTGGGAACTCGTTTTGAGTTGTCCCGCTCGCACTTTGTATATTGTTTGGGCTGCAGTCCCATTGACCTACTTTTGTGGTCATTCGTTGGACATTAATATATTTATCTTATCTTATCTACCCCCACTCTCCCTGCTAAGAGAACCTGCCCCATGAACCAGGTGGTATGATCATGATCAAAGCCCTCCATCGCCAGCGTAATCTTCGCCTTCACACATGCTCTCCCTTTATTCCCATCTCTTAAGTACGATTACCGTCGTCTCCTTCGCCACAAGAAATGCACCTTTATATCTTGTTGTCGCTTTGAGCTTCGTGCCTCCCTTATGCACTCCCTAAGTGTTTTTGGCATACCATCCTTCCCCGCCATTCCTCCTTACCCCACGACCTACTTCCCACCTCCATGTTCACTCATACTTCCACCTCCATGTTCACTCATACTTCCACCCTTTATGATATTCCTGGCCAGCCCCAGATCCATGTGGTTTCCCCTCCCCCTACCTGCCATATCTTCACCTACACAAATGTGAAGAAAGCCATTTTTGCCATGAATAGCAGCAGAGCGGCCAATGAGGAGGGATTCCAGGTGGAATTCTTCAAGCACAACTTAGACACCCCAAACAACTACCTCGTTGATCTCTTCATTCAGGTGGTTTGCACGGGATTTCAAAGTCTTGGTGTCATCATATCATTCACCCAATCCACAAGTCGGGTCCCATTTTTGACGCGAACAACTACAAGACGATCATGGTTGGCCACATGTTCTCCAAGCTCTATGCCACAGTCCTCCACATGCGGCTCTCTGAGTTCGTAGATCAACACCATTGCAGAGGCAAGGGGCAAGCAGGGTTCCGACCTACTTACCAAACCATCGACCACATCCTCACCCTTCGAGCCATCATTGAGGAGGCTCGTTACCGATCTTCTAAGGTCTTCTGCTGCTTCGTTGATTTTCGGAAGGCTTTTGATTCTGTGCCACGGGAAGCTCTTTTTGTAGACTCAAAGACATCGGTATCTCCGAAACTCTTCTTGCTGCCATTATGCGCCTGTATGAGGATGTTCTTGGCTGCCTTCACACTGCTGCCGGTTTTTCCGATTTCATTAGGAGTACCATCGGGGTTAAGCAAGGCTGCCCCCTCTCACCCACTTTGTTTGGTATCTACATCGATGAGCTAGAATCCTTTCTTAGAGACCATATTCAGGAAGGGGATGATTGTCTTCTTCACCATGTGTTGATCTACATTCTCATCTTTGCCTTTAGCCCCGCGTCAACAAGGGTTATGGTTCTCTGGATGATCTTGGAGAGACAGGGCTTCCGCTATCATTTCCAGGACATCTTGTCGAAGATGTCTCTCTTGGATTCTCTTGTGCGGCCCACGGTCCTTTATGGTTCCGAGGTTTGGGGACCTTCTTTGCTCGATTCTGATTGGGCTACAGTTGAGCGTGTCCAAATCCTCATGCTCAGACGCCTCATCCGGTGCAGAGAGACGGTTCCACATAATATCATCTTGGCCGAGTTTAGGGCTCATCCCTTTAGACTGGAGACTATTTTTGGCCTAGTTTCACTTTTGCACTGCATTCGGAGGCTTATTGACTCTTCCGCAGGAAGAGATAGGTATCTCTACCTTGCCTACCGTTCCTCTGAGACTATTGCTCTTTCTGACCATTGCGGCCACTCTTGTTGCTGGTATGCTGGAGTATCACATCTTCTCTGCTCTCTCGAGATTCAGATGGATTGTCTCCCACCTTACAGATACTCCCTAGATGCCCCTGCCCACCTCCTCTCGGGTAAGCAGGATCTACACAGAATTATCAGGGAAGACATTTACAGGCAGTTCATCCAGCATACTTGGATTAGTCCTCCGGATGGGCTTCGTCCTAAGATGGCTTTCTATGCTGCACATTTTCTTGAGATCACAGACGGGCTTATCAGCCGGCCTGCATATATCTCCCAACATTGGCTACAGGCACTCCGCATTTCTCTAGGCCAGTTCAGAGTGGGTTCTCATAGGCTTCGCGTGGAGGATCATCAACTTGACCGTTTGAGAGGATTTGCTAGCTCTGCTCTCTTCATGAGATTGAAACGGAAGACCACTTCATTTTCAGGTGCCCTATCTACTACGAGATCAGAGGGAGATTCCATTGTTTATTCCGGGAGTCTTCAAATACTGTGATCAGCGGTGTCTTGCTCTATACCTTCTGGAGGCGCTCAGGCTTCGGAATGAGACCCTCCAATCTCCTTCCAGACAGGCTACTTCTCTACAGATTACTTCCTTCTTTTCGGTGCGTCCCTCGGTAAGGGGCACCAAGCGGCACCTTGACTCCAGCTCAGATTCCCAGACAATTGTAGCAACGAAACAAAGAAACATAAAATTGTAGGATTTCTGCTGCTGGTTGCAGGGACTTTGCAGTGGGAAAAACATCAGGGAGCCTAGACACTGCCTTTTCTGTTGTGAACGTTGTTTCTGATTTTAAAACTTGCAACAGACTGCATCCGTCTGGTTGCTGGCAACAATGTACTGAACCAAGCTTTTGTCAGAGTAAAAGGAGTATCCCTGAGAAATCAATTGTTGTTTGGGTGGGAATGGAATGGGCTACAGAATTAGGTTATGACTTTTCTCCATGAAGGAAATTGTGAAAAGATATATGCTGCAGAGAATTGGCAGTTAATGATATCAATGCTAATGTTACTAACATTCAGTCCTGTGTTTCTATATCTCTGCATTGTTTGAACATATATTTGACTACCCCAATATTAAGGTTATGCTCTAAAAAATAACCCAAGGCATGTCCAACTAAAGCATCCAATGCCATAGCCGATAATTTACCTTGCTTTCTTGTTCATTGTGATGCAACTTATGCATTTTGGCTAGCATTTGGAGCTTTGTTTTTATGGTAGAACTCTTTTGCCTCAGTTACTGTTCAATTTGGCTGTATTGTTAGAATTAGTCTTGGGTAACACCTAGGGATATTTTCAGGATTTTGTGGCATGCTCTTTGGCTTCTAAGTGTTGATTGCTCAGATATGGGGCTTTGTTACAGTGTTACTGTTGCAATTTAAAAGCAGTTGAAATGAGTTTACAACCACTACCCATGATTTCAAATACATTGTCTACCTTTGCTTTGGTAAGACTGACAAGGTGAACATCATAGTCTTTTATTGTTCTTCTTTCTTGTCATTCCTCACTGTCTAGAAATTTGGATTGTTAGTGTGTTTTTATGTAAGTACCAATTTTATAACTATAGCTATATATATCTTGTGAAGGGGCCGGTATGGTTGAACGCGACAGTTAACCATAAAAATACTTGTATAGGATTGGTTTATTTTGATATTGATGGCACTCAGATCATCTGGAATTGAGATTTCTTGGTTGGCAGTGTTTGACTACATTAGTGTCCTTGACACTTGTTTATCAAATTTGTCAGAGCTCGGCATCTATCAAGTTACTATATATGAAACTCCATCCCATTGCATGTTCACCTTATGCTTGTTGGAGTTTTTCACTTAAAATTTCATGTTATTTAAGTGAAGGGTAGGGACTTTTTCTGTTGAATCAGGCTCTTTTGTCACAACATTTGCTTTCAAGAAAACTTCAAAAAGTTTGATGCTTGTGCTGTTTAAATTTGGATAAGGTTTAAAATGGCAGTTACTAGGTTGTGAGGTACAATCTTGACCAAAATACCATATTATATTACTTCAAGAGTAATATATGCAGTTCACTTTGACTCAGATATTGGAATAGAAATGCAATTGTGTCCTGGGATAGGTGTTGCCCATTGCAGTATGGTATTATTAGCTCGTATACCTTTTTTGCAAGCATTTTGGTTTAATGTGCATGCATGCAGCAATGTTTGACAACTACTTTTTTGATGCAGGCAACCTCTGTCACAAATTCTTTTTCAGTAATGAATACTGGTCATTGTGCTAGTGAGGCTAGGTACATGCATAGACGTTGACATCATTGCTAATCTGGATTTTAAGCTATTTAATGGGTGATTAGATCATTTACATAAATATTATTGTTTTTACAGGGGTAAAGGTGTTGACAACACTTTAGTAGTGACCATTAATGGCAGAAAAGTAAGTACCCAGTAAAGTCACCATTCTGTTCTTGTACTTGAGGTCAATACTGTTAACAAATTTGAATTGTATCATAGCAAATAAAACAGTAAGACGTGCTTTCTATGAAAGGTATTTTAGATGCTTCAATTGACTATGAGTAACTTTGTTTGTGGGGATGTTGTAAACGAGGTGGTTAAGTGGTTCATAACTCTAGTATACGACACTGTAAATCTGAACAGGAGTTGATAGGGTACAATGGTATTACCATTGTCACCAGGTTGAAAATTCAATATACATTTGACAAACATAAAATTGATGCAAATGTGACGGCTTAAAAACTGCAAGATATCTACATAAAATTGGATAACACATAATTGTCATACAAAAATTGTACATGCATGTAATTATGTATACATGTAGTTATACATACTTCAACTTGCATTACAAGCATGCGTGCAGAGCATATAGATACACAACTTACTTTCAGAAAGAAGTTTTTAACATCAGAATGTAGTATAAGCATAGATTTGCAGGTTTCATAATATGATTGCCATGGGCTATCAACCGCATGAAATTTACCAATGCAGCAATGAACAAACATGAGTTTCTTGGTTGGATCAAAAACTTCTAAAAAGGTAAAAGTAAAGGCTATTATTAGGTCACAGCCAAGCCAGATGTCTATTGGGCATATGAGATCCCCTCATAGAATCCCGCAAGGGGATTTCATTTCATTCAGCTTAGATATTGTTCAAATTTTGTACTGCTGCATCTCTACCTCATAACTAAGTTTGGGATTAAATCAGACCTTGCCAATCCACCAACACCTAGAGTACAATCTACCAATAGCTAAAGTACTTGTTACATCACCATTAGCTAGATAATCAAGTTCATCTCCAAGAGGAATGGAGCATAAACTGGGGATATCATGCAAATGTCAATCACTTTTAAATTCCTCACCATTGGTTGCTAGAATGGTCTTCAAGTATGATAAAAACGCATCGAATGAGCTTTTGACAACACTAGAAGTATCTTTGTTGCATTGAGATGGAAGTTTACATAATATATGTGTTGCTTACAGCCTTACATGCATCAAATTGTAGCAAACTTTGACATAGTATACAAGTAGTACTACCAAAGTATCAAACCAACAAAATTACAAAACATCATCAACAATTTTTAAAAAATAAGTCCTATACACAAGATAACATGATCATTGATATTTTACCAGCTGTGTCAACCTCTTTTCCTTTGCCTTCTTCTGTTAGAATTTGCGGAGAGAGAATAAACCGAATAAATGTGTAAAGAATGATTGAAGAGAAAACCGAATGCACACTGTACAAATGGGTTGTGTGTCCGGGTATATATTATGCAAAGACAGTTACAAAATTAGTTAGAGGTTACCACCGCATAACCATACAAAACAATTATAAAAGGGAAGTCTTATTCATTTATTCCTACGTCTTCCTTCTGTTCTCCTTCCTGGACTGCAGTACTATTCTAGCCTGTGTTGCTGCCTCTTTGGCATCCAAGGTGTCAAGGATCTTTTGCTCTTTGCTTATCATATTCTGGACACCATTCTCTGTCTTTTCTCAATGGAAGTAGGCAGAATGCCAACATTTTCCTGAAGTGGATAGTTGTCCAATGAGAGGGTAAAATCAGATCTGTGACCAGCCCCATGACCAACACCTGAGGAAGAGCTACTTGAATTCTAGGCTTGCATGAGTAACATCTTAAGCTTCATCCTATGCATTGCCTTTTGAAGAGCCTTCCACACAGCATCATTGTTAAGTACCCAACCTGAGGACATCCCTGCTCTTGCTCATTCTCCATTTGCACATTCTGTTCTTCCTTATACTCGAATTTGTCCCACACTATCATTACTTTGAGTAGCACCCATGTCCTATACATCATACTGCTGGTGTTCTTCCTCCATGGGAAGCTGAGAAACACCTGGCATCCAATGCTTGCTGGGCGCTGTGGCTCACCCATCTGCATCATAAGCTGGAACCATTGATGCCTGCGTCCAATCAGGAGGCTGATTATTACGAAAGTTGTCAGCCAACAAAGTATTCGGGGTCAAACTTTATGTATCCACTATTCAAGAACGTGCCCAACACATGTTCAAGCACCTTCATTTGTAAGTTCACTTGCAAAGAAACACATAACATTTTGACTTCATGTATGAAGTCAGTGGGAATTCTTCTCACTTTATTGATGCAATCATCATTTCTCTGTTTCGATAAGAAACGTAAAATCTCTGTAGTCATTATGAGCCAGAATATATGAAAGAACTACTTTGGGATTTTTCTGCAAATTAGCCCGAATAAGACCATTCCAGATATCATACCAAGGAATAGCTCTGCTCACGAAAATCGACCAACCATTAAGCACATATTTCCATACAACTTGAGCATAAGGCGAAGCAAAGAACATATGATTCACCTTTTCCTCTTTTCTGCACACAGAGCAATTACCAATCATACATACAACATTAGCAAGAACAGAGCCAGCTTCCATGTTTTGTAAAATTAATAATCATTGAAATCAGGCTTTTTTGGGAAATTGGTGATACCCCATTTCTGATGGAGTTAATGTGAAACAAGAGGATCATATGCTAATTTTTCATACAATTGTCTTTAAGTAATTTCTAGTAGGGTCAGGCTTCTAATCCATCTAATATTGTCCCAAACTTCAGTGTAAAATTCAAGGATAAAACCCCTAGGGGTAGGTTTCAGGGTCTTCATCAAGACAAACTACGTTTTTCTTGGACTTTCTAGGAGTAGAAATCTCCTTCAGAAATCATTCCAGCTGGCCCACTAATTACCAATATGCACATCAGTAAAAGTGCACATGCCTTTGCTGGTCCAACCCTTTGCAAGTCAACCTTGAGTGAGTGCTAGGGTTTATTCTTATAAGCTATTTTCCACCAAAGGGACCTATATCCTTAACATCTGGTACTCTGAGCAGAAAATGCTGCCACTTTGACTTAAAAATTTGTAACTAACTCCCGAGTCCTCCACTATTTGAGGAGACAGACTTGACGAAACAGTGAATTATTGATCAAGCTCCATAGTAGAAGATCCAACATCATAAAAGGAATGGACATTCTACAGGAATAGTTGGGCAGCCTTGTGTCAGGCGGCTGTTTTTGCATGGAACTCTTTTTGCTACTGCTCTTTGTCCCACAGACTGCTCAGTCTTGTCGACGTTATACAAATCTTTCATTCATACATTCTTTTGGTGCCCATTTTGATTCCGTTGTATCCTTGGCACCATCTTTGCAAAGTTCCCCAATGCTTCTTGAGTGTTTCACGGCTTTGAACTGTAGTACTCTGCAGATTGAAGAGAATGTAGTCTTTGGCGCGTTTTGAGGCAAAACAAAAAGCCGCGGAACAAAAGAGGTGAAGAAACTTAGTGCTTCATGGACTTGGTGATTATAGTGTTGTTATTTTGGCGAAACAAAGAGTGTAGTCTGCCCAAAGCGCGCAATGTTAAGAAAAAGTGCCGCGAAGCCGCAAAGAAAAAAACAAAGGAAGTTAGAATGCGACCAAGTATGGATGCCGCAGAACAAAGAACTTAATGTTCCGCGGGTTTCTCGAGGTATAGTGTTCCGTGGAGTTACAAAAGCCACGAACAAAGAACTAAGGTTACGGGAAAAGATGCCTCATAACAAAGGAATTGGATCTTCGTGGCATCATCATGGGGCACGAGCATTCGCGGCATAATGGCATAAGAATAGTAAGTGCGGGAGTATCAAATGGCTAAGTGTGGAAAATCTGGTAAACCCGTAAGCCATTGAAATTTGGTGTTTCGCAGACATCAGACATTTTGTGTTCTCGAAGTTGATGAAGCCGAGGAACAAAAGAAAAGCCGCACATCAAAAGCACAAACCACACAACACAATGCCATGATCAAGGAAGACCCTGCAAAACAAGCAAAAGCCGTGATAGACCTAAAAATCAAACAAAATCCGTGACATGAAATGTACTCTCAAAAGCAGATGAAGCAAAGGAGGATTATCGTGAAATCTATAGAACAAGGGAGTTTTTGCGGAATGATTGGGTTTGCATTTTTGCCCATAACTTTCGACTTAGGCATCCATTTCACCTCAAACCAAGTGCATTGGGAACATCTTGGAGAAGGCTTTCCAAAGAGATCAATTTTGCAGAAAGTGGTGGTGTCATGAGAGATTTTAATTGCAGAAGTTTTGGGTGTTACCACTTGCTTCCACGGGTTGAATCATGCCAAAAACGGTTGGAGATGATTCTTTTTGATTCTCCTTCGCCCATGGATGCTTCTAGAAAAAGAATATGCCTTTCCCCCCCACCAATTTGAGGGTTGTTAATCAGAGCAACACGGAGTGGACATTTGGCAACATTTTCTTCACTTATTTACCTGATTGCATGGAAATCCATTGATTTGCAGTTCCTTGGGGATGAAGGCATGTGGATTAACAGTTGTTTCGCTCTCAACCCTTGATTTAGCATTTGTATGGGATATTCTTTTGGGGATAAGGCATTATTGTATAAAAGTGAAGGTTCCCCTTCACTTAAAAAGAGGAGAATTTTGGGAAAGAATTACGTAGGGGTTTCTCTTCTGGGGATGGGTTTCTTGCAAAAGATTGGTTGCTAGTGGCTCCATTTGGGGTTCATGCTAAGGTGGTTGCAACTATACAACCATTAGCAGGCTTTGAGATTCATTTTATATGTTTCCCTTGTCTCCTTTGCAAATGAATACACATGACCATTCTGCCATGTACATGCTTGATGTTTCTTGTTGTAATCAGATTTGAAATGAATAAATATTAACCTCCCTTTGTAATCCTGTGCCTTGTCATGTCAAATTACTACAAGGAAGAATTATGTAGTTGATTTATTGATTGGATATTGAGGGAATGGTGTTTTTGTAATGCTACCTAGCATCATTTGCTTCAATTGTAAATTCCTCTCTACAATAACTTCGAATGAACATCTGTTATCTTAGGGTGTCCTTTGATTTTTAGGGCTTTGATATGGTGAGCGCAAGAAATTTTATTCTCAGGTGTTTGTGATAAAGTTTTAAGGGTTATTTTGCATTGTTTGCCTTTCTTGGGTATCCATGAAGGTACACAACCTTTGGAGGGTCAGTGTTCTTTGGTTTTGGGTTTGAATGCACCATGAATTATCAAGATAAATATGGTTAATGCAGCCCCTTCCTCCCATTAGTCTCCCATTCCCATTGTCATCCATCCCCACCTTCATTCCATAACTATTCTTTGTCCCCCCTTTATAGATTTCATCATCTTATGCACACCCCATGATATTTGCTTGCGAAACATCACTTCTGTGCATATTTGAGTGAGTTTGCCCTGATTTGTGAAGCTCAACATCTCAAGTATCATTTCTTTCCAAGTTATCAACATATTCCTTTAAAATGATGCTTATGATCACCCTAAATCTGTCTTTAATGGCTTGTGTCTGATGTATCAAGTGTTTGCAATGCTTGTGTGACCATTCTTTTAAATGAGCATTGCATTTTGTGGTTGTATTTGATCTCAGATTGAGATTCTAACAAGTTTGAGGGTTTGAAACATAATATCTCCCTCCCCTTTCAAGCCACCCCTTAGGTCCTCTCACCTTAGTTCAGGCAGAGCCATAAAGTAGCAGGTGAACAACCACACCCTTAGTTAGGTGCTTCCCTGTCATCTCCATAGACTAGGTCATGAAAGGAATATGGATCCATCCCCGATTGCAAACGACAAATTAACAAATCCATCATTCTTCCTTGCTCCTTGTTTCATGCATATTGCTCGTCCGAGTCTTGTTTTGTGGGGTGTTAGCTTGGGAACCAACACCTTTACTGGAGCCGTTTACAAGGAATTGAAGTATGATTTATCGAGTTTTCTAGGGGTTTAAGTATGTATACCATGCTTTGATTTGTTCAGGGTTTAACAAGGGTTTATCATGTCATCATATGCTTGCTTTGTTTTTTGGAGTAGTATTCAATGCATTTTCAGGTTGATCTATCATGTCTAGAGTGCAATCTCTAGTGGCACTCCATTTTGAGTTCTAGGTTTGACCAAGTGCTATATTATTTTCTATATTTTGTTGGTGACTCCGCATTTACAAAGCTGGAAGGATTGAGATCTTCATTCAGATCAAACTTCGCTAAAGAACTATTTCTGAGTTGGGTACATTGCGTAGGAGTAGACAAGTTTGGAAACCAGTTGTTGATCAAAATTCACAAGGTAAGAACATACAAACATCTGATCTAGTTGGTTCTCCTTTGATAGAAGAATATTTGAGTTCTCTTGAGAGGTCGAGCCTAACATCCATGTTTTCCAACTCCATAGTTTGTTTGAACAAGCTTCTGACCCTCCTCCTTTGGTTCATAAAATAGACATCTATTCACAATATTGCTGATCCTATTATTGAGAATCTTGTTAATAACAACATGGATCATCCTCCTCCATGTGCCCCTTTTAGAGTTCAAGCATTTAGACCTATCAATTTTGGGGATATGCCTGGATATCCAAATGAGGTGCCTAATGAAATCAGGAATAGGTTGCCTAAATTTCAAGGAAATAATGCTATTAGTGGTGATCAACATCTTAAGTTCCAAAATATTATTGATGATTATGAAATAGAACATGAAGATGTTTGCCTAAAGTTATTTGTGCATACTTTTGAAGAAGATGCAAGAGAGTGGTTCAATTCCTTGCCTCGTGGTTCAATTGACTCTTGGGATGAAATGATGAATGCCTTTAAAATTCAATATGGTGATAGGACTGACCCCAGGTTCCTCCTGTCTGAATTTGAAAACATAAAGAAAAATCCCAATGAATGTGTACAAGATTTCAACACAAGGTTCAATAAGACCTTGATGAGATTACCAGCTAATTTGAGGTTGAGTGATGAATCTTGTTTGATCAAGTATGGTGATGCATTTGACAAAAAGCAACTTATTACTTGAGAGATAAGAACCCCATGAATCTAAGACAAGCATTCAACATGGCCATTCAAATTGAAAACAACATCAAGGTTGTTGGAAAACCACCAAAAAGGGAAGGGGTAAAACTTGTCAACCTTGAAAAACAAGTTAGAAAGTCTATTGATATGGAAGAAGTGGTTAAGACCTTGGCAGGGGTAGTTAAAGAAATCTCCTACAAGCTAGCAAGAGCTGAGAAAGGGTTGTCTTTGGGCCCTCAAGTTCAAAATCAAAATCAAAATCAAAATAGGTTTAGAGGAGATCATAGAGTAGATGATAGAGGAAAGAGACCTATGGGTCAAAATGATAGACAACATCCACTTAGAGACAATAAGGCAGTTCTGATCCATTGGGTGCAAGAATTGCAGCTGTTGAAGAAGAACACATCATTGATTGGTGTGATAAATGCTTATTGCCTCATTTTCCTTGTGAACAATTTGCCTTGAATGAGGATGTTGCTAGATTAGACTTTGATGATGTATGTGTGCTTGATCATCAAGTAAACTTTGAACAAGGTGCAACCTCTACTTTATTTGCTAGATCTTTTTGTGTTCGAACAAGGTATGTTATCTTCCTCTTGAAGTTGATGCTTGAAGTTGATATGGCTCAATCCTTTGAATTTCCCAATCATGATTTTGAGTACCTAAGAGCTTTGATGATCAAGAAGTATGATGGAGAAATCCCTTCCAAGGAGGATAGGGAATTGTTGATCAATGCAGTTTGTTGCCCGAGAGTACAATCTAAGAAGTAGGCAAGTGAAGAGCCCTGTCCCAAGCCTCAAAGACTAAGATGCCAATCTTGACTAATGTTCCTAAATGTACCCCCAAGAAGAATCTTTCATGCAATGCCCCCTGTTGTGCCAAATCTAAGTGTTCCTTCTGTTGTGTGTGCTTTAAAACTAGTTTTCCCTCTTAAAAAGCAGTCACCCTTCCTCCCAACATCCCCATGCTTAAGTACATTATTGTGATATGACCCAAATCTTAAGCCAAATGAAGATAATTGTTCCTTTCATAGAGTTGTTTAGGATTCTTGAGCATAGAAAGATGGCATTTGAGTATTTGGGATTCAATGAGGATGTTGTTGCAAACAAGGATATCTCTCCCCTTGTTGCTGAGAACGAGATTGAAGAATCTCAAGAGACCATTGAACCATCCCCTGAAGTATATTTGGGGACTTCCTAGTTGAGAGCCAATTGGATGTTGATCCTTTCTACACCACACTAATGGTTAATGGTTGGCTCCTACATAATTGCATGTTTGACTCAGGTGCTTCTTGTAATATCATGCATTTGGCGGTCATGAATGAACTTGGTATAAAGATAACAACTGCCTATGGAAGATGTTATGTCATGGATTTAAGAGAAGTACTTGTTGTTAGTTGTGTAAAGGGATTGGTTGTACAATTGATGGCTCACCCTGACAAGTACTTGACAATGAATGTTGTTGTTGATTACCCTGCCAAATGGGGAATGCTATTTTCAAGAAAGTGGGCAACAAGTGTGGGAGGTAGTGTGCAGATGGACCTTTCTTATGCTACCATTCATTTGGAAGGAAAATTGGTGAAGCTACATATAGAAGAGAAGTTGATGCATCTAATTGAAGACCTTTATGAATGCATCATATGAGGTGTTGTATACAGATTTGGATTTGGGAAACTTTGTTGGTAACATAGACTTTGAAGATCAATGCCTCGACCTTGGAACTCAGTTTGAAGACCCCAATGCTCCTTGGTTATGTATTTTGATGGAGCATGTTCTAGTTTGGGCAATGGAGCAGGAGTTGTGTTGTTTTTTCCAAATTAAGGATCCTTTAACTTTTCATTTAGATTATTCTTTGAGTTGCAAATAACATTGTTGAATATGAGGCACTCATACTTGGTTTGAGGATTGCTTGGAGACATGGGATAAAGGACTTGATTGTAAAAGGTGACTCTGAATTGGTTGTTAAGAAAATAAGAAAACTATATGCAACCAAGTGTCAAAGGTTGAAACAATATAGAAATGCAACATGGGATTTAATTGAGATGTTTGATTCTTTCAACATTGAATATCATGAAAGAAGTCAAAATACAACAGCTAATAGGTTAACAGTCTTGGCATCTCACTATGATAATGAAGTTGTGTCCCCATATTGCAAGTTTGAGGTTGAGATGCTTGTTAGGCCTTCCATACCTGACAACATTAAACATTGGCAAGTATTTGATGATGACTCTCACATCATGAAATTCCTAAGTTGCAAAAAGATGAGTTTGCTAATCAATTGATTGATCTTGAGCCTATGGTAGAGATGTGTGATGGAAAAGAGACCTTGTTTGGGAAGGAGATGATTCAGTTGAAGACACACAATCCCAAGAGGGTTGGTCAACCTTGAATCTGCTTTTGATGGTGTTGATAGAGATGTGAACAAGTCCACCCATGGCCCAAGAGGTGTAACTGAATGTAACTTAGGAACTTGCCAAGATCCAAGAAAAGTTTGGTTGGGCAGAAATTTAGATGCAGATGAAAAATATGCCTATATCAAACTGTTAAGAAAATATTAGGACTGTTTGGCATGGTCCTATTTTGAGTTGAAAGCCTATAGGGAGGATTTGTTTCAACACATGAAACCTTTGGAGCCTCACACCAGGCCCTTTAGGTAGAAACAAAGGGTTAATCAATCCCATCCTTGCGACTAGAATGCAAATGAGCTTAAGAGACTTGAGGATCAAGGCATCATTCAACCTACAAGATACTCTTCATGGGTTGCCAATCTGGTTCTAGTAAGAAAGAAAAATGGGGACATCAGATTGTGTGTTGACTTGAAACCTAAACAAGGCTTCATTAAAGGACAACTACCCTTTGCCAAACATGGATAACCTTTTGCAAAAGGTAACAAGGTCAGAAATGCTTTCAACATTAGATGGTTTCTTTGGTTACAATCAAGTGGTGGTTAAAGAAACTGAACAATACAATACTGCTTTCACGGATTTGGTCATGTATTCTTAGGGTTAGGGATTTTCCTAGGTCACGGAGCATTATTAGGGCAATATTTTTTCAAACACCCTTATTTTTTATGGAAGTAACATGCATGCAAGCCTCATAACCTTATCAAATCACAAATGGGCTCTGCCATCAAATTTGAATTTCAGAGCATCAGGAAATGTAGGCACGGGTTTCATTAAAATTAAAACCATTGCATTCATGTGTAGCAAGACAGCCCTTGCTTCCTGTATTCTTAGCACCTTCCCTAAGGGTTTTAGATCTTGTGGGGAAAAAGATCACAGACGAGGAGGAAGATTTTTGATTTCAATCAATCTTTGTTTAGCATGCACTAATTCCAACCCACTTTTTAATTTGAAAAACACCCATGTATAGAGTACATTTAACAGTTTTGAATCTGAATTCAGATTCCACATCCATGTAGTCCTCTAAATTTCAGTTTTGTGAAGGTGGTCAACGCATGCCCGATTCAAAGGCTCTTACATAGTCTAGATGACCCTGTGCTGTTCATCTTAACATTTAGATCAGGGTTCTATTAAGACCCCTTCATACTTCAAGATGTGAAACATTGAATAAGTTCAAAAACAAAGCTCAATATTCAGCATGAAGTTCTGAACTTAATCTCGGTGAGGATAGATACCTATAAGAGCATTTAGTTAAAGATCAAAACCTCAATTTCTTTTAAACGATTTGTTGCAGTCACAACCGAAGGTTTCAAGCATCAGGAGAGTCTCAACAGGCTTAGGCCTATAAATGATTTGAGATTATGAATACCCTAAAGACTGCCCACGCATCAGCATCTTAGTCATTACAATATGTATTTTCAAATAACAACAGATCCATCAGGATGGCAAAGTGTCATCCAAGTTTAACTCAATGCAAGATTGGTTTATCGTTCATCTTTGTCTAGACTGTAGGGAAACCATTTATGTAGTCATGTCATCTGAAACATCATTACTTGATAGCAGTCCTTTTTATATGTTCATCATAGAAATTATATTTATCAAACAGGTTTCCATGTTGTTTAAAAGAATTAAAGTATCTTAACGATGTTTAGATGAAATGAATACAACAGATATATACTATAGATTCCTCAGACATCAGGTTATTGTTATAAATGTATATTCCTCTGGTCTTAGAACCAACGTGTATCTCTTCTAAATTTTTATAATCCATGCGTACTTACTTAAGACCAGAAATACTATCCATTATATAAGTCTTACAGAGACCAAGTGGCAATATAATTTGATAACATAATCTATTATAGCCTTTCTTTATCTTATTTCAGTTTACCTTCATTGTAAAAAAATGAATTACAGAGTCCAAGGCCAATGATACAGTATTGCACAGACCCATACATGAAAGGTGAAACCCTAGAGGCAGAGTAATCTCATTTATGCTTCTTCACTTTTTTTTAACATCCTGCACTTCATTCCCAGGCAATGTATCAATGTTCTAATTCATTCATAACTAACACATATAACAACCCTTGCCAACAGACAGTCTCCATATTTCAATTTCATAACCCTTTTAAGTCGCTAAGTTATGTATTTCAAAGTACAAAACAGGGTATTCCCTGTCACCTCAACACCATATAATGAAAAAATCACATGGATGGTTCTGGCACTGCTAACATCCAAATGCTCGTATTGAAGTTTACAAACATACCATACAACAATTAGTCCTTATACATCGGTTTATGGTCCAGAACAGGGTAGACTTTGTCTTAAAAAGTTATCATGTTATATTTGCATAAACATATAAGTAAGATTCATAACTAGTATTTCAGTTGTTGATTCTTTCTACTGTCATATGTTTCACCATGGTCCCAAGTCCAAGCATGAGGGAAAAATTCACTATCAAAGGAAAACATATCACACTTAACCATTCATGTTTCATATTTTAGAGCATACATCTAATCACATTCCAGGATTATGTGCTAATTACAGGCACATGATCCTCTGAACTACAATCAAACCAACAAACCTATACAGAAAAATATGTCTAGTCTAAACTAAAATGACATTTCTGGAAAGAAATTATCACTCACATGGCAACCAAGAGATTGGAAGTGCCCTTTGACAATAACATATTAACAGCTTTGATACCAAATGAAATGATTGTTCAGAGATTACTCATAGAAACTTGATTCATTATCCACTATCGGAGAGTTTACATGTCTAGGCACTTGATCTCCTAGTAAAGAGGAGTCAAGCCTTATTAACAAATCACTATAATCTCTCAACTTAAGCTCATGGTGAGTTGTTATCACAACTTTTACACGCATGCTCACACTCTCACATAATATTCTAAATAATGCTATGAAGTACTAAAATATCCAACATATATTTTGAAGTACTTGGAATAGAAGTTTTCATTAGAAGAACACAAATGGGTAACAAAAATGTTGGGCTACGACTTTGGAACCATCTATAAGCAAAGGAAGGAAAATGTAACTTGTATGAAATTACTTAGATAGATCTAAATATCAGCAGCAATATAACACCAAAATATATAGAAATGATCACAATATGCAAGTAGAATGACTTAGCCACTTCGAGGGGGCAACCTCCAAACCATACAATAAGACTCAAGTGCTCAATATGATGATCATCTACTAGCTACTAACTCCTATATATGCCCTACTATGCTATGCAAAGCACCAAGGCCGACCTACTAAGCATATGAAATCATAATTAAATGTGATATGACATGATAAGAGACTATGTTAGACACAAGTTAGCCATCGATATCCGATATATGACCTAGGATTAATGGCAAAGCATGGCTCTAGCCTTGAAAGCAACTTTGTCCCCAATGTTGGTAATCTCTAGATGTTGTTGTTGGAATGCTTCATCTTCTCATGGTCAGCATCTTCAATGTTCAAATTCTTCCACTTGATCAGATACTTGGTGATGATCCTTGTCCTCAACTTCTTAGTGTGTGTCTGTAGGATTCCTTCAGGCTCCAAGATGATACCTCCTCCTCATCAAGCTCTGGTAACACTGATTGAGAAGACACCTTTTTCCCAATGACCTTCTTCAAGCAAGAAACATGGAAAATTGGATGTATTTTAGTTGACTGAGGAAGCTCCAATTTATATGCCACACTACCAATTTTTTGCAACACTTGATAAGGGCCATAGTATTTAGGTGAAAGCTTGTTATCTTTTTTTTGTTGTTTCAAAGATAGTTGCTTATATGGCTACAATCACACAAAAACAAAGTCTCCAACTTCAAAGCTTCGCTCACTATGGTGTTGATCAGCTTGTTGCTTCATGTGGTTTTGTGCCATTACCAAATTCTCTTTAAGGCTAGAGAGCACCTCTTGTTGGTGCTTGAATGTGTTCTTCAATTGCTCTTACTTTAGGCTGGACCCTTAAGTTGGAGGTAAGGGATGGTGGATGGTAACCATACAATGCTAAGAATGGGGACATTTTGGACAAGGTATGAAATGAAGTGTTATACCATCATTCTGCAAGAGGTAGTCACTTAACCCATATCTCCCGCTTATTTCAAGCAACGCATCGTAGATACCACTCCGGACATTTATTTATTACCTCATCATCAGTCATATTGGGGATGATATGATGAAATACAAGCCAATTGAGTACCTAAACATGAAAGTAAACTAGTGCAAAAATTGCTAGTACATATAGGATCACGACCACTTACTATAATCTTGGGTGTTCCGTGTAACTTCTAAATTGTATCCATAGAAGATATGGCAACCGATCTTATTGTAAAGGGATGTGATAAGGCACAAAAATGAGCATATGTGGCAAGTCTATCCACAATACTATAATCACACTTTTCCCTTCAGATTTCTGCAATCATGTGATGAAAGTTATGGAAACCTTTGGCCACTACTCACTAGAATAGATAAAAACCGCAAAAGGCCTAGAGACTTAATAGTTTCTCCCTTGTGACATTGTGCACAAAGCATTCGCCACAAATTTCTCGACATCCCCTTTCAACCCTTTCCAAAAGAAATCTTGGCTAATTCTGTGATAAGTTTTCAGAAACCTAGAATGGCCACCCATTGGAGAAGCATGAAGCTCTAAGAGAACCCAAATTTTAAGATTAGAGTTCTTCCATAAGTACTACCAATGCTTGTACCACAATGCATACCTCTTCCATACAATTTTTTTTTTGAAATGCTCGGATCTTTATTGGAAGATTCCAATGAGAGTGTGGGTCTCACCAAGTCATTTTGCTATTCCAATCTTGCTTGATCTACGCAATCTACTTGAATCTGACATGGCTTATAACAATGCTTTTGTGGACTCGTCTCTCTTGGATAATGCATCAACTACCACATTTTCTTTTCCTTTCTTTTAAATAATCTCAAATTCATATCCCAACATCTTTGTGACCCATGTCATTGTTCTTCAAACGATAGTCATTTCTCCAAGAACTGCTTTAAGATAGAAGTATTTCAAGTTGTCATGACTTGTCTTTGCCTTGAAGGGATGATCCATGAGAGACACAGTCTCCATTGTTTGCTACATGAAGAATAGCCATCATTTACTCTTGCATAAGTATTGCACCTATGGCACACCTTGAAGCATCACATTCAACAATGAAGGTTTTGGAGAAATGCAGGGTAGCTTTAACTACAAATGGTGGTACACATGGCCTTCTTCATTGACTCAAATGCTTAGGTTGCTTCCTCCTTCCAATGGAAAGAGTCATTCTATAATAATGCTACGATAAAAAGAGGCTTGATGGAACAAACTTCGCCAAACTCCCATTCTCCGTATATTGTTTTCATATAAAGCGGATGAATCGGTCATGCGGGGAATCATGGAACTTGGGAACACTTCCTTGGTTCCCCAAATGCCCAATATGGCCGCATCGATCGACAATGGAGGAGTCCGAGGAGCAAGGAATCGGGAACCGGAGACCAGGAGGAACAAGGCGAAGGTTCAAGTGGATCTGCGTTGTGCCCTCTTTCACCAAAATGCCGATGTGGTGGAGCAAGTGGAGAGGCGGGGAATGGAGGGAAGCGTGGAACATGGGTGGAAGTTCTGTAGTCCCCGATTTCACCGAAATGCCCGATGGAGTTGGTGGAAGTGAAAGGCGGTAAAGCGGGGAACAGGAGGAACCAAGGAACATTTCCTCCTATTCCTCATATGTCTGATTTATTTGATCAAGTCCCTACAACCCAAAATTTGGCTAACTCCAAATTTATTCCTCTTCAAACTAAACTAACATAAGACAAGTGTGACCAGGAAAAGCAAGACACTTAACCAAAATTCAAAAATTTGAAAATCTCCACATTTTAGGTCTCATGACAACACCTACCCTACATGTTAAACATCCTTAGAAAACCCTTTGAAATTATTGAATTAAAAGTTCTTGTCAAAAGATATTTTCATTGGCCATGACAATGAAACTAGAAAAAACAAACAGTTCTCCCCAACTTCATTCGTAGTGCCGATGGCATTTAGAGACCGCCTTTCAAGTATGATAATGTCGATTCAACTAACATCATTGGAAAGGCCGGAATGTAGAAGAAAAAACACAAACTAAAAAAACTTGATCAACCTTCTTTTCAAGTAGATTTTGATTGTAACCCCTCAAGTTTAGACCAGTTAGAACAACCTTTTTGAAGAACGGGATCCTATCACGGAACTCTTTAACCTACCAAGTAAAAATACCCTTTATAGAACTTAAATGAACCTCTCTAATATATGTAACGGATTGAGGAAGACACTTTTCGACATGAATGTCGGGCTGCTGTGCCCTACTTTGAGGCAAAAGACCCCATTGCACGACTTTGACGAAAGTATCATGCAATAACATGAAGAGTTGTCTATTTAAATTAATCGTAACATTGATCAAGTCCTATCTCTAAGATTTTCACCTCAATCAATGATCCTAGACGAATTCTTAATTCGTGTTATTGATCCTCCACTCTTTCTTCATGTCAAGATTGGCGAAGTGCAAGTGAAGAGGCTCCTCATAGGTAGTTCATGTCATCTGAAGGATCTAACACATGTGTTTCATCTTTTTAGACTTCATCAAATCCCTAGGTTATTCAACTAACAACTTTAAGTCAACTGCGCAAAACACGCGCGTGTCAAGGGTACGACTATCAACAAATGTCCCCAAGGGCTGTATTTTTATTTCCTTCAACATTCTCCTAGGATGTACATGGACTCATCAAATGAGGGCTATTGCCATCGCCCCATGCCGGTGCATTGAATTCCCTTATATAAGTGCTATTTACAAAGTTCAAGGTGAGACAAACCCTTGGAACTTCGAGAAGTTTCCATGTGTCGAAGTGCTCTCAAGTGTGCCTTCCCGAGAGTTTCAACTGCTCAACTATCTCGTCGAATCTCTATGAGGTTATAGTGGTCATCTTGTACAAATTGGTAGGATTCCACCAAACCTTGATTTAGTGGTCATCCCGAACTAGTTGGGAGGTTTCCACCAAACTTCCTTGACGTCGATGGTGATGAGCTAGGTGGGATCAATATCAAAATGAAAACATTTGATCTTCCACAAATAATTATTGATCACCTCTTTGATTACGCAACCTCAATCTTGCAAAAGGGTGGTTGATGAAATTCTTGTCAAGGTTTCCTCCGAGAGGAATCTGCCCAAGGAGACATCTTCTCGACTGAAACCATTATTGAATCTAGCTATATTGATCTAACTACTCTTGATTATGACGATGCATATATACAGATGATCCCTTCTTGTTTGCCTACTCCCAAAAAAGAATGCAAAAATCTATCTTTATCAAGAATCTCTTCAATCTACATTTAAGTCAAGTATCAACTTAGTAAAACTCACCCCTTGTTTTGACGTAAATGAGGATGACTTATTTTTAGTTCTTAACAATCCTAATGACATAGCACCTAAACTTAATACAACTTTGGTCCCTTCATTAGGTCCCCTATAGTGGAGTCAACGTCCTCTAATATCACACCATTGATACCTCGACGAGCAAAATCTCTAGGATCTTCCTCAAGAAGGAGATAGTTTGATCATAACCAATATTGCATCTACTACAATTCTCTAGGGCATCTTATTGAACATTGTAGATCCTATTAGAGACACGTAGCATGCCTTGGAGCAGAAGAGTGTGTTCATGAGGAAGAAATACAATAATCTTGTCACACAAATCCCCTCTTTCCACACGCCCAAACAACATAAGTGTTTCAGTCACTATCATGGTACATACACACACTTCATAGCTGAGTGTAGAGCATACCGAAAACACCTTAGACGAGAGGAGGAACAACCTCCTCATGTAGGTGATCCGTGGTTGGAGGATCAGCCTACCATTCTTTCTACTCCTATCTTTTTAGTAGAAGGAACAACGGTAGTATTGCTACACTAGATTCGCTAAAATTTTTGGAAGGTCCTTGATGAAATTGAGAACACCATAATTGCAACAAGATATGATATTCAAGAAAAAATATGTCGTCATAGAAAATGTTGCAAAAATGTTATGAGCCAACTATGAGATCATTACTTGTGTAGAAGGTACGTGTTATCATATATTTACTTTTCACATGTCATTTATTATTAGTTTTACTTTATGCTTGCAATCTTTCTCTCTTTGGTTTATCTCGGCCATTGTGCTTCTTTGGGTCCTTCAAGAGTTTTACTCTTACTTTTCTTTCCCTCTTGGGATTATCTCTCACAGATGCTCTATTGGGTCCTTTGGTAGTTTTTCATGTCTTCCTATTTGGTTTATTAGACAATTGTGCTCTTCGGGTTGTTTGGTAGTTTTTCTCAATATCTCGTCCGCTCTTGGCCTTATCTCGATCATTGTACCTATTTGGATCCTTTGGTAACTTTTATTTAATTGCTTGCTTACCCTCTTAGGATTATTTGGCCATCGTCTTTGCATCGTGATCCTTTGGTAGCTTTCTTTGTATGATCATTTCTTTGTTGGGTTTAATATCTCACTTATTTCTTCTCTCCACATGGGTTTTTACCTATATTGTTGCTTGTGCTAGACCTTTCATAGGTATACACTTCTATCTAATGATATCACTAGCTATTTTTCCCAGCTTATTACATGATGAACCCCATTTTGTGATGTTTAAACCATGTCCAACCTTATACCATTTTGATATCATATTGCACGATGTATAATGTTAATTGCTTTTTTTAATACTTTACTATGTTTTTGAATGAATTATTGCGCATATGTGTGTTATGTTTATGTTGTTAATTCTTCCTCAAGAATGGCTTAAATTGATCTGTTGTTAATAATTAATGGCCCTTTCGAAAGTATATGTTGAGTTATGTTGAGCACAAGATAATACTGAGAGGGGGTGAATCAGTATTATGAAATTATTTCAAACTTTAATACTTGAACTTAGATCTATAATCACGAGCAATGTGAATATATCAAATCAATCAAAGAACACAAAGCTTAATGCAAGTAGACACAGATATACGTGGAAACCCTTTCGGGAGAAAACCACGGAGAAACTTCTTTCTTTATATATATTTCTCAAAAATTTGTAGGCACCAACCTACTGGAGACACCAATCCCCAAATTACAGTTTTGTAGGCACCAACCTACAGGAGCACCCACCCCTTTTGCTAAGCACCAACTCAACAAGAGACACCGATCTCTTTGAATATGAAGGCACCAACCTTCCTTACAAAATTTGCTTTCCACTTTTGAACTTGTTGCTTCCTCAACGAATAATGGAAAATTCTTCTTCTTACTTTCAGATTTGCTGTTCTAAAATTCTGCCCTTACGCTTCCTCTTCTTTTTCCTTAAGATATTCAACTTGAATCCATGCTAAATAAGTCTCATATGAATCTTCTTATATATAGCCTTTCGTACCTTTTTGAAAAGACACATCATTCCAACCGACACAGCCTTTCCATTAACACAACTTTATTAAGTGCATTAGTTGGCTAAAACTAAAAAGTAATTAATGCAGCCCATAATTATTAAATGCACATTAATCAATGCAATTAACCACTTGATAGGAGCGCTGCCCCTCCTTAGACAAATCACTGTTATCATTAAATCGCTGCCAGCCATCATTAAATCTTCTTTTTCACCATAAAACATTACATATGAACACCTTAAAATGCGGATATCTCTCTCTTATGTATAGCTGTGTATATCTCGCTTATACCATGATAAAAACGCTTCTTTTCATGTATTTAAACTTTCGTTTTCTACCCTTCTATACTACTGGTTATTTCCGTTACTTTCTACCATTTCCGTCAATAATTCCGTTACTTTCTGACAGATTTCCGTTTACCAGTTCAACACCTCTTTTGACATCAATGACAATATTTCCAACAATCTCCCCCTTTGTCATTGATGGCAACCCCAAAAATAATCTCCTCTTCTGCAGCTTCCTCTTGCCGTAGCTCCCCCTTACTACCATTCTCCCCCTTTGACATCAATGGCAAAGGGTCATCCTAGGAGCTGAAAAAATTGCAAAGTTTTAGCTCCCCCTTAACCAGTGCTACCCTTGACTCTTCAATGTAAAGATGTAAAAGAAATTACTCCCAGCTTATGCCGTAGATATTCAAATGTCTCCTTTGGAAGTGGCTTAGTGAAAATATCTGCTATCTGTTCGGATGTAGTGACATACTCCAACTTTACCTGTTTCTCTGCCACCTGCTCTCTTAAGAAGTGATATCTTATGGGAATGTGCTTTGTTCTGGAATGCATAACCGGATTCTTTGAAATACTTATTGCACTGGTATTATCACATAATATGGAGATGGGATGATCATACTCTACTTTGATATCCTTCAAGGTCTGCTTCATCCATAAAATTTGCGTGCAACATAGTACCGCTGCTATATACTCTGCTTCACTATGGATAGGGATACAAAATTTTGCTTCTTACTTAGCCAAGATACCAGTCGTTTCCAAGAAAAAATGCTCCTCCGCTTGTACTTTTTCTGTCATCTACACATCCTGCCCAATCTGAATCTGTATAAGCTATCAATGTGAAATCTTTTCCTTTTGGATACCACAACCCGTATTCCATAGTTCCCTTTAGATATCTGAATATGCGTTTTACAACTTGCACATGTGTTTCTTTTGGCCCTGCTTGAAAACGTGCCACCATACCCATTGCTTGCATGATATCTGGTCTGGATGTTGTCACATATAATAAACTCCCAATCATTGATCTATAGAGAGATTGATTAGCATCTGGAGATTCGTCATCTTTGCTTAACTTGGTTCCGGTGATCATCGGTGTGTTGACAGGTGCACACTCCTCCATACCAAACTTTTTCAACATTTCCTTCACATACTTGGTTTGGGATATAAATATTCCTTTATTAGATTGAGAAATTTGCAATCCAAGGAAAAAGGATAACTCACCCAACATAGACATTTCAAATTCCTTTTGCATGTCTTCTGCAAATTTTCTAGACATTTCTTCATTGTCTCCTCCAAAGATTATGTCATCCACATATACAACCACAATTAACTGGTGTTCATCTTCAGTTTTGATGTAAAGATTACTGTCAGCATGTCCTCTCTTGAATCCTTGGTCCTGTAGATGTTGATCAAGCCTTGAGTACCATGCTCTGGGGGCTTGTTTTAATCCATACAATGCCTTTTTCAACCTACACACATAATCTTCATTTTCTGATAATAGGAACCCTTCAGCTGTTCTATGTAAACCTCCTCTTCTAAATTCCCATTTAAAAAGGCTGATTTGACATCCATTTGGTAGACTTTGAAATTTTTAAACATCAAAAAGCAAGGAACATTCTGATTGCTTCTAGTCTAGCAACCGGAGCAAAAGTCTCTTCAAAATCAACACCTTCCACTTGAGCATACCTTTTGATACCAATCTTGCCTTATTTTGAGTGACTTGACCATCTTCATTTAGTTTGTTCCAAAATACCCACTTAGTGCCAATCACATTCTGACTCTTTGGTCTGGGAACCAGTTCCCAAGTTTCATTTTTCTCAATTTGATCTAATTCTTCTTCCATCACCTTCAACCAATGTTTATCATGTCTTGCTTCTAAAAAGTTCTTAGGTTCTACCTTAGATAGCAGAGAAAAATACCCTTGCTTAGAAGCATTTGTAATTCTTCTTCTGGTTTGAACCCCGGTATCAAGTTCTCCAATAATTTGACTTTCATCATGATTTTTCTGAACGAAGCGAGATGGCATCTTGGTATCCTGCCTTTCTGATTTACTCCACTCTTCAATATCTTCTTCTTCCTCTTGTTCTTCTTTCACAAGACTTGGTATTTCTAAAGACTCTTCTGAATTTTCTTTTGTCTTTAGATCCAGACCCTCATCCACTCTGACACTTGCACTTTCTATGATAGTCCGCAACCTCTTGTTATAACATTTGAAGGCTTTACTTTTAGTGGAGTACCCAAGAAAAATCCCTTCATTGGATCTTGAATCAAATTTGCCTAAGTCCTCTTCGGTTCTTTTAATGAAACATCTACTCCCAAATACCTTAAAATATTTGACCGAGGCTGGTCTTCCTTTCCATAATTCATATGGAGTTTTGTCATGGTTAACTCTGATTTGCACTCTATCCAAAATATAAACGGCAGTACTTACCGCTTCTTTCCAGAATCTATCTGATAGCTTAGATTCATTCAACATTGTTCGGGCCATCTCTTGAACGGTTCTGTTCTTCCTTTCTACTACTCCATTTTGTTGTGGAGTTCTTGCAGCTGAGTATTGTCTTTTAATTCCATGGTCTTCACAATATTCAATAAATTCATTTGACATGAATTCACCTCCACGATCTGACCTTAGACATTTTATCTTCAGCCCTGTTTCATTTTCTACTAATGCCTTGAAAGCTTTGAACTTTCCAAATGCTTCAGATTTTTCTTTCAAAAATGCTACCCATGTCATTCTAGTGTAGTCATCAATGAGTAACATAAAATAACTCTCACCTTGAATACTTTTCGTTCTGGTAGGTCCACACAAATCCGTGTGAATTAGCTCCAATGGTTTGGTGGATGAATACTCCTTTGTTTTGAATCTTGTTCGCCCTGCTTTCCCCGCACCGCCTTGCATAGAGTACTCGAAGGCTTTGTTATTTTAGGCATGTCCCGTATGGCCTGCTTATTGCTTATCTTCACAAGATTATCAAAATTTATATGTCCCATCCTTCTATGCCATAGCCAACTTTCCTCAACTTGACTTAGGCAACATTTTTCTTCTTTTATTTCTCTCGAGCATATATAGATTATTTGCAGTTCGGTGGCAATCTGCAATTAGTTCTCCTGTATCTGCTTTCCTTATTTCACATCCTTCGGCATAGAACTTAAGAGTGTGTCCCTGATCACACATTTGACTCACACTCAAGAGGTTATGTTTTAATCCTTCAACATACAAAACATTCTCTGTTTTTGTTTTTCCATTATCCAAACTCAGCGTACCTTTGCCAACGATCTTCGCTGTAGCATTATCACCAAATTTTATCTGTACCTTCATTTACTTTCTTTAAGGAGAGAAACTTACTTTTATCACTAATCATATGTCTTGAACATCCGCTATCAATGTACCACTGCTGTCCTTCATCTCGAGCATGAAAAGTTGTTTGAACGAGCATGGATTTTTCTTTGTCTAGCCCATCTTCCTCCTGCTTGTCCAGGATTTCGTAGCCTCCCTTTTCTTTGTATCTAAAGGCTTTGTCTTTTGATCTTGTCTCGAGTCAAACACACTTCTACAAAAGCGTGCTATATGTCCATAATTATTGCACTTGTAGCAGATAATGGCTTCCTCGTTATAATAGGATAGTGGAGCAAACGAATTATAGTTCATATTCAACACTCTATGAGCAGATTTTGGTTTGTTCCAGGCTTCATTATCTCTCATTCGCTTTCTACACTCTATCTTTTTATGCCCATATATATTGCAATAAAAACAATAACCATGAAAGGAACTTTCGAACCTGTTCATATTCCTATGTCATGGAATAAATGGTCTTTTGGTGTCATTCTCTTTAACACCTTCCTTGTGGATGGAACTGGTCTTCATAGTTTCCTCTTCCTTTTTGCTTTTATTCTTCGTAGGCGTATTTAGAATTTCTGCATAACTTTTTGCCTTTTCTAAACTTTTCTTCTCCGGAAGCTCAATGGATTTTGAAGCTTTTAGAATTTCTGCATAACTTTTTGCCTTTTCTAAACCTTTCTTCTCCGGAAGCTCAATGGATTTTGAAGCTTTCTCTAGTTTTTCTTCATATCCAAGTCCTGATTTGTTGGATGGTGATCTTTGACTTTCTAGAATCTCATCTAGAACCTTAGTACTCTTTTCAAATTTCAAGTTGTTCATTAGTTTGTTATTTACCTTTTCTAAGTCTTTTCTCATCGCAACAATCTCTGACTCACGATTTTCACATTCTTCTTGTTTCACCTCGAGCTGACTTCTCAACCCTTCCTCAATTCTCTTTGCTTCTTCAACTGGGTCTTCGTGTCAATGATTAGATTCTTTGATTCTTCAAAACTCTGGGCTAACTTACCTTCGAAAGATTCATTTTGTTCTTCATATTTCTGGAGCTGAAGTCTTTGCTTCTGATTCCTCTTTTTGAGTGCTTTTATTTCACCCAACACACAAATGAGTTCTTCTTCGAGGTTTACCTCACCTTCTTCTTCTATGTCCTCGATTCCTTTCAAATCAACTTTGCTGGTTGATGAACCTTCTTCTATAGCCATAAACAATGTTTCTTCATCATCACTGTTTGAATCACTTATTCCGCTTTCTTCGGATGAGCTGCTACCTCTTTTTGAATATAGACTCTTCTTTTGCTTTTCAAATCTTTTCTTGCCTCTGCTTTTGCCTGAATTCTCTTTTGAACTTGGGCTTGCTTTCTTCATCTTCGCTATCTTCCTTCTCTGGGCATTTAGCTGCAAAATGACCAATTTTACCACAGTTAAAGCATTTAAATGGTAACTTATCTTTGTATCTCCCGGATCCTTTCTTTAGCTTTCGAATGAATAAAGCTTCCTTTTCATCTTCTTCGCCGTTTGATTCATTATTCGCTTCAGATTCCTTGATTGCCTTTTTCTTCGAGACTTTGAATGCGGCTTCCTTCTTTGCTGGTTTATTAGACTCGGTCCTCATTTCATAAGCCGTCAGTATTCCATGTAGTTCGTCCATGCTTAGCTTGTCAAGATCCTTCATTTCTTTGATGGCAGACACCTTAGCATCAAATCTTAATGGTAAAGATCTTAAGACCTTCTGGACGATCACAGGTTCCTCAATCTTTTCTCCAAGCCCTCTTATGGCGTTGACAACTTCATCCACCCGCAGAAGATAAGCTGCAACATCTTCCTCATCCTTCATTTTTAGGCTCTCAAATTTTCTCCTATGGGTTTGAAGCTTAGCTTTTCTGACCTTATCATCACCTTCATATATTGTTCGAAGTTTATCCCATATTTCCTTTGCCGTGTCACATTGCATTACCTTGACAAATTCGGACTCTGACAGACCACACAAGATTGCATTCATTGCCTTGGCATTATTTTCAAAAGCCTTCTTACCGGCTTGGTCTGTTGGCGGAGTTGATGGAATGGTATATCCGACCGCTACTGATTGCCAAATATCAAACCCTAGTGCCATCAGATAGGTTCTCATCCTTACGCTCCAAAATGCATAGTTTGTTCCGTTAAACAACGGAGCCTTGTTCGAGGAAAATCCTTCTTGTACTTGACTAGCCATATGTGCTCTTGAGATCTACCTTCCAACTGTTAGATTGTTCCTGAAGGAACCTGCTCTGATACCAATTGTTGAGCACAAGATAATACTGAGAGGGGGGGTGAATCAGTATTATGAAATTATTTCAAACTTTAATACTTGAACTTAGATCTATAATCACGAGCAATGTGAATATATCAAATCAATCAAAGAACACAAAACTTAATGCAAGTAGACACAAATATACGTGGAAACCCTTTTGGGAGAAAACCACGGAGAAACTTCTTTCTTTATATATATTTCTCAAAATTTGTAGGCACCAACCTCTTTGGAGACACCAATCCCCAAATTACGCTTTGTAGGCACCAACATACAGGAGCACCCACCCCTTTTGCTAAGCACCAACTCAACAAGAGACACCGATCTCTTTGAATATGAAGGCACCAACCTTCCTTACAAAATTTGCTTTCCACTTTTGAACTTGTTGCTTCCTCAACGAATAATGGAAAATTCTTCTTCTTACTTTCAGATTTGCTGTTCTAAAATTTTGCCCTTACGCTTCCTCTTCTTCTTCTTTTTCCTTAAGATATTCAACTTGAATCCATGCTAAATAAGTCTCATATGAATCTTCTTATATAGCCTTTCGTACCTTTTCGAAAAGACACATCGTTCCAACCGACACAACCTTTCCATTAACACAACTTAATTAAGTGCATTAGTCGGCTAAAACCAAAAATAATTAATGCAGCCCATAATTATTAAATGCACATTAATCAATGCAATTAACCACTTGATAGGAGCGCTGCCCCTCCTTAGACAAATCACTGTTATCATTAAATCGCTGCCAGCCATCATTAAATCTTCTTTTTCACCATAAAACATTGCATATGAACACCTTAAAATGCGGATATCTCTCTTATGTATAGCTGTGTATATCTCGCTTATACCATGATAAAAATGCTTCTTTTCATGTATTTAAACTTTCGATTTCTACCCTTCTATACTGCTGGTTATTTCTGTTACTTTCTACCATTTACGTTACTTTCTGACGTGATTTCGGTTTACCAGCTTCAGCACCTCTTTTTGACATCAATGACAATATTTCCAACAAGTTATCACAGATAGCACAAGACTCAATTCAAGCATTGACACAGGATTCTAATTGGCATGTTGGCGTAGGACTCGCCTCCACATTAATAGGGAACTCACAATACCGCATTGAGCTTATCCAGGTCATCAATTACGAGTCTCCCTAAACAAGGGATTCACACATATATCCAGATAGCTCGAATTACCAAAGTATCATAGCAATACAACACCATATCATGGGCAGAAAGGAACGCCATTATCTCAAAGAGATATTCAAGCCAATTTTGAGGATTAATTACTCTAGTCATTGGGAGACGAGATGAGGCCAACAACTAGAGATTCATTATCACCACGGTTCTCTTCGATCGCTTAATGATATGAAGAATCTTCCAACGAGTGATTGACTCCTTCAAGGGAGCCAATCGTGGACCTTCTCTTTAGTTGTCAAGAATGATTCAAGTCCAAACACTTCAAGGACTGCTCCTTCCATTAATGTATTTCTCAAAATAGATAGTCATTGTTTCAGTCAACATTCAGTTAAGTAGAAGTTAGTTATTATGAATAACTAGTTCTCTCCTAAGGGACTAGAATTGCTCCTGTATAAGAGAGCTTCTGCACTTAGATTTATCGGTCTAGTTCAAATATTTTGATTCATTGTACCAACATTATTTCAAGTTCAATAAAGATAGCAGATTCAGGGAAATTTTTGTTGTGTGAATTTCAGTACTAACCTGATCGAAGGGAAGGAGCAAGGGCCACTCCTACCCAACGAAAAGGAGATTTATATTTATTTCCTTTGTCTTTGTGAATGCATTTACTATTCCAACATTGATTTCATTACTTTGATGCATTTATGTTTCCATGATTAATGACTTTAAGAACTTTCCAATTTCAGTATTTCATTTTAGTTTTCCTTTCAAGCATTTTATTTTGTAATCACGATCAGTTCAGCAATTTCTTAGTTTTTGTTATTAAAGTTCGTGGCGCGATATCGTTCCTAATTGTTTCCTTTGTTACAAACAACCATGGACACCGCCCTGATTGACAAAATAATATGATTAAAGTACGAGCATCAACGACACTCATCATTACACTACTTGATGCACATCCTATCACACTTCATCTCTTATGAAGCAAAATTCCCCTCTAATGGTCAATTATGAGCATGCCACATTGTACTATCCTATCTCCCTTAAAAATTACTTATGATTCTCATTTTCCCGCACCTTATCTCAATTGAGGCACATATAAGTCGGAGATAAGATCACACTCTTTTCCTTAGGACAAGTCTAAGATTATCTAAACATCTAGATTTGTAGGTTCCCCTCTATAACATTGAAGTGTAAGCTCTCTCTTTTTGTTATCCTACATACCCATTGTCGGCCTTTCGAATTTGAATGGAGGAGTAACATAAAAGCCAAAATATCAATATCAATATTAGAAATAATCGAAAGGCAATGTCAAAAGGCAAAAATTCAAAAGTCAATCACTAGCAACAAAATACACAATCACATCATCGACATGCCTCCTATCCTCGGTTCAAAGCTCAAACTTGACAGTTGGCCTCACAATAGAGCCAAACATCCTTTGGAGTGCAAAGAACATGTAGACTAGGATAGGAGGCTACATATCCATCATTTGTGGCATTTGTTTTTCACACAATTTGTGTTGACTAGTGGCTTCGTTGGGATCTTGAGGAATAGGCACCATGTCGTGGGTAGGTAGGCATTTTTACTTTTCTTGTATATCATATTCTTCATGGGGTATTTATCATACTTCACTAGTTTTCCCAACCAAGCCTTGTTTAGTTTTCCTAAACTAAGCCTTACAAAACAAGGCTCCTAGACCTTTGATATTGAAAGCTCTTAGTCATGTCCTTTTGATTAGTGTCTTACCTTTAAAGATTTCACATTGCATTTGTGGTGACTACTTCTCCCTTCCGTGTTCATTCCTATATGCTCTTAATGGGTATTGTTGCTAGTTGTCCATGCCCAACTTCTTTCTCTTTACGAAATGGGTGAACCCGAGGTGTTGCGAAACACTGGGATGGAGGACGGAACGGGATGTACTGGATTCTTGGCGCGTACAACCATCGAACCGGGGACCAAAGCAGGGCTCGGCGAAACGGAAAGTATCGTAGTACGCCGTCCTTCCCTAGAATGGAACTTTCATGCCGGGGGCATTCAAGTTGATCCATTACGAACGACCGTTCGCATCTCATTATCTCATTTGATTTGCGGAACTAAGCCACTTATGTACCGTTGAGTGTCGAAAGTGACAACGATAAAGAGTTGGGTGGGGGCCCATATAGAGAATTGTCGACATCGTGATTCGCTGCATGGAGTTTTCACCATCCTCGCTCTAGATTTTCACTTCCTTATTCTAGCTCCGACTAAAGATTTGTGCTTTTAAGAACCCAACCTTCTTCACAAATATTTCCTTTCGCATCAAAACCACTTCCAACATCCTAGTTGTAGCTTTAGATGGTCATCCTACTCATTTGAGACATTTATTATAAGCATTGATTTAGATTTATCTCATCTCTTTGCTTTATTTATCACATATTTGTTTTCTTAGATCTTTCTAGGTGCCAAGTCAAATTTGGACTGAAACTCAGTTACAAGAATATGGCTCCACCAACCAAGAAAAATGTCTTGTGATCTCCTTGATACCTAATACCTACATTGTAGAGGGCCATGGTGGCCATGTGTTTGTTGTGCCTCTATAGGGTGTCTAGTCAATCTTTGCCTTCCTCATCGTGTCCAATCTTTGGTAACCGCTACAAAATGCGATCAAGGGTCATTACTTCCATTGTCTACCTCGGGGTAGATATCCCATAATTAGATACCCTCTTGTAGATCTATGCAAAAATAAATCAGTGTTCCCACTACCAAGTGCACCTAGCTTGGATGATGTAAAAATCGTGGTCTAACGGTATCCAAATGCAAGTTACCATGTATACGATGCCTTGCTCTAGTGCTGCCAGATGCATCACTAGTCTAAACAAAGGGACTGCTCCATTTGATTTGTGGTACAAAACTTGTGCCACCATCAAACCTATGATCCCATGCTAGATGTTCTGAATTGGCGCGATAAATATATGTCTAAGTTGAATGATATACGAATGCAACTCCTAGAAATTTGAGGTGGTAATCCACCATGAAGTGCCCGCCTCTCTACATTGGTCATCGGTATATCAAAAATCATAGATGTGCCCGAAAATAACAAGCCTAGAATAGCATGAACATCCTTTAAGGTTAATGGGGCTTCCATGTCCCTTTTCACCATCCATCTAAAGGTGTCACATTCATTTTGTTACATTCTTAAACTTTACAAAGTATCACCTACAGTCCAGAGAACATGATTATTCGTTATAATGCTCATTCAAACCCCTAAGAATGGAGAGGTATATCACTCATGCTGCCTTAGTACAAACACAGCACACCAAAAGAGAGTCTCATATTAATCAATCACACAAACACCCTCAACGAAAGCTCTTTAAGTTATTGAAATGCAGCCTCACATTTTGGGGCCCAATCAAATTCTTACCCTTATGCTGAAGTAATAGGGTTAGCTACCTTAGAAAAGTTGCTCACAAACCGCTTATAATACCTGAGGAGTCCCATGAAGCTAATGCACATTCCTAGGGGCAGGCCACTCTTGAATGGCTCAAATCTTATCCGGATCCACGACAATCCCATTCATGGATATAATATACCCTAGGTAGTGGATCTCTTCTTGGAAAAACGAACACTTGGATAACTTTCCATATAACTTATGTTGCCTTAGTTTTTGCGAAACCTAACATAAGTGGTGTTTGTATTCCTACTGCGTTCTTAGAATAAACCAAAATTTCACCAAACTTAAAAGAAGACCAACATGAAATGGTCTAGGAAATCTCCAAACACATTATTCATTAGGTTCATGAATGATGCGGGGGCATTGGTTAGCCCAAAGGGCATAACCGTGAACTCGTAATGTCCTTAGTGAGTTTGGAAGGCAGTTTTATGCACCGCTTCCTCCTTAATCAGGAGCTGGTGATACCCTAACTGTAGATCAATCTTAGAAAATACAACAACATCCTTTATTAGACCAAACAAATCATCTATCCTAGGCAAGGGATAACGGTTCTTGATAGTCGCCTTGTCAAGCATTCTATAGTCAATGCATAGATGCAAGATACCATCCTTCTTTACGAAGACCATCAAAGAACCCCATGACGAAACACTAGGCCTAATGAATCCTTGGTTCAAAAGTTCTTGCAACTGCACCTTCAATATCTGAAAATGTCTAACCATTATGGAGCCTTGGAAGTGGGAGCTGCTTTAGGCATGATCTCGATAGAAAAGTCAATTCCCGACCCGAGGCATCCCAGAGAGTTCTTTAGGAAACACATCCCTGAATTCCGCAAGGATGGGGTATTCCTCCATTTTGGTTCTTCAAGTTGGCTAGCAAACATTTCACATCCTTTTCGCACTGATTTCTTAAGCTGCATGGTTGAAAGGTGCGTGGACTTCTTCATTCTCTTACTGCCCACTTCAATTGGTCATCTAGGCATTGTACATTTTTTTCAAAGCAATTTAACCTTTCCCGTTGGATTTGCAACCAATCCATACCTAAAATAAGGTCATAAGAACTCATGAAAACTATGTGAAGGTCTGCTTACTCTTAAAAAATCCTAAGTCAAGTCCAACATGATTAAGGAAATCCGTTATTGAATGTTTCTTACTCGAGATGAACTAAGGCTTTAGCTTTGTCCCCCACTTCTTCCCCGAGTACTTGGAAAGAAACTCTTTCACAAAGTTCTCCATTTCCCGGTGTGCTAAATGGTGAGCATGGGTATGAAGAGGAGCAAGCTGCTCATTGTTGTGGTCTTATTCCCGTTCTCTCAATGCTCATGCTCGTGGATTGGACAAGGTCAGACAAGAGCGTTTTTGGGCATCCTCCTGGGATTGGAATGAATCTAGGGTTTTGAGAACCCTTTCAAGGGTAGGGGCTAGGTTAGGATCCACATTAGGAATCTCATTGTTCTGATGTTCATTTTAATTTACCGGTGTAGAATTTCTGTGTGGAGCTCTTCCACGATGATCCCTAAAACCATCACCTCTCCCACTTCTAGTTCTCACCATTTTCTGAAAATAAAGAAAAATAATTTGCTTAAGTTTAAATTTTAAATTTCTAATCAGTTTCTCAGAGTTCCTAGAGACGAACTCAACTATGAGACCACATCTAATATCACCCTTAATCTGAAAGTTTTTTTAGATTTTTCCATAAGAACAGGATTGACAGAACCTTAACCTTTTAACTGAATCATACACCAGATCAGATTCGACAGTATAATTTAATTTCAGTCATTCAGACCATGCTATATTACTTACCTGAATACATTCACAAATTTAGAAACCATTTCTTAGCCATAGAGCAGATTAGCTCTTCAAATCAATAAACACCAGTTGTTACAGATTCCATCAATATGTCATATATTATGAGGAGCAACCCCAAACAAATTATAGAAGCTTTTACAACCAACAAAACAGTTACATGTCTGTCCATACAGGTTCAAGAAGCCTCTTGGAGACCCTAAACAGAGTATGCCAAGAAGATCAAGTCCAAACACTTAAATTCCAGGTTACCTTACAGTCCCTCCTCTCTACCTCTAAGAAGGTCACAGAGATCTATAATGTATATCCATGCAAATCTACCTAATTGTCAAGGCTTCATGCTTTCCCAATAGTTCATGATGATGCATTCATTTTCTTAAACTTTACAAAATACTACATACAGTCTAGAGAACACGATTATTCATTATAATGTTCATGAAACCCCTAAGAACAGGGATGTCCCCTTAATACAAAACAAAGCACACCAAGAGAGAGTCTCATATAAACTCAATCACACAAACACCCTCAACCACAACTTTCAAGGTAGAAATGATTGACACGTTCATACATCTATATAACTAGAGAGAAAGAACCATCGCTCCCAAACATTTCAGAACGGAGCAAAAGGTAGAGATTACTTGTTGGTTCCATGAATAATCCATTGGTAGGTTCTCTACCTAAAGTTTTAGTCATGCAGACCCTTATAGCATGGCGAATTCAAGTTTCTCAATGCAAATTGTTCCACGAAACAGTCAAGCCCATTTATCATTAGACATCCAAACACATGTTAAGACAATATCCATTGTACAAGGCAAAACACTTTATCTAACCATTACACTCAGCACATCACCCTTGGTTTTCAGCACTTTGTCACCTTGCTCAATACCTCAGTTATATCCTTACCTAGCAAGAGGATGGCAGACCCTAAATACTAGGTCTTGTGGGCTAACAAGAAGCTTGCTCCCTCTCGTATGGATCACAAAGAGCAGACAATAGTGAAAGTAATCAAATGAATGTTTTATCTCACACAGAAAATACAGTCTTATGTTGATGAATGCCAAGAAAGACAAGTATGTCTCATACCCTATTTCCTTAATTAACTCATAAAAGTGGGAGATTTATACCATACCATAATCTTGTGCTAACACTCAAGACTAACATATACATCCCTTGTAAGAGAGAGGCAATGCATAGTCCACCCATCATTACAATAATAAAAGATTAGACTCTTTATGTAGGAGAATGCACCACCTCTTGATCACAAATTCATATAATCGAATTGCCACTGAAGTGTCCTTGTACAGTTTGTTCCAACTGTGCAATCAATGGTTATTTACTAAGTCACCAGGTTCGTGTTCGTGTTTGTGTTTGCGAGTATTAAATTCGGATTAAGTTCGGCAATGATAAAATTCGGATAAAAAATTCGTGATTAAATTCGGCTGTTATAATTTTCATTTAAAAAAAAAAAGGATATAAATACACAAAATTTTCAAAATAGCTAAAACATTACTATACAATTTGAATTACCAATTCTATGCTTAATTATTTTATTAAAATTAAAACATTAATAAACTAAAAACAATTGTAAATTTATAATTATAAAATATAAAATATGAATAACATTATAAATTATAAATTATAAAATATAAACCAATTGTAAATTATAAATTTTAAATCTTACTCAACCTAATTGACCAAAATTATAAATTATAAATTAGTTATAAATTATAAGCTTTAAAACTTACTCTAACCTAATCGACCCATTGAAAAATATATTTCACGGGCAAGGATTTTTAACATTCTCTTGTCGGCGGCGCTAGGGATGGCTCCAAGTCGCAGGTCGCATGTTGTCATGAACTCTCCAACTGAGGTCGCAAGTCAATGGCCACTGGTTCAATTTCTTCTGCAGGTCACGAACTCTCCACTCAAAGCACTCGTAACCGCCGCTCGTAACCGCCGCCACTCGGAACCGCCGCCACTCGGAACCGCCACTCAAAACTCCCGCCACTCAGAACCGGAATGAGAAACTGGTTTTTGCAGGATTTTTAAAAAGCGTTTTATAAGTATTTTTTAATGCTGAATATGTATGAATGTTCGTGATTTTTGTTTGAGTGAATAAGGTTCGACGATTTTCAAACTTTCTGCTTGAAAATCGCCGAATCCTGTGACTTAGGTTATTTATATTGATACATTAACTTCAACAATCATATTCGGCAAAAAATACTCTTGTCCATGAATAATACGATCACCGCAAAAGGTAAAGGCTAAGACCATACTGACCCCAACTGAGAAGAAAGACTTTACAATTATATTGATGTTTAAGCGTGACTCTTGTCTCTTCACTAATCCTTTCACACATGATGCAAAAGAGGGATAATCAACTAAGAGAGGGCTTAGACCCATTCATCCATATGACACCTTAGAAACAAGTCATAAACAAGGTGCTTCCAACAGTGTACTGAGCAATTGAAAGGATGCAAGAGGTAAGTTCATATACTACACAGTATTAACTTGAAGAACCAGTATTCTTTGATTTCCTTCACACTCTACTTTCACGTGCATATATAAGAATTAATCACTCAGAAGAAGTTACTACAGTCGGTCAATATTCATAGAAGCACCTCTTCCTTATACCAAACATTTATGTCAAGACAATCCACAAGACCATGCAGGTCCTAATAAAAGGTAACATAGCAAACATAAACAATTCCAAGGTGCATATCCTTCTTCAAAATGTAATGCTCAACGAGTTCAGTGTTATATAGATTCTCAAAGCAATGACATTACTATAAATTTTAGACCTCACCGATTCACCATGAATCCATAATAGAAATGTTAGTCATATAATCCATTCAATTCCACCAGTTCATTATGTAGTCTCTTGTATTCATAACAAAAGGAAAACAAAGCATTCACACTTTATAACAACAATAATGATTACAGGTGGGCTCATGCCCAAGGAGCAACACCTTGACATAGTCAACCCATGTGAGGGTACACCAATGCACAAGCACAAATTTCCATACAACTTCAATAGAATATAAGAAGAAAGATACGATAATCACAGTGTCTGAGCTCCCATCAAGGGTCATCACTCAATACTACCTTGCCAACTACCAACTGAGCCAGTCACTCCAAAGATTGTTCACTGCCCTCCAGCTAGGAAGGCTTTTATTTGATGGAAAATGAATATCTATCAGATACCTGAAAATTGTTATATAGAACAATGTACACATTACATGGGCCTAAGACCACATTCATTACAATGGGGATTCACACACCCAATAAATGTGTTTACTGCAATATCTTCCTTCCATATCACAGTAAAACAAAACTTCGTGGTATTCAAGAGAGAGCACAAGACAAGCCAATCCATCTACCTTCCACTTCTGGGTTCCTTCACTGCTATGAACTTCAAGGAAAGCTTTAACCATAGACAAGTGAATACCTAGCAGGGTGGTGTTCCCCTAAGTGTGATCAATCAGATTTTTTTAATCTTTCTCCTTCCACACTTTAATCGTACATAAAACTTGTGCTTAGTCCCCTGAGGCTTGAAATTGCCTTTTGATAATCATCAAGAGTGAGTCAGCTCATTCACCTTTTTCGACAATCATGCACACGGTATTGGGAAAATCACACTATGGAGAGAGAGAGATTTGAAACTCTATGTGGGCTGCCTGCTGCCAACAATGCCTAGCTCCCATTTTTGACTTCCATTTATCGTTCGCTTGCTAAATAATTGGGCTTCAACTTGACATGATGAATGCAATTCAAATAATTATAATAATTTGAATACATAACATAATCATAATTATACTTTCCTCTCAATACCAAACAAGTGATCCTGATAAAATGACTTTGAGGCTCTAAAATCAGATTAGTGCTAAATATATGTACATAACTGAAATCAGAATATAATGATCCATAATATCCTCATGATCAAATCACAACTACTGTGAAATGCCTAACAATAATATCAAATAGTCATGTTTTCCCAATAGGGACTGATACAACATAAAATGAATAATGTCCACACACACACATTGTGCCCATATAGGCATTAATTAATGTTTACTTAAAGTTCATAAAGGCGGGATGTCACATTAGGTTTTAAAGCATGGACAATGTGTGTCCTAAAGACAAATATAGCCAAACAAGAGGCATTCATTGAGATTCGAGGGGGTTTAAAAGAAAAAAAGGATGATTTTTTGTGCAACAATAGTTACAGTTGAATAGTTATTTAGTGAATTGTTCTAAACGTTACCACAATTTCTCAAAAGGGTACGCCATTACCTTTAAACTTAGTGAAAATTCCAATTGAGTTGGTTCAAACTTAGTGAAAATTCCAATTGAGTTGGTTCCAAGGGACATCATTTCAAATGATAATAAGCTCTTTGATTTTCATTGCATACATTTGGGTCAATCTCGTGGTGGTGTTCTCAAATATTTTTAATTACTCTTCAATGGGCTTTTTTGGGTCCGCTAAACTCATTGTAAAACCTATTTGTGGAGCACTACCCTTATATAGGTGTCCTTAAAAATGTATTAGTGGCTAAAATGTTTTAGCTTTCATGTACTCAGAGACATTTATTTGAACAATCCTAATGATTGATCCTTCTCTATGTTCTGCTAGACACGAGAAATGCGACTACTCGAACAAGGGAGAAGAGGTTGGGGAGTTTTGGCTCAATAAACATGTGTTTATGTAGACATGAATATATAAATATAAATATATATATATGCGTGTATATTTTTAACTTTTTATACATTTATATGTATATATATCAAGTGTTTTAAAAACCGGTCAAACCGGAACCGAAACCGGCCGGTTTGACCGGTTTAACATTTTAAAGCACGAACCGTTTAGTAAACCGGATCGGTTGACCGGTTTTAGCCCAAACCAGCGGGTTCCGTACGGAACCGGCCGGTTTGGGCTAAAACCGGTCAAACCGGTCCGGTTTGGGCTTAAACCGGTCAAACCGGTCCGGTTTCATCTTGAATCGCCAAGTCATGTAAAGACAACATTTCTTTCCTTTTTGGATTTTTGGTGAAAAAAACACAAGCATAGAATAAAATTTGCCATTTTTGGAAAGGGTCCGGGAAGATGTAGCAGCAAAAACTTGCATGTGCCATAACTTTCATTTTGTGGCTCTGTTTCAGGTGTCGTTTTCTCTAAAAGTGCATATTTTCTCGAGCTCTACACATTGATGGCAATATTTTTCTTATTTTCATAAAATCCATTTTTGCACCTTTTTGGACCAAGCAGCTTCTTGCAATCTTTTGAAAGAATCATGAGCTTTGATTGCCTGTAGACAATTTAGTATTTAAAAATACTGGATAGCTTTCCAAAACTCGTACGAGTATTCGCCAAATATTGCCGATTTTTTTTTCTCGGGGTCTGCCATTTGCCGAGTGCAAGCATTCCAACTATCACTATATACATGAGCAAACTTTGCATATTTTGTGTGTAATTGTTGGAATCATGGTTTCTAATTTTTCAAATATATTGTTTTCTTTAAAAATGTAATTTTTATGTGTTTTTAGTAAACCGGTTCATAGAGTTTGAACCGTCAGGTCCAACCTCGACCGGTTCCGAGTCCAGCCTCCGATTTTTAAAACATTGATATATATATATATACACATGCATACATACATGTAGTGTATATATACATGCATAAACACATGTCTACATACAAATATATGTGTTATGTTTGTATACACACATATATTTGTATAAATATATGAATGTTTATATCAAGGTTTAAGGGTCCAGATTCCCACGCACCTAACCAAAAATGGAGATGTATTGGCACTCAAAATGCACTTGCATCCAAATCCATTCCTAATGAAAACAATGTATTGGGTGTGTTTCCCATAATTTCATATGCACCAGTGACGGATATCCGAAACTTTCATACCCTCACACTTGTGTATCCAAACCATCTTGGTTTGTATGCATATATTGCGTGTATTTGTATATATACATGTTTATATATGTGTATGTTTATATGCATGTGTGCATGCATGCATGCATACACGCGCGTATGTATACATGCATGCATATATGTATGTGTATGAGGTATACACGCATGCATGCATATATATATGTATACATATGCATGTATGCATGCATGCATACATATATGAATTAAATGTATCCATGTTTTTAGAGATTCATTAATCACACATTGTGCATAGTTCGAGACATTATATAAGATCGACATGGCTATCATGATTTACCAAACATGACATACATACATACTATGCATGCATGTATATATGCATATATATACATACATACTATATATACATACATGCATGTATGTATGTATATATACATGCATTTATGCATACACGTATATATACATTCATTTATGTATGTATTCATGCATATATATATACATACATACTATATACACATACTTGTATGCATACATACATACATACATACATACATGCACATGCATGTTTATATACTTAGTATATATACATGTATGCACACATGCATCTGTAAAGTATGTATGTATATATACCAATATATACATGAATGCATGCGTGCATGTATGTGTATATAATATGTATGTATATAGATGCATGTATATACATATTATATACACATACATGCACGCATGCATGTATATATTACTATATACACATGCATGCATGCATACTATATACACATACACACTATATCTTTGGTATATATACATATATATACATATAGATACATGAATGCATACGTGCATGCATGCATGCATGTGTATATAGTATGCATGTATGTGTATACAATATGTATGCATATATACACATTATATACTAGTATATGTATACAGGCATGCATGCATGTATGTATATATAGTATACATGTATGTGTATATAAATTATGCTGTTATGTATGTGTATAGTATGCATGTATGTGTATATAAATAATGTATGTATATATACTAGTATACAATGTGTATGTGTATATAGTATGTATGTATATAGTATGCATGCATGTATATGTATATAGTAATATATACATGCATGCGTGCTTGTATATAAATAATATATGTATATATACTAGTATATAGTGTGTATGTGTATATAGTATGCACATATACCAATATATACATGAATGCATGCATGTATATACGTATGCATGCATGCATGTGTATATAGTATGTACGTATATATATGCATGTATACATGCATGTGTATATAGTATGTATGTATATATATGCATGTATACATACATACATTGTCATGTACCTTTTGGAGACTAGCGGAATTAAAGACCTTAACCCATTCTTCCTCTCTGGGGGTTTAAGAAAGGAGGCAAGGGGAAGACTTGGATGACATTTTCTAAGTAGATATTATCATTATTATCATGTATTCTTATTGGGATGCCAAACGTTCCAATAGAAGAACTTATTTAGTTAGAAAGTAAAGTATTTTGAGCATGTAGGTTCAAAATACAAATCAAATAATTAAAAAATATTTTTTAATTGGGTCGGCTATCATTTGAAATGTAGCACCCCTTATTGTTATAAAAGGAGCTTGCTTTGGGCTATTTGATGAATATAGGTGAATTCATGTATGCAATGCATTCATGTACGCACGCACGCATGCATGTATGCGTGTGTATACATAAGCACACATGCATGTATGTATATATATATATGTATGTATGTATGTATATACATATACATATACACCTATATTACTGGTTTCGTCCCCACCCTCCCATACCCTCCGGATACGTACTCGATCACGAGATACATCTCGGTATGGTACTAATACATTCCGAGTACGCCTCTAGGTACATACCGGGTATGTTTTGATGTATCCGTAGGATTGGGCGATGGGGGGGCTCTAAATTTTTTTTTAAATGTATTTTATCTCACAAAATATAGTTTTATCGAGGACTAGATTAGGAGGGCATGACAACTACAAGGTAACTTTGAAGATTGTTTAAAATCCCTCTAGTTTATTGAGAGAAAATATTCAAAGGATATCAAGAATGTTTGAGGTAAATATTTGGGATCATCGCAATTGGCCAAGGAAAGAAGCTATTCATAGAAATTTGGACATATATCTGAGCCTCTGTATAAGTCATTTATGAGATCAAATCTTAGCTGATCTTAAATACTAATAGTAAAAATTGGGAACCGTAAATTGCATAGCTTAAAGTTTCAAAGAGCTCCCTGAAACTACCAAGGCACAACATTGACTCATTCCCACATCCTTAAGGAGGATTAGAAGATGATTTTGGATAATATGAATGCAAGAACCAACCATTGGATTGACCTCTTTAATTATCATTGGCGTTTTAGAGTCAATCTCGGTAAATAAGTCCTTTAGGAGCTCCCCATATACATCTTTTATGGCCACCATCGCACACCAAATATTAATCTCAAAGGAAATGGATGAAGCACAAAGGAATACAATATTCATATATCACAGAAAATGTAAAATCTTAAGTATATTAAATGTTTTGAACATTGATCATACTATATATTTCAGGTTTTGTATTTCTTATAGACTAAAAAACGTGTAAAATGAGTATATGTATGTGTATATATATTTTAATTTTTTAATATATGTACAAACGTATCCAAGATGTATCGTACCCAAGGGTTTTTTTAAATTGACGTATCCGTGTATTGAACTCGAACCTGTAGCATCCCCTTTTGGGATATTATTCAAATTTGCAAATTAATTTATCAAATCGACTCTAGAAGGATTAAACCCTCCTAGCTCAACCTCAAATAACCCAATGTCAGCACTAATACAACCCAAATGGGGTTGGAGTAGGCCAAGGTAATGGGTTAGATGGGAGAACTAGTTAGGAAAATCAATCTTATCCAAAACTGAAATTAATTGCAGCAGTGAATATATTAAAAATGCACCAGAACAACTGAAACTTAGAAAATTCATAACTTGCTCAATATTCCATGTTTTGCCCTCAAATAAAATGCAGATTAATATATAATTCCAAACCTTTCCAAAGAGCTATAGATATGAATTTTTAGACCATTGAAACCCATTCAAATCAGACCCAAGAATCAGAAATCCATTCGCTAGGGTTAGAATAAATTTCTTAAATTATTTCCAGCACTTTATAACCCTCCAATGCACCCCAAATAATTGCTCAAACTCAGAAAAATAAGCCAACACAGATCAGATTATGAATATAGCTGATTCACCCTTGAAACATGTCAGAATAATGCCCAAATCAAGTTGCCATAGCTGGAATAAATATACCAAAATAGACCAGATTGATTAACTACTTCAAACATCACCAAAACATGCCAAATAATCACTTATGCAAGTCGTTAGGGCTGGAATTTATTGCAGCATTAACAACAAATCATTAAACACTCTTAAACTCTCCAAAACTCAACAAGAACATGCAAATATCCTTCTCAATTAATGGCGCCACACATAGGATGAATATATAAGATGATATCCACACAATGCAAGCTTAGAAGGTCTCACACACTCCACAACAATGGTGGTGTTGAAGAACACCTTTGTTTGTGATCACAAATGGGCATACATCCCTTCTCCAAGCATGAAGAATTTTTAATAAAATCATCAACATGCCAAAAAGGGGACACCACTTCTTCTTTTATAGCTTTAGCATTTGAAATCTTCAAGATTCCCTCCTTCCTTTGGCACATTTCTCTAGATGGGAGAGATATCATTTAATAATTACTTCTTTACCTGAAAAGGTCAAACTCCAAATAAAATATTAATTCCCTCCAATTAAAATTAAATAAGGCACAAGTGGGGAATTAAATATTAATTTAAAACACATGGAGTAGTTCGACTTGCCCCAATTAATTTAGAAGCACATGGGATAGTCGATTTCCCCCAATTAATTCCTTTAATCCAAGGGGAGTGGATTAAAGGTCTTCCATAATTATTTTAATTAATATCCAAAGAAAGGGAACATTACAAACCCGTACTGTATCATAGCAACATAGATATACACATGCATGCATGTATGCATGCATGCGGTATACGCCCATGTATATTTACATATACATCCATGAATGCATGCATGCGTGCATGTGTGCAACATGTTTGTATACATACACGTGTATGTATACATGCATGCATGTACATGTATACATAAACATGCATGCATGCATGTTACTCTGCATGCTTGTATGTATATATACATGCATATATACACACATACCTATATTTACACACATGTACGTTCATACATACATACATACATACATACATACATACATATATATATATATATATATATATATATATATATATGAATGAAATGTATCAATGTTTTTAGAGATTCATTAATCACACATCGTACATAGTTCAAATGTTATAGAGATCAAATATTGATATTATGATTTACCAATCATGACATACATGCATGTAATGCATTACATACATGCATTTATATGTACACTCATGCATGCATTATTTATATATATACATACATACATGTATATATGCACACCATGCATGCATGCATTATTTACATATACATACCTATTATATAAACATGCATACATACACATATATACTATACACACATATACACGTATACACATGCACGCATGTGTATATAGTATATATGTATATATACATATATACTATATACACATGCATGCATGCATACATACACATATATACTATACACACATATACACATACACACATATATACACACATATACATATATACACATACACATGCATGCATGCATGTATATATACATACATGCATTTATATGTACAATCATGCATGCATTATTTATATATATACATACATACATGTATATATACACACCATGCATTATTTACATATACATACATACTATATACACATGCACGCATGTATGCATGCATGCATGTGTATATAGTATATATACATACACATGCACGCATGTATGCATGCATGCATGTGTATATAGTATATATGTATGCATGCATGCATGTGTATATATATGCATGTATGTATTAATAATTTAATACATGCATGCATGTAATACATCATGTATGTATGTCATGATTTGTAACTCATGATATCCATGTCTGGTCTTCCATAATGTTTGAACTATGCACGATGTTTGATTAATGAATCTCTCAAACCATGGGTACATTTCACTCATATATATGCATGTATGTATGTATACATGCATGCATGGATGTATTGATGTACGCATGTATGCATACATACATATATATGAATGAATTGTACCCATGTTTTTAGAGATTCATTAAGCACACATTGTGCATAGTTCAAACATTATAGAAGATCCGACATGGATACCATGATTTACCAATCTGTAGCATTTTTACTTTCCAATAGGTGATAACCAAATCACAAACATAAATACAAATTTTGTGAAAAATTTGAATCCATAAAAACAAGAAAACAAACAACAATAAGAAAGAAAACATCAATGATTACATAAACAAGTATGAAACAATAGTCAATAGTGTCTATAATGTGCACGCTACATCTGATGTCTAATGATTAAATGTTACAAAAAACTCTATCAAAACTATTCAAAAACTGTCTGATAGAGGGTGTTTCTCCGCACCCCCCATTGAATATGGGCATAGAGAACTGCCTATTTGGCAGGCTGAAATGAGCTGGAACGGCAGGGTATGACTGCTGAAAATGGCTGCACTCCCATTCATTAAGAAATGTGTTGATCCAGCTGAGAAATGTAACAGTTGGGTGAGAAATGACTGTTCTATTGTGCAATTTGTTTTTGGCCCAAGAAACAGAAGTGTTGGCTAGAGAATGCATTAGAGCTTAAAACATAAAACTCAATCACTTACATATCATGTAAGAATATTTGGATTGGTTTGCTATTGGAACCTTTTCTATGCTTGCTTATTTATAATTTGGTGGTTAGGTTGGTCTTGTGTCAATATTTCAAGATGCCATAAATCATACATGTATTTCAGATCAAGCCTACTTTACATTTTGCTTTAGTCTGTGTGCTATGGGGTGCACACGTCTAGGCCAATATCGCCGTTTAAGGTGCATATGCCTGCGCCAGGTGGCAATTGGACATGATGTGATCAAGGGCATACAGAGCATGTTTAAGGCCCTATCAGCAGGCTGCTGATAGGAGTTCGAGTCTTTAGCCTGCCAAACCAGGCAGTAAAGGAAAAAACAGAAATATATCAAAATAAAAGAAGAATGCACTTTATGTTTAAATTGTATCATCCTTGGTGGAGGAATGTTATAATTTGTATGTTTTATTGGGAATCAAGGACCTCTGAAAGGGAAAATTTAAAATTTCTATGTTCTACTGAAATGCAGCATTCTGGGAAGAAATTATGGGAAAAGGATGTGATAGCTCCAAACACTTTCCAGATTTAAAATCAGCGAATTCAAGCCTTCGTAGAGGTTTCATGTGATGCAGCCCATGATTTTCGATTTTTGATTTTTGATTTTACATCCTACAAGTCGCTGATTTGATTACTTTTTGTACTGGATAAGTGCACCTGCAATATTCACAGCCTATAATTTTCCGTCTCGCAGGTCAAGCAGCCTTGGAATGTAGCAAACTAGATTTCCTTGGCAGATATAGTTCATGAAGCCTGCAAAAATGATATTTTGCAGTGCCTATAACTCACTGTGTTGTAGGTCAAGCCGCCTTAGAATGTAGCAAACCATATTTTTAGCAGCAGACAGAGTTCATAAGTCCTTTGAAATTGAGAATTTGCATTGCCTACAGAACTCTGTAAATGTTATTTGTTTTGCTGTCAATTATCCACAATTTTCATGTTTAAGGAAGAAAATTTTGGTTTTGGAGATTTTGTCCACCTTGGAGGAGAGGAAGGTACTGTTCAAGTCTGTTCTTGGTTTGAAATGGTTTGTGGTATAGGTTTAGCATAAAAGCCTTTTGATTAACTAGGGTTGACTTTTCTCTAACAAAATACATCAAATCTTCAACCAAATGAGTTTCCTTGAAAAGATCAATTTCTTTGTCCGACTATTTGCCACACACACATATTTGTGTGTGATACAAACATGCCCTATACCCTGCACAACCAAGATTTGGGAGTCCACACTGTGCTCCATATTTGTACCCTGCATATTCGGCACCAAAGTAATGTTGGAATTAATATTTTTTTGTTTTAATTGATCTTTTGACAGTAAAAAATGCTGTGCTCTTGATGCATTTTTGGTGGCATAGTTTTTGTTTTTGCCCCCTGAAATTCTGGTTTTGGACATCTGGTTGCTTGTTCAATATGCTCAATTGTAATACTATTGCTTTAGTTGCCAACTTGTTCTATTTTTTTGTAGGTGAGATTATCCAATACAGGTTCAGATTCCCTTTACACACTTTGTCGTCGTTGGGTTCGTAATGATATACCCAGAAAAGATCAGGTTTGTAAGTTTTTTCTTTTTAATTTAATACTCCAATCTGTTTATTCTTTCCTCATTTCACTCTGGAAGTTGTTTTCACTATGAAGTTTAATTGATATCTACTCTTGTTTTCCTAATAAGAATTGCTAAAAGTAAATGTTCTGATCCATTGAAGTTTCGAGTTTCCTGATCACTAATTTTATCCAATGGACAAAACAATTGTTCCAGCCTTTCTCTGATTCTATCCTCTTTTTGTATCCCATACATCTGATAATAATATACATGGCAGACTCCTATTATCCCTTGTTTTTAACCATTTTCACTCTTCTATTTCACAATACGTAGTAGTCTTCCTGCATGAAAATCTATTCACGTACCTTGTACCAGTTAGTTTCTAGTTGATACTCATTTCTTTGGTTTTTATCTAGAGCCTTGAAGACATTACAAAAACGTTTTTTAGACATAATACTAAAGCCTAACATTGGAGTAGTCTTCCTGCTTGAAAATCTATTCACGTACCTTGTACCAGTTAGTTTCTAGTTGATACTGATTTCTTTGGGTCCTATCTGGAGCCTTGAAGACATTACAAAAACGTGTTTTTAGACATGATGCTAAAATTTAACATTGGAGTAAGTGCAGTTTTATTAGTGAGTAGAGACCTAAAATAAGTCCAAATTTTTAAAATTAATATAGACTTATTTATTGGGAATGAATGTGATCTAGGCTAGCATGTTCCCCTTGAATTTGGGATCTTAGTAATAAATTCTTTGATTCAAATAAGACGACAAATTTTTGGTAATCAAAAGAGAATATTATGTTTTAGATGATGATAGTATGGAGTTTTCTTGTGTCATGTAGGATGTCATAGATACAGTATTAAATGTGCATTGAATTTAAAATCATCTTTTCAACAACTATTGAAATATTGTTGGCTAATTATCATCCAAAAACTAATATCAAAAGCTTAGATTAGAATGTAAATTGGAACCCCCATTCAAATGCTTACGTTAGAAAGCCAATTGAAACCCACTCTCAAATACTTAAATTTGAAACTCAATCTCAAAGGCGAAGGTTAGTAAATAAGAAATCACATATAAAGTGGAATTTAAGTGGACTAAGGTTACGAGTTAACATGTGTTCGTTAAATCGTACGAGTATTGATAGAGAAAACTCTATGGAATGTAATGTTAAAAGATATCCCTTACAAATGCTGAGCACAAATTTTACTTGTAGTGTCAAGTGAATGTCTTTGCTTGTAATCAAACAATTAACCCAGTTGATTATTTGTTCTTGCACCAATCCCACTGATTCTTCCACTGGTCCTTTGCCTTAACTAAATTTGGTAATGAGTAGCAGCTACCTTGAGGAGGCCCTAGAAGAGTATATTTTCTTTGTGCAATTAAATCCCAGAATGCTTTTGCTAAAACAAAGATTTCATGCTAAACCTCCTTTGCAATATAAGGGGCCAGCTATGTTGCCACAGGTATCTCAAATACTTGATCAAAGCCTAAAGTTAATGGTTGAAAATGATCTTAACATGACATCCTGAAAATGTATTTTATTTAATGCCCAGCTTTTTGCCTCATAGGTTCACGTGTTGAAATTAGCTAATAATGTTTTAAACACATTATATACACACACATATATACATATATATCCTTGTCAAATGTGAATAAGATGATCAATTAACTTTCATGACCCACTCCAGTTATTTGGTGAAGCTTCTCTTTAGTACCAATTTCTACTTTCGTATTCTAGGGTTTTTAGTCTTCCAATAATTTTGCGTTTTGCTTCTATTGGAAGTGATGGTTCTTGAATATTCCTGTTTGGTATGCCATGTTAGAATATAAGGGGGTAAAATAGTACACCTTAGGAACAATATTATGATGTATAAGAGGTTATGGAGTAGCTGGCCTGTAGCAGAAATAATCATGTCTGGATATGATGCGTCAAATGGTTAAGTTGTGAAATAAGTTATTTTTGGTTATCATTCTGTCTAATGTGTATTAGGTGGGTTAAGGATTTACCCAAAAATTAGGATTATGAAAAGAAAGGTTATATATATACTTGTCATTGTAAATCATCATGGATTATGGATCAATCCTATTGAGTGGTAAAGGTAGAGTAGGATTGTAGGTTTAGCTCTCATAGTGAGAGATAATTTGGATTGATTCCTTTATTAAGGAATCCTGTACGGCTTAACCCAACCTTTGGATTATTTATATCCCAAGTATAATGAAAATTAGGGCACATTGGCCCACCATACTTTGTTGTATGCATAACATTCACATGAGGATTGCAATTGTAATTTTAGTTTTGACATTGTGAGCGATAGAGATTAAAATTCCTTCTTGAAGTGATGGGTATCATATAATAGGATGTAAAGTTTTTAAAGCTGTTTCAGAAGATATTTTCCATGATCTGAATTCGGCTGTCACATCACAATCGCAAAAAGCAAGCAATTGAGAAGAACATTTCATGGTTTATGAAAATTCAAGTGTGTTGTTGACTTAGTGAAGGTAAAAAAGTTGAAACGGGATATAGCATATGTAAATGGCTATGATGGCTTCTTATCATGTTTCTTGTTCTTGGTTATAAAAAATGAATGCCTTTAAATGCAACTATTTGAGTTTTTCATCTAATCTTATGGGCATTTTTTGTTTGAAATTATTTTATATCTTCTCAATGAAGCTTCCATAAGCATCATAAAAGGTGGTAATTGCTCTTCGCATAATGATTGCTTGCACTGCTTGTTGAAATGCAACAATTTCATATCATGTTATTGGTGTCGGTTCTTTGTTAGTGATCGAGTCATGTTTTTGCAGCATGATCCTTGGGACACTGTAAAGCCCCTTCCCAGGCCTTTATCTGCTGGTGTTGCGGAAAGAAGTGAGGAAAAAAGTACAGAAGATGCTAAACAGGATAATACAGAAACTGAAATTTACTATGAGGTGTGCACTCTGTCTGTTTGTCTGTCTCTCTCTCCCTCACATGCACGCATGCACTCACCTGTTTGTGACCTCATTTTATGTCCTCTCTTTGAATACATTTCCTGCCTTGTAAAGCAATTTGGTGCATGAGAATAGTTTGTATTACGTGTGTTATGGTCTTTGATACCCAAAGCATACATAATAAAGAGATCTGGCATTAATTTACTACAACAGAAATACAAATACACAAACCATGTTTGTCACTAGCACATTATAAAGCTTTTTGCAAAGACAAGCTATGCAGTTTGCAGGCTTGAGCAAAAAATGGAATCGACAAAGATATGACCGTTAATCCTGAATCATCATATCCTTTGGAAGTCAAAACCGAAATGTCCTTAAGAGTACTTCTCCACGAAGCAGAGTGATCAGACTTTTTGTAGGTTTGTGGTAACTACGTTTTCCTTTCTATTAGTTATTTTTTCCCCAAAATTTTTTCTTTTATGGGGAGAGGCTGACGTTTGGGTTGTTTTCTAGCGACGAATGCTGATAAATCAATTAGTCAACACATTCTGATTTGTAATGGAAATTTTTACTTGCCGAGTTTATGTCATCATTCTTTTGAGAGAGACCAGCGACATCCAAAAGAATAAAGGTTGATACTGCCTTCCCCCTGGTTATTTTGTTCTGTCCTTGGGAAGAGCAGATGACAACATTATGTTTGAGACATCAGTGTTGGGACATGCTGCATGGAACTCAAAACACATGAGGCTATATTCTCTTAGGAACACAAAAGGATGGGAACTGTAGTCAAACATGGATGCGATGTGTTGGGGCAAAATTTGGTAGGTAGAATATCTGACAACTGATCTAGGTATAGCTCTTTCTAGGGTAGGAAGGACCAGGGTTATTCCTATTTGACACGGATCATGTAGCATATGCTATGGCCAATGGATGGTGTTGTAGGGATGGCAGGAAGACAACAGGGGTTGCAACCATATTAGCAAAATGGTGTAAAACAAAAGCTAACCGGTCGACAAATTCAAGGACCAACAAAACCTGCCAAACTTTGAAAAAGAAATGAGTTGAAGGATGTAAAGTAGAAGTAGCAACCAAAAGTTTGATCAAGTAATGAAAACAAAAAGATCGCAAGAGGAAGAATTGCTATTTGGCAATCCTAAAATATCTACAAGGTGGAATTGAAGGGTGAAAGAAATGGCAACAGAAGGTGAAGAAGATCTTGTTAAGTGAGTTGTGGCATTAGAATCAAGCATGGATAGTGTGATGAAGACCTAATATACTAAATGACAAAAGAAGGCGAGGAAGATCTTGCCAAACAAGTTGTGGCATTAGAATCATGAATGGATCGTGCGATGAAGACCCAATAAACTATCACCAAACAACAAGAGCTCATAGATGGGAACCAAGAATCCATATACATTGTGGTTCATACTCTTGCTAAAAAGTTTGGCATAGGAGAGGAAGAATTCCATGAGGAAGAAGAGGCCATGGATGAGAAGGAGCAGCCTCCGAAAGATAAAGGTAAAGCTAATGTAAAATCATAAGAATGCACTCCTTTCAAAATTGAAACCAAGATTGAAATTAAAGAGTTTTGAAGGACATAAATGTTGAATTGTTGGACAAATGGTTGAAACAAATGAAGGTATATTTTAGCGTGCTTAAAGTTATTAAGATGTAGATGATTTCTTTTGCATGTCTCAAATGGAAGATCATGCTCTAATTTGGTGGGAAAGGTATCTAGCATCTTTTCAAAGAAAAAGTACGTTCTAGCTAGGTGAATTGAATTCAAAGAATTGTAAGGTAATTTTTTTAATGCTATTTTTCATAAAGCTGATCGAAAGATTAAGTGGTCAGGCAAGGAAGTGGCCAAAATTAGCAGGATTACAGCACAAAATTCTGTAGACAAACCATGTTGATGAGCTTGGACTTGGAGGATGAAGACAACTTGAGCAAGTACTTGGGAGGTCATCTCAAGTAAGCAGAAATACCTTCATGAGGGATGCATGCAAACATACTACATTGAGGAAGAGAAAAGATGAGAGGGAGAGCTCTCAAAGAAAAATCAGCCACAAATCAGTTCAAGAAAGAGAAAATCAGCCTTACATGAATCTAGAGAACAATTGTAAGTTGTAAATTGTGGTATAAATTGATGCACTAATGTTAAGTGTTGGAAGTTGCATCCAGAATTGCACTTAAGAGTTGCTTCAAAGACTCCAAGAAGTCCATGACATCTTTGAGAGAAAAATTAGAGGTGGAAATGGGGGATGATTATGATGTTGATGAGAAGCTAGGTTGCACAACTATCAACACGGACAAGGAATATGAAAGAGAGGAGATGAACGAATTATTCTAAATCAAGATCCAGATCCAAATTAAGAAGACCAAAGTAAATGTACTTGTATTGGCTGTCAATCCGTTTAGTTTTTAGATGAAGTTAAGATGCTTGGTTTCTAAATGTATGATCACCCTCATCCATATCTATTTGTAGGGTGAAGAAGGGTGTGGAGATTCAGTTAACTAAGAAATGCAAATTTAATATTGGTTTTAACCAATAATACATTGATGAAATACAAGTAGATGTAATTTCTCTTGTTGCATTTGATGTGGTGTTTGGAAGTTTTTGTATTTTAGGGACGCTATTTTTACGAGGAGGGCTAACAAATAGAAGTGAGTCAAGGATGGGATTGACTACATAATCAAGGCACATCAAAGCAAGCCCATGATTGCCCCTGGTAAGTATCAACCAAGCAAAGAGGCTTATTCAAGCTAATAATTGTTTTTGTTTAATTCTTTTGAAGGATATTCTAGAGGATGGATTAAAAATTTTGGAGATTGATTGTGCTAATAAAGGACTGAAAGATTAACATCGTTTTCTACTAACATGGTTTGTACAAGCAATCTCTTTTAGAGAGTAATGAAGTTAAGAAACAATTTCATGAGTTGTTGAAACGAGGGATTATTTGCCCTAGTGTTCACCAAGTGGGTGACCCATTTCGATGGTACAAAGAAAGATGGTTCTTTTAGAATGTGAATGAACTATAGAGCATTGAACAAGATTACCGTAAAAAACCGATTTCTACTTCCACGAATTGATGATTTGTTGGACAGACTTCAACATACTAAGTACTTCACAAAGTTGGATCTCAAATCTGAATACCATAAAGTTCGTATGGACGAGGATGTACGGAAGACATCCTTCAAGTCAAAACAAGGTTTGTATGAAAGGTTGAGTACGTCCTTTTGGTTTATGTAATGCAGCTGCTACATTTATGAGTTTGATGAGCGATGTATTGAAGTATTTCACAGATATACGTGTCATAGTCTATCTAGATGATATTGTGGTTTTCACTTTTCAGTGCTACAATGGAAGAAAATCTTACTCGTGTGAGACAAGTCTTGTGTGTGTTGGAAAACAATTTTTGTATGCAAAATGAAGAGATGCGAGTTTGCAAAACAATCACTAATCTATTTGGGGCATGTGGTTGGAGGAGGAGAATTGAGAGTAGATCACATGAGGTTGAGGCTATCCCTAATTGGTCCATGCCCAAGAGTGACATAGAGACCAAACGTTTTGTTGTAGTAGCACAATACATAAGAAAGTTTATTCCAATTTTCTCCAGCATTTCTGCACATCTACTTGCCATTTTATTGGCGTAAAAAACATGATAGTGATTTTGATTATTTGAAATATAAAAACAACTATGCATCGTGCTTGCTCATCCTAATTTGCAGCAGCTGTTTGAAGTTGAAATGGATGCTAGTATTTCTGATTTATACGCTGAGTGAGCAATAGTATATATAATTGGTGCATGGCATTAAGCTAGATCCATATTGTGAGTTGTTGCATGCTGTAAATAAACATGTACACTTCAAGAAACCTCTCCCCTCTCTCTTCTTTTTGTTTCTATAAGAAGTAAATATTTTTAAATGTTTTAAAAAAGTTCAAACTTTTATTAAATATTTTTAAAATGCTGTGGGGGCAGTTTTGTTGCAAGGAGGTAAGCCAGTTTGTTATCATTAAAAGGTATTTACTGTAGCAGTTAGAGTGTATCTTGTTTGTGATAAATAAATGTACATATTATTTCAAGCAATAAAGAGATGGAAACATTATTTATTGGGTAAAAATAAAATTCATGTACAATTTCTTAACAAGTGATAGGATTAGCCATGTTTTTTGGCTATGTGTAATGGATGACTTGACATCTCATGAGTTGATATACTTGCCCATACAAGCAATCAAAGTCCAATATTATGAGTCACTTCCATTGTATAATGATTTCAATATTTAGAGTTGGGTTATTTGAAATTTTCTTGCCTTTATTCTTTATTAGTTTGTTGTATTTAAAACATACAGTCTAATCATGAGGACACGCGAATCAAAGAATGTATCTTTATCAAAACACTTGTTTAGCTACCATCTTTAAACAAACTTAAATTATACATTAAACAAGCATCTGCTCATATGAGGTTCTTCTTGGCTACTACATCAGTACATTCTAGTATTAGTCCTCTTATTGTTTGCTAATTGGATTTACACATGGTTTCATTCTGTTTCATGACACATACTACTAACAAGAGTAATCATCTAGATTCTACATTACATGATTTATGGTTTTTATACACAACACAACCTATATTAGAGTTAGATTTTACTGAAGCAAGATCTTGGGCACAACATAACAAAAAACAAGAAAAGCTTCTTCAATTAAATCAGAAAAGTTAGTATAGACTTAATGGCAAAACGACATTACACTTAAATGACAATATTATGACAAGGCTCTACTAGAATTGTTCAAAGAATTCCAATCCTATGACCTATCCTAAGCTTGCAGACCTGCAAAGCTTCTACACAACAACTTGGCTCAACCTCGAATGGATAGTCACCCAATTTCTCAATTTGGAATTTGTTGCCTTTATGCTTACAAATACCTTCTATTTATAGAATTTGTAGAAGCTTTGGTGGGGAATAAAGATGCCTTGCGAATTACGTTCCACAGGGGACGCGTCCCCTATGTTTTTTAGCTCATCCCCGTACGGGGACATTTCGGAACCTCGGGGACGGGTAGGAAACATCCCCTTCCCGTCCCTAAACTCTACAAATTTTCGGAAACGTCCCGGGACGTAAAAAAAAAAGGTGACGACGAGGGGGACGATTGGGGACAAATTTTGAAACGTCCCGGGGGCGTAAAAAAAAGGTGACGACAGGGGACAACTGGATGTCCCCGGTACGTTTAGGGGACTTCTAGAAGTCCCCTAAGCGTCTGAGGACGCCCATCCCGGCCCCCCTGTCGTCACCGGGACATCCAGTCGTCCCCTGCCGTCCCTTGCGCATATAACCTTAAAAAAGCGTTTTTTTTTTTAAACACACTTCTAAGTAAAATTAAAGCAATGTGGGGGCCCACAAGGACCCCCACTTGCATTTCTAAGTGCCCTTGAGACTTCAGAGAAGTTAGTAGCCGTGCATAGTGCCTTGAGACTCCTGAGTATCGTCAGACTCCAGCCGCATGTTGGGATGTCGATCCCGAAGATGCTTCACAGATTGATGAGGAGGCACATGTGGGATTGGTTGGGGTTCCATTGGATGAGGCAGCCCCTCATAGTTCGAGTGACTCAGACTCAGAGTCTGATTTTGATGCCACTTTAGTGGAGTTTGATTAGGGGCAACTATATATTTTCATTTTGATTTTTTATGTTTCAGACATTTTGTTGCCTTTGGGCATTTCATTGTAATTGAAACTTGAATCTTATGTGCAATCTCAATTCAGCTCCAGTTTTATGTATTAAAGTTTTTAAGTTTTATGATGTGTGTGATGAATGCTTTATTAAGTTTATCAATGTGTTATACTTATCATTATATGATTATTCATATGAATATTTGAAATTTCCTATATTTTTAAGGTTAAATCTTATGTGAAATCTCAATTCAACTCTAATTTTATTTATTAAGGTTCTATATTGTGTGTGATGAATGCTTTAGCAATGTTATCATATGAATATTAGAAATTTCCTATATTTTTAAATTTCCCTTATTTTTTAATAGCCGTCCCCTAAAAAAGGCCTAAAAAAATTCTGTCCTCGGAACACGTCCCCGTCTCCTCCTGTCCCCGTCCTGGAAACTTGGTGGAACATAACTTGCAAGTAAATATCCCTTGCAAAATATTCCTTAAAATGCCTTAGGTCGCCATTGATTTGGCCAAAGAGTTTTCTTCCATCGGATCGAGTTTAATTATATCATGTAGTTGTATTGGCCATGAAGGATAGATGAAGAACCACACTTGTTCTCCCAGGTTGTATTGAAGTTGACAGGAGATCCAGATTAGACATAGATCACATCATTGAAGTAGATGGGGCTGGTCCCAGTAGAAATGCAAGGCTTTGTGGCATAGATAGTGTTTGATGACCTCAAGGTGTATCACAACATCAACTAGGCATTGACATCTGGCAAGTCTTCACGGCTTCAACGTGAAGGAATCGTATTTTGTGGCAAGGAATGATGAACATATTAAAATATAAGGCTTACATTTTTTAATCAAGTCACTATTAGTTATGTATTAACTAATGTACAGTTGTAACCTCAACCATTTTGTAACTATCTCTTGCATAATAAAATGACAAACACACAATCTATGATGAGTGCATTTTGGTTTTCTTTTTATTCTTTCTCTAGTCACATTTTTCAACATTGGTATGAGAGCTAGTGATGCTCAAAGGGGCTCAAGATTAGAGGGCATGTCTTTCAAATTTAGAGCTCACAAAGAAGCAATCATTGAAATTGATAAAGTAGAGATTGAGAGAGGAAGACACTAAAAATGTAAAAAGGGATAAAAACACCATTGATCTACACGATGTCTCAAATTTAAATATAGTTACGAATCACATTAGGATTGAAACTCGTGGCGATTTAAGTCAGATTCACGTGGAACAACGTGAATGAAAAGTGAATACAATTTGTAATTCCCCCATTGAAAACATGGTTGAATCTGCTAATAATGTGAAAATATAGTTATGAGGATAAAATTACAGCCTAGAACATAGTAAAAACAACCGCATCTCCACATACACGCTCTTGTTAAGATATATATATATATATATATATTGTCTTGAGGAGACGCATGTTAGCATCCACGTGCTTCACATCGAGTTACTGCAACTTCTTTGCATTGTTGATCCGATTAACGCTTCATGTGAAGTACTTAGCTATGAAAGCAAAGGGCAGCTTGGCCCATGGAGAAAGTTCATTATTCTCGTAGGGTGAAATGTACCAAAGGATAGTGTTGTATCACAAAAAAATCTACCTTTCCGTTTACCGGGTTAGGCGAGCCCTGGGCACACGTACACACTCATCCTCGAAGGCATTCCTCAAGTGCCTTAGCCAATTATCCAACTTGGCTTTGCATGCTTTGGTGAGGTGGTTGGGCGAGGTACTCCTTGTAGTGCTTTCTTGACGATTTGTTTTTCATAGGGTATTTCCATGTTGGTTCCCTATCCCCTTCGTGTACATCCATTCCTTTAAAGACCAAAATGATTAATATTGCCCCATATGAATTTGCCTCCTATGGCATGCGTGAGCTCTGCATCCTTCTCTATGCTTTACGTAATGTATCAAGCGATATTGTAAGACGTGCCATTGGCCATTTTGTGTGCGGTGTGCAAAAACTTCTTTTATCTCATACCTATCTTTATGGGGTAGAGAACATAGAGTCAACAAGGTGTGTGCAACCCTTATTGAATCTGCAATGTTCGCAATAGGGAATGTGCGCCCTCCTTTTTTATATTTCATCGGTCTCTTGTTTTGTCAACCTCTTTATCATCGCGCAAATCTACTTGTAGGTCATCCCCTGTGCAAACTAACCCGGTTGCATTGCTTATGCACACAAAAGTTATTTGCATCTTCTAGGCTACGAAGTAAAAGTGTCCTTCGTGCACACACGACAAAAATTGCACAAGTTTTGTGTGCTTGCCAAAATAGGGCAGCTCATATAATTGCAAAACTTCAACTTTCTCAACCGCTTGCTTCACACAATCATCAAAGATGATTCCTACTTTAGGCATCTTTTTATTGGTTTGTTGCATATAGTCTTGTGACAATGTAGTTTCAAGCCTAGATGCGCGGTGATTGAAATTTTTATTTTGCACATATGCACCATGTTCTTCTAATCCTCTATGTGTGTTCAATGTGTGGATATTGCATTTCTAGGATCGAGTTTGTAGAATCGATGTAGGAGATTTTGCCTTGCCTTTCACCTTTCTACTAGGTGTCATTGTTCACGCATCTTTCTTCCTTGCTAATGCGGATGTGCTAGTCTCCAATTTGGCTTCGTCTTCCTTAAGCTCCTCAATTATAAATCTTTCCACTTATCCCAACATCGAGTCACCCGAATCACTTGACCTAGAATCCTTGGAAGAACTTGTGTCTTGCATAGAACCAATCACACACACCTCTCGTCTAGCTCTACCCAACCGCCTGGTTTGGAAAACCTTGTTGATTCACCTTGGGGTGGTTAAGTGCCCTAGAGCTCTTCGTAATTGTTGGAAGAACTCGACCCAACATTAATGGCAGTCATGGTAAGAAGCAAGAACCATTTAAACTTGCTACCCGCACTTTTCATGCTTTATCCTTCTATTCTCCGTGTGGTAAAAAGATTGAACTTTTCAATAATGGCAGAAAAAGCTTATTCTCTCGTGCTTTGAATCGTCTTTGAAACTCAATTTTGTTTTAGCTTGAGCTCGGTTTCGACTAAGGAATGCAAGTAACTAAGAATAACATCGTTCACCCTATTTATACCCCTATGAAATTGGTATAAGAGGACACATTTACTCCTTCGCATGCATGATCTCCCACTTCTTTACCAACCTCATTTATTGCCAAGTGGCTGCCAGCTGCTCCTTATTTTTGTTTTTGCACCTTTTTGAATTTTGAACTTGAATTAACTCGGTGATGACCCCATCAAACTTTGCACGTGTACGCCGCGAATTTTTGTATAGGGATAAGATGGTGTTTGTGAAGGGAGGAATAAGGGATTTGTGTATATTGTTGCTTTGGAGGAACCAAGGCGTTTCGTGGCTAGTCTTAGTGGAGCAAAAATGGTGTTTCAAGTGGAGGGACAAGGGTGCATTATTATGTTGGGTGTTTCATCTTGGAGAAACCAAAGGTTAGCCAACATTCCTCCGTGGAGCGAAAATGGGTAGCACACATGATGGTATCTCCCCTTTGCAAGCCTCATAGGTAGGCTTGATAGTGTGAGTCATCTCGGGTCCATGTTTGTTTAAGTGTATCTTGTGTTGTTGAGTGGTATCGAGTGAGCCCAAGTGTTGTTGTAAAAGAAAAAAATTATCGTGGTTTTGGCTTATGTTTTTGGCCTTGTATATACGGGCGTTACACTATGCACAATTATCGTGGTGAGAATCTAGAAAGGTTTGTTAGGATGAGGGATGGGGATGCCATGTGGGTTGGGATCAACCTCATGCTTGTATTTTTGATTGTCATGGATGAATTTAAGGCATTGTCTTGTGCATGATGCAATCACTCTTATGTGATTTGTCCATGGCTGACCTAGAAGGAGATCGTAAGCTAGAGGACTATCTAAGACCGTGATTTGAGTGCACACAATTTGGTCCCACGGTGATGGGGAGCCAAAGGAAACCAAGGTGCTTTTGATGGGTTTTGTCAAAGCCATGATATACGAGTCATGCGTTTGAGGCCTTGTTGAAAAATCTTAGGTTTTGATTTACCAAAAGGATGCGACATTAATTCTTGAACCTTCTTTCACAAGGACCTTGTTTGGAGATCTTGGATGAAGATGTTGGTAAGGAAGGGGGATCGTTGGTTCGAGGAGGATTTCATTATTGACTATATCATCCACGGGAACTCGAGAGAGAGCGACCTATTAATTAGAGGAGTCATGGTTTGTATAGTGTGAATTTTGTAAGTGTGAGGGGGTTGAAGAGAAGGGTCATGTTTGATGGTTTCCAAAGAATCCTCGAAGGTTTGAAGTTGGGAAAGAATCTACGATGTTGAGTATGCATAAGTGCCATTACGGGAATGTTACAAGGCATGAAATTAAGTTCGTCAACGATGTTCTATCGTGGCTTTTGTTAAGATCCATAACGGTGCTTAGGTGAGGTGAGAAGAGTTATAAGTGGTTGGATATTTGATAATTTATTATTAAATGCATTGTTATTCACCCAAGGTGGGCGCATTTTTAGCAAGGGTAATTTCCAAAATAGGAAGTCAACTTTGATGGGAATTTTTGCTCTGCACTGTAGCTCCAAAAATCCCCTCTTTCACTTAAGTTGTTTGACTTTCATAATGAGAATTTTTACCTTGCAAGGCAGGTAAGAAATTCCCGCTGGTCCTTTAAGTGATTTTCTTTTATAATGAGAATTTTTACCTTGCAAGGCAGGTAAGAAATTCCCGTCTACTTGCTGCCTTTAATATTCCCATTGTAGCTTAAGTGACTTTGACTTCATGGGAAAAAGTACCCTGCAAGGCAGGTAAGAAATTCCCACCTGCCTGCCACTACCAAAAATCCCATTGCAGCTTACACTCATTCATTCCAAAAAGTGCGACTTGCCTAGGAGAGGCTTTTTGTGCTTGACTTCATCTTTTTGATCAGAAGTTTGTTTTCTGAGGTTGATTCCTTCTGGTGCAGCGGCTGTAAATGATCTACAGATGTTCCAGGCAATTAAACAAACTATACATGACAAAGAATGGACCTAGGGGAATTAAACAAAAAGACAACGGGAAAACCGGAGAAAAACGCAAAAGAAATAAATAAAAACGAAAACGTTGCCAGAAGTCACAAACAAAGCTCTGAATTAATTCCTGGTGAAAATCCTATTGAGATGTGTGAATACTAGCATGCAAAACTTCAACAGATTCAACCAGAGCACAATTTACTTCAAATGGGGCATTATTTATTTAATAAATAATTAAATAAAAATTTCCCACAGACAAAACTTGGTGGAGGGATAAAATGAGTTTCGACATCTAGGTATTTGTCAAAATTGGCTCATATGATTCACTGGGAATATGTTAACGTAATACAGACATCTTTTGGCAATAAAAACACAAAAGACCCATTATTTTAAAAGAACGAAAATTTTTAAACATAGGGTAGTCTCAGATTTCAGGGTAAAATCTAGAGACCGGTTGGCTTTGTCTGGGGACATCTTTGCCTCTGTCAAAATGACAGGAGTAAAGATGAGATCCCAACGATCTCTGGTTTCGTATCTTGTCCATTGGGTTCGGGGTCAGGCAAACAAAAACAAAACAAAACAAAGAAAAGGAAAGAAAACAACAAAGTTTTATTTATATACATACATGTTTTACCCTGCTTTTTTAATTCTTGAAAGGCTTCAAGTGCTGCCCATTGAAAGGTAGTGGTAACTCAATTCCATCCTGGTAGGCAAGGAAGAAAGTGTCCATTCCGGCAACTCTTTTGATCACGAAGGGCCCTTTCTAGAGTGAATCATATTTGTCGTGCATGCCCTTTGGTTCATGTCTCTTGTCCCACCAAAGTACCCAGTCTCCAATCTCAAACTTCCTTTCTTTGGCCTTCTTGTCGAATACCTTGGGCAAGTTTTCATCAAATTCATCCTGTGGAGGCTCATCCTTTCTTCTCTCTGTGGAAAATAAGTCCGCTTCAACTTCCTTCGTTTCTAGATTTACTGGTTGCATTTACGAGGAAGAACCATCACCATATTCTTTGTTCTTCTTCGTGCTCGATCATATTTGTTGAAAGTCTTCACTAAGAAAACTAAACCCTTGGGGATTTTGTTACCTTTTGGTTGGATTACTCCACTATTGTCATCATAACTTGGATTAGTTTTGTCTATTGTTTGTGGTGGTGGTGATTTACTACCTTCAACACAACTTGTCAAAGTTGTCTTGTTCCAGACATGCAGATGTTTGTTTGTCATCATTGAAAGTTTGCCACTGTTCAACATTATCAGGGACTTTGGGGTGGTAGACCATCTCCACTTTATAGTTTCCTTGTCTGAATATGGACGGTGGTCTATCTGGATTAAATAGTGCAGCTGTAACTGGGAAAAAATCTGCCTTGGAATTCTGATTTATTGGAATGAAGTCGATAGAGAAGGCTGCAAAATTGAGTGTGGCAGAAAGCACTTTATCTCTGTAATGCTTCAACTCATCTCTTTTGACTTGATTTTGCCCTCAAACTTGCTTTACTAGAAGTTCAACATCGCCTTGGGCTTTGAGGAGTCTTACTCCTTTCTTTTTAGCTTGCTCCATTCTTAGAAGTAATGCTTCATACTCCGCCGTATGATTGGTGTTCTCGAACATCAGCTTGTGGGAGTATGGGAATATTGCATGATCTGGAGATATTAGTAGAGTGTTGACTCTGATCCAAAAGAACACGTGCCTTTAAACTCCGAGTCCAAAATTTGTCTTCTTCTTTCATTGGCTCTAGCTCTAGTCGAAGTTATGGTTTTGGTACATTTTTATCCATTTCCAAGAAATAGACCCCACGGCGATTCCTAAAAAAGAATCGAGATCTAGGATCTTGATTTTGTCACGCAGTACTTGGACTTCTTTTCCACTCCATCTTCTGATTTATTCCTTTGATAGGAATATGAGCACATGACCAATCCATTTTTACTTATCCCACTCTTTGTAGAAGTTTCTGCTTAGCAACATCCCGTAGGAGACAAGAATATATACAACTAAGATTGTCATCTTTAATCTTTTGTCAGGAAAAGCCATGTCGAACAACTTGTGCATCTTTGATTTGTCCAATTAAAGGGACTTGTCTCTCCATGGAATAACACCTTCCTATGGTCTTTGTCAAGGTAAGCCCAAGAGCATTTGCAACTTTAGTTGACATGACATTGTCAGAAGCATCCGAATCTAGAATGCAATTGCTTAATTTGAAACCATTAAGCAATAGGGAGACATAGAAAGGTTCTACTCTTTCAGAAGATAATGAGGGTTTAACAACTGCAGTGTTGTTCTGGGGAGGAGTATCCTTGGGCTTAGGCAAAAGGCCTTTTGATGTATTGGATTGTCTTGGTGATTGCACATATTTAACTAGCCTATTTAACTGCTCAGGAAAGGCTCTCAAGTGACATTTGAACTCTGGTTTTCTTAACATGATCAATAATGTCGAAGGAAGGAATAGATTCAAATACCTGAGCTACTTTCATGGTTGAGATGAAGAACTCACATTCTTATCTCTGGGAGCTAAAGAAGAAGGTAAAGGGTTGCCCCTTCTTTGTTCATCAGCTAATGCCTCAGCTTGGCGAGTTTGTGGTTTTGTAAATACTACATATGTATGACCATGATCATCTTCATGAAGCTTCTCATCGTCATGTTCAGATTTTTAGTTTAGGTAATTAATGTTGGAGTCGCCAGCATGACCTACAAAATCATCATTCTCGAGCTGATCAGTGTCAACTTCCTGGTCTTCTTCATTCATCTCCACGTTGTTTCTGGGAGCAGCTTCAATTGTTAATCTTTGGGAACCAGCAATGCGGTTCTGGTTGTTGAAATTCCGAGCAGGGGCAGTGTTGTTGCCCTGAGCCATTTGAGCCATTTGTTTCTTCATCTGCGACATCTCATTTGCTAACTTTTGCAATAATGAATCGGAAGTAGTAGTAAAGGATGAACTTTCAACTCTAGAAGTGTTGCTCTTTATCTTTCCATCCATGATGAGGCCATCTTCAATTTCAACCGCCTGCTTTGGGTCCGCTAACAAGTCAACAGGGCGTGCTCTTCGCAATTGATAGCTTACCTCAAGAAGTAAAGCATTGATGAAAAACACCTTTTGATTCTCATCATTCGAGAAAGCAAATGTCGAATTTTGTAAAGTATTCTTTACAATTTTGCAATAAAATCCCGCATGTGCTCTTGTGGCTCCTTCAACCGAGTCACTAAGTTATTGGGTTATCGAATCTTCAAATCTTGGTGGCTTGAATCTTTTCAGAATGCATCTCTCATAAGGCCCGGCTGGTTATGGTACAGGAGCTAGCTGGCAGGTGAGAACCATTCTCCAGCCAAGTCATGCAAAGTCTCTATGAAAAGTCGGACAAACACATCTTCATGTTCTACTGCAAGCACTCCACAGGATATAAAGAACGTAGCCAAGTGGTCATCTGGATTCTGCTTTCCGTCTCCAAAGAATTTTGGAAAATTCTTTCTCGTCCCTTTAGGTAGATCATGTATAGGAGTCAGATTCAGAGGTCCAAAGGTCAGTACCCCATGGAACAGGTGTTGTAGTGGTTGATTCAACATCATGAAAGGAGCATGTCTTCTTTGAGAATAGACTTGGTGAATAATCCCAGCTACTAGATTGTGTTGGACACGATCCGGATCTGGAGGAGTTTGCACTCTTCTTCCTGGTGAAAGACTGGATCTGCGGCTTCTAACTTGAGGAGGATGACTGAAATTAAACTACTCCTGCAATCTATAAAAATGGTCAATCCTTCCTTGAGCTCTGCTAGACCGCGTGAATGGACGTTCTGCCAGGTTGAGCTTATAATATAAAAGGGAATTGACAAGAGAAAGCTCTGGTCTGCTAATTTGTGTTGTTCCCCAGTGAATCGCCAAAAATTGTTGGCTAGATTTTCTGCACAACTGAAAACCTAGGCAATCATGAGATAAATCTCCCTCATTTATCGGTGAGGCTCCCATGTAAGATTTTGTCAATTATATTTTCTAGTATCTATCAGTTGGTATTACTTTAACTATGTAGGTCATGAACCATAGCTAGACAAGCTTTGCGAAATAAGCATTTGTAAGCAATATATGTAGTAAAGGGAAATAATTAAATATGAGAAGAGGGAAAGGAGATGTGCAAACTAACCAATAGTTTACGAGTTGGTCACATGCACGTAGATGAAATAAATAGATCTTGAAATGCAGAATTTAAAACAAAGGAAAGTTTCAAATCCGGATCTAAGATAACACAAAGTTTAGGCAAAGATCTAAAAAGAAATAAGAAACAAATGGATCGTTGACACAAAGTTCTTCGGAAAATATGCCTCTTCTCTATTTCTTAACTTTCGAAAGTTGTAAAGGGTTTCACTCAAAGTCCGGAACACAAGAATGTTGATTACAAATTCGATGTATTAACCGGTAGGTTCTTCCTCTATTATAGTGTATAAAAGGCAATTACAAATAGGAAACTTTAAATGAATTCCCCATGCGGAAGCTATGAAAAGGGAAATAACTGACAATCTTCCTCTTGGAATTCCTCTTTGTATGACATGCATGATTTATAACTAAAAAATAGAACCTTCTATTTTGCATGTCTGCCACCTATTTCCAAGTAATTGACTTCTTCAAGTAACGACTTTTAAACCAATCACTTAAGTTTTACAACTTAATTGATCGCTCAATTACTTTGTCGTAGAAAATAAAAGAAAGAGGAAAAGAAATAAGAAGAAAGTTGTAACCCTCCTAGTCTTGTTCTTCTTCCATATTCTACATGCGGTTGACTCTTTTGCCTTTGATTCTCACCAAGCTGGATCTGGAAGTTATGCATGACTGTGATTTGCTTCATGGGTATTGCCTTGAACTTGTCTTCTCTTCTATCCTTGAAGCTTTTGCAATTCTTTTCCAGTACATGCAAAGTAAATTCAATGAAGGCTTCAATTGGAAGATTGTGAACACATGCACAAGATTCGGAAGGAATTTTCCATGCATCGACTTCTACATGGGCCGTGTTTGCATCAAAAGGTGGTTTTCATTGCTAGGGAGCTTCATGGCTTGATTCTATCTATGATAATTATCTTCATGTTGGTATAAGTGCTTTGGTGAATTAAAATAATATTTTTGCTTGCTTTGCATGCAAACAAAACCTCAAATTTTAGGGCATCAGGATTTTTATGCAGATTTTGGTGATAAAAATCAAGTATTCCCCGCATGGACTCCATCTTTATCTGAATAAAATTGCGGGTATTCATCATAGTTGCTCAAATCAATGTCCAATACATTGAATATATCTTCGAATCAAGAAGTTGTGAGATCGGTCAAATGGATCCAATTGCAAGGGATTTTGACAAATTAAAAGAAAAAGAGCTCAGACAAAGATTGTTCCAGCCATGTTGAAACATGATGAAAGAGAAGGATCAATAGAATCATGCATAGCTTCTAGATTTGCTTTGAAGTCAATGATACAGACATAGGCCCTAAACCTATCACCGATTTAATTGACATATCCAAATCTCATAATTGCAAAGGCTTCCGGCAAAAATTCATCCTCTTGTTTCCAACACAGCCCGTGTAGAAGTCAATGCATGGAAAATTCCTTCTAGAATCTTATCATTGTTCCCAATCTTCCAGTTGAAGCCTTCATTGAATTTACTTCGCATGTACGAAAAAAGAATTGCAAAAGCTTCATAGATGCGACGAAGACAGTCGAAGGCAATACCCGCAAGCAAATCACAGTCATGCATAGCTTCCAGATCCAGTTTGGTGAGAATCAAAGGCAAAAGAGTCAACCGTATGCAGAATATGGAAGAAGAACAAGATTGAGAGGGTTGCAACTTTCTTCTTATTTCTTTTCCTCTTTCTTTTATTTTCTCCGACAAAGTAATTGAACAATCAATTAAGTTATAAAACTTAAGTGATTGGTTTGAAATCCGTTACTTGAAGAAGTCAATTACTTGGAAATAGGTGGCGAAATGCAAAATAGAAGGTTGTATTTTTTCATTGTAAATCATGCATGCCATGTAAAGAGGAATTCCGGAGGAAGATTGTCGCTTATTTCCCTTTTATAGCTTCCGCATGTAGGAATTCATTTAAAGTTTCTTATTTGTAATTGCCCTTTATAGGTATAGAGGAAGAACCTACGGGTTAATACATCGAAATTTGTAATCATCATTCTTGTGTTCTAGACTTTGAGTGAAACCCTTGACAAATTTCGAAAGCTAAGGAATAGAGAGGAGGCAGCTTTTCAGAGAACTTTGTGTCAACGGTGCATTTGTTTCTTATTTCTTTTTAGATTTTTGCATAAACGTGTTACCTTAGATCTGGATTTGAAACTTTCCTTTGCTTTAAATTCTACTTTTCAAGATCAATTTGTTTCGTTTATGTGCATGTGAACAACTCACAACTATTGGTTAGGTTGCTCATCTCCTTTCCTTCTTCTCGTATTTAATTATTTCCTTTTCCCCGCACATATTGCTTACAATGTTGCTTACTAGCTACAAAACTGTCTAGCTATGGTTCATGAGCTACATAGTTAAAGTAATACCAACAGATAGTAGAAAATATAATTGACAAAATCTTATACGGGAGCCTCACCGGTAAATGAGGGAGATTTATCTTATGACTGCCTAAGTTTTCAGCTGTGCAGAAAATCTAGCCAATATAATTGTAGGAAGTTAATTGGTAGATGGATGGACTTTTTCCTTAGGTGCGGGAATAGGTGCCTTGGGTTGAGGCTGCATTGGTGAAGTCGACTTGTTGTTAGTAGATTGATCATTGGAAGTATCTTTAAGTAACATCCCATTTTGAGAAGGTTTCCTAGGTTTTCGGATGATATCCTTATGTCCGGCTATTGTTGATAGTTGACTTTAGCCACACTTGCATTTTGGGAGTGGATATAATTATGGTTGTAGTACCCATTAATAGTGCCCACGAAGTTACTCATGGGTGCCTTCTTGGGGTTTTAGACTTGTCTAGGATTTCTTTTTAGGTAATGTTTATGAGATTGAACAAGATGTTATTTGTCATAAAGTTATTTGATGATAATGTGAAGATTAAAGTTAGGACACGAGAGAAAATTGAAGGGGATCTTGTGGAGATCACAATTTTCATGAGTGTGCCCAATGATAGCATGCCATCAACAAAAAGGATTGGAGTCATATGTTTTGGGCACGTGTTTTAAAGGGCTAATGTGAGTTAATTTAGATATAGGCATCATTTGTTTGAGTTTTGGACAACTCGAGGCTTGGTTGGTTAATTGAACTACTTGCATTAGAATTAGGAGGAACCATGATATATTTTCCCTTAGAAGGGGATTGACTTGGAGAGGAGTTGATAGCATTAGTTGTTAATTTGAGGGACTGTTTGATGTATTTTTGAGGTGGCTCAAATTCCCTCATAAGGAAGTCTCGTGTCTTAGCTTGTTCAAGGGCCTCCTCAAATAGTGGTGCGGAGAAAAACAAACCTTATATTGAAAAGTGGGATTCAAGGCTTTGAGAAAGATTTGATAGAGATATTGATTGTTTAGGTTATGGGTGGCTTCATTTTCCATCTATTTCCATTGTTTGTTGTAGTAAGGGGCTGGTTTATGAGGTGATTGCTATAAATTGACTAATTTTTGAAAATTGTTTTTTGGAAACTGAAGTTGTTGAAATTCCTTCATTAAGGGATTAACTAAGTCTTCTAATTCGGTGAATGAACAAGGAGGAAGTTGATTATACCATGTTGAAGCCTCACCCTTTAAGGGTCTTATCTAGTAGCTTGGTAGTTGTGTAGGTGTTGGTTTGGATCTACTCTTTGTATAGGTTTCCTAAGGCTTTAAGATGAAGAGTGGGGTTGGTTAACACATCACAAGAAATAGATGGTGAAATTCCTTGTATATACATCGAAGTGATGTAAGCAACTAGGGACTCATGTTCTAATGTTTGCGAATCATTGTTGCGGGATTGGAGGCTGGGGTATTGTGTTCTCAAAGGCATCAAAAGGAAACATAGGTGTAGAATAGGGATTATTAGGTCCTATAATGATTTGTGGAGGTTGAGATTCCATTTGCAATATTTGATTTTGTATTTGGGCCATGGTTTGATTAGTAGTTGTTTGGATATGAGCCATTTGATTCAACAATGTGACAAAGATAGGGTTGTGTAGGTGTTGGTTTGGATCCACTCTTTTTAGAGGTTTCCTAAGGCTTTAAGATGAAGAACAGGGTTGGTTGACCCAACATTGGAAATAAATGATGAAATTCCCTATATATACATTAAAGTATTGTTAGGAGCTAGGGGCTCATTTTGTAATGTTTGCAAATCTTTTTTGCTGTTTGGAGGTTGGGGTATTGTGTTCTCAAAGGCATCGAAAGGAAACGAAGGTGTAGAATAGGGATTATTAGGTCCTATAATGATTTGTGGAGGTTGAGATGCCATTTGCAAAATTTGATTTTGCATTTGGGCCATGTTTTTATGAGTAGTTGTTTGGATACGAGCCATTTGATCCAACAATGTGACAAACATAAATTTGATGTCAAGTTGTGGATTTTGGCGATAATGGGAGGGGGATTAGTGGTGTTATTAGGAGGATTTGTAGATGATTTAAGTAAGGGATTTGATTGGAGAAAATTATTTGAGTGGTGTTGTTTCCACGAGAGCTCTAGTTCGAAGAACTTAAGACATATTACCCATTGTTAGTGGGAATGACGTACACATTATTGTCCATGTCCTTAAAGAGAAACTTGGGATTTATTGGGGTGAAGACATATGACCCATTCTTAGTTGGAATGACATACACATTATTGTCCATGTCCTTAAAGAGAAACTTGGGATTTATTGGGGTGATTTGAACCATATTACATTGAATGGTTAGAGTAAGTTGATATTGTAATTTCCTTTTTCCCACCTAAGAGCTGATATTTGGTCTTCTTGCCATTCCTTCTCTGTGGCAAAGAAGCAAAAATGAAGGAGAAGAACCTTGAGCACCTTTATGATATATTTTTATCTAATATTTTATATTTTCTTTAGTGTTTTCCTTGCTTATACAAGTCGGCCTTTTCTATTTGTACATTGGTGCCAAAAGGAAGATATAAAAGAAGATTAGAGGCACCATTTGCTATCTAGACTTGGCGCATTTTATCTTATTGGAGCAAAGTAAGCTTGGAGTTGCTTGTTCTTGCATTTGGGGACGAAAACTTCCTTATGCGACTTGCTTAGAAGGATGAAAACCCTTTTAGAGGTTAAGGGAAGGACAAAAACCCTTCTCCTTGGCTTGGAATAGATTCTAGGGATTGATTTGAAGAGTTATTTGTAATTTCAGTCGGTATTTGATTTATTAAGGGTGGAGGGTGGAGCGACCTACCTTGGGTAGGGTTTGGAGCTTTTGGTGAAGTATTTGAGAAATTTGGTTTGATAATCTGATTTGTAATATTTTATAAGGCCAAAATCTGAAGTTTGGTGAATTTAGAGGGTTTCTAGACCCATATTTCATAATTTTCTTGTGGCTGCAATTTCCAGTTCATAATTAATTTCCAGCAGTGAGATCTTCAACATTTCTTTGTGTTTTTGGCTCTTAATATTCCATAAAATATATACATAATTGTGGCGAGTTGATTTATGGTGTTTTGTGGTGATTTTTGGCATATTTGGTGATAGATAAAGTCGCTGATTTTATATTTACAGTCTGCTGCAATTTAAAATTCAGATCTGCATTTTGTGTGTTTGGTTGAAACCCTTGAAAGGGTCATTACGTGGTATCAAAGCTTGGATCATCAAAAGGCCTAGGGTTTAGGGAAGAAGGTAACAAGGGTTACATCTACTATCAAAGGAGAGGAAGAAGGAAGACAAAGGACCAACCAAGAGAAGAGGGACATATGGCTGATCATGATTCTCGGGAAGCTAATTTGGACATTCTAATTGCCACCAAGAGAGGCTTGCGAGATACTATGGACTTCGTAGCACTTTCCCTCCAATGAATCATTGAACCAAGGGTTCAAAATGGTGAAGGGAGTTCATGTGGGGCAAATAATGCCGAGCGACCCAATGGATTAGCCCAAGGATCGAGTTGGAAGTGCACTTTCATCCCTAGAGAGGAAGCCATATCGGAAGAAGAGCCAAGACCCATGGGAATAAGAAATATTGCGGTGAGCCATGAGAAGTATATGGCCTTTTCTAGATAGATCCGTGATGCCATTTCTCTTGCCGAGTTCATGGGATTGGATAGAGGAAGATCTAGGCCCGAGGCTAGGCATGTCATCCCACAAAGAGAGGTACAAAATGCTCTGGGTAGGTTATCCTTTTTACATTTGATGGATCTTCAAAAGGTACCTCTAGGGCTTGGATTCAAAAGTTGAATTACTTATTTGTCTTTGAAGCCCATGGTAGAAGAAGATGCAATTAGATTTTCCACTTTACATCGTGAGGGCATTGCCCATGAGTGGTGGTTTCATGGACTTGTGACACAAGGGCATAGTGAGATACATGCCTATGACGAGTTTTGTCAAAGGCTCATTGATAGATTTGATAGAGTGGATCCGGAAGTACATTTTCGTGAGCTTGCACAATTGAAACAACAAGGTACCGTAGAGGAGTATGTGGCTGATTTTCAGAGGCTTTCCATCATGATTATGAATGTGTCCGAAAGAAGACTTATTGTGCTTTTTGTAGAGGGTTTGATTGAGCCCCTAAGGGGGTTAGTTCGTGCATTTGATCCTTTGTCTCTACAAGAGGCAATAAAGAAGGCTCTTGATCTTGAAGGTGCTGCCCCAAAATCAGCAGCAATCAGCAGTGTTCCTAAGGTCAATTGGAGAGGGGAACAAGCCCCCAAGCAGCCTAGAAGCATCCCTTTGGACCAGCCAAAGAGACCTCTTCAAAAAGTGCCTCATGTTCACATGGATCTGCAGAAAACCAGCCATGAGAAGGAGGCAAAGAATGAATTAAGAAGGAAGAATTTGTGTTTTTCATGCAAGGATCCATGGACTCGGGACACCATTGTTTGGGAAAAGGTAAGGTTCACTATATTGAAGTAATTTCAGATTGTGATGATGATAACAATGAGGATAAGGCTAGGCATGATAGTATTTTGGAAAAAGATCCGGAAGAGGTGACTAGCACTCTTGCTACCTTATTGGGAGCACCAAGTTACAACTCTTTTCATATTGAGGGTGATCTACAAGGGCATAAGGTCACAATTTTGATTGATGGAGGAGCTACTCATAATTTCATAAATGCATGTTTGGTTTCAAATCTGAAATTGAAGGTTGAGGACTTCAAAGGCTTCATTGTTAAGATAGCGGATGGTCATTCTATGCAATGTACGAAAAGGTGTTCTCAACTCCACATTACCATGGGGTTATATGAGGTATGTGCTGATTTTTTTTGTGATTAACATGGCTGAGTTTGACATCATACTTGGAGTCCAATGGTTGTTCTTCTTTGGGGGAACTAACTCTCAACTATCAAAACATAGAGATGAGTTTCATGGACCAAGGGAAAAGAGTCTCCTTGCAAGGTATACTTCTTAACACTTCCCAAATTAATTATTTAGTAGAAGAGGACATTTCATGTGAATCATCTTTATGTTCCTTATCAAAAATTACAGCGGATTGGAAAGCATTGATTTCAGCTGAGTATGCAAATAATAAGTTTGCTAGTGATGTCTTTGAAGGAATAATAAGTGATAGGAGGTATAAAGTGGTAGATGGGCTGATTCTATACAAAAACCAGGTCTATTTAGTGTTGGAATCTATGGTTAAAAGCAAGATTTTGAGGGCTGCTCATGATGACCCCTCAGCTGGTCATCCGGGTTATTTTAAGACCTACAAATACATAAGAGAAAAGTTCTATTGGAAGGGACTTAAAGGAGAAGTGCTCCAATACATCCGGGAGTGCCTTACATGTCAACAAAACAAGGCGGAGCACTCATTTCCAGCTGGTCTTCTTAAATCACTTCCCATTCCCACTCAAAAATGGTAAAGTATCTCTATAGATTTCATTACGGGGCTGCCCATGGTTCCATGTTGGCCTTTTCTATTTGTACATTGATGCCAAAAGGAAGATATAAAAGAAGATTAGAGGCACCATTTGCTATCTAGACTTGGCACATTTTATCTTATTGGAGCAAAGTAAGCTTGGAGCTGCTTGTTCTTGCATTTGGGGACGAAAACCTCCTTATGCGACTTGCCTAGAAGGACGAAAACCCTTCTAGAGGTTAAGGGAAGGATGAAAACCCTTCTCCTTGGCTTGGGATAGATTCTAGGGGCTGATTTGAAGAGATATTTGTAATTTCTAGCTGGTATTTGATTTATTAAGGGTGGAGCGACCTACCTTGGGTAGGGTTTGGAGCTTTTGGTGAAGTATTTGAGAAATCTGGTTTGATAATCTGATTTGTAATATTTTATAAGGCCAGAATCTGAAGTTTGGTGAATTTAGAGGGTTTTTAGACCCATATTTCATAATTTTCTTGTGGCTGCAATTTCCAGTTCATAATTAATTTCCAGCAGTGAGATCTTCAACATTTCTTTGTGTTTTTGGCTCATAATATTCCATAAAATATATACATAATTGTGGCGAATTGATTTATGGTGTTTTGTGGTGATTTTTGGCATATTTGGTGATAGATAAAGTTGCTGATTTTATATTTACAGTCTATTGCAATTTAAAATTCAGATCTGCATTTTGTGTGTTTGGTTGAAACCCTTGGAAGGGTCATTACAAAGATCGTGAGAAAGTGCACCATGGATGATTTCCTTCGATGATGGACATGGGAGGAGAAAAAAGCAACCCATAAATAATCTAAAAGAGTAAAAGCCCGCTAGAAAAACACGAAGAGGTGAAGACATGATCATAAGTGATTGTGAGAAGCTGAGCTAAACGAGGAGATACATACGAGATATTAAATGAATGTGAAAATGACTCAATCAACAGTGGACTAAGATTCACGTTGGGTTCACTTGAATGTAGGTGAGCTAAGAAGGTCTATGGATTATCCTTTTTCTCTTCTCAACGATATAGATTAGGACATAGAAAGGTGATCATTCAAGGGCCCACACACAAACAATATATAACCAAAAGGGTGTAATAGGGGTGGATCGAGAAGATGTTTATCCACACCTTGTCAAATGTCTAGGATAGAGTATGGAGTTTTACTAGTACCCTAATTGTAAGAATGATAGATAAGATGTGTATATTGTGTTGGAACCCAAAATTGTCCTAATATGTTTTGTGTGCCTTGGTGTAAAACTTGGGTGCTTAGGGGTGGCCGTGGGTGTTTAGTAGATTTTGCAGTCATCCTTGCGGTCGGTCAGTTGTTCAAAAGGCAGTTTTGAGGTGGGGAATGTTTTATCTCTTTGTCAAGGTCAATTGGTGCTCCAGCTCTAGTCCCAACCTTTGCATACATTTATAGTCATCTTTGGGACATATTTGGGCCGTCATAGTTAGGATCTCGGGCATGTGGGGAGCCTTATCTACCCCAATTTTGTTACGTGGACGTGCATGAGCTTGAGGATGGCACCTTGCAATTACGCCTTGATCGATAATCTCACATTCACTAAGGTTGGGCGAGGTATTTAATGTTAAAGCACTTTATATGTATATGTGAAGGCGGGAAGGCTTAAGCGGCCCGAACGTTTCCTTTTAAAAGAGTTTGATTAGTTGCTCAAAATGACCAAGTGCGAAAAGAGTTTGAAAATCTTTCTTGTAAGGCATAAGGCTAAGAACAAGTTTATTACGAAGTGCGCCCCGTGTCACGTCTCCGTAAAACTATGCTCTAGAAGGCTTGAGGGCCAATGCTGAAGTTGGAAGAATATTGCGAAGTCGAAGCATTGATTGTCGCCATGTGTCGTCAATCGACATTCTCGCGTCCCACATGAGGAGTGCGAGCGGTGGCCTAATTGTGCAAAAACACCTATGAGAGACATGGGGCACGAATTGATAGTTTGGAGCCCGCATTGTTCGGTCAAAGATGGACATGGATTTTAGTAGCAAAAGCAATCGATGAGTGCCGTGACAAAATCAGGGTGACACAATCTGCATGGGATATAAGTGCACGACATAGAGCGATCCGGGGCGGAAGTGCCAATCAAGGACGAGTAGGGCATATCAGCATTTTGCGTCTTGGAGAGGTGAAACCGTTTTGAGTAGTGTAGAGAGAGCATGAAGGGGCATAGAGCGGAGGGTTGTTGCATTACGAGAGGTAGATTCTGGGACCCCGCCACATGGCGATATGAGCAGCGAATCAGATTGTGCCTTGTGGCTGAATCAGAAAATTGTTGAGCATACTTTATTTGCAAGACCTAAATCTTTTGAACAATTTTAATGACGTGGGCGATAGATAGATCTTTGGATTTTTGCACCGTAACTTTTGATAGAGAGCTCTGATTCATGCATGGTTGGTACCGTTGGAATTTTTTTTTCGAGAGTTATTCGATATCTATAAATTTGAGAACTTTGCAGTGATTAATGAGAAGTTTGCGAAAAGAGTTTCAAGAGGCCATTAGTCTGCTATGATGAACCTTTTTCTCAAGTTATCATCATGCAAGAAAGTGTGTAGACAATATAAGATTGGTAAAGATTCCATACGAGTTGTGGAGGCGAGGACCACATCTAATGAGATAACTGGCAAATTCCTCACCTCTGAATTCCCTGATTTTATGGGATTGCACGAGCTCAGCTCGTGGAGATCCACCTGTGCTTTTTCAAGGCATTATTCTGGTGCACATTTGGCTTTTTTTTCAGTCATACTTGTGTTTCCTCTTTTCTCAATTTGGCATTAATAAGCCTTGAGTGATCCGAGGGTGCTCCTTCCACTCCTACCATTGGTTGGATATATGATTTTCTCTGTTACTGCCATCTGGCTTCCTCTCAGCCCTTGATCAGTTCACATGGAATATTTTGAGTACCTTTGCATTTCTCTTCTGGAACCTGCTGCTAAGAGAGGGAATTGATATAAATTGATGAAAAAATCCCTCATCCAAGTCTTTTGGCTCATAAGTGAACTTGGTTACCTGAACTAAGCATTTTGATTCTTGTAAGTTTGGGCAATTGGTAGCAGTAGCCACTTTGATTGAAAGAGTAATTGTTGTAGGGGATTGTACAAGTGTTGAAGTCTTGTTGGGGACTGTTGAATTTGAGCATCACAATTTGGTAAAGAAATGGCTACCTGTGGTGTGTAGACATGCATCTGTTCATTTATAAAATCCTTGCTTGGTCTGATTTCTTTGTGTTTTGCAACTCATTTCAATATCAATGTCTTGATACTCTATGATATGTTTATTTTGATGCAGGATGAGGGTCTATGTAGGATTAGCTTGTTGTAAAGATGAATTAGGAAAGAGTGTGGAATAATTGTGTAAATTGTTATCCTCTTTTGACTTTTAGTTTAATTGGTTATGTTTTGGGATCTCCTTGCCCAATGGATCCTAGGCATTGGTCATGGTTCACCTGATCAAATTCTGTTATAACATTTTCATAAATATTTGTGTCTTATTGAAATCTCCACTTAGCCTTGCAAATCCCTTTGAGATCTTTGTTTTGATGACTTAGGATTCAGATCTGCGAGTTTTCCCATTGTGTATTTTGCTTCTTGGAGAGCAATAAGTTTCTAAGTCATGGATATCTTTTCTATAAACATCCTTCTGTTTGCAACCTCTTCCCAATCTTTAACAGTCTAATGATTCTCGTGCTAGTGACAGCAAATAGGGTGGGAAATCATAGTGGTTAGGCTTGTTAGTTGGGTCTGCCGTATCTCCATGATAATCTTTTGTTGTTTCATTTCTTTGGGTTGCATAAAAGGTCTCTCCGCTAGGTCTCATAGAGCCTAAAGAAGTGAGTTAATCACCTCCTCATCAATTGGTTTCAAATCAAGCCTGATTTGGGAATGAGCTCTTTCGCTACAACGATCCATCCTTGTTCCTTCCGCCAAATCCGTAAGAGGTACAAATTTGGGCTCCATCATATAGAGGATCTAAACTAAAGCTGTAAGATAAACAAGGGTTGTAAGCCAAGGGTGGATGTAAGGCAAGGGCTGATAAGAAAATGCAATAGACAGAATATGCTTCTCTATTCTAGTCTATGTACATGATACATCAATCAATCAAATTAGAATATAACATAAAGGCAAATGAAGCGTAGAGATACTTACATTTGTGCGTACGCCATTGATGCATTAACTCCCCATGGTTAGTAGCACCTCATGAGAGAATTGATATTGGGGACCATAAGACAAATAAAGAGAAGAGCTAAGTAAACGACTGTTGGAGACTCGAAAGATTTGGTGAACCTTGTTGGTGCAACTCCTATTCTTGAGTGTCCTAGACCCATTGCTTTAAAAGTAATCCTCTTAAGTGTAAGCAAAACTAGTTCCTAAACCTTTAAAACCTTAAGAGCATCTTGGCGACCACAAGAAAACTGGTGGATAATGATGTGATTATTCATAAATTGGGGACATGATTAATCATTATAGTTATTCATCACTAATAGCATTAACCATGGTTGATGCAGTCGGCCATTGAAAAATATAGCCAACAATGTTAACCATTGTTGATACCACTGGCTCTAAGTAGTAATAAATCACAGGGTCCTAAGAAAAGGATCATGAGGTGGAGGAAAGATTCAGAGGCTGATGTAAAGTTGATCTGATGGAAGTACGAAGGTACGGTAAGTAGATATGTAGGTGCTAGTAAGAGGATAGTAAGAAGGGGTCGAAGGAGGTAGTAAAAGGATGACTAGGAATTATATTTGATAAGTATATCTAAGGTATTATGGGATGCACAACAAAGCTCTCTCATATATACCGCTAACTAGCTTGACTGTTTCTAGTATATCCCTGCTCCTAGTACTGCCTTGTGAGACATGACTCGGAGGGTTAATGCACCAATTGTGCCTGCGAAGATAAAAGTTAGTGAGAGTGAAAAATAAGGTGTATTAAAAATATCCACACACGGTACATTACATCAACTGATTTGTAGGTGGCACCACTTCCATCAATGGGCGGATATTCTGATGGTGCTGATCCCAAATCCTACAAACCCCGCACCAAAATCTATCCTTCAATATTGGTTACTGCGTGGTGTCATCCGTACTATATTCATTCTTTCCGCGGTAGCTCTTCTCGCTTCGTCTACATGTGGACATCTTGTCTGAAGTCCTTTACAACATACAGTACACCACATCTTGTGCCTTACCGCAACCTTCAATGATGAGTTTGGTATTAGATCCAACTTCATTTGAATTTATTTTCTGAGCTGCAAGTGTGCAAACTCATGCTGTAATTTCTCCAACTTTGTTTAAATTACTGCTTCTCCTCCTCTTCTCCAAGTTTGTGCCTCTAGTTGTGATGCCATTTCTAGTGCTTCTGCATATGTCTTGATTTTGTTTCCATCAATGGATGCTCCCAAGTATGCTAGTAACCCGTAACAAACCATTCGATTCTTTTCTACTCATTTAATGGCTCATCCAATTTACTTGTTACATTTCTGAACCATCAAAATCCTATACTGTTTCTCCTTCATTCTGTATTAAATCCCACCTCTTGCTCTTGGTTGGAATGTGTAGATAGTGAAAATCATTTTTAAATTCTTTCGACACATCGCTTCATGTCTTTGCATGTGTTGAGATTATCTTCATATACCTCTTTAATGTCTTATCACTTACTATCCCTATGAAATCAAACAATGAGAGAATTGATGTTGGTGACCACAAGACAAATAGAGAGAGGAGCTAAGTAAACCACCATTGGAAACTCCAAATATTCAGTGAACCTTGCTGGTGCAACTCATATTTTTGAGTATACTAGACCCAATGCTCCAAAAGTAGTCATCTCAAGTGTAACCTTTAAGACCTTAAGAGCAATTTGGCGAGCACAAGCAAGATGATAGATGATTCATCAATATCATTAAAGGATGCCTTTAAATTGGGGACATGATTAATCATTATAGTTCTTCATGGCTGATTGCATCGACCATGGTTGATGCAGTCGGCCATTGAAAAATACAGCCAAACAGTTTTGACCATGGTTGATACTGTGGGCTCTAGGTAGTAATAAATCACGAGGTCCTAAGAAAAGGATCAAGAGGTGGAGGAAAGATTCAAAAGCTGATGTAAAGTTGATCTTACAGAAGTACGGAGGTATCGTATGCATGTTCACTTAGACAGGATCTGTTCATTGTTTTAAAAGGCAGTTTATGGATCAATAAGTGTTTCATAATTCATCCAAATATTGAGTATACACAATGATGTATATGCAAAGTGTCAAATACCATAAAAATGTAAAAAGAGAGAAGGGTAGGGAGAAAAGGAGCTTTCAAAACTTAGCTTAGTGATATCGAACTCAAGCAAACATTTATGAGACCTACAGTAAGAAACCTATATCAACCGAATCCAACATTCACTCGAATTATATTAAAGTGTTGTGCAAGAGCCTAAGGGAAAATCTTATATCTCACCGGTAGCTCTATGGCAGATAAATGAAAATGCGGTGAATAGCTCGTACACATTCATCCACAACAAATCTTATGAAATCATCATTCATCCACAACAATCTTATGAAATCATCATTCATCCACAACAAATCTTATGAAATCATCATAAGTCATTGTAGAAAATGACACGTTGCACATCCATCTACAACTGTCCAATGTTAGAAATATTAATAAAGGTGATCATACTAACTAATGCATAATTTACTCAACTCACAACATAATGAATCTCATTCAATGATCACTTTTATTCAAGAGAACTCAACTTCAATTCTGGATTGAGGAAAGAACAACACTTGTGTCACTGTTTGAACATGCACAGTGATAACAATGATCACAAAGTGTAGCAAAATCCTTCTCTTTTGCAAGAAAGAGCTGTTGCAAATCTTGTCCTTTTAAAATGTCTCAAAACAACATATAAATAAGACTTGATGGGTCGTAGGCCAATAATTAATAAATTAATAATTAATACAGTAGACTCTTCCCATTTGATCCTAAGACGATTTATTAAACTGACATCTCCACCAAACATTACATCATAGTTACCCATTTCATTGTAGAGAGTGCCCAAATCAAATTCGTGCAACAAGGTGTTGGAACCAAGAAACATATCCCAAATCCTTTCGCTCATCCAATTGACACATCCATGTAATATTTTATCGTCATCTACCTCCTTTGCATACTTCCAATGCGCAAGTGATAGCTCCATCAAATATTGGTAACCGATTCTACCTTGAACTGGAGCATTAATCCTATATAAATCTTGAAAAATCAGCAAATAGAGCATTACATTTTCTTGATACAAGTCATCGATATAAAATATACAATGCACTATTTAAAGCGATAAAGTCACAAATTCCAATTATGGGTCAGTTTTAGTACTTGTGTCAAATCTATGTATAACTTATATCACCTTTCCAATGCAACAAACGACACTAAAAACAGAGCTATGGATCAAAAGATATGATTTTAAAACCATTGCATATTCGTCCACAAACAAATAAGCATCTATAAAATGTGCTCATAGATGATTTCACAAGCCAAAACATGTACAATACCACACTTTTCTTACATTGCTAGAAATCTATTTAAAAAACGCTCAAAAGGGTATTTTTAGATTTTGAGAAAAAACATTAATTCTTGTGTAAGGGCCTTTGAATGGAGGTCACTACGCATCTGCACAACATAATTGGCACAAAAATCAAGGTTACACAAGACTTAACATGCATAAAAATATGACTATCTTGTATAAAAATGTCTCAAAAAGATACTCAAGAAGGTATTTTTTTATTTTTGAAAAAGTTGATTAATTCTTGCGTAGTGGCCTTTCAATGAAATTCACTTTGTAGTTCCTCATAGCACAACTGGCACAAAAACAATGTTGCACAAGCTTAAACTTCATCAAAGCATTGCAAATTTAATATGGTTGGAAAGGTCTCAAAAGACTCAAATGGGTATTTTTATATTTTTGAAATAATTAGTTTTACTCCTGCGCACAAGGCTCGAGTGGTGGTCATTTTTGCTGTTTTCAGAGAACTACGGGCACAAAAAATAATGTTGCAGAAGCCAAATATTTATCAACACCCCAATTATCATTCATTGTGGGAAAACTCTTGAAATATGCTTGAAATGGTGTTTTAATTTTTTTTGAAATAAGTCTCTTAAGTGTTGTGCAATGATCAAAATTTGTTAAGTGATTTGAAATAAGTCTCTTAAGTATTTTGCAAATCCCTTTGAATATTTTCTAATAAAAAATTTGCCTAGTGATAAACATTCCTAACATGGCTATTTTGTGTAGATACCTTTTGATTAACAAAACCAATAACTAGGAAAATGATTGCATTATATTTTCGTATCAGGCTACTAGCACTCAAAATTTTAACCTTATTGCACTTAATTTGGGTGTAAAACCATTCTCCCAAAAGTGCTCACCTAGCTAAAATTAGAAATTGGAAAAATCCAAAAAATGACCAAGTAAAATTCTGCACAAATACCAATTTTCAATGTTGTGCATAACTTGCATGCATTTTTGGCTATCATCGGGCTTACACCTTCACAACTTGTGGAATCCATCTTTGCATTGGTTTGGTGCATTGTTTTATCAATATGTTCTTTCTTGGACTAACAAGCATTTGCCGTTGGACTCCTACGCAACTTCAACCTATGATATCATATGATTCTTGTAACCACCTATGCAAGCCAAACTAGATAACTCAACATCTTCCTCATCCAATTCTATCTTCTCTTACTCCAAGGGCATAGTAAACTCTTCTTCGTAATGCACGATTAACTTGTAGAGGTTGATTTCTTCCTTATCTTCTTCCACATTCTTCACATCTCCAGGTTTGAGTTTTGCATCAGATCCAATGGTAACACTACTCTTTGTTCCCTATTATCAAAGCTTATATTCCTTTTCTTGAATCTCATGTCCGCTTTTACTATCATAAAGAACGACCCCTTCCCGACAATCTCAATACATCACAAAATCTTCAATAAAATTCAAACTATCTTTCAATATTCATCATATTCCTCTTCATGAAGAACATCGACATCAACAACATCATCATCATTATTTGGTTCATTAGAGCCACATGGACTTGAACCACTCCCATTAGGGCCACTACCACTAGGACCGCCTTGTGCATGTAGGTCTCACGACACCAAAAGGAGTCTCGATCCCTTCTCATCTAATGACAGGTGGGAAATGGAAACATCCAAGTCAACTATCTCTGGATCAATATCCCAATGTTTTGTTGACCCTTCCTTGTACTTCGATTGCTTGTGGGATAGAAGGCGCAAGTTGGAATGTATATATACCAAATCTTCGGCCTTTTTAGCCCCTAACTTGTTGCGCTCAAAGGAAGATGAACTCGCAACCTATTGAGGCAAAGTCAATGCAAAATTAAACACTCAAACTTGAATTTTAAAAAACTAAAAGTTACAACAAAAACTTAAAAGGAAAGAGAATTAAAAAAATAAAAAACTTACCAATGCAAGACCCTGATTGCAAGAGGTTGCAAGTGCACAAATGTGTGACCATGGAGGTACCACCACATATGAGCAACCATCTTATATTTACTTCAAGAGCAAGAAGGCTATGACCTGTCTCCATTATGAAATTGACAAACCCTATCATAACCATGTTCTCGGCTTCAAGATCAGGGAAGCGCTTAGACAATGCCAACATATATCCCTCATTGACTTCCGCATCCCTATATGGTGCCATCCTTCCCAGCAAAGAAAGGATCTTTGTGTTGTAGAATATAGGAGTCAATGCAAAGGCAAGTAGATGTAGCGGCTCCACCGCTAAATGAGGATTGATTATACTTCTTTGAAAAATTTCTCCTCGGGATCTTGTTCTTTTGCATTTATGATGGACTTTATCTTCTCAATAATTGAGTTGATATCATCATATCTCTCTTTTAGACATGGCTGGTCCATGTCAATAAAGCATATCATGTTCATAATGGGTTCAATAAAACTCAACAAATATTCTACTCGATCCCACCATTGCTTCGTTTTTGGGCTTGTACAATGTTTGATTGCCTCCATACAACCCATAGGTTGGAAGTTACCATCTGCTTTTAGTGCCTCTCACACCTTCACGAGTTGTCTCAAGATTATCGTGTGTGATGCGAAACAAGTCTCAACAACCTAACAAGAAATGAGAAACATTTTAAAAAAAAAAATTGAATACTATATTTTAAGAATAAAATTTTTAATAATATAATTTATAAATTAAAGAAGCTTTCTTTACCTTCAGCAACTCCAAATGCGAGAAGATATACAAATGCCTTGTGACTAGTGATGGTTGGTCACAAATATTTGAATCTCTTCACCCTCTGTATACACTTGTTGAATCCACTCTATTTTACTGGCCAACTTTTTTATCATTAAATTGAGTTAATGGACAACACATGGTATCTAAAAAATATGTCCATACCTTGCCTCAACTAACATCCCCGGCTTTACAATTCTTGGCGTTGTCCGTTATGACTTGGACAACATTTTGAGGCCCCACCGCCTCAATGGTTTTGAAGAGGATGTTGGCAATGAATTGAGCATTCTTCACTTGCCCCTCACAATCAACTACATTAAAAAACATTGCCCTTTTAAGGCATAATGCAACCACATTGATCAAAGAGTGGTTTTTTAGATCTTTCCATCCATCAGAAACGATGGACACACTTGTTTTGGCCCACGAGTCTCTAATTGGTTGCATTGAGGTTTCCACATGTTTTTTTTGCTTTTCCAATAGGGTGGTGTGGATCTTCTCATAACCTGGCCCTTTGTATGTACCCTTTTGGGGCTTTGTTGATTGCTTTCACCATCTCTTGCCAATATGGTGACCTGACAACATTGAATGACAATCCATTTGCATACACACATCTTGCAATGTGCTCATCTATGATATCCTTACTCTCATTTTGAAAGGCCTTTTCCAATGGTCCTTTTGTTCTCTTTCGTGAAAGAGGTGAATCCTCATCATGCATGGAGGTAGTCGTCACAAATGGATGTGGCATGGTCACAACTGGGGAGCCAATACTAGATGGGGCAACAAGAGGCCTCACTAATCGAGATGAACTTCTTTTTTTTGATAATGGATGACTTATTTTCAAAGCAAAGGTTGCTTCTGCATCTTCTTGTTCTTTGATATATCCCAAAACCTTTGTTGTTGGCACCCCTACGTTATTTTCCCCTTGCATGTTCTTATACCATGACCCGATATTGCACACAAGTGGCCTTTCACCCGACTATATGAGCCTTTGAATACTATTTCGCACTCATTGCATCTTCAAACAAAACAGCCACCACCTAGAAGTTTCTCTAGTATTGTGACATGCCTCCATAATGGTGAATTCGGGTCAAATTCTTTGAGCAGGATTGCCCAAAAGAGGTGGAACTTGTTGCCATTGTACTTCTACCTACAAGTTTAAAAACCAACAACATAAGCAAAGAAAACAATGGTGGAAAAAATATAAACTTAAATCCTATACCCTATGGCATACATGTATTAAAAAATTAAAATGAAAAAAATAATAAAACATAAAAAGAAGCATGAAGTGTGTGAAAGATTAAAAACAAAAATTTAAATCAAACTTGAAAGTTAAAAACTTAAAACCTTTTTTCAATGAATAATCTACAAATCCTCCTTTGAAGCTCCTCAATGACCTTGGTAGCGAATAGGCACTTGTACTAGCTTAGGAAAATGATTGCAATGCTTGTTGATGAAGTATCAAACCCTAAATGAGTAAAATGAAAGCTTAGAGAAGCAAGTATGCAATGAGGGAATGAGAGGTAAGTTGCTTTGCTTTAATTTTTTGTTTGTGTTTTACTTTTGTTTTATTCATTGTAGTTCACTTTTAGGGTTCGAATAATAAAATATTATTTTTTATGTTACTTATTATATAAAAAAGAGGAAAAAGAAGATATTTTGGTCGTGCGAGCAAACAGCAGTATGGCCAGGACCCCCCATATATGGCTAGGTACGTCAACAGATGTACCTGGGAGGTCGTGGCCGTACTTTGGCTGCTCTTGGGCACGCTTAGGACGTATCCGTACCGGATATGTACTATACCAGTACCAGGGCTATACCCCTATTGTGCCGCTACTTAGCTAAAAACTGATGGTCATCCCTAAGGGAAAAGAAAGGCAAACATCTTTAGGTGGGAGAACAAAAGAAAATGGACAATAAACTCTTGGAATCTTTGAAGAGGCATAATATGCCCCTTGAATCCCCTACAATGTTGAGCACCTGAAAATAATAGTAGGTAGTGCTTCAAGAGAGTCGATAACATAAAAGTTGAGAGGTTTGATCTTTGTTTTCATTTGTATGCAACAAATTAGTTGCTTGTATTGAAACTACACTTGGTAGATCAAGGAAATCCATTTGAACTTTTTTGTGTAAGTATATAGGTTTGCTTGTTCATTTGTGTTTGATTCCTCTTCATTTCTTAACTTGTCCTTACTAATATGCAGTAATGAGTGGCTTTTGGATGAATGATTGACAGAGTATTATGACAGTCACGACTTATCTTCTGTATCCATGCAAAATGGATGCCTAACCTCATAGAGCAAATCATTATTTAATTTTAAATTTTATATTTAATCTCATACGAACAAAGTGTGCTTTATTTCAAATCTATTGGTTTTAAAGGGAAAAATGTCTAATGATATGCTTGAAATGACTTGGTTTTGGAGAGATTTCAGGTAATCACTGCTGATTGAATGATACAAATAGAGTATGGAAATAAATACACTATTTTCCTGGCCGTAGGTGCTTCTGCATTGAATGATATACTATCCTCTAGCATTATTTTTCATTTGGCAGAAACTGAGAGTTAGCAGTCTTTACTTCATGCAGTTGGAAGGGCCCATGGAAAACCTATCTGAGAATCAATTATTACAAATGCATGTGAGGCATGCCAAAAACATTCGTGCAAGGTATGCTACTTGTCTACAGCCTTATCCAAAAATTTATTGCATTCCAGATTTAAGATATATATTGGTTTTTCTCTGTACACTGTTTTAACGTTTCTGTATAATAGAACTTGACATTTGTGGGTGTTCAAGGATTTCGGGGTTTTGTTCCTTTATGTGGGTGCCTGTTTATATTTGTTGAATGATGGTTAATTATCCCCAACATATCTATTGTCTTAGTTCTTAGATATTTCCTATCTAAACATTGTCTGGACCTTGTTCATTCTCAGCAGACATTTGAAATTGTCTTAGTTCTTTATTTAAACTACAGTGTTTGGTCAATGTAAACATCTAGGGTAAAGTACATACTGAGTTTATTCGCCACATTTTGCATTGGTGTAGATTGAGGGATAAACGGAAGCAACGGATAGGACGGTTCAAGCAGAGACTGGCTTTGCTGCTTCCTTCATCCATGGAGAAAAGTAAAAGTGACTTGGCAGTTGCCATTTAGTCAGATGTCTTTTTGCCTTCTAGGTTCAGTTGATGTAAAATGCAATCATTATTCTCTTCAGAACGTATTCTTTCATTATTGAAAAATGTTGATGGTTTGAAGTGTCAAAAATAAATTGCTTATTTCTATATGAAGGAATGCTGATAGCCACTTTCCAGGCTGTGAAGTGACAATGCCTAGTTACTTCCCTTCTTCAAGAGACGATTTGCTGCTATCATTTCTGCTACTTTTATTTAAAACAAAGAGGGTTATATTTAGAGTATTGCCTTGTCAAAAGTAAAATTTTTGGGAAGCAATGCTTAACCTATTGGACCTCCTAGTAAGCCAAGTAAACATGTATTACCGCCAAATAAGATATTTATCTGAATGTATACAGGAATCAAGTGATAGAAAGGTTGTATAAAGAAATGTACGTAAAATGGATTTAAAATTTCTATAGATATTTAGAATCATTGCTTGCTCGTGTAGGTTACAAGCAGTTTTGTACAAAAATGTTGCAACTTATGAAACTTCTTATTTGCTCCAGTGTTTGCACCCAAATGTTAAGTCTCACACTAAATCTTATCGGAAATCAGCATTCATCTTTTTAATATTTTATTTTTGTGCTACTTTCATGGGTGCAACAGGATACATAGGAAAGAAAAAGCTGTTCATAATTGACCCTATTAGTTCGCCATAAATCTATTTTTAATATTATTATTCAATTAATTAGCAATGCATTCCTTTGAAAGGGCTCTTATCACCAATCTAAGCCAGATCGATTAATTGATTCAATATATATAGTCTAGTGTGCTATTGTATTGTTGTGTAGCGAGAAGGGTTTGTTATCAGTCTTTATCTATCTTGAGGTTGCCAGTTCTGGAACTTGGACTAATTTGTGTACTAACTAGTAGATTCACACACACAATTTCTGTTTGTTTTCTATTGTTATCAGGGTGTAGTGAATGGTGTGGCACTTTGAACCTTTTTCTCCCCGTCTAGCCTTTTGGTTGCAAAGGGTTTTTAGAGTAGTCCAAAGTTTTGGCAATGATAGTGGTGTAGGAAAAATGCTTCTGAAGGGAAATTTGCTTTGATGCCTATTTCACTCTTTAAATAGGCTGAGAATCTCATAACAATTCAAAATTTTGTGAGTGGAGAATCGACAAGTAAATTCTAAGCTTCAATATACATTGTTTAGATTTGATGACAGCATAATCCTGTACATTAAACACTGAATTAAATCTCGTGGAGAAAAACAGTAGAAAGTAAAGGAAATGGAACTTCTGACTTTGTCACTAGCTGTGCTAGCTCAAAGATCTAGTTATACATATAAAGCATTTTTAATGAGATGAGTGAAAATTGTTATGGCAGAACAACTCGATGTAGACCAATCCCAACACACTAATGTTGTATGTTCATTGCGGCATATGGCTGTGATTCAAACAAGAATTACTTCTCAATATGATTAAGGGAATACATTCTTGTCTTGTCCTTCACAAGGGACAAGGGATGGATAGTGGAGAATGACCTGCCTTGAGAGGGGTTCATTACATGAGGGGAAATTTGTCTCCTGAAAAATGTCAAATGTTGATGTGCCTTCTCCCCTCGGAAGGGAGATGTCAAGAGATTATTTGGCCATTATGGGATCACCTTGTATCGTTTAAACATGAGATTATACATTGGGCCCATTTTTAAAATCAAGGGTTAATTATCCATTTGACTCGAAATGAGAATACTCCACAATTTTTTATTTTCCTCGTCAATTAAAAGCCGAATCATCAAAAGATATGCAATATTCATGTCTCTTTAAAATCTTTGTACACAATAAAGAGACCACCTTGGATATTGTATCACAATGCTCTTTGCTACAACAAAGCTATTGTAAAAAAACTCACTTGTCATGGCCTTGTATCCAATGTGAAAGGGTTTACGTAGATTGAAACATGAGGAAGATGGCATTGCTTGTTATATATGTTGATGTCAAAGATTCTAAAAAGTTCTCATCAAGATGGTGTCATTGTGGGTCTGCTAGTATTTTAATTCCTAAGCAACACATTGATAAGGTTTTTGTTATAGCAAATGTTAATGTTGCTAACATACTTGTTAGCAAGGTGACTTAAAATGCCTACAATGTTGTGCTTAAAATTGGTGATGCACATACTAGTGTCTTGAAACATACTCCTTTCCAACATATTTAGTGTTGGGCAAGAAGTTTATTATGTGGCTAGGACTTCATGTAAGACTCTGTCAAAAATGTGTTTCCATATAAGTTCTTTTAGAAAGGAAAGTTGTCAATGATCTTTCTATTACCATATTTTCCACACAAAGGATTTGCTAAAAATAGCACTTGGTTATTTTTGGAAGCGTGACTATTTTTTGGAAGAGTGGCTATTTGTGGAAAATTGGCTATTTTTAGCTTGTCTAAAAATAGCATGATTTAAAAGAGAAGTTTGCTAAAAATAGCAATTGGAGGAGAAGCGATCTTATTTTTGGAACTGCTGCATGCTGATTGTTGGTGCATGAAGGGACAAAGATAAGGAAAGAAGTAAATAATAAAGCATGTTGCTGGTTCAGTTTGGTGCTAAAGATAGTAGTTGGCAATAAATAAAATAAAAGGTTTCTAAATTGTTGTTTACTTCCCATACGTAGCAGTCAGGAAAAAGACAAAAGGTAGCCAAAAAGTCTACCCGCAACAAGCACGAGGAAATAGCAAATAAATAGATAAAACAAAAGTCAGATTTTGTCCTTCAAAAAGTAAAATCAGCTAATGGCATTTAATGAATAAAACAAAAGAAACTTGTCCCCAAAGATAAAGAAGGGGAATTAATTTAAAATAGAAAATTGCAGTCTATTCTTAGAAGTCTGTGCCAAAGACAGAAATAGGAATTGAATAAAACAAAAGAAACTTTTGTTCCCATGTGCCAAAGATAGAGAAGGGGAATTAATTTAAAATAGAAAACTACATCTATTCTCAATAGTATGTGCCAAAGACAAAAATAGGAATTAAATATACAAAAGAGCAACTGTGTGGCAGCAAGGAGGAGATAAATAAATAAAGTAAAAAGCAGTCCATTAATAGAGTTGGCACCAAGGATAAAGAGACTTTTAATTGATTAAAATATGTATGTTGCCCATGCACCACAAGGTGAATGAGTAAATTAAATAAAAGAAAATTTGCATGCAGACAACGTTGTTTTTGGATGCAACAGTCCATATAAGGAGATTTTAGTTTTGCTATTGTAATCCTAGCTTTGTACTTACATTTCTGAATAAAAAGCGCTGTTTTTGTCCTCTCTTATTGTTGTTTTCTGATTATTGATAGTGTTTGATAGGAATATTGTATTGCTTTAGTGTGGAATTCACTCCCTCTCAAGTTGTTCTTTCTTTTAAACCCTTAAATTAATTTTGCAAAATAACTTAAGAGTTGTGCAGTGTGTGTATATTTGATTTTCCTATGTGCAAAGGTACATGCATGTGTTAAATTATTGGTGTATCACCCTTTTTTTTTTCCCACATTCTTTCTCCCTTTTCCTTGTTATAGTTTTAGTTTTTAGGTGATTCACAAGGGAACCAACCCTCTCTGGAGGTTCACCTCAGCCATAGGTCACCCACAACCTTGAGGTGTTCCAATTTTGTCAACATGAGAGAGAGTACACACACCATTCTCTACCAGTGCTGCAACTTCTGGGTGATGTCACCGATTTGCCACAATAAAAACCAATGAGAACATTATAATTCAAGTAATGTATAGCCAATTATATAAATATTCGACTATGAATTGTTAATACGTTCAGTCAAATACAATGCTCATTATATTTTATGTGTATTAGAGATAATAACATGGATTGGTGATCATTGTTGGTGTATCCTCTTTTGTTGTATTTGACCAACTAATCAAGATTGGTGTTAAATATGTCACATTCTTGATGTTACAATTGTGTGTATGAACTACCAATTGCTAACATTTTGGAAATCTCTTTTAGATTACATGGTGAAGATTACCCTTTCAAGCTTTTCCAAATGCTTGAAAGTTATTGTATTGCACCGATGAACACTAACCATTCAACTAATTGTAATATGTTTTATAATGTGTGTGTGTGTGTGTGTCAAACTTTGTACGTTTGGGACATGTCAAATGCAAAGAAAGAAAGTGAAACCTTTATTTTTAATAATTTTGAGTTGGCAAGAGACTCAAGGCCCAAACACATTCCTTCTCTTCATTTGTCTAGGTTACTACCATGGTTCTCATATGTTTCACTTAAAACATGTGTATTTTTGTCATGTAATCGAATATTTTGTAGGATAGTAAGCTTGAGCCCTCATTTGAAGGATACCAATCCTCTATAATTCAATTGATTACGTTCAATTATTCTTGCTTAACCTTTATTTTTGAAATTAGATATAATTCACGATCTCTTAGTTCCCATTGGTGTTTTCCTAAGAAGACCATGGCCTCCACTTATCAAAATGCTAGCACTAAGAGATGACCACTTCAAAATCCTTTAGGTGCATGTTGAGAAAACAATGTTTAGGTCTACCTTTCTAGTAAGAAAAGAGAACAAAAGTTGCCTTACAATGCGTCAATCCTAGAAGCTATCCCCATAAGAGGAAATGGCTCATTAGTTATGACATCTGAAGGACAATGAATCAATTTGATGAATTATATGATCCTACCAGGTCATAAACATAAGTAACCAATGGAAATTGATTGACTCAATGGACGTAGTAATGACATCGAAGGGACATTTTATAGATGTGTTCTCAACTAAGGCCAAGAAGAGGTAATGTTTGCAGGAGGCATGTGGTTCATGAACAAAGTTGATTGTTCATGAAACCATGTTCTCCAATGTTCTTATTGATGATCTCTCGAGAAAAATCTAGTATGAGTATGTCATGACAAGTTACGAGTTGAGTGAGTATTGTGAGGGTGACTTGAGATAGAGAACTCTAGTGAAGAGTCCATTGTTGCATTTGAGCTTGCTCTATGACTCAGTATATTCAATTGTGTTGGGGCCTTGTGAAAGTGGATCTAGAGTGCCTTTGACCATATCAAATGCTCCATGAAGTCAAAGGAATTGAAAGGGTACAACTCATGGACTGAAAATATTTCATTCTAAGTGTTCTCCTTGCCATCAACATGGGCACTTGCCTAAGGTGTGCCCTCTCAAAAATGTTAGCCCCTAATATTAAGTCAATAAATAACCTATGGTATTTGAGAACAGATTTGACAAGGCATATATGTAGATGGAAGAAACTACAAACATAAAGGAAATGAAGCTCCTTCATAGTTTCTAGCTCTAACTGAGATGATATTCAATTAGGCAAATGCTTAGAGGCCACCATTAAATAACAAAGATATGACAACACACATGCACTCCATTTTAAAGCATGAATAGGAGCTTGTTTGAAGTAAACAAGGAGGAATGGAAGAGGGAATTGTGTGCAAGCATTGAAGGTAAACCACAAGTTTCACCGCAATGTTGAGATGTTCGATACCACAAAATCCAACTCAAAGAAGAAACTCCTTGTTGCTAAATTTATGTAAGTTGATAATGAAACACATCCTCCTACCATTACAAAATGAGAAACATAAGTAATCAAGAAATATAAATGTGCCTTTGCCCATATCAAAAGTTCCATAAACTCGATGAATTGAAAGGGAACTTAGAGAACTCATGGACTACAAAAATATTTCTTTCAAGTGTTGTTCTAGCCATCAACATGACCATTTGATGTAGAGCTAAAACAAGTTCCTTGTCAATCAAACAAGTTAGAACAAACAATTATTTCAAAACTGTTGTACCTTGAAAAAGAAATCACTTTCTCTAGTCTAAATAGCTTTCAAACTTGTAAATTTGACTATTTGAAACTTTTGTTGAGTCAAGAACTTGAAATGATCGAAGATAAAGGGAAACTTCAAATATCATCTACTTTTTCAAAACTGTCTCTTATGGTCTCAAGAACATGCCATTCATGCAAATTGGTTGGGAGCAAACTATGAAGGCTCTAGACAACGTAAGAGGTGTTTTGGACACCCTTTTGCTCCCTATGCTTCACCTTAAATTTTTAGAATTTTATTCACAAGCAACTCACTTTTCCACAACCTACTCCTTTACTAAGCTTTATTCCTCAGAGTCTCCCGCAATTAGGGTTTTTCAAGCCTACAATTTGATGCAAGTGGTTTCAAACCAAATTGAAGACAATTTTAGGTACCCGTTTCAATGTTATAGGTGCATACAAAATCTCATGGCCAAACTTCGACGACAAACCCCTTTTCCACCATCAAGGAGCTAGCAATTAGGTTTTTAATGATCTCCTATAGGTTTGTAGTCAAACCGTCATAATTTGTGGCTTTTGGGACCAAGATCAAGCCTTGAAACTTTCATAACTCGCTTCTACACTCCCTTAAGATTATTTGCATAAATTTTGAAGTCTTGGTTTGCTCTTTAAGCCCTCAAACCTCTACTTCCTCTCAAACCCTAATGATAGTTTCTATGATACCCTAGAAGGATAAAAACTTGATAAAATGCAAATAACTCACCTTCAAACTCCGAATCTTGTCATATGGCTATGATTTTATCTCCTCCAACAATTTGGGCTCTCAATGAGGATAATAAGTGTGGAGTTCTTCAAAAGCACTTACAAAACCTTAGTGTTACAATGAGAAATCAAGGTATACATGGTGCTCATGTAGCAAGTTAGAAGGAATAAATAATTTTTCCTCTTGAAACAATCCTACACTCCTTGAAACCTTACTACCATAATATTACATAGGTGTTCAAGCCATGAAAGCCATTCTTTTTAAGACAAAGGTACTTTAAAGAACAATTTTTTAGAGGAAAAACAGTTGTTCCAAGACAATTAAGAGCAAAAGTAAGAATCTTTGTGTTTCCTTCCAACATCCACTCAATAAGCCTAAAAAAATTAGCTTGCAATTCCTTTCAAACCTTTTCAAACAACAAATACACAACTTTCCCAAGAAAATGAACATGCATCACATTTAAAATGAAGGAAAACAATAAAAATCAGGTTTCTCGTGTCGAAAACACGAAAAATCTTCCTTTTTCTTTCTTCTTGATTTCTTCTTTCAAACTTTCCTTTCTCCTTCAAACCATCATCTCAAAATAAGTTACAATCATGGTTTATATATTCCCTCCAAGTTCTCAACCGAATTTGGAGCCTTTCAAACACTCATTACAACATGCTCAAGCATTAATTACCACTTTTAAGAAAGGACCGTGACAACTTATAGTCTAACTCATATGTTATAACCTCCTAGTCCCCTGAAGGACCTTATTCAAGCATGAAACAACTTATTTGCTCCTAAAAACATCTTGAATCGCTAACCAGGCCTAAAAGCACTCAAAAATTTAAATAATGCTTTTGACTGGAAAACGCAAAATTTGAATTTTTAGATTATCTAGACTCAACCTAACACCATGAAATGAGTCCTATAGACCCTCTAAAGACTCCTATACCCTCTACACAAACTTTCAAACCAAAATTTGACACGACACACCAAAACTTCATAATTAGGAGTTATGCCCCTGCATCATACTCCCATGGAATAACAAAGTTTTCCCCAAAACTTTTTCTTATCAAGATTTCCTTCTTATTTATGTTCTTCCAGCTTGAAAATGATCTTCTTGTGGTTTTCCTTGACTGCATACCATGCATACCATAACTTCATCAGCTTTACCATGTCTTGTACAACCTTCCTAGCCTTCTGAATAATCCGATTCTTGAACAAGAAGGTGGTTCTAGGCCTTATTGTGATCTTCTACTCATTGTGCTTGAGAATGTACACTTGCTCCAGCTCATTGTGAGATGCATCTTCATTGTTTATGACTGTTAATTCATCTTTTCCACTCTCTTTTGGTCTTTCTTAGGTCATTATGACATTGAGATTTGAATTTAGAGTCCTTGGTTTGAACAATTCACTCTCCTTTGACTGCACCATCTCCATCTCAACTATCAGCATCTCGCATAAACAACACTCAAAGAAGGACTAATTTGATAAACATGAGCCTTATCAACTTCCTTCATAATCTCTTCCACCTCATACTTGCTTTCTTCAACTTGCTTCTCTTGAGTTCCTCCTTAAACTTATAGTTCCTTGGTCTCTTGGAATGTTGTGATCCACCTTCCATGATCATTACTCTTTTGGTCAAACACTCGATTTCTCCATAACATTATCATGCTTTGAATTCTGATTCTTTTTGTTTAGAATTTGTGTTTCTAAGAGCTCCAATTTGTCTTTTTCTCTCATGAGATCTGCAGATCTACTATTTGCATCTTCCTTACTCTTTCTCCTTTGAATACTTCCTTGGTATTCTTCTTCTCCACTTATCCATTTCCAAAGTTTCTTGACTATACTAGCCTTGTTTTCCATCTTATCATCTTTCTTATCAGCTATACCTCTTGTAGATTCAAGACCAAATTCCTTCTTCTACTGCAAGCAAAATTTCATGCTCATTAACATGAATCTTGGATAGTTCTCATTCCATGCACAAATGTGCTTGAGAGTATTCAATGTGTGCTTAACACCATCCTTCATAAAAGTGTAAGTATTTTCCCAACCATCATGAATAGTTCTCTTATCAAATGGCCAAGGCCTTCCTAACAAGATATGACAAACATCCATGGGCATCACATCACAAAGAACTTCATCTTTATACCTACCAATCTAAAAATTAACAAGACATTGCTCACTAACCAACACTTGATGATTTCTTTGAACCTAATACACCTTGTATGGCTTAGGATGCACCAACCTTTTCAATTTTATCTTTTCAACCATTTCAAAAGACACTAAATTATCTATGCTACCATTATCAATAATAAGTTTACAACACTTACCTTTAGACTTGCACATTTTTCTAATAAGGTACTTTTTGAGCGGTGTCTCCACTTTCTTTTCACAACACTCTTCTCATCATCAATGCATCTCTTGTTTTAGGTTCCTCTCTTTGTGTTGTTGAACACACACTCTCTTCTTCATCACCTTCTTGTCCTACTACCACTTGCTTGAGAATTCTCTGGACATTCATATGTTCTATGACAACATACTTGTTGCACTCGAAAAACCTACCTATAAACTCACCTCTTCCTCTTTCATAGTTACCTCTTCCTCTTGAATAACCACCTCTTGTAGCACCTTGTACTTGTGAACTAGTTTCTCCTTCTACTTGTCCTTGTTATTGTTATTCTCTATTTTCTTGTTGTCCTTTACTTCTAAAATCCTTACCTCTATACTCTCTAGAATGTTGCATTCTTCTCCTATTCAATTTGTCTTTAGCTTTTAAGGCCAACTGATAACACTCTTCAAGTGTCCTAGGACTAACAAGACTCAACTCATCCTATAAATTGTACATCAAACCATGTTAACGTATCTAACAACTTTGTCTCTGTATCATCCTCCATGTCTTTCAACATGATAATCATCTTGTAAAACACCTCGGTATATTCCTTGACACTCATCTCTTCTGTTTCAATTTTTGAAGTTTCCTATACAAGCTTGTCATATAGTCACTAAAAAAGGAGAAAAATTATCTTTCAATTTAGCAACCATTTTTTCCCAAGATTTAATATTGGCTTAGTTTTTGTTCATCCTCTCACCCCGTATGTAATCCCACCATAGGGATGCATGGCCTTTTAGTTTGGTCCTAGAAAACTTCACCTATTGATCTTTAGGTACATTTTCAAAATCCAAATACTTGTCTAGCTCTCTTATCCAATCAAGAAGCCCTCCACCATTTAGGCTGCATGCATATACTAGAAGTTATATCTTAGTCTTTGATCCTTTCCTTCTACTACTTTTAACAACCTTTCAAAGCTTTGTTCTTCAACATCTCTCTTCTTCAAATTCTACCCGTAGCCTTTGAATAACCTCTTCATCTTGATCACTCAAATCTCTTGTATCCACTCCTCTTCTTTGGTTAGCTTCAATTGTTGTGATCCTGGCATCAAAGGTGACTTTGAGACTCCTCAATTCCTATAGAATAATTTCTCCCATTTTCAAGGTTGCTCCCTCTCTTCGGCTGCATTTCTTCTAGGTGGCATCTTGTCAACTAAACAATCTATCTCGCAACCCTTTCTCTTTTACAATGAACTTTACTTTTTCCAAGTTCCTCAGTTATCTTACCAAGCTTTGATACCAAATGATGTAGAGCTAAAACAAGTTCATTCTCAATCCAACAAGTTAGTACAAACAATTATTCAAAAAATTTCCTTGTACCTTGAAAAAGGAATCACTTTCTCTAGTCTAGATAGCTTTCAAACTTGTAAATTTGACTATTTGAAACTTTTTTGATGCAGCATTAATCCCATTATTGCCATGCATTTAGCTACTTCAAGAGATTCAACAACAACTACACCTCTACTCCACAATGAGGAATAATAACAATGCTTAAAAGGCTTATAAGTGCAAAATGTGACCAATATTTCCCTTATATGGCTTTCCAAGATCTATACCCTGCTTCACACCCTAAAACCAATGTCTGTTCACCTATCTCAATGATCCTTGATCAAGGATATCAATCAACTAACTCCACTTGTCCTTCTTTTCCCTTTACTAGCTTCTTGACTAACCATGCAATTTTGCTCTTTTGGTTTCTCCAATACCTTCTAGCCTTCAACCCTATTTCAACACCACTCACAACATAGTAAATCTATCAGAAGAATGTTATAGAGAATTCCAAAGTTCAACTCTTTTACTAAGTCTATCAAAACTACCTTCTTCTTTCTTAAGACAAGGTAGTTGCTTCACTAGTGCAAAAAGTTTCTAAGGTTACCCATAAAGGAATAACACCTTCCACAGTTTCATTTCACCCTCCTTGACATGCTCTCAAAAATTTAGAACTCAATTCTTAGCATAACTATTTCTATCTTTCTTTTTGTGATTTTGTCTCCAAACCCTCACTAGGTCTCCGCCTTTATAAAGGATGTCAAGCATAAAATATTTTCTAGGGGTTTTAAAAAAATGAATTGCATTCAAGATACCCATTAGAGGGTGTTAAATTTATATAAACTTTCATTACCTAACTCCCTTTCTAGAACATACTTCCATTATAAATCTACCTTCAAGATAAGCCTTGGGACTGTGTTTGGCTTCCCCTTGCAATCAGTCAAACATAACCACAAATTTGACCATTGAAAACTCAAAATTTCTTCATTTATGGTTAGATAAGATGTTCACCAATGTTACTTCCAAATTTTATGTAAAAATTCTTTGATTTGATCCCTCAAAAGTCATGCCCTAGCTAAGCCCAACTGTGTAATACAAGGAAACCCGAGAAGCTTATAAAGGTTACAAAAAATTCAAAAATCACACTCAAGACTTAATATTTGAACCAAAGGCCTACTATCATGCCCTCTAATAGTTTATCATACAAGTAGGTTAACATTTCTCCTTTAAAATCCCAAACTTATCTTCTCCTTCATCAAGCCTGACAATAGGTGTAGAGTTTCTCCATGTGAGAAATATTTGAATTAGCCTTGTTCCCAATAGGCATATAATTACTGGATGATCATCAAAAATAGATTAAAACACTTCAATTCACAAAACTCACCACTCTAATGAAGATATCCATCAATATTCTCTTGCTAAGCCACAACACAATTTGCTCATTTTGGAGACTCTATCTAAGTCTAATCATTAAGGATTTTCTTCAAGTTATGAGAAGTACATTTACATTCATCCTTCACCCTTGAGATAGAAAATTTCTTCACTCACCCTCACATGAACATTAATTAGAAAAACATTACGATCATTGACATAGTCCAACCACTCAGAATATTGTCATACTCTTCCATTTTATCATGCATAGTCATTTACAACAATTTCCATACCAAAATCAAGAAATTCCATCTAATCCCTCAATAAGACCTCAATAAAGATTTCTTAACAAGCTATAAAAATGTAAATAAATACAACACTATCAAATTATTTGAGTCTTAACTTAGATTCATGCTTCACAAGGTAAGATCTTATACAAAACATAGATTACCACACATATAGTAGACTCAGTATTACAAAAAATGGAGTTCCTTCTTTTATTCTCCCTCAATCCTTGTCTTTCCTCACTCTTTACCTCCTCTTGGAGGTCCTCTCCCCATCTCTCTAATTGTTCTTCCTTGAAATATTCACCTTAAATGCAACATTCCAAAAAACCTAACTAACTCTTCTAACTCTAATAAGCTTAATTTTATCATTTTATCACTTCACTAACTCATTAGTTCTCCCTTCATCCTAAGATCACCCTAATAAAATTAGAACCCTAATTAGGTTATGTAGGCTCATGAAAATTTTATATGCTTCTTCATTTACAATTTTAGGAAGAATTGAAAATTTTAAATATGCAACATTAGAGGGAAAACTCCAAACTCCACCTAAAGAGACTTTAATGCTCTAAATGACTTGGAGACTTGTCAAAACACCTAAATGAGACCACTTAGACCTAGAACAAGCCTAACCCACATTGAAAACCAAAATTTGTCATTTACAAGTGTACAAGATTTGATGCTCCTGCATCATACTCCCAAGGTGGGAGAAAAATATGAATTCTAAATGATTTTCTTCCTCTTTTTCCAGTCATAGGTCACTCCTGCAATCACTTCTCTTTCAATTTTCCTCTCTACCTCTTGATTGCTTTGTTATTTGGATTTCTCTTTCATCTTGACCTCCATGGCTTTGTTCTCTAAAATGAGAACTTCATCTTGCATTTTCTTCTTGTAAGCTCTCTTAAGAGCCTTTTCTTCAATCATCTTTATTTTTGTATCTATCAAACCTGCACAAACACAATCAAACATAGAATTAGATGAAAAATTTGGAGACCATTTTGTCTCATTCATCACTTCTCATCTCTCTTCACCATTGTCTTCTTTTTCTTCATGGTTCATTTGCATTTCTTTTTTAATTTTTTCATCTTCACTTGTTATCTCAACCTCTTCCTCATCACACTTCACTTCTTCACCATATAGAGCTCTCTCAAGCTTTTGTATTTCTCTCCTTAACTATTCTTCTTCCTCATAGATAAACATGTACTATAAATTTACTTATTCTGTATACCTTTTTAAGCCTTCGAAGTGGCTCTCAGGTTGTCCTTCCTCTACTATTTATCCCTTTTCTCTCTCATTCTCAAGTTCTCCACTCATTTCTTCTGCATTTTAAAGTTCTTATTCTTGTATGGAAGATAAAAATCTCTCTATTACATCATCATCATTCTTGTCCTCTATCAACACCAATTCATTGACTACCTCTCTTTCTTGCTACCTTTTCATCCTCTTTTGCCTATAATTTTGTCTTCTTTCCTCTTGCTTGATCATTTTCCTCAACTGCATTCTTTTTCTATTCTTTACAAGCTCTATAATTTGCCACTTGGGTTTATTTCTCATCACAAATTCTATCCCTTGAATTTTTTCTCTTTCCTTCAAGAGTACCACTAGCTGCTTTATATCTTGCTTAAGTCCTTTCATCTCTTGCTGCACTCACAATTATCTTTTCTTCATCCTTTCCTATTTTATTCTCTCTCTCTCTCTCTCTCTCTCTCTCTCTTCTTGTTTTCTCTTTTCCTATGGCTAATCAACTTGACCAAATCTATTATCAATTCTTATCTATCCATCTCTCTTTTTCCTATTATCCATTTTTGCACTCCTACAAAATGGATAACTTAGCAGTCGTGAGCGCTAGCGATTGATAAAAAGTAAAAGAGGGAATGCTTCACAATCTTCGGGTAACTTACGTTTTGGATTGGGCCGAGTGGTCGCGGTGAATGGTTGAGTTGGAAGTCGGGCTCATCAAAGATTCAATTTTTTTTTGCATGGTTAGATGTTCATCCAACCACCGGGTTAGACGGCGGTGGTTGGACGGAAAGGTTAGATGACCAGTTTGGACAACATGGTGGATGGCTAGGCTAATGAGGAAAGGTTGGGCGGAGGTCAAATGCCCGTATAACCCGACAGGTTGGAAAATGTACGAAATGATAGATGGTCATCTAACCCCCATGTTAGATGACATAGCTTAGACGGCTATGAGGATGGTCAGTGGCACACCGTACGATACTGGGGCTGGATGGTCATCCAACCCCATCAGTTGTATGAACACAAGATAGATGACCGTCCAACCCCCTGTGTTGGAAAGGTTGTAGGGACATAGGGTTGGGCGACTTGGCTAGATGAGTGAGATACGAGAGGTTGGACAAAGTCACAGTCAGTATGGAAAAGGATAGACGTCTGTCTAACCTAGATATAGAGAAGGGCTTACAGGACCGTAAATTGTTTTCTCAAAGAAGGTTGAATGGGAAATGAGGTTGGACGTCTGAATAACCCACCATGGTTGGGTGACCAACATGATTGGTTGAGTCACATGTCAGATGAAGGTAGGTGGGTAAAATGATAACACAACAACTAGATTTAATGAGGTATGGTTCCCATGACTACCTATGCAAGAAAAGTACCAAATTTTATGGTTCCCTATACCTTTTTAGTACATTATGCTGGTTGGTGGCACAAATTTGCCTATATATTGTAAAATCCACCTCATTTTGAGTTGAGAAATTCTTAAACGTAAAAGAACTCTGTCAAAAATTGTTCCAAAGTCATTGTTGAGCTAAATCCTTCGAATTTGGGCATTTTGTAAAGGATTATTTCCTTATGCATATATTGTAATGGATTGTGCATGTTTTTAGCAATAAAATTGGTGTTTTGTGGCTTTTCTTTCCCTAACTCGAGTTATATTGCATCTTTTACCTCCCATTATGTTTGCAGGTATATTGTGCATATATCTATCTCTTTGCAGGATCTTTAATTTGTTGTGCTTCATGAATATAGGGAATTGAATATTGTTTCGATCGTGGCACTTCCACCTACCCTCTCCCACTTTTTCTACTCCTTATTTTTTTACTCACTCAGAATATCTCGCCCCTTTCTTGGTGGATCACCTTCACTTAGAGTAGATTTACTTTTTATGCATTCTTCTATCCCTGTCTCCTTAGAAAGCATTAGGGTAGGATTAGATTAGTTTTCCATTCTCTAGCACTTTGGAGAAGTTGACACTAGGTTAGGAGAAGAAGTTGACTTTCTCTAGAGGATTATCCTACTTACAACATTTTAAGACACCCCTATAAAATTGAAGGTGGAAAATACCTGGCGAATATCCCCGTAACCAGTTTCAGCGAAAGGCGAATTTGACAGTATTAAAAAACAAAATTTTCACCTGGTTTTTCAAGGCTCCATCAGTGACGTCCGACAACACTAGTTCGTAATGACGCACGTCACTGGCGCGACACTTGTTTCGTAATGACGCGCGACACTGGAGCGACACTAGATAGTAATGACGCGCGACACTGGCGCGACACTAGCTCGAAATGACGCACGACACTGGCTCGTAACGACGTCACTAGCCCCTGATGACGCGCGTCATTTGCTCCTACTGACGCGTGCGACACCATCTTCTCCTATCGACGCGCGCATTTTCATCTTCTATTGACGCGCGACACTATCTTCTATTGACGCGCGACACCATCTTCTATTGACGCGCGACACTATCTTCTATTGACGCGCGACACTATCTTCTATTGACGCGCGACACTATCTTCTATTGACGCGCGACACTATCTTCTATTGACGCGCGACACTATCTTCTATCGACGACGCACACACTATCTTCTATCGACGCACTATCTTATCGACACGCGATCTTCTATCGACGCGCGACACATATCTTCTATCGACGCGCGACTTCTCTTCATTGACGCGACACATTGTAATCAAATGACGCACGCATCAGAACTCGCTGACGCGCATCAATAGGGGCCAAAGTGACGCCCTATTTAGGTTATAAATACCCTTGTGCCGCTCATTTTCTCGTTTTCGTTTTCCCGTTCTTGAATTTTTGCAGGTCTAAATCTTTGACAAAGACGCAATAACAACTATAATGTCGACTTCACATGCTTCCCAATTGCAAGTTCAGCAAGAAAATCAAGAGAATCCAACTCAATCGATTTCCAAGATCAACTACAGGAATCCCTTATGCCCTCACATCCATACGGCTTTAAAGATGTCTTCAGAATATCAAGCTATAATGGAAGAGTGTGAATTTACAGGGCTCGTTAATATGCCCCATTTCGAAACAGATCCGGATATTTTGAATTACCTTCTGTCATGCTACAATTCAGAGGACGGTATATTTTATGTGACTCTGAACGATGGCCAAATGTTCCAATTCACTATCAAGCAAATGACATACATCGGTTTATCGCCTTCCTATCGAAATTTACCAATTGTTACAAACCAAGGCAACACTAGTGGAAGAAGACAAGAAATTTCTCGAATCAACGACGGTTTCCATGTTGATCAGTAAGTATAATTCCTTTTAATTCATATTTTTAATCTGCTTTTATTCTCGATACAATTTGTTGTTATAGATTTAAAGTAATTTTCACTGCTTTCGCATTCGCAGCCCATGTCAATAAATCCAGCGTGGTGTAGATACACAATCAATCGCACACCACTTTCTTTTGCTGCACTTATTTCATTTTTTCAAGCCGTAATTGTTTTGCAGGTCGCCAAACGGATATACCAAATTGGGCCATCAGATATATTTGTGCCACTATCTCAAAACATAAATTCGATCAGCACATATCTATCCAAAAAATAAGAACTGAATAACAAATTCAAAACTCTCGATAAACCTTTCATTTATTCAACAAACTATCTCCTCGGCTTCTACTATGAGGCACTTTTAAATTTAAAACATAAACAAATTCCTACTTGCTCGATGAGGCTTTGAAGAAATTCTCAATTCCATTTGATGAACAATGTATAAACTATTTAGTTTGTAATTGTATTACAATTTTCACATTACAATAAAGGCACAGCTTATTAAAACTTAAATTTTAATGTTTTGCAGAGAAGATATCTCAAGCCATTCCAAGAAAAAAAAAAGATGTCGAGAGGAAGAGGCCAACAACAACACGCGGAGGCTTCTGGGACTCCCAATCTGAAATGGAAGCTCACTCTCCAAACCCTCAAGCGTTTTCAACTCGTTAAACGCCGAGAAGTAATACATTCTCATATATTATTTACAAATTCCAAAGTTGCATATTTATTTTTCAATTTAAATTTTAACCAAATGAATTGACAACATTTAATATTGATGAATCAGTAGGAATATGGAACCTTCTTCCCCAACTCACTCCATACAATCGCATGCATTCATATCTTCTGAACAACCACTGAGTTCAACTCCTACAAGGCCACCCGTGGCACCGAAAAAAACAACCCCTCGACAACAAGGTACAACTTTTCTATAGTACGTTTAATTTCGTAGTTTTCACTTTATGAATTGTTTTAATATTTTTCATTTTTTTCTTGTACTTTTCAGCACATGTCAGTCATGATCAAACCACGGCACCGACACCCACTCAACCATTAATTTTTAAAATGCCAACCAGAGGAACAGTGAAAAAGAACATTGGTAAACGCATGCCTTTTGCTCCGGCCCCTAAAGTGGGACACTAAACCTCGACACCTCGCTTCAATTCCAACTCTCTCACTTGGTGGCTTGCCCAAAGGCAACGGGCATATCTGCTTTGAACAATATAAATTTAGATGAAGATTATTTGGGCATCGATAAGCAATGACCCAACCGGTTTTTTCGATACCCGCGAGATGATTCAAGGCCGTAAGGTATACTTCAAATTTCAATTTTAATATGCTTTACAATTTTGAATTACATTCGATTTAAATTTATTTATCTAAATCTTGATTTATTTTTTCAAAAACAGATCAGCCCACCCAAAGGCGTAAAACAAGGAGCAGCTTGATCTTTGTGAAAGCCCCCATTCTTCTCCAAAGAAGATCGTCTCGCATCGATTCGTATAGTGAAGAGTTCCCACCTTTTCCTTTGAGAACTTAATAGGTAATGATTGTCAATCCCATGTCGCTGAGTTTATTATTCCTCATATCCAACAAATTGATAGAATGGGAGAGAAGGGCTAAAGTTCTTATCAATGAGATTATTAGTCGTTATGAAAATTATTGGCAACGGATAGTTTATACGCCGCACCCGTAATCAACCTCGCGAAGATGGATTCCTTACTTACCCAAGTAAAATGTGGACTGCACGCTTAACAACAACTATAAAGACGGCATTTTAGATAAGGCACTAAACAAATTGGAAAATATTAGTGCCGAGGCCTGCATATTTTAACAAATGGTCCAAGGACAAGGATTTGGTATCAATCGCAAATGCCGAAAGAGATAGAGCGGTCAGTAAGTACTATTACATTCAAACAATCATTTTTGTTAATTTGAAATTTTGAATTTACATTAATATTTTGAATTGACATTACTCTTTTTGTGCAATTGAAATATGAAAATTTGAAGAGTCAAAGTGAAGGTTTTGCAAGTTCACTTGGAAACAAAGAAAGAACAAATTTATCCGCAAAGAAAAATTTGAAGCAAAATATTGTTTTGGTTAACAAACAAAACAATACACTAAAGCGGATAATTAAAGAGCATGGTCTCGACCCTGACATATTATTCAAAGCCAAAGCAGCTGCTGATCCAAATTTGTTGTCGCATGGAGATGCAACAAATCAAGAAGAAAGAATTTTAAAAATCTGACAGCAGAAGATCTTATAAGTTCAGGGGTTATTTCTGGTGTTGGGGAAAGAGGTACAACCACAATGGAAGAAGCCGTTGGGGAAGAGAGCAGAGTAGAATTGTCTAAAGAAAAAGAGGGTTTTGAAAATTAGAAACTTTTATTATTGAGGAAACTTTAAATATTGAATTTGAAAACTTCTACTATTGAGTATGTACTATGGTATTTGAATTTAATTATATGGTGATTAGATGGTGATTATCATGAATTATATGTATGTTTCTTGTTTACTTGCATTGTCATGAATCAGATGTGGACGATATGATGATGAATGATGACAATTGATAATCAATGATAGATGATGATGAAAGACGATGATCAATTTAATGTGTATAATGTCAAATTTAGTGCCTAAATATCTTGTGGGACTTTAATTATCTTGAAAATTGTCTTTGGGGAAAAAATAGCAACTAAGATTTGAAATAGATCTTTACTATTTAGGATTTCTCCTTAATAGACTTATGGTGTCGGAAAATTCTATTTTAAAGAGATTCACCTCTATATTAGTGCATAATCTCTCATTACAGAGCTTGTTTGACATCCAAAATAGTCAAGACCATTTGTCAGAAAATAACGTTTTGCTGGAAACAATCATTGATGTAGAGGCTAGATTAGCCAATTATGAAATAGTTAAATTCCGTGCCATAAGAATTAGAGCTTGGGAAATAATCAAGACCATGGTTTAAAAGATATGGTTTTTTTATCATGGATATTGTTTTGTGTAGAGTAGATTATGGAGGCTATGGAGGCTAGATTAACCAAAGTTGGAATAACCATGTGATTAAAAGATAGGTCAAGCTCGATATAGAACTTTGAAGTTTAATGTAAAACATACAAGGTTTTTATCATGAAGATTAGTCTCAGATAGATCAAGTTCATAGGTCAAGAACTCGGATCATTTTTTTATATTTGATAAGGGTGAAGAATAATTGTGGATTAGAACTGGGAGGCTATAAGTTGGAATAATTTTGAGTGTATAAGAAAATATTGAATTTTGCAAACATGATCATAGTAAAATATGTCAGATAGGATTCACATATTGAGATTCTCTCTTCGGACTCGATTCTTGGAGTGGTTGAATTAAAAATCTCTTTTTTTTTTCAATTTTTAAGGTGGTGCATATGATCATAGCTCAATAAGGTTGTTTACATATCGTATTAGTTACAAGAAGGTTTGAAAGATACAATAAGGGTAAGGTTTTTACGGAAAGTTGTTTTTACTTTCTTCTAATTATCATTGAGCTGATGAAATACTTGGTCAATTCGCAATGAGTATCAAAGTATAAAATTCCCGCTACCACCTTGTTTTGTTTTCCTTTGTCAAGATACAATGTTCAAGTGTATGTTCAAGACAATTTTCTTGAAGCTCCACCATTTCTATGCCTTGAATTGATTAATCATGATCTTCTTGAAGTACAATCTATAAAATCAAGTGTCTAAAATATTGAAAAAAATTTACAGCTCAACATAAAGTTCTCTCAGGCAAGGTCGATCATCTTAAAAAGGTAACATTGTGTAAATTTTGTCAAGAGTGCAAGGTTGGATCATCTTAAAAAGGTAACATTGTGTAAATTTTGTCAAGAGTGCCTTACTGGTACCTCATCTCAAACTCAGTCTTAGCATATATCATGAAGTTTCTTTATGAACTTATCAAACAAGACCCTATCATCATCAAGTACACACCAATCACTGTTTGTTTCTTTGGTCTGGGGATAAATTTGAAGTCTTCATCTCAATTGGCTGCATTGCAAACATGAAGGGAATTTCCTCTAGTGCAAAAGAGGTGAAAACTTCGAATTCCATTATTTGGATAAGAAATCAATTATTCGTATCTCATCTTTCGTATAAAGACATTCATCTAGACCATCGACGCGCGCGCGACATCGACGCATCGCCGCCACGCATCTATCGACGCGCACTCATCTATCGACGCGCGCCATCGCACGACGCATCGCCATCATCTATCGACGCCATCGCATCTATCGACGCGCATCATCTATCGCATCATCTATCGACGCGCCATCGCGCATCTATCGACGCGCATGCATCTATCGACGCGCCACATCGCATCTATCGACGCACGCCATCGCATCTATACGCGACGCATCTATCGACGCTAATGAAGCCATTGACGCCCGATTTAGCCTATAAATACCCTTCAACCGGTCATTTTCTCATTTTCATCTTCCGGCTCTTGAATTTTTGCAGTCTCAATGCTTCCTAACCGCAAGTTCAAGAATAAAATCAAGAGAATCCAATTCAATCGATGTCCCTTATGCCCTCACATCCATATCGTTAATATGCCCCATTTCAAAAGATCCGATATTTTGAATTACTTTCTGTCATCCTACAATTCAGAGGACGGCATTTTTTATGTGACTCAACGATTGCCGAATTTTTCAATTCAAGATCGGGCTAAAAATGACATCCATCGCTTTACTGGGCCTTCCGCTCAAAAATTTACCAATTGTTACAACCAAGGCAACACTCGTGGAAGAAAAGAATTTTCTCGAATCAACGCTTTGTTTCCATGTTGATTGTAAGTATAACTCGCTTTAATTCATATTTTTATTCTGCTTTTCATTTTTAGCCCATGTCCATATATCCAAAGCGTGGTGTCTAATATGTAGCATTTCGAGTACATGTAATTTTTGCAATGCTAGTGTCTAAGATGAGCTTTGAACTTTGTTTTACCTGATGAGTGCAGTGGAAAAGTTTAAACAAAAAAAAGATCTTAAGAAAACTGATGGAACCAAGAAGGGGAAATTAATTGATGTTCCCAAACCTGATGATGCAAATCAAGCAGGGGGGAAGAATTCTGATCAATGTACTTTAATATTAACGGAGGGTGACTCAGCCAAGGCTCTTGCAGTCACTGTAAGTGTTTGTGCCTTGAATCAGGGAAATGTGAATACTGAATTTGGTAGTATTGTGACATGTTTCGACATCACTTTCCAATTTAATTTTTTGTTATTTTAGTTATCTTTATCCTATCAGGTGGCAGGAATATCTATTTTTTGGGAAGCTACCACTCACCAACAAATGGAGAATAAAGAGATAGTAAATAGAAAAAAAATCCTTGGTCTACAGGAAGATAAAATATATGACAGCATTAAATCTTTAAGATATGGCCATCTGATGATAATGACAGTACTGTGCACATGATCTTTGATAAAGCTAAGCTTTTAGTTTCTGTAAATGTTCCCCCTGTATATTTGGTTGTGTTTCGAGACTTTTTATATTTGTTTTCTAAGCCTCCAGATGTTATGTATCTCCATGTCTAATGTCGGCACATGTTGATGTAGGCAACTCACAAAAATGGAAATGTGTTATCTTTCTACACAATTCCTGAGTATGAAAGCTTGAGAGAATCATTGAGTGGATCGATAACCGGCTGGACCATATAGTGCAACAAAGTAATGCTAGTTTGTTTTCTCTTTATATGTTTTCAAGTTCTGGTTTTGTTCACTTGCTGATTAGGTATCACTTGTTGCTTGGACCATACAGGGTTCCCGGTTTGGGCACAAGTACTTCTAAAGAGGGCAAGGAGTATTTCATAGATCTGGACAAGCACAAAAAATATTTTGTGTGGGTTGATGAGAAAGATGGAGATGCTTCCTCATATCAATCAGCTTATAGAATGGGACAGAAGGGCTAAGGTTCTTATCAATGAGATTATTAGTCGTTACGAAAATTATTGGCAACGGGATAGTTTATACGCTGCAGCTGATCCAAATTTGCTGTCGCATGGAGATTTCTAGTGTTTGGGAAAGAGGTACAGCCACACTGGAAGAAGCCGTTGGGGAATAGTGCAGAGGAGTAGAATTGGATAAAGAAAAAGAGGGTTTTGAAAACTAGAAACTTTTATTATTGTGGAAACTTTAAATAATGAATTTGAAAACTTCTACTATTGTCTATTGTGTATGTACTATGGTATTTGAATTTAATTATATGGATTTACATACAATCTTTAATTTTAATTGCATTAGATGTTGATTATCATGAATTATATGTATGTTTCTTGTTTACTTGCAATGTCATGAATCAGATGTGGACGATGATGATGAATGATGATAATTGATAATTAATGATAGATGATGATAATGAGGATATGATAATGATATGGTGATGATATGATATATATGGATGATGAGGAATTTTATGTGGACTTATATTTAAAATCGTATAATGTATTGTTTATCCCGAATTTTATGTGAATTTTATTAGGAATTTTATGTGGACTTGTATTTAAAAATAAATTAAATATAATTCTAAGAAATCAAGAAAGAATCATCACCGGTAAGAAATTAAACATAATTGCAAATATGCTAGGTTTAGCTTACTTCTCTCGTATTATCGCAATCATCAAGGGTAACATGACATCAGATGGAGGGGTGAGTTGCCCGACATTGTCACCCCGAAGTGCCAAAGAACATCTTTAAATATATAGACCAACAATATCTTTAAATAAATGTAAATATAAAGAATTAGACCTGTAACGTCTTTAATGATAACAAGAGCTGAAAAAATGTAAAGTAACAAACAATAAGATTATGTTGAAGAAGATACCTATTTAAAATTGAAATCATCACCGTAATGTGCTATATCTTTGTCTTAAAAAATTCAACACAAAAATTGATTAGTAGATAGATGGGTGAGTTGCTCGACATCACACCCCCGAGAAGTAATGCCTTCCTGACGGATGTCAACCCACGTTTTCAAAAAATAAAAAGATTGTATTTAACTAAATGTAAATACATACACCTGTAACATCTTTAATTATAACCATAGCTGAAAAAATGAATAGTAAAAACAATAAGATTAAGGGGAAAAAGATACCGCTTAAAGTTGAAATCATCACTGCCACTGGTAATGAGCTAGATCTTTGTTTTAAAAAAATCCAACACGAGAAATGGATTAGTAGATAGATGGGTTAATTGCCTGACATTTTTAGTATATAGACCTGTAACATCTTTAATGATAAAGATAAAAGATAGATAAAGAAGATACCTACTTAAAGTTGAAACAATCCATTATCAATAGCTTCATCAAAGTCGATGTTGTCTTCTGTAGAATGTGACGAAGAGCCAATTACACTCTCAAGGTTGGGAATATTTGTACTTGTAGCTGTATTATTTACACCTCTTCTTTCGCAAAGGGAATTCCAGTGAGCAATTGCTCTGTCAAAAAATGAATAGAAACAAACAATAAGATTAAGGGGAAAAAGATACCTGCTTAAAGTTGAAATCATCACTGCCACTGGTAATGAGCTAGATCTGTGTTTTAAAAAATTCCAACACGAGAAATGGATTAGTAGATAGATGGGTGAATTGCCTGACATTTTTAGTATATAGACCTGTAACATCTTTAATGATAAAAATAAAAGATAGATAAAGAAGATACCTACTTAAAGTTGAAACAATCCATTATCAATAGCTTCATCAAAGTCGATGTTGTCTTCTGTAGAATGTGACGAAGAGCCAATTACACTCTCAAGGTTGGGAATATTTGTACTTGTAGCTGTATTATTTACACCTCTTCTTTCGCAAAGGGAATTCCAGTATTAAGGGGAAAAAGATACTTTTTACACCTCTTCTTTAGTAAAGGGGTGAATTCCAAAGTTCGACATTTTTAGTACAAACTCGAAAGGTTTCGAATGAGTATAAAAGAAATAAAGAAGATACCTACTTAAAGTTGAAACAATCCATTATCAATAAACTTCATCAAAGTCGATGTTTCTTCTCATGTGACCACTCTCAAGGTTATTTGTATTTGTACTTGTAATTTACACCTCTTCTTTCGCAAAGGGAATTCCAAAGGCGCAATTGTCACAAACGGAAAGGTTTCGAGGGAGTATCGAGAAACGTAACACCTCATGCAACTTTCCGCATTTTTATCCAACCTGCTTTCTCGCTTTGATTTTATAAATGACAATGCACCGAAAACCCTTTCATCCTCCACAGACTCCCAAAATCATTGTCCGGCATAACTCATATAGTCTCAAATATTCACCGATATCTTCTTGTAAGATAGAACTTTGATAGATTCCTCGCCACACCTCAGTAATAGCACCACTTTCGTAAGGTTGATCTAAATTCCTATATTGGTTCCTCATTGTTGTTGCAAAATTTGTTGACTCGAAACTTTAATAAATCGGCATTCAAGATACCTTTGATTTCCGCACTTTGAGCTCGACGCCTTTGTAAATTGTTCCATTATTGTACCCATTGATTTATGGAAATGCTTAATCGACAAAGTCTCGCACGGCCACCTTCTCGTATTCCAAAATTCGATTCATCACACCCATGGCTTCCAGAATTTTATCTTTACGTAAACGCTCCCTAATTTCTCGATGACAAGGTTTCAAATTTTTTTAAGCTTTATTCTGTTTCAACTATCACAGACTCAAACAAATTACGTGTCACGGAACATCTTCTCGCTCCGATCCTCGTAATATCTTGACGCTTTTGCAAAATGTGCATTGGTATTTCCTCCCATTAACAGAGATGCATAGGTGATCGTGGATATTAAATCTCAAAAAGGTGTTAGGATTTTTAAGATCTAATAAATCTCTCCAATTTTCAAAAACAGGTGCATCAAAACTATCCTGGGAACAGTACAATATATCAAGACTTTGACATACCATTTTCCTCATCCGTATAAAATCCACAATATAGATTAATCTCGCCCTGCATGCTTCATCGCAGTATTGATCTCCTTTAACATTGGAAGAATACCAACCAATGTAAGCAATGTCTCCAAATCAGTTAAGCGGAACAACAGGTCCCTTGCCCTATCAACTTCATGACGGTATTTGTGCATGAAACCAACCAATGAAGGATACTCCTCACGAACTCTGCATGCAGGTTCATACAAAGATATCCATCTAGTCTCCACATCCTTCAGAAGTTTTTTGCCATCTGTAATTCCAATTGCAAATTTTTGGAACTCGAGAAAACGCTTTGGGCTGCTTGACATATAGGCATGAAGTTCTCTTATGATGTCTTCTAATTTAGCAACATTTTCGTGGTTGCTTACCATTTTATATGCTAAATTCATTCTGTGAGCCATACAGTGAATTGGTAGCATATATGGGGCCACTGTTGTTTGTAATCTAACACACACCCTGCTCGTGACCCCGCATGACAGATGCACCATCTCGCTCCAACGCATACCAACTTCGTAGCAATTTCATAATCACCATACCAAAGAACATCTTTCAAATGAGAAACAACTATTTTATAAGGTTTTCAGCATTGCAGTTTTCAACCATTTTCATAACACCCAATAGATGAGGTGTCCTTATATGATTTTCTAATGTATAGATGTGGATACATACCCATGCGGTGTTGTCGATCATCACTCACTTCATCAATCAAAGAGAGATAAAGTTTGCTTTTTTTACATTCTCTTTCAAATCTTCCTTCTCTATCATCGAGAGGCATTTTGCCATTTCCCATCCACTACTCTCGCACTAATGAGACCGAGGTACATTCAAAGATTCCATTAAATTGATACAAAACTTTGAAATCGAGGAAATCCGACATCGCTCTTCCTTTTTTAAGTATTTGAAAAAGAGTAGAGAATTGTATGAATTTTGCATGTAGATTTGTTTCTTTCATCTTACCAATATGCGATGTGATCGTTCCTCCCTTTTCCAACAGATGTCTGTGTTTTTTCTGCTCTGCCTCATATTCCGCTGCGTATCTAACATGCATGCACTCCTTTTCAGTTTTCCACCTATGTGTGTGTTTTGATTTTCTCGCCATCCGCCCTCAAGCATAGCTTAAATATTGTTTTCCACAATGTTTTTCTATAGTGTCCAGCTTCAGTTGCATTTTTTGTTGCTTTCCCAATTTCCACGTACATATTGTACATGTACATTCACATGGGATTTCTTCAGAATTAGATGATTGTACAGGTTCAATAAATGGAAATTTAGCTGCCCAATCAAACTTGTATGTCCTGCCAATGGTCCACATATTCTTGTTCGTTTTCAATGCTTTACTTTTTTGAGTAGAATTTTGAGCAATATCACAATCACCTGGTTTCCTCTTTCTTGGACCAGAGTTTGATTTTGATTTCTGTCTTCCATTTTGCTGAGTGTTTATATCTGTGATATCTAGCTGCACTTCTGGTTGCACCCCAACAGGAACAATATCTTCAAGATCTGGCATATTATCGTAGGTTTCATTTGTTTGACTGTGATACTGCAGAATGCATGTCCACCTCAATAATACCTTCCACACAGTCAGTATTCTGATTCTTTTTGGTGGCATCTATATGATTGGTATTTACAATATCTGTATCCGCAGAGTTTCCAAAATACTTGAAGAGTGATTTCTGAGATTTCTTACTTACTTTTAGGTTATTCGTATTCTTTGAGCTGGCACCTTCCATTATTCTGAAAAGAGTCCTCACACAAAAAAAAACCAAGAAGCGACTGGCCCAGCCTCTCGAGGTCTCTGTCGCGCGTGAACTCGCCCGAGGTCGCGCGCAACTCGCCCAAGTCACGCGTCAACACTTCCTTCTGTCACGCGTCAACCCTTCCTCTCGCGCGCACTTCCTACCCAAGTCACGCGCAAGAAAGCTCTTGCCGCTCACAAATACAACTTTGCCGCGCGCGCAATACATACTTTGCCGCCAAGATAGCCTTCTTCGCACAAGATAGCTCTTGTCATCAAAGATAGCTTCTCTTGTCGCCGCACAATAATCTTTGTCACGCCAATAATGCCCTTGCACACGCCAACACCGCATTTGTCGCGCACAACAACAATCACAAAGCAACAAAGAATATGAATCTCTCGTGCTCAAGGGTATGCGAGTTCAAATTTCACAAGATTGGTAATTTGGTAAGCTACTTGAGGTATACTACCCGCTAATCACATAGGTTTTTATAGAGATGTTTTCAAATGAAGGCGAAGCCGACTTTCCCCCAAAAAAATATACTATATATTTTAGGCGAACAGACACCGACCCACTCCGAATAATTCACCTTTTTCAAATTTTCCGTTTCAATAAAAATGAATTTCATTCCAGATACCCATTAGAGGGTTTTAAATTTCTATAAACTTTCATTACCTAAATCCCTTTCTAGAACATACTTCCATTATAAATCTACCTTCAAGATAAGCCTTGAGACTGTGTTTGGCTTCCCCTTGCAATCTGTCAAGCATAACCACAAATTTGACTATTGAAAACTCAACATTTATTCATTTATGGTTAGATAATATGTTCACCAATGTTACTTCCAAAGTTTATGCAAAAATTATTTGATTTGACCCCTTAAAAGTCATGCCCTATCTAAGCCCAACTGTGTAATACAAGGAAACCCGAGAAGCTTATAAAGGTTACAAAAACTTCAAAATTCACACTCAAGAATTAATATTTGAACAAAAGTCCTGATATCATGCCCTCTAACAGTTTATCATACAAGTAGGTTAACATTTCTCCTTAAAAATCCCAAACTTACCTTCTCCTTCATCAAACCTAGACAGTAGGTGTAGAGTTTCTCCATGTGAGAAATCTTTGAATTAGCCTTGTTCCCAACATGTATATAATTACTAGATGATCATCACAAATAGATTAAAACACTTAAACTCAAAAAACTCACCAATCTAATGAAGAGATCCATCAATATTCTCTTGCCAAGTCACAACACAATTTGCTCATTTTTGAGACTTTATGTGAGTCTAACCATTAAGGTTTTTCTTCAGGCTATGAGAAGTACATTTACATTCATCCTTGACCCCTGAGATAGAAAATTTATTCACTTACCCTCACATGAAAATTATTTAGAAAAAAATTATGATCATTGATATAGTCCAACCACTCAAAATCTTGTCATACTCTTACATTTTATCATGCATAGTCGTTTACAACAGCTTTCCATACCAAAATCAGGAAATTCCATTCAATCCCTCAATAAGACCTCAGTAAATATTTCTTAACAACCTATGAAAATGTAAATAAAGATAACATTATCAAATTCTTTGAGTCTTAACTCAAATTCATGCTTCACAAGTTAAGAACCTATACAAAACATAGATTACCATACATCTAGTAGGCTGTATTACAAATAATGGAGTTCCTTCCTTTATTCTCCCTCAATATTTTTATTTCCTTCCTCCTTACCTCCTCTTGGAGGTCTTATCTCCATCTCTCTAACTGTTCTTCCTCGAAATAATCACCTTAAATACAACATTCCCACAAACCTAACTAGCTCTTCCAACTCTAATAAGCTTAATTTTTATCACTTTATCACTTCACTAATTCGTCATTAGTTCTCGCTTCATCCTAAGATCACCCTACTAAAATGAGAACCTTAATTAGGTTATGTAGTCTCATGACAAGTTTATGTGCTTCTTCATTTACAAATTTAGGCCTTTGAACTATGACTCTAGGAATTCAAATTTTTTAATATGCAACATTGGAGGGAAAAATTCAAACTCCACCTAAAGATAATTAAATTCTCTAAATGGATTGGAGACCTTACAAAACACCTAAATGAGACCACTTACACCTAGAACAATCCTAACCTACATTGAAAACCAAAATTTGTCATTTGCAATTGTACAAGATTTGATGCTCCTGCATCTATTTTTTGAGTCAAGGACTTCAAATTCTCTATTTTCAAACTCTTTAGATACAATTTTAATCATTCAAAATGATGGAAGATAAAGGGAAACTTCAAATATAATCCACTCTTTCAAAACTGTCCTCTTATGGTCTCAAGGATATGCCATTCATGCATAATGGTTGGGAGAAAAATATGAAGGCTCCATAAAAAAGTAAGAGGTATGTTGGACACCCTTTTGGTTCCCCATATTGCACCTCAAATTTTAAAATGTTAATAATAAGGAAAATCACTTTTCCACAACATACTCCTTCTCTCCGAAGCTTTATACCTTGTAGCCCTGCAATTAGGGTTTTTCAATTCTAAAATTTGATGCAAAATGGTTTCAAACCAAAATGAAGACAATTTCAGGTACCTATTTCAATGGTATAATTGTCTAAAAACATGGCCAAACTCTAAACACATACCCCTTTTCCACCACAAAGTAGTTAACAATTAGATCTCTAATGATCTCCTACAGCCTACGGGAAAATTTTCATAATTTGTGGCTTTTGTGAGAAATAACAAGCCTTTAAACTTTCATAAATTTCTTCTACACTCCCTTAAGATGCTTTGTATAAATTTTTAAGTCCTCATTTTCTTGAAGCCCCTCAAACCTCTACTTCCTCTTAAACCCTAATGAGGTTATCTATGATACCTAAGAAGGATACCAACTTGAAAAATGCAAATAAATCACCTTAAAACTTTGAATATTATCTCATGGCTATTGTTTTATCTCTTCCAATTATTTGGGCTCTCAGTGAGTATAATAAGTATGGAGTTCTTCAAAACACTTACAAAACCTTACTATTAGAATGAGAAATCAAGGTTTACTTGGTGCTCATGTAACAAGTTAGAAGGAATAAATAATTTTCTTCTTGAAACGCTCCTACACTCCTTGAAACCTTACTCTCACAATATTACACAGTGTTCAAGCCATTCTTTTCAAGACAAAGGTACTTCATAGAATGTTTTATTAGAGGAAACACAATGTTCCAAGAAATATAAGAGCAAAAGTAAGCATATGTGTGCTTCCTTCCAAAATCCACTTAATTAAACTTAAAACAATTAGCTTGTAATTGCTTTCAAATGTTTTAAAACAAAAAAAGAACATAACTTTACCAAGAAAATGAATATGCACTACATTTAAAATGAAGGAAAACATTAAAAATCAGGTTTCTCAAGTCCAAAATAGGGCAGAATATTCCCTTTTCTTTCTTCTTTATTTATTCTATTAAACTTTCCTTTCTCCTTCAAACCATCATCTCAAAGTAAGTTACAATCATCTTTTATATACTCTCTCCAAGTTCTCAACCGAATTTGGAGCCTTTCAAAGACTCATTAAAACATGTTAGAGCATTTTAAGAAAGGAATCTCACAACTTATAGTCTAACTCATATGTTATAACCTCCTAGTCCCTTGAAGGGCATTATTCAAGCATGAAACAACTTATTTTATCCTAAAACATCTTTAAACCACTTAAATAGGCTAAAAGCACTAAAAATTCAAATAATGCTTTTGGTGAGAAAACACAAAGTTTGAATTTTTTAATATCTAGACTCAAGTTAATACCATGAAAAAGTCCTAAAGACCCTCTAAAGAATCCTAGAGATTCTATGCTAGCTTTCAAACTAAAATTTGACATGACATACCAAAATTTCATAACCGGAGTGATGCCCCTGCATCACCATTTGACCAAGGTGTGCCCTCTCAAAAATGTTAAGCCCAAATACTAAGTCGATATATAACCTATGGTCCCTATTGAATAAAGTGACAAGTCATCTATGTGAATGGAATGTGCTTCCCACAAACACAATAAAATATGCTCCATTGTAGTTTCAAGCTCTGTTAGGGATGATAGTCAATTTGGTAAGTTCTTAGAGGCCATCATTAAATGACAGAAAGATATCACAATAAACATTCACTCTATTTTAAAGCATGGATGCAACATATATATTTGATGAAGATGCACTAATAAAGAGCTTTCTTGAAGTAAACAAGGAGGAATGGAAGAAGGAACCATGTTAAAAAGTTATAAGTAAACTTGTAATTTCACCACAACGCTTGAGGTGTTAGATACCACAAAATTTAACTCTAAGAAGAAACTTCTTGTTATTTACATAACTTGATAATGAAACATATCACTCCAACCACTACACGATGAAGAGCATAAGTAATCAATAAATATACTAGATGAATCCACTTTTATTGCATTGAAGTGAGTTAATGCATATTGTACAAGAGGATCAATATTTATACTAAGAAACATTAATGTCCTACTAGAAACACTTAATTGTGGTCTTTGATACTTGACAACATCAATTTTTGCACTCTTCCACACACTAGGACTTGTAGACTCAAAATATTTTACTATGCTATCAAGTCTCGTTGTTATATGCATGGATCTTCAAAGTGAGAAAAGTATTCAATGGTGACACAATCCCTTGTCCATCCACTTGTTTTCATTGGCTTCTATTATATTACTCTTCCACATATGTCACTTCCACACTTGTTTTTGGTCAGTCACAAGTATCCCTATCTCTTAGTCTCTTCAAATATGTCGTTATTTATCCTAGGACACCAACTCCCATTGTGGACACTAGCATTCAAGTGCTCTTGTCCATTTTGGGTGCTTTTATCCTCTTTTTTTGTTGTTTACATTTTTGACATTTGTGGTCGGCCTTTTTGGTTTTCTTATCCTTATCCCGAGGTCTTATTCAACATGTCATGTCATTAGTGTCAAAATTCAAACAAGAGATCCATATATATACAAAACATACATACTATTATAAGGGCTGACAATTCTAAAGGGGAATCATATCTACATACTATAAAAGGGATTACATTTTTTGGTTGCTTACTATGCATAAACTACATATGAAGGAGAAGTTTTGAATACCATCTCACACATTTGAATTTTATTTATCCATATCACACTATCTTGGTGTCATTGGCATAAGGGAAACCTAAGGACACTATTTCACACACAAGCACAAAGAACTACATGGATTCTAGAATGTATTGCAACGCTCAATCATAAGTTCATCCTTTGGATGACCGTCAAGGTCATTCCAATTTCACATATTACATTTTCATTCAATTTTTTTTTTATGTTTGTGAGCTTGTGTAGGTAGTTAGGGTTTGTTTTGTAGATTATAGGTACCCTAGGTAATCTAAGTGAGAATACCAAGTGATCAACATGAAGTGACAATGAAACCTTATTGACACATGAAAAACTCAGATATGAGTATCCGTGCGATCACCGACATATAGAAGAGGTATCTAGCACCCAAGAAACCTTGCCCTAGCCCAGGTTCCCATGTCCAGCTTTGTCCATGTAGTGAATAATTAATAATGATCATTTATAACAATTTTCCCAGCCTATGCTTTAGTTGTTCCAATTCTATTCTATTCTAGGATAAGTGTAAATTAGATAAGTATCATATTTCCTTTATTTGATTGCAATATTATATCAATAGAGTGTCGAGTCGAGCCAAGATATAAAGAGATGGGGGCAAGAGAAAGAGAACCCATATAGAGAGAAGGGGGGGCTCCCCTCTATTCTATGGAGGGGGGGCCCCCATTTCTCCCCCATTTGTATTTCATTGTATCTTGTCATATTAGTGACTCTAAAATTAGATTTAATAATTCATTATTGTTAAATCATTTGGTGAACCCCATCCTTAGTCAAACTCCTTTCCCTATGGTACCCAAAAACCTCATGGATAAAAATAGATCCTCCTTCCCTAGGAAAGCTATGCATTAAGTCATTTATGACGATTCCACCCATTCCACTATAACCCATCTTATTGTGACTCCTAAGTCTCCATCTAGCATTGCTATAGAGACTCCATGTTCTTCAATCTTCACCTCCTTCCCCACCTCCTTATCCTTCTTCCACATACACTCCTCCTTCGCAAGTCCCCATGATCACTCATAATGGAAAAAATCAACCCCTAAATGTCCCTCTCACTTCTTATACTATTCTTACACATGATATCTTATCACTCATGCATGTTGTTGGAAATTTGCAATCTCAGGTTCACGATCTCACTCTTGAAAGCAAATCTTACTATGCATCCATTGACAATAACTCTCTCCATGGCAGCCTTATTTCTAAGAAAATTTGCAATTCAAATTTTTCGAAGGATTTTATCATGCCCTACCTTTTCATGCTTTAATGGTACCGATAATCCTTATTTGTATCTTAAAGATTATTGTTTAGCTATGGCCTCTTATTCTAATGATTGATTGTTAATAAAATATTTTCATCATAGTCTTGTTGATCATTCTCTTCAATGGTATACTCATTTTCTTTATAGATATATTAGTACATATTTTGACATGGAGGATGCTTTAAATAGACGGTTTATAGTTAAAAATGGTCCTAGAGTTACACATGATCGCTTGCCTACTTTGCATCAAGGAAAAATAGAACCCATTCTAGATTACATTTTACGTTTCAATTCTTACATGCATCAATTATTATTTCAACCCATTGATTTCGAAATGAAATTTATCTTCTATCGCGGTCTGATTCTTGCATTAAAATAAAATCTACAATATGATACATGTGAATATTTTATGCTTTTGTGCTATGAAGTCATTGATCTAGAATAATATTTAATTACTGCACATGTTATAGAACCCCTTCTATGCCTTCTACTGCTTCATCGTCTACTACTTATTCTACTCTTCCATCTATTAAGCATCCTCCAAGGTCTCCATCTCCTCCACCTCGTAAGCATGTTCCATTACCTCCACCCCGCAAGTGTCCTCCATCTCCTTCACTGCGTTGGTATCCACCTATGTCTTCTACATCTCCTACTCATGAGCCATTGCATTTCTCACATGTTGCTAAGCCTCATGATGTTTTACGTGCTCTACTTGGGCATGCACATAATTCATTTACCTTAAAATCAACATCACCCTCCTCATCGCTTGAATTTCTAGCGTGACCTCCCTTATTACAATTTCCACCACATCAATGACCATAGGGACAATGATTGTTGTGCCTTACATGAAAAACTATAAAACTTTTAAGATTGAGGTTTCATTTCCTTTGGATCTCGCTCTCACAAGTAGTCTCTTTCTCCCATTCTGCATACGCATGCTTCCACCTCTATTCACTTGTCTCCTCCACTCACTTCTAACGTCATCCTTTGTCCACCCCCTAAGATAATTTTCCATCCATGCCCTTGATCTATCTCATCCATTGTTGCATCATCTCACCCTCCTTATAGTGATCTTCTTTCCCATTGGCTTCCTAAGCCATTGACATCTATGCTTCCCACCATTACATCTCCCATCATTGGAACCATTTCATTTGACATACGGTTTGGATCTTACACTCATGATGCTACTACCTCACATGCTTCCACCATCCCTCACAGGACTCTCCATATTTGGTAGGTGATTTTCAATTGATCACCTTACCCGATGACGTACTCATGTTCTCAAGGTTATTACATTCCTATTGAGGTATCTCATTAAAAATGAACCTCACCTCACTCACGCTTCACGCTGTGGTCTTCATACTCTATCTTTATAGCACATTTTCTCAAACCATTTCCCGATGACACACTCTTTTTATATGGTTCATTCTTGATTGTCAAGGGGTCTTATATAAATGAACCTCATTTTCCTACACATACTGGGGGAATAATTCTTCTTCCCCCTCTTCGTAATAATCACACACCATTACACATCTAATACTACATCTTCTCATTATACACCTATCACCATATCATTATTCTAATCTCTTATACTATCTACATCACATTACCATTTCCACTACTTTATCACATTACATCATATACATACATTCTTATCGTCATATCATTATACTACTCATTCACATACAAATCATCTTCAATTCACTACTTACCTATTATTTTCACATCATCATATGTTTCAAATATTCAACAATAATGAAAATCATACAAATATCTAGCAAATCAAAAGTACAAATGAAAAACATCACATCATATACAAATGCAAGTGCACAACACATATGAGATCCAATACATGTCTATATATATATATATATATATATATATATATATATATATATATATATATATATATCTTGTCAAAATCATCATTTCAAAATACAATCACCGGGAAATCCCCACACCTCAATACAACTATATGCAACACATCATATGTCGGCCTCATTGTCACTATATAAAATTGCGACAATTCTAGAACTAGATGCTTCACCACTCAATCTATGCTACTGGTCGCAACCCTTATATCTACTCTATGAATTGGCCTTGAAGCTCCACATATCTTGCGAATATATCCCGAGCTAGGAATCCTCCTCATACAACCTCTCTCTCTTGCTTAGTCTCAACATGAACCTCATCACGCTTTCTCAATAGTATGGTACATGTGGCTACCGTTATAGCCACCAACTCAAACAAATGAGCATGCTCACACGCAATAACGCTTCACTCACTCTAGCATCCCACCTCTCATGAGCACATCTGGAGGCACATTCCACGTCAATGTGTGAATAAATGAATCCAAAATCAATAACCAATTAGCATCACCTGTAACCCTATAAAAACACATTAGTTACTTCATACATTTACAAATATACAACAACCGGATGACGATAAAAAAAACCAACAAATAATACTTATGCTTCGGTAGTGTTACTACTAGGCCATCTCCATCGAGGGCATGTGCTGTCTCTCTACTCCTCTAACCAGCGGTCCACCCGCCACATCTAATAAAACTAGAAATAATAAAACCCATCAGTGTGTTTACCACCACTCATTATAGGCCCAGGTATACCTTGCATCATCCACCTATATTCACTCTATGGCTACATCCACATCCTCTAGACCACGAGACACTAGTTGTGCTCCTATAGGACTTGGCCTCGCTCCTTGATGCCTCAATGCTTTAGTAGATCTCACTTATACATGTGGCTCTAGGGGCACATCCTGGGCCATGCCAAAATATCTCAATACATGCTCCACCTAAAATAATTTGGTCACTCCTAGAAACCAGACATCTAACCACATGGTGTGTTGAATGCACCAAAATCTACTCCATCCTCTACCTAACCCCCATAGTCTCTGTATGGCCTCGATATGATGGCCCCATGACCCATCTCGATCTAGCATAGACCATAAGTGGTAATATCCATCCACCTACTACGGTGCCTACCTACCTTGTTGCAAATACATCAAGCCTCACCCAATCAACACGTGGCACACTGAGTAGCCTCAATATTGCAATGTGCTTGTATGCCCATACATGTAAGAAATTCGTGTCTCCTAGGCCACCCCCATGGTACTCCTATGTGAATATATATAAATCTCTGTAAAAATGGGTCAACACACATTGCGTTCCTACAAATCTCGTCGCTTGCTCCTCTATGTGTTGACAAATATCATGCATCTTATATAATATACCCACTTTGCCACCCTCTACCTGTCACCAATGAAGTTATAAACACTGCAATTGTAACAGTGGAACATTTGATCTTAGTATAACATCTAAACTAATATGGGTCTTTTTCTATACCCATGGCCCAAGAAAATATCGTTTCACTACTTATCTTCCTCTAGAATCCACTATGGTCATCACATGTACTCTCTCTCCAACTATTAGCAACATTAATATCTAATATGCATCCTCTAGGGTCACCGTCATCTCCCAAAGTAGGAAAGCAAAAAGTACATGTATCGGCACACCACCTCTTACACAATGTAGTCGCCATCGAATATTATGGGGAACCTCCCCCAATTTCTCGTGTCACATGCCGACACTATCTAGTATATCCCACTCAACATCCGATAATCCCAAAGTCAAAAAAGTACTCAAGTGGTGACCCTCGCAAGAACTCTCTCGAGTGTATATCCCTCTGCATACCACAATAAACTAAAAAAATCATATTAGTCCAAGGGTAAGGGCCAAGGAGGAACACCTGTTTATGTTGGTCGGTTGAACCTGTAATAGAAAACAAGACCACAAAAGAGAAGTTAAATGATATATGACAGTGGACTGCCTAGCGTATGCTAGTTCCAGGAAGTGTGATACTTCCTAGATGGTTGTCAATCCACTATTTCAAAACAAATTAATGCGAGAAATAAGTAAAGTTCCTACTTTAGTTGATATGATTTAGGTATCTCATTCAATCACAATAAGAAAATCTAATATAATAGGCTAGGCTATAGTCAGATCTAAAGGGTTGGTAGGTGTCAAGGTATTGGAACTGGTCAGGTCTCGATTCTAGGTTGTTTAGGTTATTTAGTAAAAGGTTGTTTGGCTCTGTTCTTGGGTAGGGTATAAAACATAGAGACCGATGTCATTGGGTATAACCGATGATGGTTTAAGGGAGACCGATGATGGTTATGGGTAACCGCGTCATAGAGTAGGGTGATAGTAATTTAATGAAAACTTTATTGTAGAGGCTAGGTGAGGTTGGATGAGGCTAAAGAAGGGGATGGAAAGGTCTATGGGAATACTTGAGAACACTCAGAGAGGTGGAAGGGCCAGGATAGGTGATCTGATAAATGGGTGGGTGAGGTTTTTTGGGTTTGTCAAAAAGAATGGCTATGGAGGAATGGGAATGTTAATAGAAGAATGGTAACATAAATGATAACAACTCTATGAACAGAATAGGAATGGAAATGATTAATGATAAAACACTTACCAATGTTGCAGGTCCAATGGTTGGGTGGTGGTGATGATCGGTTGATGGAATGGAGCTTGGTGCAATAGTGACACTTCCTGAATGTTACCGTGAGTGCCAATGCTTCTGGATCTATCCTGGTGCTGGCTATGGATGTCTGGGTGCATGAAAAGACTCTGTTTTCTTTACATGCAGCTCTCTTCTCATCTTCTTGCTCTCAAAATGTGCCAACCCAAAACAAGGTTGTTTAGGTGAATAAATGGTAACCGATGATGGTTCCAGGTTGACCGGCATGTTAGTTTAGGGTGACCGATGTCGGTTAAGGTGGATTCCCTAGGTTTACTAAAATGGGTAGATATTTCTAATTTCTTGGGCCCAGTTAGTTTGTTCTCATGGATTAGAATGGAAACTTCCCTTCTAATGAGTGGGAATGTGGTTAGAGAGATTTTAGGGATTGATTTTAGGGTTAGACCAAATCTTAGCTCATTAAGGCAAGTAAGACTTAGTTATTGTTAGTTATGGAAACATGCCAAGAATAGGTCTAGGGTGAGGTGGTTGGATGAGGTGTCTAGGTGAGGTGGTGGGGTAGAAATTAAGATAATTAGATAATAAATATTGTGAGGATATATATATAATTTAATTAAATTAATAATGATGTGGGGTGGAAGGGGCCATGGTTAGGTGAGTATGTTTGAGCTGGTTATTTGACTAGGGACCAAGGGGAGTGTGACCCAATTTTGGTGTCTACATTTTTCCCTTTTTGTTGCGTAGCTTGTATTAGTAAGTGATGCTGACAAAAATAAGATGTGGTTGCCCCATGTGTGGGTGAAGGTGATCCCCCTCAAACTAGGAACTGATGAGGTAGAAGATAAAATCGGTGAGTGGTTTGATAAAGGTGGATGTGATGAAGAGGAAGGTGGACAATGGGGGTAATGGGGGTAATGGGTAAAAGGTCCAATCAGGTAATCAAGGTAATGGGCCAGGGTCAAAGGTAGTGACAGTCAAAACACACACATGTATAAACTGTGACATGGTACCAAGTTGAAGAGCATGCAAACTCTACATCATCTAAGGTCGATAGGTTTATCCAAACAAGGTTGAGGTGATTCTAGTATCCAAGGTATAGGATATGGTGTGGAAGCACATCACAGGTCAGGTGCAGGAAACATGTTTTAGGTATGTTTCTGCAAGTACACCAAAGGTTGGTTAAGATAAATGACATGAAAAAATAAAGGTAAGGTCATTAGGTCAAACAACACGGTAACAATGTCACAAGGTATAACGAGCACATGAGTTCATAGGTCATTAACAATGTTCCATCAGTAGTGAGGTCACAAGTTCATAGGTCACGGGTCAGTAGGGCCGAGGTATGGCCAAGGTATGGTAAAATAACAAGTCCCAAATGTAATTAAGGACAGGTATAGGTAAGGTAAGGTAGGCATGGAGGTTGGTTGCAATAAGGGTGGGTAAGGTCAAATGGTGGTGGGTTGGTTAAGTGTTGGTCAGAAATGGGGAAAGGGTATGGACAAGAGTATGACAGGTAACCGATGCTCGGTCATACATAACCAGTGATGGTCTAGGTAATCCAATCATGGTTTATTAGGGCAAATGACCAATGTTGGTTTAGGTATAACCGACCATGGTGTGCTAGGGCACATGACCGATGTCAGTTTAGGTATAACCGACATCGTCAAGTCAATCGATGGGTATATAAAAAGAAAAATCCATATAATATGGATTCATTTGTATGTTTTGGATTTTTGTGAAAATGACAGAGTGCTGAATGAGTTGTGCTTTGTCGAGAGGAAAGGATGAGGGATGATATCCTATTGAGGTGGAGAGATCCGGTTGGTTAGAGGAGCCAGGTAGATGGGTCCACGAGATCAGGAAGAGTGAGTGATTGGTAGAGAGGTTGGAGGTTGATTTGGACATGGACATGGTGGGAGAGAGGGTTCGGGTGGACCACCACCAACACAAATGGGCCATGACGTGCCACCATGGAGGTGACATCGAGAGATGAGGTAAGATCTAATCCTTCATTATTTTTGTTTGATATAAGAAGAAGGGAATATGGGTCAGGGGGGTGGTAGGGTAGAGAATTTTTGAAATTTGGTGGTTAAAATGGGTGAGAGAAGAGGGGGGGAAAGGTCATAGGTAGAGGAAATAGGGTTGGGGAGGGATTTGGGGTAGGTTTGGGTAGGTGTGTAGGGGAAATGGGAAAGAAATGGGGGGAAAGAAAATTGGGGTTTTGGGTTTGGGCATGGGAATAGTGACCGACACTGGTCAAGGTATGGCCGACGTCAGTCTTGTTACACCGACATCGGTCAGGGATGAGGGGAACCGATGTCGGTTATAATGGACCGGTGATGATCAGGAGTAACCAGTGGTGTTTAGGGTAAAAGGGATAGAGGTCTAGGAAGGGTAAGGGGAAAGGTTAGGTAAAGTGGGTAAAATAGATAGTGGGGGGGGAAGGGAAGAAGGGAGGGGTTAAAGGTCAATGTTGGGTAAAATCAAGTTTTAATAATGTGTGTGATTGGTTGAATGCAGGCCAGGGACCAGCTACGGATGAGAGATAGGGTACCTCCCTTGCTCATGGAGGTACGGGGGGTGCGATAACTGATGACTGGCACCATGTTGCAGAGGTTGGCCTGATTGGGGTCAGACACTACCAGCACATGTAGTCCGGGAGCCGAGTTTGATGGTCACTCTCATCGATAGATGGGACTCAACGACCAATACCTTCCATTTTCCGATGGGTGAGATCACAATCACCCTGAGGATGTGTACAGATCCTGTGGCTACCGATAGTGGGGACGCAGGTGTATTCTATCTCCTCAGAGGCCTCTGAGGAGTTGATGTTGACCATGTTTTGGTGAGGGGCTGGTGGAGAGAGATGAGGTTCCATAGTGCCAATATGAGCTATGGAGATATGTACCGGGCCCATCCGGAGGAGATGAGGCTAGTAGTGTTGCTGATGGAGGTAGTCTACTTTTGCACTACCAGATGTGAGGGTGGGAGATTCCCATGATCATTGATGGGGGTTCTACATGACATGGTGGAGGACAGGACCCATTTTTCATGGGCACCCACATTCTTGGTATATTTATATAGAGAGCTATGGGCTTATGGGTGGCTATGGAGGTTTAGCCTTTTGTTGTACTTTTCTACTCCATTGTTGGGCATATGAGCACATTGTGTGTGTGTGTCCAGTTGGTATGCCCCGGATGATGCATTCGAGCCGGGTTTTGTTCGAGTGGGGGGCTTCAGGTGATGGGTGCCTATGATTGGGGAGCATCGAGCTACTAGAGCTACACATGATGTAGCCTATTACAGGTGATTTCTAGAGGGGTTTCCGGTGGACATTATTTGAGGCCCTATGTGGGTTTTCCATCATATGGGTGGATGGCAGAGGAGCTACAGGAGCTACAACTACTCCGATGGATAGAGGGGTGATGTGCAGAGAGCACGAGATGATACCTATGATAGGGTGAGATGGTAGTTTGGGCTGCTTCAGATATACCTCCACCCTTCCCACAATATAGAGGGATGACGTGGAGAGGCCTCTACCTCTACCACAACCGATAGTGCCGATAGGGTAGGAGGAGTAGGTGAGAGACCAATGGATTGATGATGTCATGAGGTGACTGATAGATATAGGTGGTGGGCCACACATTTATGAGCTAGTACCACCGAGGCCGGGGCAGCCGATTTAGCCACCATCACTGTTTAGAGGGACACCCTATAGGGGTAGGTGGCTACCCTAATTACATAGGGGATAGTACAGGGTAGTGAAATGTTCAGTTCAGGCACATAGGTTGCTATGTTGCAGAGGCATGTGGCCACTCTACAGCCCAGTAAAGTAGGGACAAGGTACCACACAGGGTGGAGATGGGGATGGGGTATAGGTGGCCACCCTACATGTGCACAATTATAGGTTTACAGGGGCTAGTTGGCCACTACACAGGCATAGTTGTGGCCCTTCAGGCCCAGATACAGGAAGGAGAGTGGGACAAGGTCCCTCAGATAGTCACAGGCACAGGGACAAGGTCCCTCTTTATAGGTACCAGTGGGACAGGGTCCCGAGAGATAGGTATAGGGGCCGAGGCCGATGGCACCACCACAGATAGTACCAATAGGTAGGTTGAGGGATGCCTTAGGTGAGGTCAGGTATTATCAAGATATTTTGATGGCCGCAGGGATAGATTTTCTATCCTATGGGGAGTATAGAGCACAACAGGCCTCGAGTGAGAGGACCAGGTCACATACCCACAGTGTAGAGAGACATGGGGCCATCGAGCCCCGAGCCCGGGATAGGGTCAGGTGAGACTACTAAAGTGCACAGAGGCTAGCTCCAGGTGAGGGACCATCAGAGGATAGATCGGGGGTGGAGAGAGGTTGGCAGGGCACCCCACTGGAGGGGAGATGGAGGAGACTGATGAGACATGGATGGATATCAAGTGGGGTGATGATTAGTCATCATTGATGATCAATGTATCCATGTTTTTGACATATTTTTTATATGTATATACCTATGCCGAAGATGATGAGGATGTAGATGAGAGTTTTTTTTATTTTTGATCATATACCATGCGTGTGTCAAAGATGGTGAGGTTATATATGAGATATTTTGAGAGATTGTGATTATTATTGGTATATATGTTCACATGTATTTTTACATACTATCTAATTTATAGATGATGGTATTTATAGTATGGATGGTGTACATGTTGTTTTTTTTTATATATATATAGGTGGAAATCAAGTGGATTAGGCATGATAGAGTCAAGGTCAATAGGATTAGGCATGGCAGTCAAGTCTAGGCATGGATGGAGTCAGGTGTCATGGATGGAGTCAGGTCATGGGCATGGATGGAGTCAGGTTATTTAGGCATGGATGAGTCAGTTAGTTAGGCATGGATGGTCAAAGTCAGTTTAGGCATGGATTGAGTTAGGTTGAGAGTTTAGGCATGGATGGATGGAGTCATGTTTAGGCATGGATTGAGTCAGGTTGATTTAGGCATGGATGGAGTCAGGTTGGTTTAGGCATGATTGAGTCAGGTTGATTTAGGCATGGTTGAGTCAGTTGGTTAGGTATGGTTGAGTTTCTAATTCATTAATTTGTGTAATTAATGATGATGTGGATCATGTTAAGATGATTTGTAGGAAAATGTATGATTATGGTAAAGAAATTATAGACAAGATGAAATGAATGTGTAAATTATGATGGTAAAGATGTGTAACAATTTGTTGTTTTGTTGGTGTAATTTCCAGTTATTGATATAGAAAGGAAACTAACTAGGGTAGAATGTGAATAGGAAAGGGAAAGAGGGAATTGGTTAGGGTAGAGAGTGGCCGAGCTAACCTCCAAGGGCCCCATGCCCTCAAGTGCTGCCTACATAGTCCCAACAAAAAGGGACCTCAAGCCGATGTAGTTCTCCCATAAGCTAGGGAAGATTAGGGATGAAATAAGGAATGGGTTGATGGGTGCTAGGCATGGGTGAATGTAGGTCATAGGCATGATTGAGTTTAGATCATAGGTGTGGTTGAGTGGTTTTTAAATATAGGTGTTTTTATAGAGGATTTTTTTTTAAATAGAGGTGTCGATGATCTAGTCCTATATAGGATAATCAATAAGTAATGAGGAAGGTGAATGGTAAGAGGTGGTAAAAAGAGCCACTTAATTGATAAGAACCCTAATGAGTCAATCATACCTAAGAGGGGCTCATGAACAAAAGACCCTAAAGGCATTGCATAATGGACCATTCTAAGGGTGAAGAAAATCACATAATCACGAAATGTCACATTTGCGGCAAGTCCCTTGAGTAAAGAGGAATTAGGTGAAAAAAGGAAAGGAGGTGAGAATGGGTGGTTTAGCGTAACTTAGTGTATGATAGTGTGTTTTTCGGAACAAGAAACCCAAGATCAAAATAGGCAAGTCCATGACAAAATTTCATCTTTTTTTTTTTTTTTTTTTTAATAGACTGATCGATGCGGAAGTCTATATGGGATGAGTATATTATCTCCTTGAGGTCTTCGTGAAGTGATCGATGCGGGAAGCTTCTGGATATTTATTACATTTTTGTAATGACTTATATAGTTGTCCTTCAAGGGAGCAGTCTATTTATAGTGGTGGAATTTAGAGTGAAGAGATGTCCCTTTTGAGGGAGTCATCTTTTGCTGGAAGTTTGACTCAAGGAGTTGTATCCCTTTTTTTTTTAGACGTTTAAGTCATGGACAAGACTATAGAGGAAGATTAGGTTCTTGTTTAGAAGACAAGACCATAGCACAAAGATTAACTATGGAAGAGGTGGTTTTGAGTGATGAATGACCATGGGATTCCATCTTGAAGAAGATGAAAAGTATCCATGAGAATCATGCTATGAGTAGAGCCGTGGTACTCATATTGAAGATAAGGCTAAAAGGTGATGGGTAATCACATGATTCTTTTTAGTCATGGATCCTCAAAATGGGTAATATGGAAGGTGAACAAATGCTCAAGGGATGAGTGATCAACTGAACAAAAAGTGATATAGGACTTGATATCAACAATAAAATGGTCAAGATGCAAGGCATTAAGGGGCTCAGTTCAGGTTTACCTTCAAGTGAAGACAAATGATAAGCACCTGATCCATAGGCATGGGTAACGATATAGGGTCCAAGCCAATTAGGAGAAAATTTTCCCCATTTACTTTTCTCCTCTTTGGTTACATGTTGATTTTCCTTCAGATGAGGTCACCGAACCTAAAGGTTCATTCATGAACACATTTTTATAGCACATTTGATACATTTTTGGTAGATTTGGAGATGGTCAAGAGCATTGAGATGACGCTGCTCATCTAATAACTCAAGTTGTGCCAAACGATCCTAGAAAAAAGTCATCATCATTGAGCATGTCTTGTAGTGAGATGCAGAGAGATGGAATCTGGACTTCGAGAGGTAAGACAACCTCAATACCATAGACCAGAGAAAAAGGGGTGGCAGCAGTCAAGTCAAAGTGTGAATACTAGTGCGATAAGCCCACAAGGTGAAAGGAATGTGCGTATGCCAATCTTTCCCAGTATCATTGACTACCTTCATAAGAATTTTGTTCAAGGTTTTATTGGTTGATTCAGCTTGACCATTGGTTTGTGGGTAATAAGGTGATGAGAAACTAAGTTGGATGCCAAAAGCATCACATAGTTTGTGTAGGGTTTTGTTTTTGAATTGTTTTCCATTATCAATGATAATGTGGTGAGGGACACCAAAACGAAAAATGATGTGATGGTTGATGAATTCACATATTTTCTCAACTTTGGTAGAAATGAGGGGAATGGCTTCTACCCATTTAGTGTAATATTCGGTAGTGGTTATGATCCATTGGTGGCATTGTGAAGAATGGGGGTTGATCTCACCGACAAGATCCAAACCCCATTGAGAGAAAGGCCAAAGGTCTCATGTGACCTATAAGGCATGACTAGGTGTGTGATGGAGATTAGCATGTTGTTGGCATTTCACACAACATTTTGACATAATCACAATAGTCACGGTTTAGGGTTGGCCAATAATAGCCTAGGTGAAAGAATGCATTTTGTGATAGCTAAACCACTAAAGTGACCTCCACAAATTCCATCATGGACTTCCTTAATGGTGTAAGGAATTTCAGAACTTGTAAGGCATCATAAGAGAATGTCATCAAAACCACACTTTGTAAAGAAGACCACCCATGATGACATAATGGGAGACACTTTTAAGAAAGGCACGTTGTATTATTACGAGTGAGATCAATGGGTAGAATGGAAAGGGAAAGATAGTCTGCATATTGCTTATACCAAAGGTCACGTGGGTCAGGGGAATGGTTCCAATGGAGTAAACTTCACGAGGTAAATAAGAGGGTGATTATAGCCTTTATATGGTGACAAAGATTTTAGAGTCAACAGGTGAAGCAGGTATCTGAGAAGCCAAGCAAGCCATGGTATCCACAAATTTATTGGTAGAACGTGGGGTGGTTTGAAGTGCGTAATGGTCAAAGGTGGTCAAAAGTATGTCTACGTGATGCTTATACTTTTGAAGTATCTCATTACAACACTAGTATATACCATTGACTTGGTTTATGACCAACTGAGAATCACCAAAGATGTTGATTGACTTAACATCTAAGGCATAAGCAAGCTGAGACCCAATACGAGTGCTTCATATTCAAAATTGTTTGTACAATCAAAATCAAGTTTGAAAGACAAAGGCATAGGTTCACCATCAAGTGGAATGAGGATAACACCAGCCCCACCCCCACACTGACACTTGGAGCCATCAAGAAGAGTGTCATTTGGTAAGTGGGTTCATCCAGGAAAGGGTAGCTATAGACTCATCTGGGAAGTCAAAGTTAGAGGGTTGATTCCTAGAAATAGGTGCATCAGCCAATTGGTCGGTGATAGCCTAGCCCTTGATGGACTTTTGATGGATGAATTCAAGGTCGAGGTCAGCCAGAAGCATAAGCCAACATGTGCACATTGATGTTGATAAGGTTTGGCATACATATAGTGTAATGGGTCAGTATTAGTAATGACGAAGGTTTTGTGGTTGAGTAGGTAATGGCGGAGTTTGGTGGTGATGAAAACTAAGGCTAGGAAAAGTTTTTCAACGTGGGTATATCTAGTTTCATAGTCAAGAAGGGTACAACTTATGTAATAAACCACTTGCTCTCGGTGTTGGTCATCATGATGAGCAGAGCATGGCACCTAGAGAATGGTCAATGGTGGAAATATATAGGTAGAAGGGCTGGTCATCCTTAGGAGGAATGAGCACTGGTGGTTGAAGGAGGTATTGTTTCAAGGCTTTGAAGGCTTTATGGCATTCAACATCCCATTTGAATGAAACATCTTTCTTGAGAAGATGATGGAATGGTTGACAAATGGTCGAAAAGTTATGAGATAAAATGATGAATTGATTGCAACTTTCCTTGTAGGCTGCAAGTTGATGGAGATTAGTGGGTGGTGGCATTTCAAGAATAGCCTTGACTTTAGCAGGATCAACTTCTATGCCATGCAAAGAAATGATGAAACCTAGGAGTTTTCTGGAAAGTACCACAAAGACACACTTCTTTGGTTGAAGATGAACACAATACTTGATGAGGTGGTCAAAGATGACTTTAAGAATGGGCAGGTGTTTGTTCGATGCTTGATTTGGCAAACAGATCATCTACATAATCTTCCAATATGTGATGCATGATGTCATGGAAGATGTAAGTCATGGCTCACTGATATGTAGCACCAACATTTTTTAGGCCAAAAGGCATGACTCGATAGCAGAAAGTCCCCCAAGGGGTGATGAAGGTAGTCTTGTGTTGATCCTCGGAGCTAGTAATATTTGATTGTAGCCCAGAAACCATCCATGAGTGATAACATTTCATGGCCAGTGGTGAGATCAACTAGTTGGTCAATGCCTGGTAGTGGGAAATCATCTTTGGGACAAGGCGAGGTTGAGGTCACGGAAATCCATGCAAATGTGAGTCCCCTTGTCACTTTTGTGATAGAATGATGTTAGAAATCCATTGGGGATAATCAATGGGTAGAATGAAGGAAACCGAGAGAAGGCATTAAAGCTCTTCTTTGACCAAAAGAGCAATGCGAGGATGCATTTTCCACAGCTTTTTTTGATGGGTTTGGCATCAAGAATGGTTACGATATTGTGAACCATGATTTTTGGGTCAATACTGGCATATCGGCATAGACCAGGAAAATGCATGTTGCTATGGTCCCAAGGAAAGAGGTGAAGGCTTCCTGTTCAGTAGCATCTAAGGATTGGCCGATCTTTAGAATGTGTGGGTCATCCTGAGTATTAATGTTGATTTCGATGGTCGATTCATTCAACATGGTTTACGTCTCAGAGGGTAACGACCGATGAATATAAGAGTCTTCTACACCAAGGTAGGTGAGGATGGACTCATCATCCTGACATTGAATGACATTAATTAAGAAGGTGTATCATCATCGATCATGTCAGGATACAGGAATGGGAGAGAAGAGGGAGCCTCACCATCACGTTGATAGGTCAACAGTCCTAGGGAAATGGTGTTTATGAAAAAAAAAGTTAGGAGGAATAGATTCAGGATCTATGGACTCCATGGGTGAAGATGGTAATGTGGGTGAATGAGAGGGGGAAGATTTCTCATCCTAGATAAGGTCGACGTGAACCTTCTTAGAGGGTGGAGTGTCAAAACCAATGCCACTATGGTCATTGTGTTTATAAGAGGTACAAGAAATGACAGTATGGCAGCCTTGTTCATAAAAACTGAAGCCAAATCCTTTCCACGCACCGGTGGAGGAAAGTGTGAGCGAAGTGGTGGTTAGTGAGGGAGTGTAGGTCGATGAAAATGGTTGGGCTTGGGATGGAGGTTCGGGTTTATAGGTGGCCATATCAAGTCCCCCATATGTTAGGTTGGTGCAAAGGTGGGGAGGGCCATAAGGAAAAACATCACCAATGTGGATGTCATAACTGGGGTGTTGACGCAGATTCCCATACTCTTGTGGGGTGAGGAAGGTATCGATATTGTATAGGTGGTATTCCCCCAGAGTGAGGCATTGAAAAACCTTCTAAGGGATCAATAGTTGGTATGTGGGTAGTGGGTATAGATGGCTCACTAGATGTTGGGGAAACAAGTGCATCAATGGTAGAGGCTACAACTACAGTGGGGATAACAAGGTTAGATGCAACAAAAGTAGTGGCAATTTTGGTGGATGGGCTCATGGGTGAAGGTGAAGTGGTGATAGTGGTAGATGCCTTGACCGGTACAAGCACATCATTGGGCCGATATAGCATGTTACAGGTCTTGAAAGGTGATGGGTCGGCTAGGGATGGTGTAATTATGTCCCTCGTGTTCAAATTTGAGGCATCGATGTAAAGTCAAGGGACACAACCCATGGCATGGATCCAAGGTCAACCGAGCAAGCAAGTTATATTGAACTCTCCTTCTAGAACATAGAAAAGTTTTGGGATAGTGCAGGGGGCCCACGCGACATGGAGAACAATGGTACCTAGGGTAGAGGTCATGGCATCATTGAAGGAACACAACATAACAAGGGTTACCATGCATGTAATTGGTAGGTATCCACATTTGGTCATATGCATGGGAGGAGATGATATTAATGCTAGCACCACCATCGATCATAACATGTCGTATGCATATATTATCGATAAAGATAGAGATGAAAAGAGTGGGGTCAGGGTCATCGACTGGAAGGGAGAAATCTCTTCATCTAAAAGCTGAGGGCTGCCACTTGGCGAGTAGGTGGAGGTGTAGGGGAAGGCAAGATCTAGTGAGAGAGGCTACGTGGTGAGGGGTAATGATGGAGGCTATGGGTGTGGGGTCATTTGGTAAGACTTCAATAGATTGAAGGACCTCCATGAGGGCTTGACGATGTGACTCCGAGGTTTGGATGAGGTCATATAAAGACATTTTGAGGGGGGATTGGTGTAGTTGTTTTAGCATTGTGATGATGTGTGACCCCATCGGAAATAGGATATGCAGGACCTCAATGATGACTTTGGGTATGGGTGTGGATGGTATGTTGGGTACAGGGTTGGTTGATGGGCCAGTTGCTTTTTCCTTTCCCTTTGTCTTTCTGAGCATGGGTGGCAATGTTGATCATGTTAATCTGAGGGGAGGTGGATGAAGAGGGTGTGTCATGGAAGGTATAGTGGCATGAGGGACAAAACCCTAGTGGGGGATATGATCCTTGTGAAATGAGTAGGGTGCATTGGCATTTTGGTGGTGGTTTGGCCAACTCTCTTATACGAACCATGTTGATCTCAATCTCGGGGTGGATCAAAGAGTTGTGGGGGTGGAGATTTTGGTCACTGAGTAGGTAATGGGAGAAGATCTATGGAAATTGGTGAAGGTGAAATGGGGTCCTCATCAAGAAGATCATCATCAAAAATTTTCTTCGGGAGGACACAATTAGACAAGAGTTTTTTAAAGCCTTACAGTTCTCTACATCGTGTCCTAACACACGATGGTAGGTGAAATTTTTGTTTCATCAAACCCTTTTGGTTTGGGTTTGAGTGGGTCATAAGGTCTAAGAGGTGGTAATGTGATGACAAAAGTTTTCGAGGAGATTGGTTAAGATTTTGGCATAGGACCCTACTAGTGGATCACAATGGGAGGTGAATGTGGGTTTGGGTACAGTGTGGCTGATTGTGGAGGAAGAGTCTTTACAAGAGGGGGAGTAGGTTGGTCTACTAGTTTGGTGTGTGGTGTGGTCTTAGGTGTTGGTCATATCTGCTTGGGTAGGGGCATGGTAGAAGAACTGGTGATGGAAGGTTTGGTTGGTTTAACTACCTTATTGGAGGGTAGCAGATTTTTAGCTTTAGGTTGCATCCTTTTGGGAAAAGGTGATATGGGTGTATGAGATGTGGAGGGAAAATCATGGTGGAAGAGGGCGGGTTACCCATGGGGGTAACCGAGGTGTTGTGGAGGTAGGTGGTGTGGGTTGGGCAGGAGGCGTGAGTGAAAGGGAAGAAAGTGTCATGGGTAGTGAAGAAGTTATTGATGGTAGTGGAGGTATGGGTGGTAAGAAGGTTACGGGTGAGGGTGGAAGTTGTGTGGGTCACTTGGGTATATTAGAGGTCTGTGATGGGGAAATGGGTTGTTGCATTCTTGGTTTACCGGTGGATGGGGGTTTCTTGGCCAGGGTCGAGGGGTGAGGTCCTAGGATGGACGGAAGGGGTGAAGGTGATAATGGTGTGGTAGGAGAGGTTGGTGTATGAGGTCTAGGAGGTTGGATCTTCTTTTTAAGGGTCAGTGTAAGTTTAGTGTTAGTTTTGGAAGATGTGGCTAAATCTAATTTGATGGGTGGGTGAGTAAGGCTAGCTATCGGTATGACCCCTAAGGTAGTGATAGGTTTAGGTAAGGGAGATGATATAGGCATGGGTAGGTGTTTGGGTGTAGATGTATGTTGGGTTATGGGAAGAGGTGTGAGTTGGGCCATGGGTGGTGACATGGAAGGTATTGCAATAGTTGTGGTTGTGTTTGGTTTGGTCACTCAAAACACTTTTGGATAGATAGTGGAGGTGTCAGAGTGACAACTGCATTTGTGTTGAAACAAGAAGTAGAAGGCATCCCCAAAGTAAGGCTCTATCGACATAGTCCAGGTGATCAGGCCAAGCAAGCATGAAAATGGTGTTGTTGTAAGTGGGGCCGATGGATCGAGTGGAAATCCCCATAAAATGTGTTTGAGATACAGGAAATGGCTAGCCTCGACTCTATGGGTAAGAGAGCCAAAAGTAGATCAACGGGATCTTGAAGGTCCGATGGTGAAGGGTCATCAAAAGACACTGGTACTTCTATAGAATCCTCCATGGGTAGAGGAGAGGATGGGCTAGATGAAGTGGACTCTCCTTGTGTTGGTGTAGGTGGTGGACCTGCATCTTCTATGAGTAGGAGAGGTGCCACTGACAATTGTTTGAAAATTTGAGGGGTCAAAGGTGGCATGTGCTAATTATAGGCTCTTCCATGGGTGAAGAAGAAAATGAAGGGGGTTCCTCTATGGGTGGAGGAGTAGATGAAATAGGCTCTTGTGTAGGTAGGGGAGCTCGGGCTAAGATTTCATCTATGGAAGGAACATGAGGCAATTGGGAAGCAACTAGTATGTCATCAAAAATAGCATGGACCTCATGGACATTGCTATCATTATTTGAGGTATCACCAACTTGGTTGGAAGATGGGGCATGATTAGGGAATGGCTTCTTGAAGATGTGTAGGTTTTGGTTAGTGGGTGCATTCGGGCTATCCAAGACTAGATCTCCATTGTCTAACATTTCTTGGATGATATTCTTGAAGGTGATGTAGTTATTGTCACTATGACCTTTGACATGATGATAGTTACAAAATCATGTTCCTTATACCATGTGGGCATGGGTCACTCAGGTCAAAACCAAGTATGTGGTTTTATAGGTGGAAGGGTAATGGCACCAACCTTAACAAGATTTTCCAAAATAGAAGAATAAGATTCTCCTATCGAAGTGTACTTTCATTGTTCTCATCTGAACTAAAGCTTGGATGGGAGAGAGATTAGAAGGAGGTTTGGCTGGGTTTGATTGATGAGGGGGACCAGCCTTGAGAATTATGGCATTGGTAGATCCTTTGGGTTTTGAATAGTTGTTTTGGGGTTTTGAAGATGAAGAAGCATCATTTGATTTGAACGTGATGTTCTTGTTATGAAGTTGAATCTTCTTTTCTTCGATAGCACGAATTTCCAATTTCCATGCCATGGTGAATGCCTCATCAAAAGTGTGAAAGGTTTGCACCTCATAGGGTTGGTGAGATGTGTCTAGCACAAGCCCAGTAAATAGCTCTATAAGCTCAGTTTGAGGTAGTTGAATGTGAGCTGATTAATTAAACTACCAACGAGTGAAAAAGTCAGTGATGGACTCATCATCATACTTGTCGAGTGGAATAAAGATCAGTCATGGTAACCTTCTTGAACAATATTAATCAAGAAGTGGTCTAAGAAGGCTTGGGCTAGTTGATTAAATGAGTAGATGGAATGTCTTGGTAGCCCACTATACTACCTAATGCAGGTCCTGTCAGGACATTGGGAAAGTCCTCAGAAGTAAAGCATCATCATGGGAAATCAGGTAACACCCATGTTTAAAGGACCAAAATGTTGTTGTGGGTCTTCTTTATCTATTGAAGCGGTTGAATTTTGGCATTTCCCAATGTATGGGTATGGTCGAATAGGAATGGATGGGTGAATAGGCTCATTACAAATTTCATCATAGGTGAGGGAATTATGTGAGCCGAAACCGATGCTTCTAGTGTCTACATCTTTTCCATCATTAACTTGATGAGGTCATTGGTAGGTTGTGGTGGAAGGGTTCCTCCTGTGGCATAAGGGGGCTGGTATTGAACCTGATGTGGGTGGCATTCCATTATATGGTGATGCCAAATAGGGAGGTTGAGAATAGGGAACCGACATAGAGGGTATGTATCCATAATGGGTGACAGATGAGATAGGGGGTTGTTGATAGTATGTGTATGTAGGTGGGATGGTCATCAGTGACTCTAGTAGTGATTGGGGGTAGTTTTGGGATGGAGAGGACAAGATTCTGGAATGGAGTAGGGGTCACCAACACCACGGGCGGTTGTGTTGCAATGGGTATTTGTGAGACAATGGGTGTGGATGGGCCTATGGCCTGGGTGGTCAATGAGGGGACAACAGATACGACAAGTGTGAGTGATACTACAAACACAATGGTCATGGTGGTATGGGTCCTAGCTGTGAAACTACCGGGGTGAAGCAGGTGAGGGTAACACCACATTATTAGGGGTGATGTAGAAGTGGAATAAGGGCAGAGAGAGATGGATACATGCATGTCATATATCAACTGACCTGAGGAGTCTCGGGTGGAAGAGTGGGAAAGGTAGAACTATAAGGCCACGGATTCTGATCAAGGAGTCATGCAAATTCTTTCATCACCTGTAATGCAATGGTGGTAGGTAAGGTTGGATCCATGGGTGACAGGATAGAAGGTGGTGAAGGACTAGGTGGGAGTGGTTGATGACTAGCATGGAATATGAGGGCATTAGTCTAGTTGTGAGTCAACACCATGTGAACAAGTGCTGACCTGGTAAGACTGTATTCTTTAGATGACACAGAAAGTAAAAGAAAAAGAATGAGGCTGGGAGGGTGAATTTGGTCAAGATTTGGATCTGGAAAACCAAATACAGACACCGATGATGGTCAATTGACCTGATGATGTGATGGAAAACCAACATCGGTCACAAAAAACGATGCGCTTATCATTAAGAAAAATCCCTAGTTTCAAAAAATGAAACAAGGTTGATAAATGATATAAGGAAATGTTTTTGTATGATGGTAATATCAACATAGCAGAATAGAGTATCAATAAAATATGTTAATGCCCAAAGGGCCAAAAATGAGAACATAATGATGAATGAAGACTGTCTAGGCCAAAGTACCTAAAAAGTCAAGAGCCGACACTGGTTAGGTTTAACCGATGATGGTCAGATGAAAACTGATGACGGTCACTGACCGATGCTAAGTTACTATGAAATTGAGATAGAAATGAAGAAAAATGGGTTTGTGATTTAAATCAAGTGAAGAATCAAACTCAGAATTTGAGAATGAGAAGATGGGGCCCTGACACACTCAGATAAAGTCAGAATACTCCAACTATGATGGGGAGTGTGCAAGGAAAAAAAAAAATGTGGAATCATGTCCTCACACCTCAAAACAAAGCAAGAAGAACACTAAGAAAAATATGATCCTAAGAGTGATTTTTCTTTATGTGTGTTCAGCTTACGCTATTTAGAACTGACTGTGTGTATTTAGAACATAATTTTTTGGTTAGGAAGGCATCCTACGAAGAAGGATATCTAAAAGGAGAGGTTTCAGGTATGTTATGGTGGGGGGGGCCATCCTCTGAGATGATGACTCGACAGAGGCAACGAGCTGGGAGTACCTACCAATCTGATCATGTGATCATGGATAGGTGTTCCCAGGTAAGATGTTGTTTAAGAAAGATGTGTATATTTCAATTTTGTGCAAGTTTGGTAAGACAGAGAGAGAGAGAGAGAGAGAGAGAGAGAGAGAGAGAATGTGCTTTCTATGATTCTTTGTGTCAACCATCAGCTGGGCATGACTTCCAACATATAGGTTGCCCTCATTTTAATGTGAGCTAAATGCAAAAAATCAGAATGTAATGCAACCAATTTTAAGCCCAAATAAAGATTATGTTCGATGACACAAATGGTGAATAGGAGAGGGTATGCTCTTTCACTAAATGCAAAAAGCAAGAAGAATGGTTCTTTTTAAATGCACCAAAAGAAAATGTATCCTTTAGAGAAATTAGAAAGAAGAGAAGATTACCAAGGAAGAAGATTAATGTGTAAGCTTTTTGAAGGGAAACAAACACACAAATTTTTCCTAGGAATGAAGAAAATGCAATAGAACCCCTTGATGGGTCCCACCGGCATGCCAAAATGTTTCACCATTTTCTTTACATTTTTGAATGACGAAACAGATAAGGGTAAGGGCCAAGGAGGAATACCTGTTAAATATGGGTTGGTTGGTTGATGGTTGTTGCACGCGTTCTGACTTCTTGATCCAATGCCGATTGTGAGAGCTTCCTTTTGGCTAGGAGGAACTACCTGTAATAGAAAACAAGACCACAAAAGAGATAGTTAAATGATATATGATAATGGACTACCTAGCGTATGCTAGTTCTAGGAAGTGTGATACTTCCTAGATGGTTGTCAATCCACTGTTTAAAACAAATTAATGCAAGAAATAAGTAAATCCTACTGTAGTTGATATGATTTAGGTATCTCATTCAAGTACAATAAGAAAATCTAATCACAACAGGCTAGGCTATAGTTAGATCTGAAAAGGGTGGTAGGTGTCGGGTATTGGACTAGTCGTGGGTCTGATTCTGGGTTGTTTAGGTCAACTTAGTAAAAGGTTGTTTGGCTTTGTTCTTGGGCAAGGTATAAAACACAGAGACCGATGTCGGTTGGGTATAACCGATGATGGTTTAAGGGAGACCGACGATGGTTATGGGTAACCGGCATCGGTAGAGAGTAGAGGGTGATAAGAATTAATCAATGAAAAACTTTATTGTAGAGGCTAGGTGAGGTTGGATGGGGCTAAAGAAGGAGATGGAAGGTCTGTGGGAATACTTGAGAACACTCAGAGAGGTGGAAGGGCTAGGATAGGTGATCTGATAAATGGGTGGGTGATATTTTTGGGTTTTTTAGAAAGATGGCTATGGAGGAATGGAATGTTAATAGAAGAATGGTAACATAAATGATAACAACTCTATAAACAAAATAGAATGGAAATGATTAATGATAAAACACTTACCAATGTTGCAAGTCCAATGGTTGGGTGGTGGTGATGATGATCGGTTGATGGAATGGAGCTTGGTGCAATAGTGACGCTTCTCGAATGTTACCATGAGTGCCAATGCTTCTGGATTTGTCCTAGTGTTGGCTATGGATTCCTGGGTGCATGAAAAGACTCTGGTTCTTGCTTGCATGCAATCTCTCTTCTCATCTTGCTCTCAAAATGTGCCAACCCAAAAACAAGGTTGTTTAGGTGAATAAATGGTAACCGACGATGGTTCCGGTTGACCGACGCATGGTTTAGGGGTGACCGACATCAGTTAAGGTGGGATTCCCTAGGTTTACTAAAATGGGTAGATATTTCTAATTTCTTGGGCCAATTAGTTTGTTCTCACAGATTAGAACGAAAACTTCCCTTCTAATGAGTGGGAATGTGGTTAGAGATATTTTAGGGATTGATTTTAGGGTTAGACCAAATCTTAGCTCATTAAGGCAAGTAAGACTTAGTTATTGTTAGTTATGGAAACATGCCAAGAATAGGTCTAGGGTGAGGTGGTTGGAGGAGTGTCTAGGTGAGGTGGTGGGGTAGAAATTAAGATAATTAGATAATAAATATGTGTGGATATATATTAATTTAATTAAATGGTGTGGGGTTAATTAGCCTCACCCTTTTTGATAGGGGTATACAATCAAGATCACCTAACGATCCCTCTCTGGTTTCAATATAATCAATTGATGCTCTTAAGGCATCACTATCACAATTTTTTTTTCTGGTCCTATTCAAGAAAAGGTATAAATAATCTCATTTAATGTTTGAAATTTTCTACTGTTTCGAATATATTCCCCCCAATGACCTAATCTAGGTGAAAAAGGAAAAATATCTCCGTGAGTAATCTAGTAGGAACATCTTACTGAAAATTTATCTTCTATCACTCGAATCAAAATAATCAATTGGTACAAGTATATTCTACTATTCCTCCCAGGTGACCTAACTTGGGAGGTACACTACTTTATTGTCTCTCCTAGATGACTTAACTTAGGAGCTACACTACTTTACTCTCTCCTAGGTGACGTAACTTGGGAGTTGCATTACATCATTATCACTTCCAAATGACCTAACTTGGAAGCTATTCAATACGGAACAATACAAAACTAAATTCAGAACTAAATTTGGTCTTTATCTATCTACAACACTTGGACCTGTTGAGGATGTATTCATATATGGTAATAAAAACTATACCTCTCTCCCTAACACTCTTTATGTGGTGGAAAGACACCCAAATCCTTCTATTTTTCAAATATATAAAATTAGGTTGGGAACTAATCACTCCCTACCCCTTGATCTCCAAATTCTACAAGTCGTCTCAAAATTTCTCCAAGTACCCCTTGCCACAATTCTCTATCTCTATTTATGCCACATGGATCGACATGTTGATCCATGGTTCCTACCATGCCACGTGTTCTTATATTTTGTGCGTACTTTTGTAATAGGGCTTCTCCCGACCTCTCACATGTATGTTCCTTACTTCCTTTACACTATTTGATTTTCATTAAAATAACATAAATGAGGGGGAAATGTAGACATAAAATCACACACATAGTACTATTTTACTATATCATCAAGTATGTTGTTATATACATGGATCTTAAGTGAGAATAGTATTCACTAGTGACAATCCCTTATCCATCCAATTGTTTTCATTGGATTCTATTATATTTCTCTTCCACATGTGTCACTTAAACACTTGTTTTTGGTCAAATCACGGGGATCCTGTCGGTTAGTCTCTTCACATCTTTTGTCATCTATCCTAGGATACCAGCACCCATTACGGACACTAGCGCTTAGCACTGCTATCCATTCTGGTGCATCTATCCTTTTGTTTTTATTTACATTTTTGACATTTGTGGTCAAATTTTTAGTTTTCTTATCCTTATCCCAAGGTATTATTCAACATGTTATGTCATTAGTGTCAAAATTCAAACAAGAGATCCATATACACAACATACATACTATTATAAGGGCTGAAAATTCTAAAGGGAAATCATATCTACATACTATCAAAGGGATTACATTTTTGGGTTGATTACTGTGCATACACTACATAGGAAGGGGAAGTTCTGAATTCCATCTCACACATTTGAATTTTATCTAGCCATATCCCACTATCTTAGCATCATTGGCACAAAGAACTACATGGAGCCTTGAATGTAGTGCAACGCTCGGTCATAAGTACATCCTTTCGATGACCATCGAGGTTAGTCCAACTTAAAATATTGCATTTTCATTCCAATTTGATGTGTTTGTGAGCTTGTGTAGGTAGTTAGGGTTTGTGTTATAGGTTACAGGTACCCTCGGTGATCTAAGTGTGAATACAGTAATCAACATGAAGTGATAAGGAAACCCTATCGACACGGGAAAACTAAGTTTTGAGTATCTACATAGTCATTGATATCTAGAAGAGGTCTCTAGCACCCAGGCACCCTCACCATATCCCATAATCTCATTTTCAGATCTTTCTGTGTAGTGCAAAATTAATATCAAGCATTTGAAACATTCTACCCATCCTGTTCATTAGTTATTCCAATTCAAATTTTTTCTAGGATAAGCATAAATTAGATAAGTCTTTTATTTCCTCTATTTGCTTGCAATATTGTATTATTCTATTTTTGTTAAATGAGGACTATTTACACATATTTTACCCTTTTCCCCCTTTCGATTGCCCATACATTGTATTGTTCAATTATATTGGTTAGTTATACTTACTCAATACCATCTCCAGTCTATACAAGGACACTTTAAAATCCTATATAAACATTTTCCATTTCTTAGAATCTAATTACTACCTCTAAACATGACTAATTTCCTTAGATAGTACAACCCACTTGTATAGTCTACCCTTCGTTAGTACTATCTTATTACATACAATGACTAGTTTTAAAAATATGTGCACTTTCATTAGGTTGGTTTAGGATTGATTTTGGGTTGACATGCATAAACTAACGGAGAGTCACCTATAGATACAAATGACCCTCAAGGTCATTATCTATCCACATACCGAGAGAAACCTTAGAGATGACTTAATAAAAATCTTATACACATGTAAAATATTCCAAACGTAAATCTAGATAAATACATAAAGATAAATTTGAATTACAAGGGTTCAAAGTTGCATGGTGTCATATGTCAAGGATAAAATAAAGGATCATTATAAATTAATCATCAATTTCATAATTGCACATTCACATATGACTTGGGAGAACCACTGCTACTTGATCCCTTCTTAGTGTATTTCATTTATCATTATATTGGTACATAGTGCAACACCCACCTGCATTGAATATACTAAGGTTATTCCAACCCAATAGTTTCTAGGGAATTTTACTATGCATTTTTAATTATTTGAAAAAATGAGAGAACACACATGCTTCATCTTAGTAGATTGTAGTGCTCCAACTCTTGAAATCTACAAAAATTGCAAACCTATCGAAAATCTCAAACACTAGTATCGACACCATTTTTTGACTCCATCAATAGTTACCATACACCATCTTAGACAATGATTTTCACCGAGAGAACTTTATGAAACAATTTTTAGCTATATCCAAGCTCCATGTTCATTTTACACTCATCCTTTAGGTAATTTAGGTTGGGAATTTTCCATTGAGTATTGGTTAGCATTATATATCTAGTCTCTCTAGAAAAATTACATTTACCATAATTTATGTCCAAATTATTGTGTTTAAGCTGTATTTATTCATATAATCCAAGCCAAGTCATGTTTCTAATTATTTATACAATTAGATACAAAATAGTTAAAACATTTTTCTGATCCTCGTCATTTTCTAAACATAAAACCTAATCATTTACTTATCCATTGGGTTTCTAGATTTAACCTCCGAGTATTTTATTTCCTATTGGATTTTGAAACTTTGGGTTTCATTTGCCCAAATATGTACCCCTTATGTACATGACATGTTTTACATTTTCCCCATTTTTATTGGAGAGAAAGGTTGTGATATCTAATATTACACAATCCATTCCTCGATTTTATCATAATTGTTATGAAATGGAATGGAATGTGATAAAATCATATGTAATAATAACGAGGTGGTTGTAATTAAGGTATCTTAGTTTATTTTACTAATATATATTATACAAATATTGAATTTGACATGCTTCTAACCATTATTAGAAGGGATAAGACATGCATGGTTTATTTCAATCATTCTTCTTTATTTCGCTAAGACGGGATAAACTTATACACCCCACATATTATCCATATTAAACCTATATTAAATATAGAGGTAACTGTTGTCACAACCTAAATGGCTAAGGAATAAGAAATTATCTTATAGTGCAAAGCAAAGGTAACCAAAATATCCATCAAAATATTCCTCCATCTTGTATACCTTTAACACACATAATTAAAGAGTATAGTATTATTGATCAATGTAAGCATATGCATGTAAATATTTATATCATTAAATTGCCCACAAGGTATCATATTTACAAATTCATATGTACAACCTTACGCAAGATATAAATCTATCAAATGATAGTGACCTTACATACTTTGTGTCTATTATTAATACTTTAAAAGGAAATTACGATGCTATTTCATTAGAAATTGAAGCCTTGCCTTCTTAAAAGGTTATAGATTAAAATTCACCCTTGTACATTCAAGTGATAATTTAAAAGAAAGGGGTTAAACAAGTAATATTTTACAATGAATTTGAATTGTAATATTACATCTCTTCAAACACTCGAATAACTATGATTATCTTGATATTTGAGTTGAATATTAAGGGTTATGATAATATATCATGACAAGTTTTAGGAAAAAATAAATTTGACATTAACGGTGGTGCCCAAAACATTCACCACAATATTTCAAGTTATGAAAATTTTGAATTACAATATCTTACTTGGTAGGAAATGGATCCATCCCATCCACATTACATCGAAGTGTAATTTTTTTCAATGATAGATATATGCATTAATGTCTTGTAGATCATAAAGCATTCACATATTCTAAGGTAGTGGAACCAACGAATGGTTTATACTAAAAACAATACATCACAATCATTATAGTACCTCTTTTTCAAGTCATACCATCATAATAGATACACATGTATGAAGAAGGATAAAGTATAAAATTCAATGAAATTAAACTAGAATCCTCTCAATTGTACCCATAAAGTCAACCAAAATTACAAAACAAGATGATACATGTAAGACAAAGAGAAAATGAGAAAAAATGTACAACACAATACTACTTCTAACATTCAAAACCTAAGTGACATTGATAACTACACACCTGATAAAATTTATGAATACTTAAGATGAATTTCACTTGTATATGTATAGGGAATATTGAGATGATTCAAACATGACTAAAATTTATCGTTTAAAAGTCATACTTCAAGAATAACAAAAAAGCGATGATAAAAATAGAAAACACCTTGAAAGCACTTGGGATGATACTAGTAAAACAACTTCATCCTCTATGGATACTTTCCTATGTAAAATCATGGATAATGGCTCCTGTAGTATAATATTTCTTATACCAAATTGATCATGACTTTTTGTATAAGACAAATACAACCAAAAATACTTGTTGAAATATTTATAGCATAAGTCAATATTGCAAAACTTCACCAAAGTATGAATAGGAGTGAATTCTAGTGAGAAGGAATGAAGACCATATAAATATACTCCTTTTCATCAATATTTCATTAGATCTAGTATAAGTTAGGTAGAAAAGGTGATATACATAACACAATGTATGACTAATGAATACTAATTGTGAATACACTTTTAGCTAACAATATAAAGCATATGAAACATATTAATCAAACTCATAATATAGTATTATAGTATTGATCGCTCATGAATGTACAATATAAAATACCCACACAATCCCCATATTTTACAAATAAGAACCAGAGACATTGTACATGAGGTTAATAAGACCACTCTAGTTACATAACACATACATGACCATATCTATGATATAGATAATTGAGGTTACTTTATGACTAATGATAATTCTTCAAATTATGATGGTGATTCACATATCCTCATCCACAACACACAACATTTCCGTTTCCTAATCCGGTGTCTTAGCATGTTAATTTCCTTGATGGGATAGTATGTTAACATACCCTCTAATCATTTGACAACTTGACTACACACTTTGTATTGTATGTAGTATTTTGTTTATTTTTATGTGATAAACCTCTCTTGAGTTAAGTCATTTAGTTCCAATCCATTCTTCTATTATGACATTGACATTGTTTTTGTTGTCACATCAATAATTCTTCAAGTCCCTTGGCTTTGATTTGTTTTCTATGTTTCACTAACACTTTCCTTTTTATTTCTTATATAATTCCATACACCTATATTTGTTAGCCTATTATGACATACACATACATATAATTTGGAACATTATGACATTAGTGCACACGATTTGATGCATGTTATATCTTGATGGGATACACTACTCGCCCCCTCAATATTGAATATTTCTCCCTCCTTTTGTCATGACACATGTTGTGCGGTCATTACTATATCCTTCATATGCCAAAATATTGGATGACATTTTATTATGAAACTCCATTTTCCATTGGGGTCATGTGATTAGATATTTATATTGATTTTATTTATTTATTTACTTAAATCCTAATTTTTTTGCTTATAATTACATTTACATCAATCCATTTCAATTTCTATGATTTTTTTGAGAATGCATCGATTTTACACTTTGTACACACTATTATTTCACAAAATCCATAATATGTTCAAAACCCTTTACTTTGTTCTACTTTACAGATTATACATGTTAGCCTTTATTTCCTTGATTGTCTATTGAGATTTGTTTGCTTGGTTTTCTTTTTGGCTTTGTTTTCATGATAGCCTCTTGGGATTTTTTTCTTGATTTACCTCTTGAATATGTTTTCTTGATTAACTCTTGGTATTTTTCACTTGATATCCTTTTTCATGTGATTGAATCTTGATTTTTACTAAAATATTCAAAAATACAAAATAAGACATGCATTTTTAATTTTTGGTACACATTGTTTAATTGATCTTGCTTATCATATTATATGACGATTTACTTATTTATTATACACACATGTTTTTCATGGTACTACTTGAGTTAGATTGCAGGATGTATAAGTTGCATATATACATGGACACATGGATTCTTTATTTTTTTGTACTAGGGGAAGCCTTTAATCCATATTTTTAGGTTTAATTTTTCCATGCTAGTCAATTGATCATATTGAGATACTTGAATTGTTTATACATGAATTTCTCTTTCTTTTATCTTTAGAGTTCTTAATTACATGATTATTATAATTTTCTATACATGATGATATTATTCATCATTTTTTATCAATGTGTGTTTAAATTGATTGTTACATTTCTTATTCATCTTGTCATTTTTGAATACTTTTGCATCATGTAGTGTGTTAGTTGTGTCATGGGAATATTTTGTTAGCTTTCATATCATGTATTGCTTCTAATCTTATTGATCATGATATTTTCTTATGTTTTGTTTAAAATTATTCTTTGTGTTTGTAAATGATTACATGATTTTTTAGTGTTATTACTTTCATGTGCTTGATCAAATTATGTGTTATTACATGCTTGGTTCTGTGATTTATGTCACACATTTTACTACTATTTGTTATTGACTAATGTTGACACTACCATGATACATATCACACATATATTTAGCTTAGTGTTTTGTATTTCATTTATATATATTGTTATTGATATTGTCATCCATCTCTTGCTAAAATTTCACATGATGATCGTTTATATACCTCTAACAAAAAATCGATGATCATGTCGTGAATTACATGTTTAATAGGTTATTGAAATGACCAAATATTAATATGCTAACATATCATATTGGTATTTGTGATTTTCATGGTCAATTCTTATGTTTAATTTACATACTTTTTACACATAGTTTGATACACATTTTTATCCCTCATTCATAAGATGACATAGAATGGGATTATTTCATAGATTCGACAATTTTAATTAGAGAGCTTCACTCATTAATGGATTCAAGGATAAGTTAATATGGTTTAGACATGTGAGATTTGTAGAGACATTTTACATGGTTTCAAATAAATATTAATAATATTTTTGAGACATTTGATCACGAGAAATGGATTTTATCGATATGTATAAATTTTACATGATTTTAATGGACTATATTTGTGTTTATGAGGGACCACGTTTATAATTTTTAAAGATTTTATTCTAACTAAGGGATAATTAATCAATTTGGATGTGGATTTTGTCTATTTTCACACACTATATTACAAGTAGGGGAATGATGATAATACATAATCGAAATTTGTGTTTTTCCATTTGCACTAAAATATCAATATTTTTACTTTTAGTGGGCCTTCTTCAGCCCTCCATAAGTATTTTTAAAATATTTTTAAACCCTTGTTCATTTCTTTGGCCAAGAAGATAATAAGGTTAGATCACAATATTCATTATAAGTCATGATATTTGGAATCTAGTGGTAGTATAATTGATGCACCAACATCCATTAAATCTTTAGTACACCCTTTTAGTTGAGCCATATTCATCCATTAGCTCTCTAATTCAATAGTTACTTATTTTGTGGAATGTCCACCCCATAAAACCTTTTCAAGGAGTTTCAAAGATGCATCTTGGTTCACATACCATCAGGGGTATTTTCTCCTTTTCTTTAGTAATTTTAATATTTTTATGGATCATATATTAGCTTACTTATCATTATGAGACATCAATCTACACATTTTTTTAATTTTCAATTTTTTTTTGTGTACTTATTCTTGTTGACAAAATAATTAACACATACATTCATATGAGACAATGGGATATTATAATAACACTTATCAACACCTAAATGGTTATTACATGTGAGCATATATTTTATTATTTTACTACAACACTTTCAATACTATATTAAAGGGGATAATCAAAGACGCTTGATTCTAGGATTTGAAACTCAAAAACATTATTTTTGACACTTTTTGGCACACTTGAACTATTATATTATATTCAAATATTTTCCTCATTTTTATTACCCATACACACCACTTATATCTTCCAATTATACTTGGGATAACTTCTATTCTATAAAAAAACACCTTACAACATAATACAAAACTTTGTCATTTTTTGAATCTTGATTCCCGCCTAAAGAAAATACTAGTCACCTTTGACAATACCATCCAACAATACTTCCCATTCCCTACTAGCATTATCATGATGTGAGAAATAATTAATTTTTAAATATGGGAGCATTTTTAGGCCATTGAGGATTAATTCATTGATCAACATGTGCAAGAAACTAACAAGAAGTAACCTATATATACAAATGACCCTCAAGACCATTATCAATCCACACACTTGAGAGACATTTTAGAGGTCAATTTACAAAATGCTTATATGTTATGATCATGCTTACCGAATATTATTAAAAATGAAAATAAAAACAAAAAATAACTAAAATGTTATATGAACCAAAAAATAGCTTCAAAATTGTTGATATTTAGAAATTATAGGCCTCTTCACGGGAAACATCCTTTAGAGTAGATCTCATTTGTAATATAATGCAAGAGAATCATCTTAGCTAGTCAATTTTGGTTTGTATTAGCTTCTAGGTGTGTCAAGAGTTCATCTGGAAGTTTTTGTAATGTACTTATTCCATCTGGACTCATCTTGTGTGTAATAAGAGGTTTCCCTCCAAAACCTCATATTTGAATTTTCAAATTTCATAGTGTTAGTTCTTAAGACTAGTGCATAGTTAGGACTAATAAATTATACTACCCTATCATAATCTACTCGAATTATCTAAGACTTAAATCCACATGAGTTGTCACCTTAGGAGTTAATGAAGAGAGTTAGAACCCTAACTAACTCATATTTTACACCTTTATAAGAAGATACTTGAATGAGGAAGGTATAAGAGTGGTAGGAAGTGAGAGGAAGAGAGAAAAGAGAAAAGGAAAATATCTCAAGCTTTGTGCCCAAGAGGCTCAGAACCTTATATTCTTTGTACAAGTAAATGCAAAAGAGCCTACTTGAGAATATTTTGATGTTTTATGAATTGTATTGGTTAACTTGTGATTAATATGATTTTAAATGATGTTTAGGTGTTACTTTTTGTGATGAATAATTTGTAAAGGGTTATAAGGTCACGAGGAAGTGTTGAAGAAGGACTTTAAGGCATCAATGAGCACTGGAAGTGAAAATATTTGCTAGTAGAGAATGTGGAGGTGAGAAAACTGTATTTACAAGTCTAAGAATCAATGCATACTTGATATTTGCAGTATAAGACATATTAGTTATCCATGATAGAGTTTAAGGGTGTGGAAATATGTTAAGACAATTCTCAAGAAAGGATCAATATTTTTGTACATGAATTACATGGAGTGTCTAATTTTGGAAACTTAGACTTACAAGTTTTAATCCATTACATGGTTTCCTAAGAGAATATCAGAGTTAGGAGTGTAAGGAAGAATGAAAAGGTTTGAGAAATGAATTATAAGTATTTATATGACTGTGATAACGAATAAAATATTGGATAATGAAAAGTATGCATGTATACGGTCTGTAGAGATCTAGATTGTATGTAGAACCATTGCATGGTTATTAATGGAGTTGTCAAGAATTGGGGAAAGTTGTTCTAACTGATAAGAAGAATTTAGGGTCTCAATAAGTCTTATACAAGCCATCAAAATGACTACAACTTGAGAAGTATGAAGAAACCCTTATAATTCTAAGTATACCTTGTCTAGGGTTTGTGGATATAGAAAAATTTGAATAACTAAAAACCTAGCCAATGAAATAGGTTGAAATTTTATACGTTTGATCATGTGCATGGGAAAAATTTATAAAGAGTTTTCATAAAATTTAAACTAAGTAATCATAACAAAAAATTGACAAGACAGAGAAGTCCCGGTATTACACTATGTTGAAGGAAGAGTGCAAAATTGGGTTGGAGTTGAAGAGATTTAGCTATTTTAAAGATCTTAGCCATGCCTTGGAAACCTTGTGAAGAATTGATCAGGGTAAAATACCAAAAATATATGTTTCCTTACCTAGTTTAAACACTTATAGGATAAGAATAGAGTAAACTCGAGTTAAACATAAGCATACACAATTTTGGAAGACACTTTGTGACAATTAGAAGGTTTGTTAAAGATTGAAGGAAATTGAAACCCTAGTGATATCTCGGATAGATATTTTGAATAGTTGAATATACTAAGAATTTAATGAGGATACAATATTATGTAGATCATGAGACCTATATTAGGAATACATGACTAGAACCGGGAATGAGGACAATTTAGTTGGAGTCATTAAGAGGAGAAAGTGACCTATGATGTAAATATACCTAAAGGAGCTAAGGAAAAATGAGAAGTAGAATTGGATATAAGTGAATGCCAAGAAATTTAGAAGTATCTAAATCAGAGAAGAGCCCAAAATAGAGTAAAAAGACCTAGGTAATGTTGAATTAACCAAAGTTCCACCAAGAAGCCAAATCATGGAAAGATGGTATGATATAAAATGGTATAGGTATTGAATAATCAAAGAAGCATGAATAAGTCAAGAATAGATGGATTAAGAGGAAATAAGGCTTATAATCAGTGGAATACCTATAATACCTTAAGTGGATGCTTGAAACCTTAAGGAGCCACAAGAGGCCTAAGTAGCTAGAAGATGAAAAACTAGCAAGGAAGAAGATTCAAAATGAAAGAACCTTGGAAGAATTTTGAGCAAGCTTGAATGAGGTGTTTTGAGGTGAATAATAGGTTGTAATAGAGTATAAGACACAAAACCCTTTATAAGATCCATGAAACCCTAGTCAAGCTTTAAGAAGACCTTATAAAGAAGGAAAAGTGTGTTGGGAGACCACCGAGAGAGAGTTAGGACTTAGAAATTTGCATGAAGCACAAGTAGGGTAATGGGTGACCAAATATTATTTTACTTTTTCCTGAGAATCAATGGATTATTCTGGACATGGTGATTTGTAACAAATCTAGGGTTAATTGTGTGTATAGAGCAAAAATGGTAAAAAGTGAATAAAATACAATTGGAAAGGAATTAGTTGATGAAACTTTGTAGGAATCCTAATGGGATTAATGGGTCCTCAAAAATATTACTAGTAAGATTTAACTCACAGAAATGATGATTTTATGATCAAAATACAGTTTAGGAGGGCTAGAAGCATGAATGATGGTCTAGAAGAGTTTGAATGAAGATGAAGTGATAAAATATTTCCACGCATGTAAAATTTGTTAATAGGTGAAATATAAAAAGTGTGAAGTGATCTTAAAATTTTAAAAAATTGTATATAGCTAATTTGATGAAGAAGTGATAGTTGTGTGCTTGAGAAAAAGTAAATTTTTGATGGACTTTTGAATGTTGATTGTTCTAATTTGTGATGATTGTTGAATGTGAAGGTGACTACATAATAATAAAAATATATCCCTATATCTTCCTCTTAATATCAATATGTGTACATTACAAATCTAACCTATATTATCAAAGGTTGGACTTATAAAACATAGGCACCTACGATTCATTACTAAATCCTAACCTTGATGTTCAAGAGTGATCGAGGGACCATGAGGAGGAATGAAGGAAACCACTCTAAATGAAAATCAATATGTGTTATATGAAAACTAAATATTATGTGAAATGAAATAGGCCAAGATATATATCGGAGGGATTATGTAACATAGAATAATTCAAATGAAAAAAGACACCAAATTAAAAAATTTAATGCAAAGTTATATCATGAAAAGTCATGTACAAGATCTAAAAGGTTAGATGTAGGATGTCTATGAAATATTTAGTTTAGTTTATCTCCGATATATCTTACAAGAATTAAATAATTTCTTAATACAAAATCAAGAAGATGAATAATTTATTTCAAATTTACAAATACTTCATATCTAATTATCACCTTCTAATAAAGCCAAATTCTAAATAAACTTGATATACTTTTGCAAATAATATGAACTCTAAAAGAAAATAGATCCTTCTTCATTATTCAATAATCAATTACAATGTTTCCTAAATAGGAAAACAACTCCCAACTCGAGTTTCCATGCAAACCCTAACTAACTTTGACTAAATCTACTCTAGGTGGTGGAATTTACTATTTTTAATAGTTTACTAGAACTTGTTATTCTTAGTAAGTTCACATGCTTATTAAATGTGACACGAAATTGCCATGCATATTATACATCTTAAATTAGAGGAATTTTCAACTTTCTAACTCATAATGAAATTAATAGACTAAAATTAACTAATGCCCAAAAATAGGAAAAAAATCGAACTACAACTTAAATCCTAATTTTCGACCTCAAGATGGCAGATTTAGGGTCCGAAAATGTGCCAAACTTTCCCCAACTTGTAGGGTGGGTTGTCGGTGCATCATCTCATTGAAATATGTGTTTTAAAAAAATGGACTCAAATGGACACCTGAAGCTCAAGTTATGACCTTGTCAACTTCTTGCTAATTTTGGCGCATCATGCACTACATACCCTTGAGAGGGATCAAGCCTTATGTAGTTCTCATCTCAATATATATATCCATTCTCATGTAGTTTATTTTATATAACTATTAGAAGAATAATAGAGATAAATTTAAGTTTAACATGGGAAGTTACCATTCTCATGTAGTTTTTTTATATAACTAATAGATGGAAAATCAAGATTTGCAAGGATTTATTTTTGGGCTTCCATTATATGTTTCCCATCAATAATATAGAAATGAGTTTCAATGTCATGAATTTCATTCTCAAACTCCATGTTAAAAATAACACCAATAATTTTTTTGAAAGGAAGAAAAATTACATCCCACTGAAAAGGTACAAGGTTGCATAACATAGAGTGGACAAGGAAACTAACACTTACTAAATCAAGAGATCTGTATTGGAATTTTGCATGAGCTACATGGAATATATGAATATAAATTTTGAATTAATTTTCAAAAATAAAAAAAAGATGAATCTTTTCATCAATTTTTATCTTGATTTAATAATAATTTCTCTTTTGCATATCGCTTCACCTCTTGAAAGTGTGATTTTGAAATGTCTTTTTCTAGCATTGATAATTTTCGTCTTCAGAGCATGATAAACTTATTTTTTTTAGCATGGTAAAAAAATTAATGTAATTTTTGTTGGCCCAATTCCTTATCCATATTCATGTAGTGGGAAATAGATGAACCAAATGAGCCTTATGTAGTTCTATTATTTTGTTTATAATTGTTACTATCATTTTGGCTGGACTAACCTTGGTGGAGCCAAGTGCTGACACCGCCAAGTACTACACTACATACCCTCAAGAGGAATCAAGCCTTATGTAGTTCTATTATTTAGTTTTATAATTGGTGGGAAATATTAAACTCAATCATTTTGGCTGGACTAAGCATTGCATCTTTTGTTTATAATTGTCTCATTTTGGCTGCTATTGTTTATTTTTAGAATCGGTAGATGCCCATTCTCATATAGGAATCATTAAAATATATTGTTTACCACCATGACATCTGCCCATCCTCATATTATGTAGTTATATTGTTTATTTTTAGAATCGGAAGATGCCCATTCTCATTCTCATATAGAAATCATTAAAATTATATATATATATATATATATATAACACATTTTATTTATTAATTAAAGCTAATTGTTTTGAAGAACAATAGATGATTAGAAGAGGCTACGAGGCATATGGAAGATAAATATTACTTTGTTTTAGAATTGGGAAAATGCCCATTTAACATATAGAAATCATGAAAGAAGAATGACTCATAGAAGAAGAATTTACTTTTTTAAAATTGAAGATAAGTTTTAGATATACTTCTAACTCTTCTCTATTGATTTATTATGAGATGAAGAATATCATCTAGCTTTCTTTCTTTTGTATTCTGATCTGGGTATAAAGATAATGCCATATTTTTTATCTTTTGTATTTTTTATGTGTTTTAAGAATATCACTTCAATCTTTTATAAGACTTCCATAGTATTATCCTCCATAGTTATAAAAGGATGCATCTAAATATGATCATTTCTTGCATGTTTCACTCTCTCAAGAAGATCATTCACTTGCAAAAATGTATAACTAAACAGAAAAAATGGGAAATTGTTTAATGCAAGTGAATCGTTCCCATGTGCATATATATAATTATCTATATTTTACGAGATACACGCATCCCAAAGTAAATTGACCTAGGCGGGGTTACTTATTTTTTGAGTTGGGTGGCCTAGTTACATAGGCCTAGATGGGTAGGTGAGCTTCCCGAGGCCGAGCTAGGTGGGTGAGTGACCAATCGAGATCGAAGGAAAGTTTACATTTCAAACTAGGAAGGTGACCTGATCTACTTAGTTGGCAATTGAGCTAGGATGGAAAGCTCACCTTTTGAGCTAAGCAATAATAAATGATGTATTTAATGAGAAAATTCCCATTCTCATAATTGGAATCATAAAAGAAGAATAGAGATAAAATCTACCTTATTTTATAATGGACAGCTACACATTCTCACAACCTTCATAGAGTTATTAAAAAGAATAAGTTCAATATTGTTTGTATTACAATTATTAGAATTGGCATACGCCCATTCTCATATAATTTTTTTATCTTCCATTCAATGGTCAGGTATCCATTCCTATAGAGGTATTAAAATGTTTAAGTTCAATATTGCTTGTATTGAATGGGTAGATGCCCATTGTCATATAGGAATCATATATGAAGAATATAGATAAAATTTAGTTTCTTTTAGAAGTGTAATTATTAAACCTAAAACATGGCTACAATATTCTTTAAAAAATTATATTATTTTTACCATGGCATAGTTAGACCATTAATTTGTAAATAAATTATTTAACACCTTTTATTAATTGAAGGTACTTATTTTTCAAACACATCTTCGACCACCCGTTGGAGGGAAATTGATAAAATTAATGGCAATTAATTCACACCACTCCATGGCACTATAGAGATATTGATGACAGTTATTGTTTTTTATGTTGGTAGAGGTCATGGGAATTGCAAGGTTCACCACGGGTCGACAAATCTATCTTTTTATTGTTCATCTTTTTCATTTTCTTTTTCATCTAGTTTCCGTTTTTAGTTTTCCTGTATTTTGTAAAAATACGAGATACTTACCTACCTACACACGCACGCACGCACGCACGCACGCACGCACGCACGCATGCACGCACACACACACACACACACACACACACACACACATGGATTGAATGATTTACCATTTTGTCTATGTAGTTAACCATTCAGGAGGGGGTGCAAGGAAACAAAGCTTTTAGGAGAGGGTTCTAATATAATACAATTATTAATTATTACAAAACAAACTATGTTTGTTTGTATGAGAATAGGATTTTTCCCATTATAAACATGCACAAATTCTATAAAGGATGTCACAATGGAAAACTTACCATTATAAATAAAAGTACCTTCCCATAGATTTGTTTCAACTTGTGAAGCGGAATATTTGAGCAATATTTATGAGATATTATTATTTCTATCCATTAAATTTTTGTTGGCCCTTTCTGCTTTGGGATCCCTCTGTTTCGTAAGACCATTTTGAATTTTGAAGAACTAAATTTGAAGAAAATTTAAGGCATAGATTATTCAACTCTTCTCTGTTGAATTATTATGAGATGAAGAATATCATTTGGTTTTCTTTCCCTTATATTTGGTTTTCGGTTTAAAGATAATTACCTATTTTTGATATTCTGTACTATTTGATATGGGTATTAAGAATATTATTTCAATGTTTTATAAGACATGCGTAGTTGTTAAACTAATCATAGTTGCTAATACGGGAGTTACATATTTTTAAATTGAAGATAAGTTTTAGAGATAGTTATAAGTCTTCTCTCATTGTATTCTAAGTCTCTGGGTATAAAGATAAATTATGATGTCGTATTTTAGATGTTTTATATTTTGATATGGGTTTTAAAAATATCACATCAATATTTTGTAAGACTTGTATAGTTTTATCCTCCATAGTTATAAAAGATTGCATCTAAATATGATCGTTTCATTCATGTTTCAAAGTCTCAACATGATCACATTCCCTTGCAAAAAATGTATATGATTATCCTTCTTGGTAAGACGGGGAGTTACCTAATAAATCCACTGCCAATCCTTCATGCTAAGATGGGAGTTATTTATTATGTTTTTACCAAAGTACAAAGTGGGCTTACCACTTGGGAGGCATTTCTTAGTTTCCAAATTAGACGTGACAATTGATCACAAAATAAATGATAATTCTATAATTATTCTTTCATCCATAAAATGATATTTTTGTTCATGATCGATGTTCATCAAGGTTAGATAATATTAATAAAAGTAAAGCATTTTATCCCGAAGGTGAATCATTTGCAACTTGGCCTTGCATCAATGGTGAATCATGTCAAGTAAATAATTTTATCTCGATGGTGAATCATTTTCTACTTGGCCTTGCATCAATGGTGAATCATGTCACGTCTGTTAGCCTTGATATCATATGTTTCTCTTTGCATTGTTGAATGATTTACCACATACGCAAGGCCAAGGTACACATGGTTTATCCTTCAAGATTAAATGCTACACTTCCATTACTATGATCTTACCTTGCTGAACAAAAGTATTCTATTGTATAGTATTGGGTATTAGAATGTTTACAATGGGAACAAGCTAAATTTTAATTCTAAATATTCTTAAACAAACTAAATTTTATTTCTATTATTCTACTTTGATTCATACATGAGAAGGGGCATCTACCCATTCAATACAAGTAAATATTGAACTTAAATAATTTTTAGACCTCTATAAAGGATGTGAGAATGAGAAGTTAGTTTATACAAGAACTTAATCATTTTAATACCTTTGTATAGGCTATGAGAATGGGAAACTTCCACTTCAATAAAAGACAAAAATGTATGGTTTCCCAGAGGCTGTGAGAATTTATACCTCTATAAAATCTATGAGAATGGGAAACTTTCGATTCAATACAAGGAAAAAAATGTTTGGTTTCCCAATTCAATACAAGACAAAAGGTTTTTTTAATATGAGAATTGGCATATGCCCATGCTAAATGTTCAAATGAAAGCAATTCAGTACAAGACATAAATTTTTGTTTATATGAGAATTAACATATGTCTATTCTAAGAATTTTAATGCAATCAATGTTTTAAAAATTTTATTTTAGTATTATTTATTTTTTCAGTATTCTAATAACTCTCTAAAACATTTAAAGGGGTCTAAACATTAGGATATTAAAGCATTAAAGCATGGTTGGTAATTTTTTATAAAAATATCAGTCTCATGTTATGTTTCATGTCACTCCATATTTTTAAATAGGGTTTTTGACTACGACTAGAATTAGTCATATTACGATGCTACCAAACATTTATATTGTTTTGGCTAGACTAACCCTGGCAGAGACAAGTTGTGATTTCGCCAAGTATTGCACTACATACCCTCGAGGGGATCAAGCCTTATGTAGTTCTATTATTTTGTTTTAGAAAGGGAATCTTGGCTCTACCAAGTGTTGCACTACATACCCTCAGGAAGATGCCCATTCTTAATAATTTGATTTAGAAATGGAAGATGCCTAATCTTTTCCCATTTTCATATGGGAATTTGTCTATCCTCTAACAAACAAACATTTATTTTTGGGTTGTTCCCCATTTTTCATCAAAGGAATACCATTGCAATCGAAGGAGGACCATATTAGAAGAAGAATAGTGTAAAAAACATTCGACAACCTTTATAGACTAAATAATTGTATCATATTGGTTGGAGTGCTGCATTGCATACCATTAAAGGGGGATCAAGCCTCTATCTCTAATTTTTGTTTATTCTTTCACTTTTGGGATCTCTTTCTTTTCATGAATAATATCAAGGAAATTTCTAAGAAACAACAATGAATATTTCTAACTCTTCTCAATGTGAAGAATAACATTTGGTTTTCCTTCAAAAGAAAAATGAGGCCCAACCCACTTCATCTTCATGTCATGCCCATTTTATTTTATCATGAATACAATTGTATCATTTTGGATGGACTATCCCTAGCGGAGCCAAGTTCTGCCTCCGCCAAGTGCTACACTACATACCCTCGAGAGGGATCAAGCCTTATGTAGTTCTATAGTTTTGTTTTAGGAATAGTTATATTTATGGGCATTTGTCCATCCTCGAACAAAAAAATATTTACTATTGGATTGTTCCCCATAATTTGCATGGAAGGAGGACGATTGCAATGGAAGGACACATTCTGACAACCTTTATAGAGTTAATAATTGTATCATATTGGTTGCACTATCCCTGGCGGATAACCCCTATGCTTTTGGTCTCTCTCTCTTTTCATGAAAAATAAAAATGAATATTTCTAACTCTTCTCAATGTGAAGAATAACATCTTCTTTTCCTTTCATTGCAAAAAAAATGGGGAACAATCCACTTCATGTTCATGTCTTGTCCATTCGAGTAGATAAATTCCCATATGTAGTTTTCCTTATGCCTATTTTTCTTTGTGATTCCTATTATTAGAATGGGCATATTCCCATTATCAAGATGCTACAAGAAATTGATACAAACATTTTTCTAATTTTATCTTTGCATAATAAATTTATACGAATTGAATGGGCAGATGCCCATTCAATTATAATATGAGTAGTAGAAGAAAATTATTGTCATTTTAGCACTTTTGTAAACTTAATCATATCTAACTCCACAATGAAAGATGCTAGTGGAGAGATAAAATTTACTTTGCCTTTGTTTAAGAATGGGTAGTTTTCCATTCTTTCATACAAACAAACAAACTTTTTTCATTTTATCTTGAATACAATTGTATCGTTTAGGCTAGACTACATACCCTTAGGTAAATGCCCATTCTCATAGTTGTATTAAATTGATTTAGAAATGGCAGATGCTCATTCTCATAGTTGTATTAAATTGATTTAGAAATGACAGATGCCCATTCTCATAGTTGTATTAAATTGATTTAGAAATGGCAAGTGCCCATTCTCATAGCTCATAGTTGTATTAAATTGATTTAGAAATGGCAGATGCCCATTCTCATATTTGGCCTTGCTCGTTGAACTTTTATTTGAGGATCTTCTTCATCTAACCCCATGATATTTGACGGTGGAAGAAAAAATTCCAGATCTTCATTATACTCCTATTTAAACTCCCCACATCTCACTCTGTTGGACACCATCACCATCATCGTAACTCAAGAAACATACAAAGTTAGGAAATACTCAAGCGTATAGAGAAAATTTTAAGGGTTTGCAGACACACAAATTTCCCTATAAATAAAATTAAACAAATGTGTTCTTTGAAGTGGACACCTATTGAGCTTAATCAACAATGGATAATATTGATAGGTTTTCTTTAGTGAAAACAAAATATCATTATACTGAATGAGGTTAGTCAAAGTAATAGGAGAATCATTGTGTTTAAGTGAAACACAACTATCATATCAATGCTAAGTATCCTGAAAACCTAAAGTGGAAATAGGTAAAGGGCTCAATAGAAAGAAGGAAAGATGCCTAATTTTAAATTTACCTTGCTTCATTTTTAAATTTTTTTTTTTCCTTGGAGTGGCCCATTCGACTCTAAGAATAATATTATCATAACCATAGGCATTGCACTTATTGATATCTCCCTCAGCGTCCTCCCTATTGATGAAATAAACAAAACCAAATCCCCTTCTAATAAGTCTTCTTATCCATGGCCATGTAGACACGCGTGATGTATCTAAACGACTTGAAAAACTCATGTAGATTGACATACCTCATGGTCGTTATACAGACTAGTAACTCGAACAAAATTTACATCATTTTTGTGGTGCATGTTATTCTTTGGAGCAGTCCATGTTGCCCCTTAGACTAGGAGGTGCCAAACATTAGAGGTATAGAAAGCCCCGCTAGCGATGCTTCTGCTTTGGAGGTAAGGTCCTCGATGACCTTATCCCTTGTTAAGGTGTCTATGGCACCTGTGAGGGAGAGATCCTTATAAGGGAATTTTGATATGTTGTGATCACTCTTCTTACTTCAGATAAGACAAAATATGAGCATCGCATTTCCCTTGGAGCAAGAGAGGCCGAACAACACATCTCCTCCAGACTTGGAATCATCAGCCTTGGATCCAGGCGGGAGGGGTTTCTCCACTAGATTTGATAGTTGGAAACAATGCCAAACTTATGTCACTCATGACACTCAAGAGTACACTTGTTAAGGTGTGATTTGGACACTTTTCGGATGCACATGAGTATGCTTGGTGCAAACCACCTTTGTCCTTGATCATTGAATTTGTATTCAACAATTTTATTCAACCATCTCGATGTTATTCGGTGGTGGAAAAATAAATTCTAGATCTTCATTATCCTCCTATTTAAGCTCCCTGTATCTCACTCTTTTGGACGCCATCATTGTCATCCCTAACTCAAGAATGGGTGAAGTCAGGAATTCCTCACATGTCCGGTGTAAAGGTTAAGGGTTTTTAGAAACTCAAATTTCCCTACAAATAAAAATAAACAAACATCACAATGCTAAAAAGTGTCAAAATGAATTTTTAAAATTAAAGATTTGATAGGTTTTCTTTAGTGAAAATAAATAAATCATTATACTAAACAAGGAAAGTCAAAATAAAAGGGGAATCGTTGTGTTCAAGTGAAACGTAATTGATCCTATCAACACTAATAACCATACAAAACCTAAAATAGAAATAAGTGAAAGACTCCATAGAAATAAGAAAAGACGTTTGCTTTAAGTCTGCCTTGCTTTATTTTATTTTATTTTTAAAAATGTTTCCTTGGAGTAGCCCATTCGACTCTAAGAATAAGATTATAATAACCATATGCATTGAGCTTAGCGATAGATCTTTGAGCATCCTCCCTGTTGACAAAATTAACAAAACCAAATCCCATGTTAATTAATCTTTTGATCCATGGCCATGTAGATTTGCATGATGTGTACAAATGACTTGAAAAGCTCAAGCAGATTGACATCCCTTGTGGTCCTTAAACAGATTGGTAACTTGAATATAATTTTCATTATTTTTGTGGTGCATGGTATCTCGTGAGCGGTCCATGCCACCCCTAAGATTAGAAGGCCCCCAAAGAAGAGGAAGCGACATCCCCACCGGTGTTGCTTTCGCTAGAGTGAGGCCTTGGATGACCTTATCCCTTGTTAAGGTGTATGTGACACGGGCAAGGGCAAGCTCATTATAAGGGAATTTTATGTACAAGTGATTACTCTTGTTACTACGAATACGCCAAACTATCGTTGCCAGCCTTGGAATCATTGGCCTTGGATCCTAGTAGGCGGGGTCACTCTAGTAGGGTTCCTAGTTGCCAGCGATGCTAAACTTGCATCACTCGCAACACTTGAGAGTGCAATGTATGAGCTAGTGGCTGCAGGTTTTAATTTTTAGTTTACGGTAAAGGTTCTTATCAGTTTTTAGATTTATTTAAGATTAAACTATATAGTTTTTAGAAAATCATTTAATGATTTCAGGGAATCCAACAACGATCTCAAATGCCTTAAATATGACATGTGTCTGTTTTATATCGGCTAGTGGCACCTAGGATTTATTTATTTTTAGAATAAGGTTTATATCGTTTTGAAATTTTATTAACATTTATCCATGAAAATATTAGGAAAATATTTTAATTATTTCACAGAAGCTAACATTTATTTGTAAAACAATAAACCGACCATGTTCCTGTTTATACGGGCTAGCAAGACCGCTAAGCTAATGAATTTCATGATATGTGAGACAATTCCAGTTCATTCACTATGTTTTGATTGAACCTCAATGTAACTAGATAATTTCTGAAGATATTTTGAAGAAACTAGTAGAGGCGACAATCCAGACTATGAGAATATAATTAAATGAAATCCATTTTCTAATGCACATGGTAGTTGTGCAAACCATCAGCCCTGCTCATTGAACTTATATTCGATGATCTTCTTCGTCCACCACCATGATATTTGATGGTAGAAAAAAAATTATAGATCTTCATTATCCTCCTATTCAAGCTCCTTGCACCTCACTCTGTCAGACGCCATCACTATTTTCCCTAAATCAAGACTTACACAAAGTCAGGAAATACTCACGTGTCTGGAGTAAATTTTAAGGGTTTGCTGAAACACTCAAATCACCCTACAAATAAAACTAAACAAACATGTTCATTAAAGTGGATACCTATTGAACATTATCAATGGTGGATAATATTGTTTGTGAGCTACGATGTATGAAATTGTAGGGGTAGTCAATCTCTGCCCACATGTTAGTAAGACACTCTTATGAGAACATGTTTCTTAGAAAAAAGAAAGAAACCAACTCATATCCTTTATAGCGCATTTGTCTTTATGTTGCATATTTCGGTACAACTTAATTTTAAAAGCAAATACTTTTATTATGGCATCATTATTGTTAGGGGAACCATATTATAACTTATAGAATATGTAAATATGCTTCCACATCACAGTCCTTCAAGAATCATATATCTAAAACCTAAACAATTCACCATATAGAGAAAATCAAATAATAATTGAATTTACAATACTTGTTTCTTTCACATGATTTGATGAGAAGCATGTTAGAGCCAAATCTAGTTTGGTCTACATTGAAGTAATATTGAACTTAATTTTAGATAAAATCTTTATTTTCAAGTACTATGTTAAGAAAATTTACTCAAGATATAGAATATTACCTGATAGTAAACAAACACATATTTTTTATAAGTACACAAATGATTTCTCAAGAGTAAAAGGTAAAATTAAAATATTAAATTTCAATTTTCTAAAATATACAATTAAAAAACATGTCATGATGATTTTAAAAAATTAAGATTTAATAGGTTTTCTTTATTGAAAACAAATAAATCATTATACTTAATGATGCAAGTCAACATAAAAGGAGAATCACTTGCCTTCAAGTGAAACACAACTGATCCTATCAATACTAACCTAAAGTAGAAATAAGTAAAAGACTCTGTAGAAAGAAGGAAAGATTTCTTCTTTTAAGTCAACCTTGTTTGAAAAAAATTATATATTTCCTTGGAGTTGACTATTCGAGTCTGAGAGTAAGATTATCATAACCATAGGTATTGAGATTATTGATAGTGATGAAACCCATTTTTTTATGTTTAATCCATGTTTAGTTGTATACCATTTTGATGTCATGTTACACGATGAACAATATTAAATTCCTATATTTAATACTTTACTATGATTATGAAGGAATTATTGTGCATATGTTTGTTATTTTTACCTTGTTAATTCTTCTTCAGAAATGGCTTAAATAGATTTGTTGTGAAACATTAACTACATTTTTGGAAGAATATGTGTTGAGTTATCACAGGGAGTGCATGAATTAATTCATGCCCCAACATAGGACTCTAGTTAATGTGTTGGTGCAGGAATCACCTCCGCATTAATAACGAACTCAAAATATGACATCCACCATCCATTTCATCAACCATGATTCACCAAAGTAGGAAATTCACACATACATGCAGATCATTCAAATTATTAGAATCACAATTGGAAGCACCATATCTTAAACATAGGTAGTTCCATTTAATCAACAAAAATTCCACCCAACTTTGAGGATGAAGTACTCCAAAATAAGATTTTCTATCACCAAAATTATCTCAATTAGTTATGAGACAAAGAATCTTCTAGCAGTGATTGAATCCTTCAAAGGAGTCAATCATGGATTCCCTCTATTTTCATGAATGATTCCAATTCAAACACTTTTAGGACTGCCCCTTTCATCTATGTATTTCCCGAAATAGATAGTCATCGCATTTAGTTAAGTAGACTTAGTCATTTGGAATAACTAGTTCTCTCCTAACGAACTAGAACATCTCTTGTATAAAAGAGATAGTGTACTTAGATTTAGTGGTTTGATTTTTAGTCATTTGATTCATTGTAAGAGTGCATTTTTAATTCAATAAAGATAACAAGTTCGGGGAAATTTTTGTTGTTTGAGTTCAAGTGTTAAACTTGATTGAAGAAAAGGGCAAGGGCCATTCCTAACCGATGAGAAGGGAGTTTACAATTATTTCCTTTCATTCTTTAAGAATGCATCTTCTATTCAAAATTTATTTCATTACTTTGATGCACTTATGTTTTCATGATCAATAATTTTCCAATTCTGTATTTTATTTTAGTTTTCCTTTCAAGAATTTTATTTTGTAATCATGATCAGTTCAACAATTTCTTAGTTTCACATTACTAAATTACATCTGCGCAATGTCATTCCCTCATTACCTTTGTTAAATATAGCTGTAGACACCGCATTGGATTGTGAGTAATATGATTAAATTATGAGAATTAATGACACTCGTCACTTTTTGGCATCGTTGCTGGGGAAATCAAGGTGTTATCAAAGGTTAAGGTGCTAGCTAGAGGTACTACTTGTTGTTTGGTAAGTTTCCATTTAGAAATCTCATTTCCATAACTCTTTCTTTTTAAAAGATCATAAGACCTTGTAGTGACAACAAGAATCCTCTGAGTTGAGTATGTGGAACACACACAATTAAGTTCAATACTAATAGTTAGGGAACCATTTTTAGTATGATAGGATTGTATGTTTAGACCTAGAGACCATAGAGGTAGATTCATTAGATTAAATCCTCAAAACCCCCCACAAAACCAGCCTATGGAACAACTTGTTGACCAAGGAAGAATGGATAACGAAGTACATAACCCCAATGGTGCAAACAATGAAAATCCTCTAGTTGGCAGGATGTTTACCTACCCTATTGAATTGGATCCTAACGAAGATGCTCCTATGAAAAATATATCCCCATCAATTCTACCAAATTTATGGGGATTAGTTTTAGAGGACCCTGACCAATTCCTTTTTGAGTTTAAGGTTTTATGCCAAACATATGACTACACTTCTGATAACCAAAATCTTAAACTATTTCCCTCTACTCTAAAATATGCAGCTATGAGGTGGTTTATGGGTTTAAGCCTGAATTCCATTCATAACTAGGAAGAAATGGAATAGGCCTTCCTAGAAAAGTATCAAGATTACTTTGTAGAGTGAGGGATAGGAAAGAAGAGCTCTTTCGAATTCAGCAAAAGGAAGATGAAAGTGTAGAATATTACCTAGATTGGTTCCTTTTCCTTCACAAAAGGTGTGGTATTGGCCTGGATATTAACCTACTTAAAACTTTATTTCTTAAAGGGTTGGATGAAGACACACAAGAAGCATTCAATTTAATGGGAAAGGGAGACATGAACAAGTTAGAGTTCATAGACATTATCGACCTTTATAGGAATTACTCTCGAACTCACCCCAATATGAGAAGACAAAAAGGCAAAATGGCCGATGGGGACCTATCCAAATTGAGGGAAGAAATTACAAATGTAAAAATAGATCTCCTAGTTCAACTCAATACAACTATGGATAGAGAAAAGGCTAGGAATATAGATCCTTTGTTCATTTACTTCCCAAGATGTAGAGATAAACATGGACTTAAGGACTGTCCTTTGGATAAGATAGAAATTTGTCTTCTCTGTGAACTCAATCACACCACATATCAATGTGGACTGCTTCCCTACTAAAGAATCACCTAGAACGAATCAATCAAGAGGAATATGAGCTGAAATATATGACTCAGAGAAAAGGAGGACAATTTCAAGCCAATCAAAATTGGCCCTACATCCAAAATCATAATGGAATCCAAATCAACGGAATGCACCATGGCCATACCTGCCACCTTAGGTTCAATAAGCCCCACAGGAATGGACCCCACAGTGGAATGTCCTACCAAATTATTATCAACAACCTTGGGCTCCACATCCAAACATTCCACCATATCAAAAACATTACTAACAATAGTGGAATCTACCTCAAGGATCTAGGAAATAGTAAAATAATTAAAAAAACCTCAAGGCTAGCAAGCCTTGTTGAATGGACCCACCAATGCTACCCAATCTGATCAACCTGCTTAGCCATAGATACCTACACAAACTATGGCCAATCCTAAAAATGTGAGGCAAGGAAATCCAATGTATACTATGGAATATGATAGAAATCCCACAGTAAACTCGGTGGATTGCAAGAATATTTTTTTGCATTTAGGGAAGGTTTCCTCAAAACCTTCCTCTCCTGTGATAGAAGAAATAGAAAAACTAGAAGAAATGTAGCCTAGCCCTTACGAAGAAACTCCTCAACCAAGGAAATACATTCATGTTCCATCTAGGCTCTCTGAGAGACCAAATATTGCAGTCCCTGATAAATTGAAAACGACCCTACATCCAAAATCACAATGGAATTTGAATCAATGGAATGCACCATGTCCATATCTTCCACCTTGGGTTCAACAAGCCCCACAGGAATGGGGCCCATAGTGGAATGTCCCACCAATTTATTATCAACAATCTTGGGCTCTACATCCAAACATTCCACCATATCAACAACAGTACCAACAATAGTGAAATGCACCTCAAGGATCTAGGAAATAGTACTATAATAAAAGAAAACCTAAAATCCATCAATCCTTATTGACTGGACTCACCAATTCTACCCAATTTGATAAAACTACCAAGCCACAAATACCTACACAAACTGTGGCCAATCTTAACAATGTGAGGTAGGGAAATCCAATGTATAATGTGGAATCTAATAGAAACCCCACAGTATAATTGGTGGATTTGAAGAATATTTTTCTGTGTTTAGGAAGGTTACCTCAAAACCTTCCTCTCCTGTGATAGAAGGAATTCCCGAAGAAATAGAAAAACCAGAAGAAATGCAGCCTAGTGCTTATGAAGAAAATCCTCCACCAAGAAAAGACATTCCTTTTCCATCTAGGATCTCTAAGAGACCAAATCTTCTAATCCACACAGTAAATAGGAGTCGAATTGACACAAAGATTGAGGAATTTAAGTATTGGCATTTCCCTATTGCAAGATCTTAAGGAAATCCTTGAGTTAAACAAAACAATTAAAGAGCTTTGTTTAAAGGCTCCGGGGGCATTAGGAAGAACCAATCTTAAACCATCCATGTTGATGGAAATCTAGTTAGTATTTTGGAAGGGAATAATCCCCCTCCTAAATACGGAGATCCTGGAAGTCCTCTTGTAACAGTCTACATAGGAGAGGTCTAGATTCCTAACATTCTTATTGATCTAGGAGTTTCCATCAATGTTATGACAATTGATACTCTGTCCACTTTAGCACTACCTGAACCATAGTCCACATCTATAGTTTTCCAAATGACAGACTAATCTTTGAACAAACCCAAGGGAATAATATAATATGTTACCATTACAATCAAATCCTAGGACTATGCGGTAGACTTCATGATCATAAAAACAAAGAATAGGAAAATTGGATACCCCATCATCCTAGGATGCCCTTGGTTAGCTACAATTTCTGCCCTTATTGACTGCAAGATAGGGAATATGGTAATCACTAATGGGCAAGATTCAAATAAATTTTCATTATACCCTATTGCTAAACCATTCCTCATAGCTAAAAAATAAGGGTCTAAAGATGATTATGATGATTCGATGATATCATCTCCTCTCTTTGCATGGTCATAATTCAAGATCACTCAGATCAAATTCAATGTGAATACCATGAACATGGTGCTAGACATAGTTTGAGTCCTGCGCTAAATTCAACTCAATTCGTACAATGAACTCATATGTTGAAATTTCTCCTATTCTGCACTACACCGAGAAATAGGATAGCATCTTATGGATGGAGATAACAAGCCCATTATATGTCCTTTTGTAAAACATATAGATATGATGGAATTTTTTCCAAAACATAACTTTTGTTCACAGGTTGTTACCACATAGGTGTCCATTAAATACACTATTAAGGGAGTACCCTGTTGTAGATTCGATTCACCCTGATACCAAACAATTACCTATTCTTCCTAGCAAAACATTGACAATTAATAGTTGGCTGACTAATCAGGAAGAAAATACCTTGTTCAAACTCCTCTGCTCTCATCCCCAAGATTTTTCTTGGGAATATAGTGACATGAAGGGTATTCACCCTGGTATTTGTACACATCACATCTATACCACTGATTCCGACTAGTTAGAAAACCTCAAAGAAGAATAAACCCTACTCTAAGAGATATTATGAAAAATGAGATTGAGAAGCTTTTAAATGTAGGATTTATCTATCCAATCTCATATAGTCAGTGGGTTTCTCCTTTGGTTATAGTGCCTAAAAATAATGGGAAATGGAGAGTTTGTGTGGACTATAGGGAATTGAACAAAGCCACTCATAGGGATTACTTTCCATTACCTTTTATTGACCAGGTTTTAGACAATCTCTCTAGTAAGAGGTACTTTTCATTCCTTGATGGATTTAGTGGATACAACCAGATAACATTTTCCCTTGAAGATCAAGATAAAATAACTTTCACCTGTCCTTGGGGGACATTTTCTTATAGAGTGATACCTTTTGGGTTATGTAATGCCCCTGCTACCTTTCAAAGAGCCATGCTGAAATATTTTCTGATCTCACCCATGATTGCGTAGAAATTTACATGGATGATTTCACGGTTTATGGAGCAACATTCCAAGAGGTGGTCAACAATCTAGATAAATTCCTTGCTCGATGTGAAAAGCATCAGTTATATTTGAATCATGAGAAATGATTATTCATGATGGAATAAGGTATAGTGTTGGGCCATCATGTCTTAATAGAGGGAATTAAAGTTGACCTGGACAAAGTCAATATCATTGTAAAGATGCCATCACCTACAAACCAAACTGAAGTAAGAAGATTTCTTGGTCATGTCGGTTACTATTGAAGGTTCATTTCATATTTTAGTAAAATTGCTTCTCCATTATTTTTTCTTCTATCCAAGGATTTTAAATCTCAATGGACACAATCATGTTAACAAGCCCTTGATGCAATCAAATATAAGCTGATAGGAACACTAGTGGTGAGAGGTCCTAATTGGAATACACCCCTCCATATTTAAACAGATTCCTCAAATGAAGTAGTAGGTGTTGTCTTAGGAAAGAAAGATGAAGGGGAACCTATGCATGCCATTTACTACAATACCAAATATCTTTCCCTTCTTTGAACGGAGCTACACAACAACTGAGAAGGAATTTCTAGCAGTACTTTATGCAATCAACAAGTTTAGAAATTATATTACAAGATATGAAGTGATTATTCATACTGACCACTCTGCTATCAAATATCTAATGAATAAACCTTTAGTTCATGGTAGGATTGTAAGGTGGTTGTTGCTACTACAGGAGTTTAACATTAAAATCATAAACAAACCAGGGAAATCAAATGTAGTAGCTGATTTTCTTTCCAGACTTACCACTTCCAAATAAGGAGATCGTGTCAATGATGAATTTCCATATGAACATTTGTTTACACTTTCTACTACCTCTCCCTCATATGGAGATATGGATAATTACTTAGCTATAGGAAAATTTCCAAACTTTTTCACAATCAAGCAAAGAAAGTAACTAATTAAATAAAGTGTAATGTATAGTTAGTTAAGTGGAATTATTTTCAAATTTGGCCCTGATCATGTCTTACACAGGTGTGTAGCTTAAAATGAAGTGTTTGACATACTGGGAGCATGCCATGATGAACCAATAGGAGGGAATTATTCAGTTCAAAGGACCATTCAAAAGTTCTTGGAGTTGGTTACTTTTGGCCTTCCTTTTTTAAGGATGTCAAAAAGTATGTGTGGAGGTGTGATTAATGCTAGAGAATGGGGAAACCAATGTTTACATCAGAAATGCCACTCCATCCTCAAATTATTTTGGAACCATTTGAAAAATGAGGACTGGATTTCATTGGACCCATGGACCCAACCTCCCAAGGAAAAAAATACATCTTAGTTTTTATTGATTATGTTATTGTAGACACCAAAAATCTACACTCCCTCATTATCACTGTCTCAAACCCATTCATGATCAAAATAACCCGCTCACAATATTCCATGACATTGGGTCACCCATTGGTCCCATTTAATTAAATTAATCTAATGATTACACCACCACATCCCTAGGGCCAATTAATTAATTAATTGATTAAATCAAAATAAATATGCCCTCACACCTCACCATGCTAACTCGGACACATCCACTAGTTATAACTAGCTAATTTAGAAACCTTCTATTAATATCACCCAACTACCCCTAACTTAATCCCTAACCACATCTCCACACTTAACTAGTTATAACTAAACAAATTTCTAAAAAGACCCCTATTGTCATCCTAACCAACCTATTTTTAGTTCAAGTATCTCCCCCTTCACATCCTAACATCCTTCAAGATCATTCAAAATAGAAGGAAAATCACTCCATTTGATCCCCTAACTCGGATTTCCTGAAATTTCCAGCGATTAACCCGATCGCCAACATTTTATATAAGTTTATTTCTTGCCATATTTTGAGGGGGATTTTCACGTTTTGTAGGAAATTTACATTCACTCATAGACATTGCAAAGATCAATCATCTTCCAAAAATCTCCGTTGCCATTTCACTACTTCAAAATAGTCAATTCAATCATCATATCATCTATGTCCATCATAAAGTTGTCCTCATTTGTTTATCATTCAACTCAATCATTTTCACAAGGTAATCATTTTGTTTTTGTCATTGTCTATGAGCATTAGTAGGTAATATTGTTTGTGTACTAAATATCATGTCATTTATGCTTTGAAAATCCTTTGAAATCATAGTTTAATTAATTTTTAATCCTCTATCTCTCGGTCTGCTGGAATTTACAGAATCGCATATGATTGGCGTGATTTCTCGTGATTCTTGCATAACATTTTTTTGTCACATATTTCTTATAATCTGCCTAACAATTCTTGCTTATTTATGTTATTTTCTAACATGTTTCCCAGCATGGTGATGTCATATGGCTTTAGGAGGTGAAAACTATCCTATTACCGGCATTGACTCTTTTCCCATTATTTGTCATCCTTTATACTAGGAGTAGTATGATCTGCTTCATGATTTATAACTTTGTGCAATTCAAGCTACGCCCTTTGATCATCTAGAGGAAATTTTTGCATCAACTCAAAGCACATCCGCAAAGCCATATATGAGTTTTGGAATGCATTCTATGAGGTTTGAAGAATCCAATATGACCTTGCCCAGTTCGAGTACAACTATGACGTTGGCTTAGACATTCCACATGATTACCACACCGCATCTGATTTTGATACCAACATCCATATTAGCATCCTCGACATCGACACCACTCTTGCATACCTCTATGATTTTCAGGAAGAATTATCTTACTTCTTTGTAGAGGACTATATCTCTTAACTCGAGATCCTATTTTACTGAGGAGGAAGACCTAGTTGGTTCCTTAGGATCAAAATTTTCTGAGAACTTGTACACAGATCAAGAATCCAATCTTTGGTTCTAGGCTTATTATTATTCTCTTATGTATGTATCCACCTAAATAAGTGACATCAGCTGGTCATATTTTCCACTTTATCACATTTTACTGCAGCATTATTATCAATAAAAAACTTAATTGTTTCATAAGTAGGTTGATATTTGTTTAAAGGAAGTCTTTGGGATTCTGGGGACTAGCTTTTTCCAGACAACCTACCCACTTATTTTACTAACTCCATCTTGTTTGAGTGTTTTTATTTGTAGGCTTGTTTGTAGGGAAAATAATCCTTGTTCACTTTCTTCATGGAGCAAAAACCATCCATCACATCTCATGGGTATCCCAAAACCCCACCATGCTGAGGTTGAGTTAGGTTTTAACCCCTTGAAAATCAAACAAACCCGGGGTTGAAACCATGCACAAATTTTTGGCACATTTGGTGGGATCCTTGTCCCTTCTTTCCTTGATTTATTTTATCAATAGTTTATCCGATGATTTTAACTATATGATAAACATCCACGACTACGATTCCTCTGTTTAGTTTTTCTTGTAATTTCATAACAATTTTGATATTTCTTGTTTTCTATTTTATGTCTTCTTAACTTTGATTGCAGGGTCTTCCTTGCTAAAAATTTATTTTCTGGATTTGCTAAGCACACAATTTGGAAAATTGCTAAAATATTTGAAACAAAAATAAAATAGGGGTGCTCTCATGGTAAGTTTTAAAACCATTTTTTTACTTTTCTTTTTGCTTTCTTGTCTGTTTGTCCTCATCAAAATCAAACTTTTCATTTTAGGTATTAAAAAAATCATCTCATACTTCTTGATCATCTAGTTTTAATTAGGGAGGTAAAATTATTGCATTCACTTATATTTCCCTCACACACAACCAAATCACTATCAAATTAAAAATGCATTTAAACAATTCCCACCCAGGTGAAACTGATTGGATTTCATCACCCAATAGGGAAACCAAGTCAATGTTCTGACCAAGTATAATTATTTGTTTATCGGTATATTTTGGGTCAACACCCAATTCCCTTATCGCAACGAGATCATGAAGTGAGGGGGCAGGCCCCAATATACAAACATGTATTAAAAGTAGTATAGAGTTGGGCTCACGTACTTTCAAGTATATTGAGGACTCCACCCTTAAACATACCTAAAACCATCCATAACTTACCATTTCCTCATACCCTTATTAACCATCTTACATATTTTATTTTTTTCTAAAATTAATCAAGATTAATACAAAAAACACTATTATTACTTTTGTTTACTATCTCGAAATCAACCCATCTAAATAACTTTCATTTCCTAGGAGTTTGGGTGTTTTCTTATCATGGTACTTACTAGACAACAAGTTCGTAACCAGAATTTTGAAAACATGTCTATTGCATCCCCTACATTTGAACAACAAATCCCTTATTATCAAAAGACACATCCAATCCCTTTTCTGACACCCAACAAACTTGGAATGAATCAAGGATCAACTATAACAACAAAATAGAACAACAATCCTTTTATTCTCCACATCAATATCATGGTCAAATCCCTCATACACTAGAATCGAACATTCATTTTCTCCTAGAGCATCCAAACCTCCTTTCTATAATAGAGGATACCCTATTTTTGAAGAAATGATAGACTCAAATCCCATTTCCCTCAATGCTTATTTAGTAGTGAGGAATGTTCAAATGTAACCATTCACACCCCAACCTACACCACATACCTATAATCCCTCATCTTCCATTACACAACTCATTGATCAAAACCAAGACCCTGTTGTCCAACAACTATATCCATACACTTCAAATCAACTGAAACACCAAACAATAGTCAACCCCAGATCTCTTCCAGCTCCACTAACCCATTTGAAACATCGAATGAACAATTATCTACCAGTCAACCTGAATCACTCAAGGTCTCTATGGTCCCCGTTTATGATCTCCACATGATTTCATCACAAAACACATCTACTCAACAATCTACATCTTCACCAAGTCCTTCTACAGGATCCACACCTCCTCTAAGTAGTACTAATCCTTTCTATTTTACCCTCCAGTTTCCTCACGGTATAAACACCTCCCTTAGGTTTCATGGCCTTTACTACTATTATATCTTCCCAATAGGTTACTAGTCCCATTCAGAACATCACTATGTCTATTCCCACAACCACACCACTGGTCAATACCAACACCATTTCTAGTACATGTCCCGTTTCACAATACATACCACAACCTTCACAACCATTGATCTCCACACCACAATCCACACCCCTAAAAAATATCCCACAACAAAGCATTCCACAATAGAAGGCACCATCCTCTATTGCTTGTTCCATGTACTCCTAGTAAACACCTACATACTCATAGCCACTCACTTTTACGTCAATTCCATTACATTATCAATATATTCAAACTTCATAGCGTATAACTTTGCAACAAGGTTTCTCATCCTATCAAAACATCCCACAACAAAACATCCCTTATCATCAAAACATCCCTAAAAAAACATTCCCTATCAACATAATGTACCACATGAAAAAACATTCCTCAATATGGAGTACCTCAACAATACACACCTCAACAAAACATTCCACAATACCATATCCCTCAATAGAATAACTCTTATCAACACAATTCTTCGTATCAACAAAACATCCCCAACAAAACATTCCCTACTAGCAAAATGTTCCTCAAATAGCACTAAAAATATCCACAACATAACAACTCCTTATTTCAACTTGGATCTTGTTTACAACAATAAACACAACCTGATCCTCTCCAAGCCCTTCTAAGCCACATATCCATTTTGAAAGTTGCTTCATCCTCATCCAAGAATACACTCTCTTATGATCAAATTTTTAATGAGCCCATTCACCCTTCAATACCATATAAATCATATCCACCCCACTGGGAAATTCCTAAGCTTATCAAATTTTACAAAGAAAGAAGATCCCCAACAACACATATGTGCCTTCCATGCATGTTATCTAATAGCTCATGATCAAGATCTGATGTTGAGGACCTTTCCCATGTCCCTTGTTGGTCCCGCCTTAGACTGGTACAACAAAATTCTGTAACATTCCCTATTCTCTTTCGCACAACTTACACAACTCTTCTTATACCACTTTTCCATCAACATAGCACGCAAAATCACTATCAATGACTTATATGCCATCGACAATTCAAGGACAAATCTATTGTTGGCTTCATCACCCATTGGAGAAGTGTGACTAATCAAATGTCATTTACATTACCATAAATAGATTTAATCGATGTCTTCTACCATGCATGTGATAAACATATCTCATCTACATTACTGAGATCTAGTAATTTTAAAATTTTGATGAGGATTTTATCATGGCCCATAAATCGAACTAGGAGCTTTGAAAGATGGATGGGTATAACTTTGTCCTAAGAAACCAAAAGCCAAATTTTCATCCAAATCACCATCCAACAACGATAATTCAAAAATAATTGCCACTTTGCCTTCATAGTCAAATCCTCTCCCAAATAAAAACCTACTGTCAAGCATACTCATCAACAACATAACTATACACCCATTGGGGAGACTTATAATGCAATTTTTGACAAATCACTTTCTTCCAACATGATATCTCTCCCTCCTATATCAAATCCCATTTTTTATCGAGATAATGATGATTGTAAGTACCATAGGGTCAATGGTCATGACATTGAAAGATGTCGTACATTCCACAATGTACTTCAAGATTTGATCGAAAAGGTGACCTTCACTGGACAATCCAAACGCACCTCTCGAATCAAAATCTTGACATATTTAAGAAACCTTTCCCAAATCATCCTTCGTCTTCCAATCAACCACAAATAAATGTTGTCCACACCATTAATGCAATAAAAAAATTGAGCCTATCCCTCAATCCACCTTGTCACTTAACAAAACAAAATCTACAAAATTAACACTAGCAACCAATGAGCCTAAAATTACGATTATGAAACTTTCATCTATTGAAACCATCACTCAAACCCTTCCGGTATCCTTAGCGTTTACCAAATCAACACCCACAGAATCAGCACATGAAACAAATAAGCTCAAAGCTATTGAAGCACCACATGTTACTAAAATCAATCCTATGCCCTCATCACACGTCAATACCAAACACATACCTGCATCCCCTAGTACAGTCATACTTGCGCCTACACTTGGATTTGTAAATATAACTATGATACCTCTTGAAACATTATCATCACAACTCTCTCACCTAAGCCAACTATGGGTTATAGTCATCCTCATTCCATAAAAGAAAATGAACTAAAACTTGTAAATCATTTAGACTACATTAATCGTATCATCCAAACTCCTCTTCCTTCACTAGCATCAAATTTGACAAATACACCTAGTTCATCTAAAACCTCAAAGGGGCCTAACAAACAGGGTGTCATTCAGGTCTTTAGAAGTCCTTATTATGATGAAACATATCGTTTCCATAGTCCTCCACCATTTTTTCCAAGTCCTCCTATAAGGGGCATTCCCACTTTTTGAGACCCTCTTATCATGCCAAGAAAGAGGCCTACGAGACCTTATAACCAAAAAACCATTTAAAATTTCAAGGGTCCTCGTTATGTCCCTCTAGATCAGAATTCCTTGCATGGTATTTTCTCTCTCATACCGGTTAATCACCCTATTATTACAGGGAAAATCCCATCTACCAAGCTCCCATAGTGATTCCATACTCTACATCTATCATTCCATAAAGGGCATCCACACCGGACCCTCACCATCCATATCCTACAAACTCCTACTATTCTTTGTAGCCATCACCCACACAGATCCTCATCCTCCATCTTCTATTTTAACAGCTAGAAATCCTCCATGGCCGACAAATAAACAACCCATTACTAAAAACCTATCTCACCTCCTCCCAGGAAGGATGAAGGCTTAGTATATTTTCCATCTATGTCATGGCCTAAGGGGCACTACACCACCATATTAGATGACATACTTCAATGATAGCTTATTACACTGTCACCTCCTAAGCCATCAAATAATCATGGGTGGAAACCTGCTTGGTATGATTTCAATATTTTTGTGATTACCATAAGACACGTGGTCACTCCATAGAAAACTGTAGAGCCTTTCATCTGAAAATACAGGAACTTGGAAATCCACTCTTTCTTCCTTCTTAATAAATCACCACAACAACATTGACATCATAAAAACCTTAAATATATGTTTCCAAGACATCTACCCTTTGGTTCGATGCCGTTCATATCACCAAATAGCTCACGCAAATTATGATAAAGAATCATCTAAACCAAAGAAAGGTAAGAATTCTCATCATTATACCTCCACCTCTTGAACTATCAGCTCCATCTGGTAAGCCTAAGGTGTCCATTTATTTGTCTCTTGAATATTCTAGTCAAACATCCCCATCAAAGGCTAAAATTTCCATACAAATAAAGCAACTCCCCTCCACCATAGTACAAAAAGTTGTTATCAAACAATTACACCAATCCCCTATTAGAATGTCACTTTATGAACTAGTTCAAACATCTCCTCTCCATAAATAAGCCATGATGGAAGCACTCCAATCTATAACCATACCAGCCAATGATCTGATTCCATTTACGAACTTTTTGGGTGCTCTCAAAGCATCCACCTCTATATATTTTGAACCATCTGAAATACCCTCTCTCAGACCAGAAGACCACGACTTTCCACTCTTCATCACCACTTAGATCAATGACATATTCATTAAGAGGTTCATGATTGATAGTGGTGTTTTCATCAATATCATATCATATCTTGATTTCAACCAAATTAAGTTTCCCAATACCGTTGTCGCATAAAATTTGGTTCTTTTACGGTTCTTTAACGACACTATCGGACCCACATTAGGCATTATCATCTTACTAGTCAAATTAGGCTTCAAAACTTACCAGAACTCTTCTATATTATTGAAGGATAATTCTAATACAATATGTTATTAGGATTCCCTTAGATACATACCATGTGTTGTGTTCCTTTCACCCTCCATCATTGTCTCAAATCTAAACATGAAGGACGTACTATACTACTCTTGTTGATCCAAATTCATTTGTTGATTGTTACATAATTTACCCTCCAAATGACATCCTTATACCAAAATATATGCCTGAATCATCTAATCAAGTATCTACCAACATATTTATCCCCTCTTCTTGATTAGTAGATGATTCTTCCCTTAGTGAGGCCGTAAAGCACCTTACTCTTGGGGAGTATCATCTTCTCATGCTTAACTCCATCCCTTCACCTAAAACATATGGTCACCCTGACAAGCAACCCATGTATGACCCAAATGTAGGAGATGTTATTTCCTATGGTCCTACTTATCTCAAGATAAGTCTCATTTATGAAGGACTCGATAACCCCCATCCCATACTATCAATCCACACCACACTATGCCATTCGCATCAAACTTTGAATCTCTTGATAATCTGAACTTGGCCCACATGTATCTTCATCATTGCGCATGGAGAGGTTTTTTCCTTGGATGCTATGAACAAGGAACCCATGATCAACCTATCCTATGTTCCCTTAAAGCTCATGAGAAGAGTGGATTAGGCTATAAAATATTCACCTCCGACATGTACAAATCCACTACATCCAAACTTGCTACATCCCTAACTATTTCTAAACCAGAATTGGCATCATCAACAAATCTTTAAGATCACATGGACATAGACAACACTATACCCATCCTGTCAAAAAAATTGTTAATCAATGTCGTATCCCTCGGACCACTCACTTATCAATATGATCACTCCACCAAATCATTACCACTTGTTTGGATAGAGATGGTTGATGAATATTTTCCTACTATAGATATCCTTTAGTGTTAGGATGACCAAGATATTCTTTCTCACATGGGAGCTGAGGATAATTTTATTTAGAAATCCCTACCATCGATACACTAACTCTTCTACACAAATCAACTATTGATGTGTTAACCTGTAAAATTAACAAGGGAAATTTTGTAGGTAACCATACCAAAATTTTTGTTTTGGTTCCCGTTGAGGACCCTTAGCGTTGTAATGGCATAAAATCCCTTTCCGTAAAATCCAGCTTTTGAACTTGATCATTTGTATCTTTTTGGGTTGGGCGTAGTTTTATTCGTGCTACATCACCAAAATCTGCGCCCCTTCTTTCCTTTGGCACATTCTATTGAGTGTCAACATTTTGAATGTTGCACCTTCCTGCAATGCACTAAGGTGCATGTGCCAACTTGTCAACATTCAAAATGTTGCGCGCCTTTATCTTGTTGAAGTGCTGAAAAAGCATTATTGATAACCCCAAATCAGTGCCTAGGGTGTAAATATTTTTTTGTTGGCGTCTACACTGGTACGCCTTAAAAATGTTGGTGGTGCATTTATTACACCTTTTGCTATAAATAGGCACATCTGACCTGTCATTTTCACGATTGAAAAAACGTGAAAAGTTATTCTTCTACACCTATCAAGCACTCTTGTCGCCCCGTGTGTTGCTTTTCATCATATTCATAGGCCCCACATCGTTTACTCAATCTTATATATTTTTGGTAAGTGGCCCTTGCTCTTCTTGTGGATTTGTTGTGGTATCTTTGTTGTTTTTGGTGGTTAGTATTATTTAAAACAAAAAATGAACCTAATAAGATAATGCAAACCAACCCATTTTACAAATAAACCCACCTTCAAACCAGTTTTACCCTCTTTCCAGATCTGCTAACCTGGAAGGCCTTTCCCTAGAAAATATCCCTGTCCCTTTTTCCTTTGTTTCCCTCATTGCGAAATATGAGTTAAAGGAGGTAAAAACCATAAACCTGCCAAAAGAGGGTGGAAAATCTAAAGTTACAATCAAAAGCCACTGTTTTCTTTGGCGCAAGCTTCATCTCTGTTGCACTAAACACAGTCATGCTAAAGGGGCGCACTATCCCCGCATGCAACATAGACCTTTCCCACGCTTTAAAAATTTCCTAAAACCTAACACAGGTGCAAGCACAACCACAGATACACCAACATTTGAATGTCGTTCGGACCTTTCCGTGTCGCGCCAAAAGCTAAAACACCGCGCACCTTAACTCAATGATGCACCCTTTGAACTGCACTCTTTGGTGCACCATAATGTTTTGTAACATGTACCACATCTGTGCTAAAGGCACACCACAAAGCCTTGCAACATCAAATAAGTCTGCGCGCCAGCTTAAAACCCTTCATATGGCGTAAGTGCACATCATATGACACCAACATCTGAATGTTGTGTGTAGTCTTTCTCGTGCCCCGCATCCCTTTTGCATTGTTGTCTTCCATGCAACATCCTCCTAAAGTACGCCTTGCTTTTCTCGACCGTGTAACCTCAATAGAATTGCACCTTGTGCCCGAGAGACTTGTAAATTGCTAACTTTTCATTCGTAAGCTTTGATGATCAATTTAACAATTGACATGGCTCTTCGCGATGGAATTCCCTGCTTTTCCTTGCATATCAATAGTTGAACTTATATTCACACATGCCTTCATCGAGTAATAAGGCAACCAAGCTTCAAGAGGCAAAGGAAGAGAAGAGGATATTGAAAGAGCGAGAAAAAACATCTTGTCCAAGCCACAAAGAAAATGGGCGGTGCACCTCCCAGTATTGCCGTAACCAAAACTAATGAGGCCCTTAGTTAGGAAAAGATAAATGATTATGCCAAGATTTGTGAGCAAGGTATGATAGTATCTGCCTGGAGAGACCAGATCCTCAAGGATAGTGAGGAAGTGATTGTAAAGTTCACAGAGCTGTATCAGAATATACATCAAGCTAATAAGGAACTCCAGGTGATTGGGACCTATCTCCAAAGAGGTAGACCATGCTAGGTTACAACATGAGACATTCCAGAAGATGCTCGACTACCCAATCGATGAATTAATAAAATTTGGCATCTTCGATCACCCAAGAACACCCTAAGAAGTCCTTGCTGCTTTGGACTATCGGGTTGACCAAATGGAATTTATCTTGGAGAAAATAGATAAAATCAAGGAGGAAGCCTTGGATGCAATGCATCAAATGGAGAAGATCATTTTAAGGATGTCTCCAGGTTTGCTCACCCCATCATACGCCTTGAGGAAGGTAGATGACACTATTCGGATCTTCAAGGAGATCGCATCACAAGGTTTAGGGTCAGAGGTCACTTTTGATACAAAATCTATCAACAACCTTTTGGCCTACCGTGACTTTGTTGGATACCTAATGGAGGCAGGTAATGAATACTTCAAGCTCCCAGAGAGACTCAGAGATGAACGAGAGACTTGCAAAGTCATCGAAGATCACACCAAGGGTCCCGCTCAGGATCAACTTCAAATGATGGTTAGCAAGTTCATGGAGTATCATGCTCAATTTCACATTTCCTCTCCTGAGTAGAAACAAGATACTCCTTTCCAGCCAAGGGACGACGACGAATAGGCTCCTTCCTCTTGGGATTTATTCTCATTTTTGTAAAATATTTAAAAGAATGTTGGCACAAATGATGACATCATCCATGTTGCACCATGGGATGTTGTCATCCACCAAATTGCCCCAAAGTCAACAGTTGACTTTTAGATATTTTGTAAATAGTTTTTGGTTCCTTTTTGCCTTCTTTCTCCTTCTCCTTCTATATATACTTGGATACTTGTTGTATTCAGGGGTGGAAATTTTTTAGATAAACAATATAAGTGAGAAGAAAAGGATTTGTACTTTTTGCAATAGAAAATATTAATACAGAAATTAAGACTTTGTGCTCAATGAATGTATTATGTGCATCAGATTTTTCTTGAGTTAGATATGTGTTGTTTTTCTATTAGATCTATCTCTAATTTTTTTTCATTTGCTCATTAGTATTGCTTTGTTCGTTTATGTGAGTAGGTTTGGCTCTGTTTACTAGCAGCCCAAAACATAAACCCTCCGACCTTTCTACTTTGGAATTCATTTCTTTTCTCCCTTCAGATCTATCCTATCTTCGTTCCTCTCTTCATTCCTTTTTGTTCACAGTGGAAATATCCCTACTGGGATGAGATCCCAAACCCCTGAAGGTAGAATACTATAGGATTTACACAGATTCCTGCTGGTAGAATAGCAATAAACCAGTTTCACTTTGCTATCTCAAAGAGGGGCTATGCCCTGCACTTGTTGGCTCGTCTATCCATAGATCTGCCTCCCCGATAGATTTTTAGACCAGCATTTTTTGGCAACTCTACTGGGGATCGAACCAGATCTATGTGAGTGTTGTGTTAAAAGACATGAACAATTTTTAAAGTTACTAAGGTAACTAAGAAAATAGATAAAACTGTAAAAATCACTACCTGTTTGCAAATCTTAACTTTTGCTTAAAATGTAAAATTTTTGCAAAAGTGATCCAAACTGAAAATTTTCTTCAGAGATCCATAGATCTGGGCTAGTTAGAGATCTTTAGTTCATTGAGTTTTTATAAAAACCCGTATATTTCCGTAGATTTGAGATTCTGACAATTTTACAAATAACTTCAAACCCTTGCAAAAAGTCAAATCTAAGATCCGAAAATCAGCTTACTAAGTTGACCGTTATTTTATCCTCACTAATCTTTGTTATTAAACCGAAATCAGTTTTCAAAAGAGGGATAAAATTAAATATTTGGAAAAGTACATGCTGCTGATTTTTGCCAAAAAAATCATAAAATCAGCAAGTACAAACAAAAAGAGTTTTTAAATGCCATTCTCTGACATCGTAAATCTAAACAAATACGTTGGGGGTGAGCCATTTACCCATGGCAGAGATCTCGTGGAGAAGTTGATCCTAATTTCGATCTACTTCAAAGGCATAACTTCAATATTACACCAACGCATTTCCCATCACTGAGTTCAGCTGATCAGTCAGCTAGAAGTGTCTTGCCACCACGAAAGAACCATTTTTCGCAGGGCACCTCCATATCCCTTTGCAGTGTTCTATTACTTAATGGAACTGCACTTCCGGCTCACATCTTTTTCCAACTTTTCAAATGGCGTACCATGGGGAAACACTATGGGCCCTCTTACATTGCCACATCCAGTACACGCACTCCCTCATGGAAATTGTAAGAATTTCCCCTGATTTGATGGGAGTAGAAATCAGAGCACGGATTCACATATATCTACATTCATTATGTCATGCAACATTTTGGGCGTGACCCATGAAGACGTGTCGATGCGGTTCTTTCTAGAAACCTTGCAAGGACCTGCAGCAGTGGTTCCAACATTTGTCGACCGGATCTATCACCAGTTGGGCCACATTATGAACTACGTTTGAAGACAGGTATAAGCCTTCAGAGGACGCATTTGCATTACTGTGAAAGATCACTCACCCAAGAAGGAGGCCAATGAAACCACGTGTAATTTTATCACTCATTTCAATTCGCTAATTAATCATGTGCCGCCTGCCATGCTGCCAACACCAGAAAATCAAAAGTGTTTCTTTGTGAACGCCATGAGCTCAAGAGTAAGTTTCTTACTCTTACAAGAAAAAATCACCACCCTAGTCCTCACTCAAGCTATGGCCATTCGGATAGAAGACAACCTGCTTATATCTGGCAAGTTAAAATGAGAGCCGTCCAAACCTAGGGCCTCAACTCCTCAAGCCACTTCATCAAATCTGGCATTCCAGAAGATGGCAAATGACTTGCTCACATTGAAGAAGTAATTAGCTTAAGCTTCTCCTAACACTCCATACCAGGATATCCCACGAAGAAATTTCATTCCCAACAATTCCCCACAGAGGCCGCATTTTCCTATAGCTACCTTGGTCGAGGTCGAAGAAGAGGAAAAGAATTATGAAGAACCTTCGTCGTAAGAAAAATATGATCAAGAAGTTAGTGAACCGACTGATGAATCTACAATTGGGTATATGGAATTTGAAGATGAGGAATCTAATGAAGAAGAGGGTACCCAAGGGTATGCAAGTGGACAATCATATGCTATTTTCACCCACTCCCAAGGAAAAGAAGTAGAAGTTGCTACCAAGATACAAAAGAGAAGGCTGTGTCAAACACGCCCAACCATTGCTAAAAGAGGTAATCCTCTTCCTGCTCAACCTCCTATTAAGTCTTTTACAAAAAAATATTTTCCTCCCATCTCTCCTCCAAATCAGCCTTCTTCTATTCCCATAAAGACCAATAACCCTACCCTACCGTCGCGAAGTGAGGGACTCATTCCTTCATCAATGTAACCCTTGGCTGCATTTGACATAATCGATCATGCTAAAAAGACCAAGATTCAAATGTCTAAAGCCGAATATCTTTAGTCTAACCCTGAGCAGCTTGTAAGATTGACCAAATATATCCAAAGCCAAGCTACCGTAACCTCTCATGCCTCCCCTAAAGGAATCCTTTCCACTCCTCCTGCATCTCACATAAATGTTGCCTTGACTTCTGCATCAGGCAAAATTGAACCTTTTTATCTCTCCCTCCTAATCAATGGTCACAAGCTAAGCAACTACATAATTGATTCTGGGGCTTCCGATAATGTCATGCCGACAAAGGTCACTCATGCTTTGGGCCTTACTCTTACCAAGCCTTTCAGTAGATGTTACTCCATGGAAACCAAACAGGTTCCATTGATTGGTCAGATCAAAGACGCACAGCGCATTTGCGGCATTCCCAGAGAAAAGAGTAAAGATGACCATCCTCGTTGCTGATATCCCAGCGGCATATGGAATTCTACTAGGAAGAAGATTTTATAGAGAGGTTGGTGGAGAGATTCACATGGATTGGTCCAAAGCCAGAATCCCCGTCAAGGGTGTAATGCAGACATTGGAGCCTGAATCACAAAAGAAGTACCTAGTCACCAATTTTGATGACCCCAAAGCCCAAATTCTCTTCGAATCATCAAGGATGGGGAACTACTTCTTATCTACTGAGTCTGATAAAATGGACGTTCTCATCTAGGAAGAGGACCTTAACAAGATATGGACACTTTGCAGTTTGATGGAAGTTGTGCAACTAGCGAAAAGTGCGGTGTTGACTGTGCTAATATAAGTCAAGAGGAGATTTTTCCTCTCTCTTTCAAGTTGCAGTTTTTCAATACAAATAATACTGCTGAATATGAATCTTTGCTACTTGGCATGCAAGCTACAAAAGAAAGGGGAATCAAGAACCTAAAAGTATAGGGTGATGCTGAGCTTATCGTTAATCAAGTGAAAAGAATATATCAAGTAAATACTGAAAGACTCGTACATTACCACAATGTAGTATGGGACAAAATTGAGGTATTTGACGCTTTCTCAATAAAATCCGCTCCAAGAGCTCGAATGAAATGGCCGATTCATTGGTCGTCTCAACATGTCTTATGCTCCCTCACCCAGGGTTGAAGACAGACACATATATTATTGAAGTAGTCTTCCACCCAAACATTCCAGACAATTCTCAGCACTGGCAGGTATTTAACAACGACAATCAACTCATTACCTTTCTAGAGAAAGCAGAAAATTTCAAAGAGCTTCATTTTGAAGGATCTACTTTTGCATGCTGTGAATCTGTCACTGGTCAAGCAAACGAGTCAGAAGAAGGTGATGACATATGTCAGCTCAAGGGAAATAAAATTCCAAAGGGTTTAGTCTCTCTGGAACGTTTGTTTGAAAAACTTGATTGTTTTGTCAAGAAGAAGTAACAAGATGATCCCAACTCCTCTCTAGAAATCGAACCGGTCAACTTGGGTACTATGGAACATCCGCAGTTTGTGAACATCAAGAAATGTTGCACACCGAAGAAAAACGAAAGTTTGTCAAATTGCTGAAGAAATATATGGACGTATTGGCATGGTCTTATGCCGATCTAAAGTCTTTCAAGCTGAAGGACATTCAACATGACATACCGTTAAAAGATGATGTTAAACCTTTTCGCCAGAAACAAAGGCACTACAATCAAAAGATCTCGGTACCATCCAGAAGAAGTATAGAAGATGCGGGGATGCAAGGATTATATTTCCTATCCATCATAGTACCTGGGTCACAAACATCATACCAATATGAAAGAAGAATGGTGAGATACGCATATGCGTAGACTTTCGCAATCTGAATCAGGCATCCTTGAAGGAAAACTACCCGCTGCCTATAATGGATCAGGGTTCTACAGCAAGTGTCGGTTCGATATGCTGTCCATGCTTGATGGTTTTTTGAGCTATAATCAAATTGAGGTCTTACCTAAAGACTCGATTCAAAACAACATTCACTACTCCCTGGGGCACATTTACCTATAGCAGGATGCCTTTTGGCTTGACCAACGCCGGTGCCACCTTTCAACAAGCGATGGACTTCGCATTCAAAGGTATGATGGGAAAGGTCATCGTAGTTTATTTAGATGACTTAACTGTGTTCTCTAAAAGTGAAGTGATCATTGTGATCATTTAGAGCAAGTATTGATTAGATGCCGAGAACACGGGATTTCCCTAAATCCAAAAAGTTTGTTTTAGGGTCACCGAAGGAAAGTTGCTAGGACACGTTGTTAGTAAGGAAGGAACAAAGATAGATGTCGAAAGGGTTAAGGCTATTCAAAACCTTACCTTACCCACAAGCAAGACCAGTGTTCACTCCTTCGAAAAGTGAATTTTCTCAGACGCTTTGTTCCCGAATTTGCTGAAAAGACTCGTCACATATCAAATATGATGAAAGGGTCGCAAACTTTCTAGTGGAGCGAAGAAGGAAAGGCATCATTCAAGGATATAAAAGCCTCCGTCACCCATGCACCCATCCTGGTATGTCCCGACTTCTCCAAGGATTTTATCATGTATAATTATGCATCTGAGCATACTGTATCAGCCATCTTAATGTAAAAGAATTATGAGGATGTTGAATCTCCAATTGCGTTCATGAGCTCTCCTCTCAAGCCTCATGAATTGAAGATGTCTCAGTTAGAAAAGCATGCATTTACCGTTGTCAAAGCAGTCAAGAACTTTCGGTACTACATCCTAAACTCTCATATAGTAGTGTTGGTTCCTGACACGACAGTCAAGTCTATCCTAACTCAACAGGAGTTAGGAAGCTTACGAGGGAATTGATCGCAAAGGTCCAAGAGTATGATCTAGACATAAAACCAACCAAGCTGGTAAGAGGCAAGGGCCTATGTCAGCTTATGGCTGAAAACAAAGGTTCAGAGGTCCCTAAAGAGGAAGTTGATTGCATCGATGGAGCGCAGGTAAACTAAAGAAAGCTGATTCTCTACCTATGGTTCTATTTGTTGCAACTAGCAACGAATGGTATTTCGATATCACTTTCTTTCTCACCTACGGTGAGTGCCCACCTCATCTAACTCCAAAGGAGAAGCGGACTGTAAAGCTCAGGGTAGTCAGATATGTCATATGGGATGACAGTTTATACAAGCGTGGTATTGATGACATTTTTTGCGATGCGTTGATAAACCACAGCAGATCAAATTTCTTGAAAGTTTTCATGACTCAACTTTGTGGTGGTCATTTATCCTCATCCATGACAACACATAAGATCATATGGGCCAGTATTACGGCCAAAACTATTTTAGGATATAGCCACCTGGGTAGTAAAATGTGAGCTTTGCCAACAGTTTGTTGGCAAACCAAAATTGGTTGCTTTTCCCCTCAGGCCGGTCATTATTGACGAACCATTCAGGAAATGGGGAATTGACTTTATCAGAGCACTACATCTCCAATCAAGTGCCAGACATATATATGCCCTAACAGCAACAAATTACTTCACCAAATGGGTGGAGGCCATACCTGTTAAGAATGCCACCTCTGAAGTTGTTTGCAACTTCATCAAAGAAAATATCATTGTAAGGTTTAGCATCCCACATAAGATTGTTGTTAATAATGCTTCCAACTTCTCCTCATGGGAAGTTATCAGTTTTTGCTATGAATACGGGATAACATTGGCTCATGCCTTGATTACTACCCCCATAGGAATGGTCAATCGAGAATCTAGTAAGAAGAACCTAGTGACCATCATACGGAAGCTAGTTGATGAGAATTAGCGGTCTTGGCACAAGTCATTATATGATGCTTTGTGGGCAGACCGTATTACTCTAAAGAGGTCTCTCGGTATGTCACCTTTTCAAGTATTATATGGAATCAACGCTGAACTCCCCATTTCCGCTGAACTCCCTGCTCTATGCTTGGCACAAGCGATTGAAGATGAGACTTTCCAGAATTCTCTAGAAAAGAGGATCATGTTTCTAATAGAACTTGAAGAAAAAAGAGTAAGGTTTGTCGACAAAATCACCGAACATCAGAATCGAGTCAAGAAATTGTTTGATAAAAAGACTAAGCAGAGGAATTTTCAGGTGGGAGATCTCGTCCTTTTGTGGGACAAGCGAAGAGAGCCCAAGGGAATGCACGGAAAATTCACTTCTCTATAGAGGGGGCTTTCAAGATCAAGTAGCTCAATGGAGAGAATAGCTTCTATCTCTCATATCTAGATAGAACTCGAGCTCCCTCTTCCCTATAGCCGGCATCATCTAAAAATATTCAGGAAGTAGAGCTTTCTCTCTTCTTTGTATAGTTTGCTTTAGTTATTTGTTTGTTTTTGTCCCGTGTTTTCTTTAGTTGTGTGTTTTCTTTCCTTTTTCGTCACCTTTGTTTTTGACTCCCGAGCCCAATGGATAGGCACATGTTGATCTGGGATTCTCTACCCTTAAGCTGTGCTCAAAGATAGTCCTAGAAAGAGCCAACTGTTATCCTATAAAATTGACAAGGGAAATTTTGCAGGTAACCATACCAAAATTTTTGTTTTGGTTCCCCGTTGAGGACCCTTAGCATTAGGAATGGCATAAAATCCCTTTCCGAAAAATCTAGTTTTTCAACTTGATCATTTGCATCTTTTTGGGTTGGGCACAGTTTTATTCGTGCTACATCAACCAAAACTACGCCCCTTCTTTCCTTTGGCGCATTCTATTGGGTGTCAACATTCTCAATGTTACGCCTTCTAATGTTGCACCTTCCCAGAATGTGCCAAGGCACATGCGCCAACTTGTTAACATTCAAAATGTTTCACCCTTTTATGGTGCGCCAAAGCGCTGAAAAAGCATCGTTGACAACCCCAAATCCGCACCTAGGGCACAAATATTTTTTTGTTAGCGTCTATCTGGGTGCGCCTTAAAAAAATTTAGTGGCGCATTTATTGTGCCTTTTGCTATAAATAGGCACATCCGACCTATCATTTTCAAGATTGAAAAAATGTGAAAAGTTATGCTTCGCACTTTTTATCGCGCTCTGTCTCGCCAACTCCCGTGTTGCTTTTCATCATATTCGTGGGCCCCACATCGTTTCCTCCATCTTATATATTCCTGGTAAGTGGCCCTTGCTCTTCTTGTGGATTTGTTGTGGTATCTTTGTTGTTTTTGGTGGTTAGTAATTTATAAAACAAAAAAATGAACTTAAGAAGATAATGCAAACCAGCCCATTTTACAAATCAACCCACCTTCAAACCGGTTTTACCCTCCTTCCAGATCTGCTAACTTGGAAGGCCTTACCTGAAAATATCCCTGTCCCTTTTTCCTCTGTTTCCCTCATTGCAAAATCTGAGTTAAAGGAGGTAAAAACCACAAACCTGCCAAAAGAGGGTGAAAAATCTAAAGTTGTTACAATCAAAACCCACTGTTTTCTTTGGCGCAAGCTTCATCTCTGTTGCACTAAACACAGTCGTGCTAAAGGGGCGCACTATCCTGCATGCAACATGGGCCTTTCCCACACCTTAAAAATTCCTAAAACCTAACACAGTGCAAGCACAACCACAGATACACCAACATTTGAATGTCGTGCAGACCTTTCCTATGCCGCGCCAAAAGCTAAAACACTCTTGGCACACCTTAACTCAATGATGCACCCTTTGAACCTGCACCCTTTGGTGCATCATAATGTTTTGCAACATGTACCACATCTGCGCTAAAGGTGCACCCTAAAGCCTTGCAACATCAAATAAATTTGCGCCCAGTTAAAACCCTTCATATGGCGCAAGTGCACATCCTATGACACCAACATCTGAATGTTGTGTGTAGTCTTTCTGCACCCTACACCCCTTTTGCATTGTTTTCTTCCATGCAACATCCTCCTAAAGTGCACCTTTCTTTTCTCGACCTGCACTGCATAGAATTACACCTTGCGCCCAAAGACTTGTAAATTGATAACTTTTCATTCTATAAGCTTTGATGAATGATTTAACAGCTGACATGGCTCTTCTGCGATGGACTTCCCTCGCTTTTCCTTGCATATCAATAGTTGAACTTATATTCACACATGCCTTCATCGAGTAATAAGGCAACCAAGCTTCAAGAGGCAAAGGAAGAGAAGAGGATATTGAAAGAGCAGAACAAACATCTTCTCCAAGCCCTGCAGAAAATGGGCAGTGCACCTCCTGTAGCTGCCACCAAAACTCTTGAGGCCCTTAGTTAGGAAAAGATAAATGAGTATGCCAAGATTTGTGAGCAAGGTATGACAAGATCCGCTGAGAGACCAGATCCTCAAGGATAGTGAGGAAGTGATTGTAAAGTTCACAGAGATGTATCAGAATATAGATCAAGCTAATAAGGAACTCCAGGTGATTACGGGACCTATCTCCGAAGAGTTGGACCATGCCAGGTTACAACATGAGACATTCCAGAAGATGCTCGACTGCCCAGTCGATGAATTAATAAAATTCAGCGTCTTCGATCACCCAAGAACACCCCACAAAGTCTTTGCTGCTTTGGACTATAGGGTTGACCAAATGGAATTTGTCTTGGAGAAAATAGATAAAATCAAGGAGGAATCCTTAGATGCAATGCATCAAATGGAGCAGATCATTTTAAGGATGCCTCCAGGTTTGCTCACCCCATCATACACCTTGAGGAAGACAAATGACACTATTCGGCTCTTCAAGAAGATCACGTCACAAGGTTTAGGGTCAGAGGTCACTTTTGATACAGAATCTATTAACAACCTTCTGGCCTGGCGTGACTTTGTTGGATACCTAATGGAGGCAGATAATGAATACTTCAAGCTCCCAGAGAGACTCAGAGATGAACAGGAGACTTGCGAAGTCATCGGAGATCACACCAAGGGTCCTGCTCAGGATCAACTTTAAACGATGGTTAGCAAATTCATGGAGTATCGTGCTCAATTTCACATTTCCTCTCCTGAGTAGAAGCAGGATACTCCTTTCCAGCCCAGGGATGATGACGAATAGGCTCCTTCCTCTTGGGATTTATTCTCATTTTTGTAAAATATTTAAAATAATGTTGGCATAAATGATGACATCATCGATGTTGCACCATGGGATGTTGTCATCCACCAAATTGTCCCAAAGTCAATAGTTGACTTTTAGATATTTTGTAAATAGTTGTTGGTTCCTTTTTCCTTCTTTCTCCTTCTCCTTCTATATATACTTGGATGCTTGTTGTATTCAAGGGTGGACATTTTTTAGATAAAAATAGAAGTGAGAATAAAAAGCTTTGTACTTTTTTGCAATGTAAAATATTAATACGAAATTAAGACTTTGTGCTCAATGAATGTATTATGTGCATCGATCTTTCTTGAGTTAGATCTGTGTTGTTTTTCTCGTTAGATCTATCTCTAATTTTTGTCAATTGCTCATCGGTATTGCTTTGTTTGTTTATGTGAGTAGGTTTGGCACTTTGTTTACTACCACCCAAAACATAAATCCTCTTACCTTTCTACTTTGGAATTCATTTCTTTTCTCCCTTCGATCTATCCTATATTCATTCCTCTCTTCATTCCTTTTTGTTCACAAATGATCGAAATACCCCTCTTTGGGACGAGATCCCAAACCCCTAAAGGTAGAATACTGTATGATTTGCGTAGATTCCTGCTGGTAGAATAGCAATAAACTAGTTTCGATTTGTTGTCTCAAAGAGGGGCTATGCCCTGCACACTATTGGCTCATCTATCCATAGATCTGCCCTCCCGACAGATTTTTGGACCAACATGATGTTAACTTAGGCTCCCCTCTAGATACTGCATAGTTAAAGTTGGTCAATCCCTTGATCCACAAGAATTAAAAGATTTCACAACATTCTTAACAAAATATCATCAAGCCTTCACTGGTCATATAGTGATATGCCCGAGATTGACTCTAACATTTTCATACACAACATAGTCACATACCTTGATGCTAAGATGATCAAATAAAAACTTTATAAAATATACCCTCATATAGCTCTTCTTATTAAAGAGGAGTTACAACACCTTCTATCTAATAATTTCATCATACCCATTGATTATCCATAATGGGTTTCCAATGTTGTCCCCGTAACTAAAGCCTCAGGTAAAATATGCATCTACACAGACTTTAGGGATCTCAATATTTCTTGTCTAAAAGATTATTTCCCTCTCCCAAACATAGATAAAATCATCGACCTAACCGTAGGCCATGAAATGCTTTCCCTTATGGATGGTTTTTCTAGTTATAAACAGATTCTCATCACTCCCGATGATCAACATAAAACCTCTTTCATTACCCCTTAGGGAACCATCATTACTATGTCATGTCATTTGGGCTTAAAATGTGAGATCCACGTATCAACGTGTCATGAAATATATCTTCTATGACCTTATCCACAAAATTGTTGAAGACTACGTTGATGACCTTCTTGAAAATATAAATCATGCAAAAACCATCTTGATGTCCTTGAATCAATATTCACTTGTCTCATCCAATTTTGTCTTCGTCTTAATCCTACAAAGTGTGTTTTTGGTGTCCTTAACAAAATTTTTTTGGGGTTCATCATATCCATTCGAGGCATTGAATTCGATCCAGTAAAAGTTAGAGCAATCATTGAAATGCCTCCTCCATCAAATATTAACCATTTTCACAACCTTTAAGGAAAATTGAAGTCCATTTAATGTTTTATATCACAACTATCTGACCGATGTCATCCATTTAACCACTTGCTTTGTAAGGACATAGAATTTAATTGAGATTCTAATTTCCGGAATATTTCGATGAAATCAAACAATATCTATTATCACCACCTGTACTTACTCCACCTCATGAAGGGGAGCCATTTTATTTATACATATCCACTTTAGAACATGCTTTAGGATCCATGCTTTCCCACCATGATAGTCAAGGTCGTGAATAGGCCATGTACTACATTAGGTGCACACTCCACGAATATGAGACATGCTATATTGAAGCCAAAAAAATGTGTTATGCATTGTATTTCGCCACTTCTAAACTTTGACATTACCTCCTTAATCAAAAACATACATCGTCACTAGTTTTAATCCGCTTAAATCCATGCACACTAAACCTTATCATAATGATTGCATAACTCGATGGATTATGCTCATGACTAAATTTGATCTTGAAATTATCCCGTAAAATCCATTAAAGGTCATCCATCGTCCGATCAACTCATTGAATCACCTCTTCTAGATAATCAACCACCCCATGAGTACTTTCCTGATGAGTCCATCAACAACATCAATGAATCTGATAACTATGAATCAAATTTTGTCCCTATCAAAATGATCCTCTTCTTTAATGGTGCTAAATGTCAAGAGGGTGGAGGAGCCAAAGTTGTTATCATACCACCTTGGAACATTCCCATTCTGTTATCATTCAAACTCAATTTTGAGTGTACCAATAATATGGCAGAATATGAAGCCTTAATCATGGGCTTACAAACCGCTATTCTCTTAGGTGTCCAAATCCTAGAAATCTACGGAGACTCACAACTCATCATTAGTTAGGTCAAGGGAGAATACTAGTGTAAAAATGAAGTACTTAAAAATATAAAGTTGTTGTCAATTTTCTCCTTGGTGCATTCAATCATTACACTATTCAAGCCATTCCACGATCTTCTAATAGGTTTTTAGACACTATGGATTCCCTTAGATCCCTTGTTCCCTTTGAAATAGAAAAATCAAAAGATAAAACCAAGATGTTTGTAGTTATTCAACACTTGGATCATCCTTCACATCAAAATGAGTTTCCTTCCATCAACATCATTGACGAAAATCCATTGGATCTATGGTACACTCAGATATATGATTATCTCGTTGATTCCAAACTCCCATCGATTTTTCACAATCCATTAAATGATCTTTCCTTCAACATGTCACCTATTTTGTTATCATAGGAGGTATCCTTTATAAACACATCTTTGACGACATTTTATTATGATGTCATAAATCAAACGAATCAATCAGAGAAATTGAAGAGGTCCATGACGGTATATGTTGATGTCACTTCAATGGAAACACCATTGTTAAACACACCATACCGCTAGGATATTACTGGCCTACTATCACTAAATATTGTTGTGCATACGTAAAGAATTATGTTAAATTCCAACTCTATTTTGATCTTAATCACATCCGTAGCTACACCATCCATACAGCCCGCTCATGACCTATGGCCTTTCTCTCAATGGGGTTAGACCTCATTAGTGCAATCAATCCAAAATCATCACAACAACATCATTCAATCATCACCACAACTGAATACTTTACTAAATGGGTTGAAGCTATTCCTTTAACCTCAACAAAATCCAGACCCATCATTAACTTCATATATCAGAACATCATATGTTGCTTTGGCATCCCACACAAGCTCATCACAGACAATGGAAAATCCTTCAAAAATACAGAAGTTAAAAATATTTTTGATACATTTAATATCAAACTTAGCTTCTCATCATTGTATTATCCTCAAGAAAATGGACAAGCTGAGGCCTCTAATAAAACACTCAACAAAGGAGTCTCCCTTATCTTCTCCTTCACCCACGGAGGAGTCCACCATATCTTCGATGCATTTTCCTACTCACCTCTCAACTTGATGAACAACCCGCGCAAAGATACTTACTCTTCTACCCATGGGAGATTCGTGCTTACCTTATTCTTCGCAAAAAGAAGAACCTACCTCATCCAAATTTCCTTATCCCCTACCCATAGGGGGTCCAATAGTAGTGTCCCTTCCTCATAACACGTCGAATGTGTATATTATCAACATATACAAAAATGAATAGGGTGGGGTTAGGATCATCCAATTAGATAGGTACAATCTCATCATCAAAGAAACTAAGAGTGCCTACTTGATGAGTGGTAGTGAGATCAGAGGAAGGGGGCAAAGTGGTGAGAGAGGAAATGTGGTAAGGGGTGATAATGGATGCAACATGTGTAGGGTCATTAGGTAGAACCTCAATATATTGCAAGACCTCACCGAGAGTCTCATGATGAGACTCGAGAGGTTTAGATGAGGTCGTATAAATTTTTTTTTGAGAGGATACTGATGAAATTTTTAGGCATTGTATGATGGGAAACCCTGTCAGAAATAGGGTATGCAGGTCCATGGATGGTGATTTTGGGTGTAGGTGCAGATGGAATGTTGGGTAAAGGAGTAGTGGATGAGCTGGTTATTTTCTCCTTTCCTTTTTCCTTCTAGGATTGAATGGAAACTTGAACCATATTGATATGTGGTGAAGGAGAAGGTGAGTCATGAAATGTGTAGCCATAGGATGAGAATAAATATGGTGAGGGAATATATTGGATTTTTGAAAGAAATGCGGCGCATTGGCATTTTGGTGGAGGTTTGGCTAGCTCTCTGATGTAGACCATATTGATCTGAAATGTTGGAGGAGGATAAAATGGTTGTGGATGTCGAGAAGGAGGTTGTTGAATAGGTAAGAGATGAGGATATGTAGTGATAGGTGTGAGTGGAATAGGGTCCTCATCTAAAAGATCATCATCGTCAAATTTTTGTCGAGAGGACATAGTTAGAGAGTAATAGTCTTAAGAGCTTTACATTTTTCCACATCATGCCTTAACACACGATGGTAAGCACAAATTTTGGTATCATCAAATCCTTCTAGTTTAGGTTTGAGTGGGTCATAAGGTCTAAGCGGTAGTAATGTGATGACAGATGTTTCCAAAAGTTTAGCTAAGATGTTGGTGTAAGACCTTGCCAATGGATCACAATGTGAAGTAATTGTGGGTTGCGATGGAAGTGTGGGTGAATTTTGTGGGAGATGCGTCACTAGAGGTGGAATCGAGGTTGAGTAAGTTTGACTACTTGTTTGGTAGATAGTATAGTTTTAGGTTTGGGTTGCACCTTCTTGGGTAAAGGTGTAGTAGGTGAACTAGTTGTTGGAGGTGGTGTAGGTTTAACTACCTCTTTGGAAGGTAGTGGGGTATTGGGATTTGGTTGCACATTCTTAGGTAAATGTGAAGTAGGAGTGTGTGATGTAGAAGGGAAGGAAGATGGTGGAAGGGGATGGGTTAGCCAAGGTGATAATGGAGGTGCGGTAAGGTTGTGGTAAGAGAAAATGTGGAAGGGACTGGTTGAGGAGAAGGGAATGACATGGGTAATGATGAGGATACAAGAAGTGGTGTAGGTATAGGAGGTAGAAAGGATGTAGGTGATGGAGAAGGCGTAAGATGTGTAGGTAATTTGGGTGTAACAGAGGATCGTGATGAGGAGGTGGGCTGTTGTGTTTTTGGTTTACCTTGGGTAGGAGGATGCTTGACCAAGGTTGATGGGTGGGGACCTAGGATAGATGGAAGTGGTGAAGGTGACAAAGGGGTAGTGGGAGAAGCCGGTGTATGTGGCCTAAGAGGTTGGGTTTTCCTCCTAGGTGGGGGAATAGTATTTGCAATGACTTCTAAGGATGTGGCTAAATCCAGTTTGATAGGAGGATAGACTAGGCTTGATGTCGAATGACTCCTAATGTGGTAATCGGTTTGGACATGGAGGAAGATATAGATGTGGGTAAGGTTTTAGGCATAGGCAAAAGTTCATTTGATGGTAAAGGTTTAGGTGTGGTGAGGGTGATGAAGAAGGGTAGCTACAACTAGCATGGGCATGGTGGGTTTGGTTGTCTGAAACACCTTTGGATAGATCATGGAAGTGTCGGCCCAGAAAAACATTTATAATTTAGTTGAGACTTGCAGTCAAAGGCATCCCTAAAGCATGGAATTGTGAACATAATTTAAGCGGTCAGCCAAACGTGAGAATGGAACCAATGTAGGGGGATGATGTTGATTTGGTAGTAATCCTGTAAAGAATGTCTGTGAGATAGGGAAATGGTTGGCTTCAAACTTTTTGGGTAGAAGAGACGAGAGAATATCAATAGGATCCTTAAAATCCAATGGAGAATTATCACCAATAGGAAGGGACACTACTAATGGACCCCTATGGGTAGGGGATAAGGAAATTTGGATGAGGTAGGTTCTTCTTTTTGCGAAGAATAAGGTAAGCATGAATCTCCCATGGGTAGAAGAGTAAGTACTGCGGGTTGTTCATCAAGTTGAGAGGTGAGTGGGGAAAATGCATCGAAGATATGGTGGACTCCTCCGTGGGTGAAGGAGAAGATAAGGGAGACTCCTCTATGGGTAGAGGAGCAGATGAAATAGGTCCCTCCATGGATGAAGGATCTCATGCAATAATATCCTCGATAGATGGAATGGGAGGAGATTGACCAGGAGGAGATGGTATGATGTCGAAAATGGCCTTAACCTCATAAACATTACTATCATTGGTCAAGATTTCAATGGTTTTGTTAGATGATGGGGTGTGATTTGGGAACAAATTCTTGAAGATGTGAAGGTTCTGATTAGTCTGTTTGTTAGGGTTATTGAAGATGAGATCTCCATTATCTAACATTTATTGGATGAAGTTTTTGAAATTTATATAATTACTATTTCTATGACCTCTAACACAATGATAGTTGTAGTAATAATTTTTTTTGTACCATGCAAGCATAAGATGAGAAGGGTCAAAACCAAGATGTGGCTTGAGGATGGAAGAGTGATTACTCGACTTTTAGAAGTTTTTCTAAAATTGAATAATAGGGTTCTCATAAGGAGTATATTTTCATTGCTCCTGATTGAACTGAAAATCCTAAATAGGAGAAAGGTTGGAAGAAGGTTTTGATTAGTTGGATGGATGAGATGGGCCGATTTCAAAACTATTGCATTGGCAGATCCTTTTGCTTTAGAATAATTATTTTTGGTTTGGAAGAAGAAGAGGTATCATTTGATTTAAACACAACATTCTTATTACACAATTGTATCTTCTTCTCTTCAATGACATGGATTTCAAGTTTCGGGCCATGGTGAACACCTCATCAAATGTACTAAAGGATTGAACTTGGAGAGTTGGCGAGATGTGTCCAAGCACAAGCTCTAGTGAACAAATTTATTAACTCGGTTTGAGGCAATTGGAATGTGAGTTGGTTGATCAAGCTCCGATAACGAGTGATTGAATCTGTGATAGATTCATTTTCATATTGGCGTGTCACATACAAGTCGGTCATGGTGATCTTATTGACAATGTTGATAGAAAAGTGGTCTAGAAAGACATGAGCTACCTAATTAAATTAAAATATAGAGTGCACAGGTAGAGCACTATACCATTCGAAATTTGGTCCCGTCAAGGAAAATGGGAATGTCAAGAAGAGAAAAGCGTCATCGTGAGCGATTAGATAAAACACACATTTAAAAGAACGCAAGTGTTGTTATGGGTCTTCTTTGTTGTTGAATCAGTTGAATTTAGGCATTTCCCAATAGGAAGGGTACCAAGAATAAGCGGTAGATGAAATAGGGGGATGTTGTTGATAGGTTTAGGTAGGTGGGGTAGACGTAAAGACTCTCGTACCAATCAGAGGAAGAGATTACTTGGATGGGGAGGAAAAGGTTTTGGAAGGGAGTATGGGTTGCCGACACTAGTGGTGGATGAGATGCAATAGGTATGTGAGAAGTGGAGGATGTAGATAGACCTATACTAAGGGTGGTTGATGAAGGCATGGTGGACATCATAGGGACTACACACATTGAAGGCGTGATAGATGGCATAGGTGCGTAAGATATTGATGATTCAAGGTCAAGATGGGAAACCAACGGTGGTAAGTTGTAAGAGAATTTGGATGTGCTTTGGTAGTAGGCGATGCGTAAGTGGGTGCAAGAGTAGGAGGAATGGACATAGGCATGCCATATATAAGTTTCCCTGATGAGTTGTAGGTAGATGAATGAGCAAGGTAATATTGCAAAATGGCGAGGTTTTGATCAAGGAATCTCATAAAGTCCTCATCACCGGTGGGTGGTAAGAGACTTATTGGGGTCCATAGGTGATGAGATGGAAGGGGGTTATGGGATAGGTCGAAAAGGTATGCTTTGCTAGCGTGAAACACGAGAGTGTTGACTTATCTATAAGTCAAAACCATGCGATTGACAATAGAATGGGTGATCTAAGCCATGTTGATGATGTAGAAACACAGAAAGAATGGAGAAAAATTGGTCTAAAAGATGTGATTTGAATGTTGTTCGATTAACAAATAAGAATACCGAGACCAAAATCAGTTGGGTAATAGATGTCGGTATGAGAGGGTAATCACCGCGGTTGACTAGACCGGTGTCAAATACTATAGAGAAATGAAAGATTTAAAAATCTAGCAATAAATGATGAAGACGAAGTAGAACTGGACTCTGAAGGTAATATCAAGGACTCAGAGATATAGTAAAGTGATAGAGGAAGTCATAGAAAGAAAATAAATATAGATTGAATGCTACTTTGGCATAAATGACCAAAACAACATAAAATTGATGGTGGTCATGAAACCGATCAAGCTGCGTTGAGATGATGAAACCAATGGCGGTTGTTGGACCAACACCGGTTATTATGAAATATGTGAAAAATGGAAAAAGTGAATTTTTGGTGATTTAGGTCAAATAAAAAGACCAACTCAGAGACCGAGTATGGCAATGATTAGTCCTAACACACTTAGAAATGTAATCGAATACACCAAATATGATTGTGGAGTATGTAGGGAGAGAGAAAAAATGAAGAAAATGAACTCACACCTCAAAACACAAATCAAGCAAAAGCTAGCAAACACAAAATCCTATGATGTAGATTTTATGTTGTGGCTTATGCCATTTAGGACTGACTTGTGAATAGAATAGAGTTTTTGGTTACCGAAGGTGCCCTACGAAACTGACAACTATGGTTGGTTTCAGGTAATTTTGGCATGGTGTCCCCAATATATATTTTTAGTACTGATATGATGACTAGCCGTAAAAAAGCTAGAGGCCACTTTAGTCAATCCTCTGATCATGTGATCGTTGACAACTTCTTCTAGGAAAGATGTTGTTTAAGAAATGTGTAGTTTGTTTTCAGTGGTTTGGTATATAGAGAGAGTGTGCAAAATGTGAGCTACGGTTCAATTTTTCAACCATCATCTGGTCATGACTTCCAGCGTATAGGTTTCCCACATAATTTAAATGAGCTACAATGTAGCATACAAAAATGAGATGTAAATATTTTAAACCCAAATCCACAAATTATATTCGATGAGAACAAATTATGAAGGGGTAAAGAGTATGAATTTCACTAGATGAAATGCAAGAAACAAAAGAAGAGTTCTTTTTAATCCCAAAAGACAAATGTCACTGAGACAATTAGAAGAAGAGAATGTTTCCAGAGAAGAAGCTTAATGTGAACTTGTTTCAAATGAAATAGACACACAAGATTTTTCCCTAAAAATGAACCAATGCAATAAAACCCAACAAGGGTCCCACAGCGTGCCAAAATGTTTCACCAAATATTTTACATAAAATAAATAAGGTAAGAGGTTAGGAGGAATACCTGTAAAATCGAAGGTCAATGGTAGAATCTGCGTATTGTTGAATTTTGATCCAAGATGATCATGGAGAGATTCCCTTTGGCTAGGAGGAATGACCTGTAAGAAACACAACAAGACCACAAAATAACATTAATAATATAGGTTAGTGGACTACCTAGCGAAGTGCTAGATCCGAGAAGCGAGGTGCTTCCTAGAAGGTTTTCAATCCACTTTCAAATATAATTTAATGCAAAAATACCATGAAATAAGGAAATCCTACTATAGTTGTATGATTTAGGTATCTCATGCTAATACAATAAGTAAATATAATCTAATAGGAAAATTTACGATTAGATCCGGAGGTTTGTAGGTTGTTTTGGTTTTTACATGTACAATGAGAGGTCTAATAAAGGGTGTATGACCGATCGGGTAAGTTATGGGTTGGTTTTGGTTTAATTGAAGGATTGTTGGTCAGAGGGTATAAAATGACACAGAGACTAATATCGGTCAGGTGACGGACACCGATATAGGGGTAAAATTGATGGTGGTAAGGTAAATCGACGTCGATAGGTGCAATGGGTGATAAATTAATAAAAATGGATTTTTAGTCCTTTTATGATTACACAGAGAGTGAGGAAGATGTGGTTAGGCTCATAATATAGCTAAGAAGACTCAGGAATACAGAGGAAGAGGTTAGGAGAGGTGGAAAGACTTGAAATGGCTGGGTAGGTGGATTGGTGGGAAGATAGAGATATCTTGGTAATAACAGAAATGGATATACTAAAAGAAGTAAAATATCTACAATAAAGTAAGAACAGATGATGAAAATCACATTACTTACTTGTTTCTATGAAGATCTTATGAACAAAGGTGGCTAGTGGTTGATTGGTGAGGTGATGTCCGGTTCGGTTCATGACAAAGATGTAACATGTGTGTTCCCATGGATACTCCAACACTCTGGAAGAGAACTTGTTGCTTGTGCTGCACTCTGGTGGTGTGTAAACATCATTTGGATGAAGGAATGACTCTGAGATTCATGCTTGATTGCAATAGAACTCCCAAAATTGAATGACCAACCCTCGTAAAGAGTATAAAAATGTATATGAAGGAACCGATGGCGGTTTAGTTGAACGACATTGGCCAAGGATAAACTAGCGTCGGTTAGAGTGAATTAGTCCAAGTTACCAAAAATAGCTTGATCTTTACTATTTTTGGCGTGATTTTGATTGCTCATCCTAGTCTCAAGTGAGGGTCTATGCTTAGATAAGTGGGAGTTTTGTTGGAGAAGGAATAGGAATTTAATTTTAGGGTTAGACTAAGTCCCAGTTGGTTAGGATAAGTAGGGACCTAGTCTTAATTAATTAATAGGCTAGGAATAAGTCCATGGTGAGGTGTCTAGGTGATGTGTAAATTAACTTAATTAAATTAATTAAATTAATTAATAATGTGAGGATGAACATTAATTCAATTTTAAGTAATTAAATTAATATGAGTAGGGTAAGGGGTTGTGGTTAGGTGAATACGTTATGTTAATTAATTAAAGGGGACCAAGTAAAGTGTGACCTAAATTTGGTGTCTACAGAATGAGCCGATTTTCATGTAAACAATGACCAATTTTACCTCGCATTGCGATCTAGAATTTTTCCATATTACTTCAAACCACTTTGAACCCTTAAAACAAAAAAGTGTGTGCCCGAATTTATTTTTGAAGGGGAAAAATTGAGTTTTGGGAATTTTTTTCCTTTTCCACTTGCCCAATGGGATTGTTTTCGTCATTGTTAAATCAATCCACTTCTGATAGTAGTAGCAGTATACTCTTTTTTTTGTCTTCTCATAAATACTAGACTCTACTTTGATAACACCTCCATTGCTACTTTACTTCAAAAAAGTTATTCATGTTTTGTGAAAATAAAATTGTCGACAAAAGGTGAGTACTCCTCATATAAGATTTACAACTATATATGTATGAATTTGTAACACATTTGAAATGTACAGATAGAACCTTTCAATGTAAAGATGATGACAGATTAGTTGTGTTATTTCTTGACTCACAAAGAATATAATTGTGGCACAATGAGTCTTTTGAATGATGTAAACTATAAAATATCAGTTCAATGTATCTCCAAGGGTGTAAGACAATGTTTCTTACCAACATTTTTCTTGAATTGTGTCAAGGATTTTTTAATTTTCTTTCTCACGGAAGTGACTCATTGTTTATATGGAGAACGAAACAATTTACAAGCATAGATTCTACTATCTTTCAGAGTTATGGAATTTGTGATATATTTTTTTATTTTAATGGTTAATTGGAGTTATAGTTTATAATAATAAACAATAGTGAACTTAATGTTGTGTACAATATAAGAAAACAATACTTGAGTTGTTACAAGGTATATTTCAGGGTGAGAACGTAATTTTATGGTAAGTTCCACAAGAAATCAACATAACACTACTATCATTTAAGGCCAATGTAAAATTTAAGGATTATGCACATAATAAACATTGAAAGTGCGAGCCTCACTCTTTCAAAGTTTGAGAATCGCACTTTGAAAGTGTGATGCTCACACTTTCAAATTGTGAGGCTCACACTTTCAAAGTGTGAGGCTCGCACTTTCAAAGTGAAAGGATCACACTTTTAAAATGTGATGCTCGCACTTTTAAAGTGTGAATCTCAAACTTCAAAAGTGCAAGACTTTAATATTTCGTGATCGGGGCTCGTAGTATGAAAGTACGAGATTATGATATTTTTTTAGAGTGCGGGACTGACACTTTAAAAGTTTGAGCTTAGCACTTTGAAAAGTTCGAGAGGCTTGAACTTACAATAGTTAGCGACACTCACCTTACATTGAGGCTCATGACTTATAATAGTTAGTGACCACTCACCTTAATACAATGGGCTCACCATATAAATAGTTAGCGACCACTCATGACTTTGAACTTGCTTTTACATGAAGTTATTGTTAATTTATTTTTTATTAATTAAACAGGCTCATCCCTTATAATAGTTAGCGGATGCTAACCTTATAATACTTACCAACATTGACAATCTAAAAAATGGTGAAATTGGAATCTAATAATAGCTAAATCGGAATCCAATTATAGCGATATTGGAATCCAATAATAGTGAAATTGGAAGTATAATAAGTCCAATAATGAATATATTGGAATCCAATATTGTTACTAATGGATTCCAATAATAGTAATAATGGAATCTAGTATAGACAAAAATGGAATCCAATATACACAAAAATGGAGATGGATTTCTTCCAATACTTGAAATATTGGAGTCCATATTTACTAGAATATGTCCAGATTTAGTGAAATAAGTATTTTTCCTTATCTTTTATCATTTATAGCACTAAAATTATCTTAATGAACAAGTCCCAGCATCAAGGAATTAAAACAAAGATAATAATATTTCCTCTTCTTTCATTTTATTCACAATTGAACCATATGGTTTTTAAGACCTTTCCAAAGCATAATCATAAAACAATCATTATTGAATTTCAAATATGAACCTAATAATAGATCATTAGTTCACATAACAATCCCCTTGGTTTTCTATTTTCAATTTCTACACATTCTATAAATATAAAATTATTCTAAATGAACTACAAAATAAGATTTCATTCCATGAAGGAAGTCCACCAAATTATATTCCAGCATACAATCAAGGGAATAATCATCTCATAATGCATTCACATAGTTTTCATGCTTAGGAAGTCAATGAGGTTCAAAATAACATTTGTATCCATCAAGAGTGTAAGGACATGAGAATCATCAATTCCCATTTGGTCAATTCCATAAATGGAGTTACCTTAACCTCCTCAATTTTTCCTTAACATTTCCACTATGATATCTTAATATCTCCGAATTGGAGGAGATTTTAATCATTAACAGTATGATGACATCAAATCAAAAATCATTATACAGTAGATAGGTTTTTACACAACAAAAGCACAGTTATCACTGCAATCCATTACAAGTATGGACCAGGTTCGAATAAGCACAGTAGCGTATAGCCTCCCAGGCCACGTTTCCTTTTACCATCTTCGAAGATATAAATACATACATATTCAAAAGCATACGCTAACAAAGTGGATAAAATATTGTATATTAAATCGACCCTGATATTATTGTGAGGTTTTCCAGAAAAAGGCCTGGAATGGACTCGAACCGATTTATATTCACTTTAACCATTTAGCATAGCTATAGCGATTTGAATTTTCTCATCGAACGCAGGAATTAAATAACTTATAGGATGAGAGTTTTCAAGGGGAATGGATTTGTAATTTTCCGTAAGTTTTATTTTCATGAGAAATATATAAACTCAGATGGTTTTAGTTTAGTGTTCCTGGAATCTTACCCGAACTCACCCGTTCGGATTATATGCGAGACAAGAAAAGAAACAATTGCTTTACAGTTCAGTGTAACTCACTACAACAAGATTATTCCAGGAAGAGAACCTAACCTGAATATATCATCAGCTACATAAAGACAAATTCAATTAGTAATAACCCAACACGATCACGGTATAATCACACATAGACCTGTCAAGACCATACCCAGAAATCATACGACGTTAAGCAAAGAGTTTTGTTTCAAAAGAATATTTTAAGGGCCTGAAATATGACCAATGTCTTTTGCACTAAAATTATAATATTCAAAGATCATTTTATAAAATACAAAAAATCAACAAGCCAATATTCATGTTATCACGTATATACAAAATAGGAAAAATACTTACTCTAACACTAAATGGAAATACTATCATTCACCCAGAAGTAATTTGCAAAGTATCGTACATTCAAACATTTTAGTACTCTAAATAATAAAGATAGGAGAAAATACACTTTAATGTCTAGGTGTTAGGATGATGTTATTTTTCTTGTTGCCTTCTCAATAGGTCAAACTTCTAGAGCTTCTTTCCCTAGGATTCGCAGCAGGGCTCTTCAAATGAACAAGTAGGTGCTTGAAACATTTTCCCTTAAAACTTCAAGTAGCTATTTCAGGAAGAAATCAAAATTCGAACCCATAATACAAACTTCGAGCCCCCTTTCCAATCCACCCAAATTCACATATATATCATAGTTTCCTAATTCAAGTTGTGGCAAGAATGGCTCTTTCGTTGCATGATTAAAATATCTCTCTCCTTGAAACTAATAGTCCTTCCTATGCATGCACATGCTTGCAAGCTTACACGAAGAGCTCGAACATCAAAATGAAGTGAAGTAAAACGGTTTGCAACTTTGGTTAGCTCGATAGCTTCTTGAAGAAGCTTTGGGATTCCCAAGAACTTTGATCTTGAATTAAATGCTAGCAATTACTTTTTTTCATGTAGTGGAATCAAACCATTCACCACCACCTACTATCTCACCCTCCATCTATTCCTCCAAATTGGCGAGACTAGAGTAGTTGAACATGATTTAAACCTTTAAACAAATGTTATAACTTACATGCATACGATCTTGGTTGGTTAAATACCTTATCCTAATTTTAAACAATAATTATTTAAAACTTGCTTGTATCCAACTTGATTCACAATTGCATCGATGGGTATGTCCCTTATTCCCCAAAGGTAATATTATAATTCCCATGTACCTTATCATCTTTGTTCACTTTTGCATAGGTCTAGTCGACCATTAGTAGGTATAACCCAAAATATAGTCTAAGATCATTGGTAGGACCTCTTAAATTTAAAACATGCAATGATTAAACACTTATAATTTAAATTCCAAGGGAGACAATTAAGTTCGGATATTAGTATACATAACCAACTTCTTGCATGCTCATGTAACAATCAGATATTTAAGCCAGTGCATGGTGATATCCCATCGACCCAAAGAGTTATAATTCCTTAATTATACAACAATCCCAAATTATAAACAATGGTCAAAAAGTACCATAATATGACATTCCTTTAGAAGCTGATAGCATATATCCCTTCACAGCTTTCCCTGAGGAGGTCTAAAGACCTTTGTTTAAAGTAACAAGACATTGTATATTTGCAACATTATACAAAAATATAACCTAGGTCCATTAACATGCCCAATTGGTCTAATGCCCTATCTAATGGCTTTGTACTAAGGTTTCCATATGAACACCATTACTTGATTTTATTTAAGGGCTCACATATAAAAATATAACCAAATAGTGTCCATATCAAGACAATAGTGAAATCCTTTTTGACACAAGATCATTATTTCCAACAAGTATAAAATTTATTAATTTGATACATCAAACAAACAAGGTGTCAAATTACATCGGATCATCATTTTTTTGGTAGGGTAGGTGGCCTATTGTACTTGTAGCATAAAATAGTGTATACATATATATTTCAAGTATAGAAAATGATATAAAAACAATGTACCAAAAACATCATACGCATCAAGGTAAGTATACTCTAATTTTGAGCCCGAACAAGGGTAAGCTATAAATGTTTAGTGGATTACAGATGTTGGGAAATAAGTATTGTTGTGAAGTTATGTGTGTAATTATTCATTTGTGTGTATATCCTTCTTAGGATATACATTCACATGTGCGCTTACATGCACAACTACATGACAATGTTTATTTTCTCACCTTCATAATCCATTTAATAGTTATAACTCATCCTCCCAACATAGTAGAATGAATTTGTAGAATGTTACATTTTTTATCCAATCATCCCAAAATTTTGGGACACAAAAGTGTTCCCAGCCCCCAACTAGCCCCCTGCACAAAGATATGACTTCCTTTAAGCCTAAAGTGCTCATTCTAGCCCACGTGCATCATTTTCTATCACCCGCCTCCTTCCAACCACAGAGTGCCAAATGGACCAATCGAGAGAGGGGTGCACTTTTTCACACCAACTATCAACATGTTTGGAATGGTTAGGACACTTTTCTCCACCCATGCTTAGCCCCTTCTCAGTCACTCATATGTCCCGGCTTCAGCCCTAGGGTGCTTATTGATCATTCTCTTTTTCTCCTCTGTCGCCAATCCCCATCCACCACTCGTCAAGACTAGATGAGGGTGTGATTTTTTCAACATCCATCCCAATTTTTTTGGATGCTTGGGACACGAAAATTCACTCAATCCCATGAAGTATGAAAAATCCATATTTGAAGAAATTTCTAATTGTCATACTTCTTACATCTATGTGCATGCAAAAATATGATGTCGAAAGATGGTGTAACAAATATTGCCCCTTCATTTCTCATTTAGATCTCCATGAAGGACATTGTATGTCCTCCATTAAACCTTAAAATTCCTTAAACACCATGACAAACCTCTCTCGAACATCCATGGTTTCCTCGAATGAAGATTCTCTCCACTACCATCGAGCAAAGGAATTGGTCGTACCAAAGTTCGGGATGATTTTTATTCTCCAAAAACAATTTGTGATATCTAAAGATCAAAGAATCCACTTATGTATTCCATGACATAGTAGTGAAAAAGGCATTGAGCTACCTCTCATTTTTTAAAAGTTCAAGTGGGTAGAATCGCGTGAAAATAGAGCGAATGATCTTTGAAAAATCTAGTTTTGTGTGAACTAGTTTTTGCACCATGAAGCTCCATTTTTCAGGATATGGAAGAATGATTTTTGTAATAATTCTTCCTATCACATGAGGAACACATAGACCTGAAATTTTCATCTTTGACCTCATGGAGATTCGGATGAGAAAACCCTTGAAATTCAATGGAAACGATCCTCGAAAATCTAGTTTCACGGGAACTAGTTTTCGTCCATGAAGTCCCTATCTTTTTGGGATATGGGGGACTGTGTTTTTATCATAATCCTACCCTATCAAACAAGGAAAATTGAGAAATGTAAGTTGCATATTTTAATTTTTGGAGATCCAGACAAGAAAAACCCTTAAACTTTGGTGGAGACAATTCCTGAAAAATCTAGTTTTGTGGGAGCTAATTTTTGTGCCATGAATTCCATATTTTTTAGGGATATGGAGGACTAATTTTTCATCATAATTATTTATTTTCAAATGAGGAACACATATACCTTTAAGTTTCATATTCAAATTTTCTAAGATCCAAACAAGAAAAAACCTTGAAATTTGGAGTAGAGCAAACCGACGAGAAGTATAACTTTTTAAGACCTTTTATCATTGTGATCCAAAACCCCATAGTACACTTGATAAAAATATCATATGTTATGACCCTCCACATGCTAAAAATAGTAATTCCCTTGAATTTCACTTTTGGATCACCTAGAACAGTAAGAAACAATGCAAAATGGAAGGCCGAGGAAAATGACTTTTTTCCCAAAATAACAAGCTTGGGAAAAGTAGCCTACTAAAAATAGAAATGGATTAGAAAAAATATGGAGTGTTAAAAATGTTTAGAAAGTGAAATTGGAGAAAAATAGGTGATATTTCCCAAAATACCACGTCACAGTCCTACCTACTAAAAATAGAAAGTCTTTGTTTTGGGAGAAAAAAGTTGCAAACGACTCTATTTTCACTCATCTTTCCACTTTTTGGGTTGTGCGCAGCTTTATTGGGATAATATCATAGCTTCAAAAGAGGTATAAAACCTTCATGTGGATCTTGGAAAAAACATTTTAAATTCAATAGTGTCTAGAATTAAGGTTAAGCATCGTCAGCATAGAGGGTGGATCCATCATCATCTCTCGATAAACTATGTGGTTTCAAATAAGTTGGTCATGGTAAGTTCAATGACATAAAGAAGTTCATAAATCAATTATCAAGGAGGATTATCATGAGCATCACTTGTGTTCATCCTAAGATCACATTGATAGGTCTTAAAATATTGTTTCTAAATACTCATTTCATGGTCCAGTTATCCGTGTATCATGCAGATGTTGTGATCATCATCGAAAAGTTCTTCATCGTAGGAGACTCTTCATCAAATATTACGACTTCTTCCTCCTTATCTATTTATCCCTCTCCCTTCTCTCCCATTTCTAATTCTTTGTTAGGAGAAATCATTGTATTATATCTCATTCACTTAAGTGACTTTATAAAGATATATTGTAAAAGTCCCTTTGATTTATAAAAAGGGAACTTATTTCTCACTTCCTAGGAAGGTGAAAAGTCAAGAGTTAAATGATACCACGAAGAGTCATGTGGGGGGTAGGTGAAGAGTCAACTCACATTGCTATAAATTGGGGTGGTGGCCTCTATTTTTCAAAATATCCTAAAAAAATTATACTTTGTAGAAATAGTGGATTGTAATATGTTGTTGGACTTTGTGTCATCAATATACATGAAATAAAGATAAATTTCTTCCATTCTCCTTTTCTTATGTTTCCTCTATTTCTCTCGTTTATGCACTTTGTAGGCATATTGATCTTGTATGGTGTTGGAAGGAACTTTGTTTTCTTAATAGATGAATCCAAAACTTAGTGTTTTAAATTCACCGGTTTCGCTAGATTCATTGATTCTTTTTGAGTATATTGAATGATTGAAATACTCTAGTTATTACGTGTGAACTCGTTGTAATCGGGCTACTCATAGCAATAACCTTAATTTCCTAATTTCCCTCCTTTTCCCTACATCATTGTAATTTTCTCCCTTGTACCCCCATACAAACATCTTTCCACAGGGTCAGTGGAGTGTCCATGTGTGATCCTTGGACTTTTGGCCAACCCAACAATAGATAGGATTAGATTAGTTTTCATTCAATAATGGGATCTGCACCATTCAATGCAGAGAGGCGCAGCCCCACAAATGTTGGTGGAGACAACTAATTTGTCTAACTGACAAATGTTCTCACCGATAGTTGTTTATGACTCCACAGGAGATATTTTTACCAAGTGCACCCAAAAAAAAATATCTCTAGCCAAAAAAATAAAAAAGTATATATTTAAATAAATAAAAAATCATATTTCAAATAAAGATAATTTTGGAAGGAAACTTCTTCATGGAACGAATCCATGTCATGTTTGTTTCCCGTAACAAAATGAAGAAATTTCCAGATTGGAGTGAAGTACCAATGAGTGATAGTGAAGAAGAAGAAGAGGATTTCCGAGAAATCTAAATTTTTCATCAATCATCATTCGGAACATCTATTATAAAGCCAAGAAATTTGAAGGAAAGAAGGTTCATACCATCTCCACAATATCTAGAAAAATAATTTCCAGAATGGAGAAAATTATTGTTTGTGAAGATCCCATCATCAAGTCATGGTGGTTACAATTCAAGAAAATTGTTGTCAAAGGAAATAAAATGGGAATTGATGTTGTTAATGATCAAATATTTAAGAGATGGATGAAAAAGATCCATAAGAGATATGAAAGGTTATATGAAGTACATGATGGTGCATAATCCACTGAAGGTAACTTTTTCAACCTTATACGCTTCACTAAAAGTTTGAGAACATTTTTCTCCATCTCCCTCCCTCTAGATGATTTTCTTACATACAGTGATGAAGAAATGGATATTTTTTCAATATAATTTGTGCAAAGACTTTTGAGTGCATAAGAAGGAAATTATCATCCCGAGGCCTATCATGAAGTTTAGAAATATGCATTGGCATTACAAGGTGTGAAAATATAGAATCACTTCGTCAAGTGAGGGAATAAGAGTATATTTTTCCTAAGAAGGAGGATCTTAATGAATTTCCACACTACGAGTGTTATTCCTTGCAATTTTATTAGAACCTCGCTAAAAAAATTCTTATCCTTGGGCATTCAAATGAAAATAAAATAAAAAAGTGGAATATGATGATGAAGACATGGAGTTATAACCACCATTCATCAACTCATTCTATCTCGAGGAACATCCCATTGGAGGAGAAATGGATTCAAGAGAGGAAGATTATTGTTACATGATGGATGATTCAATGCTTTCCAAAGACTCCACCAAAAATGAAGAAGTACCGAATGACGAGTTCAAGCTATCCATGGATAATCTCCTTTCAAATTTTGATCTTTCAATTAATGATGGAATGGAGATATGTGAGGAAGTGCAAGAAAGTCATTCCTCACTTTGGACTCAAGATGATGAATGCAAGGTATTCATGGATAATTTTCTTTCCAATTTTGACTTTTCAAATGATGAGGAGAAATTGAATAATAAGATAGAGGAAATTGAAGAATCAAATTCTATTCGTGATTTAATCATGGATGACTATACGGAAGAGGCCAATTTCCTTTTTGAAGTCGAGGAGAACAAATAGCTCGAACACAACCTCTTCTCACCTAAGGAGCATAATGATCATCTCGGTGAATGTGAAGTCCATCATTTCCCATATAAGTAGGAGAATTCGATAATGAATTATCAAGATAGATTTGAAAATGCTTCCCATATTGCTTCCACAACATGGTTCTCTACTTCCCACCAAAAGGATGATGAAATTGATTTCGAGCTCGAAGGTTTTCCTTTCCATAAAGTATGGATCTCTTCTCCTTGTTAGAAAATGTTGAGAATCACATATGCCCATGCGTACAAGAGGGTGAGATTTGGGAAATATAAAGCATAGAAAAGGTGAATAAGGATTTTTAAATGCATTATGGGCATGTGTCAATCAAAATTTCAACCATCTCTTAGAGGCACAACGCAAAGATTCTTCCCATAAGGATGAAGATGAGCATATGGTAGGCTCAGAATAGTTATTTGTGCAATACATCTTAAAGGCTGCGGAAGATACTAAAGACCCCCAACTTACTCTTGAGTTCTTGACTCAAGATATGGAGATGCAAGATAGGTATGAGTCAATTTTTTCTTCTCATTTTGATAAACTAATGCTTGATGATGATACAAATAAATTGGATGAGTTTGATGAATTTCCCAATATCTTGGTTTGTAAGAGCAGACGTGAAGATATATATTTCTATTCCGTGGTTGGTGAAGAAGATCATAAGTGCAAGAGAGGAAGGTTCTTGAATTTGCTTAGAATATCCCCAATTTTGAAGACAACATCTTTGTCATGGAGGATGATAGTGAGGAAAATGTTGATCTGATTTACATTGAAGAGAGTGGTTCAAAACAAAGTGAAAAGTTACAGGAGCCTTGTGAATGTATTTAAGATCAAATTAAAACCATTGGATGCTCCATCAATGTAGAACATGATTTCACATTGCAAATTTCACTTTGAAAAATGAATAATTCATCTATTATCAAATCAAGGATTGGGGTTTTGAGAATGATGAGGGAATAAATTTTTAATGGATGGATATCGACCAAGATGATTCCAAACAAAAACTAAAGAATTTGAATGACTCTCATGAAGGAATTCAAAATCAGATTAAGCTCACCATTTCCCAAGCTCTGATTTTCTTGAACATATTTCCATGCTTGAAAAATTTCTCAAAGATGATGAAGACATCGAGCTCAATCATGTGACCTCCATTTTTGAAAGAATTTTTTCTGAGCAAAATAAAGTGAGATGTCTAAAGAAGCTATCGAATGGGAAGAAAATAAAATTTTATCACTCCTCCAAAGTACCTTTATGATTCAAAATATGATCTCAAGTTGCAATTCAAGGATGAGGAATGTTTCTATGACAAGATCAATTTTCCCACTCTTGAGGACATGGAAGAATGGTGTCTCATGACGCAGACATCAAATGTAAGCCATAAGATGCAAAAGTTTCAATAAGGTGACAATTTTTCACTAAATGCAATAAATTTTTCGTATATTATAAGTATGAAGATGGAATATTGGTGTGTCTTCTTCTTCTTGAGCCATAAAAATCCATTTTTGGAGCATGGTATGATCATATATTAGTTTACATGCTTCAAAGATCAAATTAAATCCCATTATTCCATTATGGCATGTATTTTCTCAACCCATTGTTGGGTATGTGTATATTATTTCCCCAATTCATGTAAATATCCCTACTCTATAACATAGTTTCCAGTTTTCATTGCGTTTTGTTTTCCACTTCAGCGTGTTTCCCTTTCATGTGTTTATTTATGTGTGTTTGTGTGTTGGAAGAAATGACTCCATAAGCCCAATGGATAAATCATTGGTCAACAAAGTGAATTGAGATTTTGGGATTCCTCATGCTATGTCCTCACTACACTTTATCCACAACATGTCCCCAAGCAAGATCCAAGTGTTGTCATGTGTTTTTTTCAATGGAAAATTTTAAAATTGAAAGCATGACAACCATATCCCATCTTGTGAAGTTTTTTCTTAAAATTCACCCCAAGCCCTCCTCCAAATCATTGCATACCCATGTCATCCCTATTCAATCCTTCCAAATGGTCTTATGTGTTACATCATCATTTTCATAGGTGATTTAGGGATAATCAAAATCATTCAAGTGCTTTTGAGGTGCTATGTCTCAAGGAAGGTTCTCAAAAAGCCTAGGAATGACTATTCTTATCCTTTCTAAGACTATGCAAACCTCGAGAGATTTATTAAAGCCTAAAATTCATCAAGGAGATGTATCAAAGAGTTAAGAACATTTTGGAACTTTTTTGGAATATTCGGGAAGTTTAAGATGTTTTTGAGCAAGTTCAACAAAACCAAGTTTTCAATGGTGAATGAGCTTACCACCCAAAACAACACCTAAACTTAGGAATTGATGTTGAGAGCTCCATATATAATTGGAGGAAAAACAAGACATCAGAAAAAGGTATTTCAGATCTATAAATGATGGTTGTTTCAAAATTTTCCCAAGGCATCAACATTTCCTTACATAGACTATTTTTTCTATATTCAAAATAATAAATCCTTGGAAAAATTCATATTTTTATGATGTTTCAGGATTAATCGAGAGGATTATACCCTCTATTATTCTCAAAATCATGTTTCCAGTCAAAATAATATAAGGAAGTGTATGGAAATACCTCTAGACACTCAAGTTACGCCTCCGACAAACTTGTTTCCAGGTATGCATTTAAGAGTTGGTCAATTTTCCGGTGGACACATGTCAAGCCCGCGTAGTGGTGCACATTTTTACACAAAGCATCCCAAATTTTTGGGATTTTTGGGAAAATAAAATTCTCCTAGCCCCCAAGTATCCCCCTGGACCATGATATTACCTCCTTTATGCCTAAAATTCTCATTCTAGCCCCTATACACCATTTTCTAACACCCCCTCCATCAAACTACAGAGTGCCATGTGGACCAATCGAGAGGGCTACACTTTATTGCACCAACTACCCAAAAATTATGGGAATTTTGGGACACATTTCTCCACCCATGCTCAACCCCTTCCTAGGTCAGTCATATCATCCAGCTTTTAGCCTCGAGGTGTTTATTGCTCATTCTCTCTCTCTCTCTCTCTCTCTCTCTCTCTCTCTCTCTCTCTCTCTCTCCCCCTCCATCCCAATTCCCATCTGTCATTTTCAAGCCCAGATGAGGGAAAAAAATTACACCAACAATCCTAAACTTTTTAGATGGTTGGGACATAAAAATGTGCCTAAGCCCATGAATAATGAAAAATCTATATTTGAAGAAATTCTTTGAGTGTCGTGCTTCTTCTATCTCGTGTGCGTGGGAAAAATATAATTCTGAAAGAAGGTGTAATAGTCATTTCCCCTTCATTTTTACTTCAGATATCCTTGAAGGCCACTATATCTCATCCATTAAACCAGAAAATTCATCATAAACCATTGCAAACCTCTCTCGAAACATCCGTGGTTTCCCGAACAAAGATTCTCCACTACCGTCGAGTAAAGGAATTGATTGTATAAAAGTTCATGGTGATTTTTTCTCCAAAACACCTCTATGATATCTAAAAATCAGATAATCCATTAAAATCTTCCATGATTCATTGGCAAAAATGCATTAAGCTACCTCTCCACTTCTCAAAGTTATAGTGGGTGGAATCGTACAAAAATTTAAGGGAATGATTTTTGAAAAATCTAGTTCTGCATGAACTTGTTTTTGCACCATGAAAATCCTATTGTTTAGGAATATGGAAGAATTTGTTTTCATCATAATTATTTTATCTTACATGAGGGACATGAAGAACTGAAATTTTAATCTTCAAATTCACAGAGACTTGGACGAGAAAAACCCTTGAAATTTGGTGGAAACCATCCCTGAAAAATCTAGTTCGGGGGAACTATTTTTCGTGCCATGAAGTCCCTATTTTTTAGGGAAATGGAGGGATGATTTTTCATCATAATTATTCAATGTCACATGATAAACATGCATACTTGAAATTTGCAATTTTTGAATTTTTTTAGATATGAATGAGAAAAACCCTTGAAATATAATAGAAACAATCCTTGAAAAATCTAGTTTCGTGGGAACTAGTTTTCATGCCATGAAGTACCTATTTTTAGGGATATGGAGGACTAATTTTTCATTAGAATTATCCCTATTACGTGAGCAACATGCAGACCTAAAATTTTCATCCTTGAATTTTGAAGATCCAAACAAGAAAAACCCTTCAAATTTGGAGCAGAGCACCCCGTCGAGAAGTAGAATTTGTCAAGACCTTTTTCATTGCAATACGACATCCCATAGTACACTTGATCAAAATAGAATATGTTATTCCACTCCACATGATAAAAATAGTAAGTCCTATTTTTTCAAATTTGGATCACCCCGCACAATTAGAAATGGTGTAAAATGGAAGGCAAGGGGAAAGGTAATTTTTCCCAAAATAGGAGGTTGGGGAGAAGTAGCCTACTAAAAATAGAAAATTAATAAAAAATAAAAATACATCAAAAATGAAAGAGCATGGAGTGTTCCATTAGGTTTAGAAGGTGAAATTGGAGACAAATGGGTGATATGTCCCAAAATAGCAGGTCACGGTCCTACCTACTAAAAATTGAAAGTCTTCGTTTGTGGATAAAAAAGTTGCAGATGACTCTATTTTCACTCATCTTTCTTCTTGTTGGAATCTCTAAAGTGTATTGGGATTATATCATAGCTCAAAGAAAGGGATAAACCCTTCATGTGGATCTTGGAAACAACATATTGAATTCAACACCTGTCAGAAGAAAGGATAAGCATCGCCAAATATAGTAGTTGGATCCATCATCAACTCTTGGGAAACTGGATTGTTTCAAATAATTTGGTTAGGGTAAGTTCAATGAGATAAATTAGTTCATTAATCAATTATCAAGGAGAGTCGTCATGAGCATCACATGTGCTCATCCTGAGCTTACATTGGGAGGTCTTGAAACAATGTTTCTAAATACTTGTTTCGTGGTCTAGGTGTCTCGTGCATCATGCAGATGTTGTGATCTTCATCAGAAATTTATTCATCACAAAGATCCTCTTCATTAGATATGAAGGTGTCTCCCTCATTTATTTATCCCTCTTCCTTCTCTCCCCTTTCTAATTCTTCGTTGGGCGTAGTCATTATATTTCATCTCATTCACTTAAGTGAATTTATAAAGATACATTGTAAAATCCCATTTGATTTTTAAAAAGGGAACTTATTTCTCACTTCCTATGAAGGTTAAAAGTCATTATTTGAATGAGACCATGAAGAGTAATGTGGAAAAAAGGAGAAGAGTCAATTCACATTATTATAAATTGGGGTGGTTTCTTCATTCCAAAATATCTGAACAATTCAAGACTTTATAGCAATAGTGGATTGTGATATATTGTTGGAATTTGTGTCATCAATATACATGAAATAAAGCTACATTTCTTCCATTCTCCTTTTCTTATGTTTCCTCTACTTCTCTCTTTTATGCACTTTGCAAGCATAGTGATCCTGTATGGTGTTGGAGAGGAACTTTGTTTCCTCAATAGATGAATCAAAAAACTTTACAATTTAAATTTATTGGTCCTGCTAGCTTCATTGTTGCTTTCATCTATATTGAATGATTGAACTACTCTAGTTATTATGTGTGAACTCTGCAATTGGCCTACTCACAAAAATAACCTTCCTTTCCTAATTTTCCTCCTTCTCCTTACATCGTTCTAATTTCCTCCCTTGTACTCCCATATAATCAGCTTGCCACAGGTTCATTGGAGTGTCCTTGTGTGATCCCCGTCCATTTTGGACAACCCACAACATTAGATAGGATTATATTAGTTCTCATTCAATAATGTGAGTTACACCATTCAATGCAGAGGGAGTGTATCCCCGTGAACGTTGGTGGATACACCTAATTTTTCTAACTAGAAAATTTTATCACCAATAATATTCTTTAAACTTAAACATGCAATTCAAGATCCAATAGATTCTAATCTAATCAAATGGGATGATCCTAATACTTATAAACATCCCAATGATAATGATAAGCTTAAAATATTCAATAGCCCACTTCCTAAACATGAAAAATTTTCACCGAGGCCATCACTAACCATGCTTACAACGAAGTTCTACCTCCTTAATTTACCAATGTACCTTTAGATTTTCTTGTCGGTACTACTACTTCTTTACCACATGTTATAACTTTCACTTACGCAAAATTCAATGATTCATTTACGTATTCTAGGATTCACATTCCTAATTCTATTTCCAATCATGCTATCAAAAATGTAATGATCAATCCAAAGTTTAAGCACAACGCATTTCACTTCCCCTCTTTTGTTCTATTAGCTTTTCACTATCCCAAATAAAATGTAAGTCACCTACCTCCTTGGGCGTATCACTCTTCCCATCACATTTGTGGTTCTCACTATCTACTTACCATTTATTATTGCATCGAAAGTCAAGCATTGTGACATGGTCTTAGGTATTTCTTTGCTCAATGCTATTAGGGTTGTCCCATTTATTGTGTACTAATGTTTCAAATTCATACATGACAGTCAAGTCATCACTATTTATGGTATCTCATCTTATACCTCTTTACCTATTATTCCTAAAGCTTCACAAGTCCCTACCACTAGTACACTCTCCACTCTAGTTAGCATTTTCCCTAGTATACCTACCACTGCAGTCATTTCTACATCTAGCAATGATAGCCTTATAATGTTTCCTAGTGTTAGTACCACACTCTTAATACCGACTATTATCATGCATAGGTATCTTGGAATCTTAGTTCCTATCACTCACTTTGTTGGCATATTTCTAGGTCTCATAGTCCATCATATAGGACTTGGTACTCACACAAGGTTCATCCTACATACCACACATCTAGATCTTCTCATAGGTCTATTTCCCCTCTTGTACACTACAACTCTTTAGGAAACAATCTTTCTACACAAAATATCCCACACATGACCTCAAATGATGTTATTCTCTTGACCTATGATAACATTATTACTTTATTTACAATTGCATAAAGTGACCCTTCATTCAATATTCTCATTAGATAGATCATATAGTACTTACACATTGGGGACATTCAACCTCCCCTTCGCTTCCCGATGACATACTCTATTTATATGTTCAACTTAACTATTGAGGGAATGACTACACACCTAGACCTCACTTTACACAAACACATTAGGGGAAACCTTACTTCCCTCTCTAGATGCATAATATGTATTCATCAAAATCTCTAAAAAACTAATTATTTCCGTCAGGTGTTGGTGCTGAAATTATCCTCACCTGTTTGTCATTGAAATTCTTCAGTTTTTGGGCTCTATTATGTTTTCTATATCCCCGTATTGATGCATGAAAAATATTTCCTCCATTTGGTTGCCATGATCAGTCTCTTCCTTGGTTGAGGATCACTTAAAATTCCAAAAAAAAAAATCGTTCCTCTATCCATATGAAAGAGTCTGTAACATAGGCATACAACTTGGGTTTTTCCTTTCCTTCCATTTTCCACAGCCACGTTTTGTTATCCCTATCATTTTTGTCCCAAATATATGTGGAAATGTGATTAGATGTGGCTTGGAGGATCACATTTGGGCCTTATATAATTTTAATACTCTCTGTCCGTGAAGAAAGATTCATTTCCGGCTTAAATGATGATTCTCCTGCATTTTATGGTTTGACGGGTGTATTTTTCCCCGTCAAATTTACATCTCATCATCAGTGGAAACATGGCCATTTTTGGTTAGATGTGGCTCAGCGGGGCACTTTGAAAACTCTAAGGCTTGCTTCAGACTCAAAGCTTGTCCACGTGGAGGGCCGATGCTCATTTGAAAATTTTCCTTTTGGTTTGGCCTTGGAGTTGCGCCGGGAGACACGTGGAGATTTCCACTGCCTTTCCCAAAATTAGACAAATTTTTCATGCAACCGGTATAGTTTTGGTAGACCATGGACACATGGAGGGTTGGCGCTCATTTGAGGATCTCGCCTCAAGGTCCCACCTTAATAATTGCGACAGGGAGACATGTGGAGGCTTCACCGGCTCTGCTTTGTACTTAACATTTTCAAAGCAATTTGAAAGGCACAGGACATGTGGAGGGATCACGCGCCTATTTGGGGACAGCCCTAATTTTGGTTTTGAAGAAGCGTTAGGACACTTGGAGGCTTCTGCTCACTCTTCCCTCTGCTTGGACTTTTCAACGGCCAAAGAAAAATGTCTTGGACCCTAGACACATGGCGCCTTCCGCTGAACCTTCAATTTTTTAACAAACTCTATCAGATTGAGACATGTGTTGATCCCATGCTTGTTTTGGGTCTTTGATTTTGGGGACCATCTCAAAATGTGCCATTGAGACACATGGAGGCTTCCGCTGGCTCCTTTTTACACTGAGATTTTTCAAAGGCCAAAAGACTTTTTTTTTGGTCCTGGGCACATGGAAGGCCCATGTTTTTTTGGAAACTTGCCCCTATACTTCTCCTTTGAAATTGTGCCAAGGAAACATGTGGATGAATATGATATAAAGTAAAAAATGGGTAGAATCAATGGTTGTTATGTATTACATCTGTTTTTCTGCCATTTTTGCTCCAAGACTCCTCGAGACGTGAATACGTAGTTTTTCATCATTTTTGATGAAATTCCTTATCGTCTCTGTCTGTAAAAGTGCCATTTGATGGATTCGAACTTAATTTGTGAGTCCAAGGATTGTTAAGGTCGATATTTTGAAGTTGGAATTTCTCAGGCACTTGCAAAAATGGGAATTACTAGAGGAGATGGATGCGGGACAAAGTTGTAGAGGAAAGAAAGGGAAAAGGATGAAATGATGAAAGTTACAGGTGTAAAAGATGAAAAAGGTGTTGCCTCGAGAGTAAAAGGATTACTTGTCGATCCAGCTTATGTAGATCCTCCAAAAATGATTAAAAAGGGGATTTCTTGCATGATAGAATCATAATGATTAGAAAGACTCCTAAAATGTTGTGGCATGACATCCTAGTCATTAGTCGAGGGCCCAAGAAATGTGATCAGTTCACAATTGGTCCACTTGGCATTTCAAATGTGAATTTGTTAAATGCCGCTTTTAAGGAAAATTGGTAACAAGAAAATGTCCCTTGAATATTCTTCTCTTTTGGGGAAAATTGAGTGAGAAAATGTATAAATGCAATGAGAATACTCTTGCAAAAGGTCCAGGTGTTAAATTATTAAGAGAAAATTTTAGAAAACCATCTTCATGAGAGACTAATCCGAGATAACCTATTAATTATTTCGTGTTAGATTTTCTATCATGAGAATTTGGTTGCGATGTATAGCCATTGACAAGCACTTAGATTGCTCTGGAATATTTCCCTTGCTTAATGAATCTAAGCAATTTTAAAATTAGTTTGTGTTAAATCTCTAGCAATCTGCTTTGTTTCAAAATGTTTATAAATAGTTTCTCTCATTCCTATTGCAATATTACTTTGAAATCTTTGTGAAATCACATAGGATCTCATCCCTATGACAGTTTAGTGGTATTTGTAATTTCATTTCAAGAAGATCCTTCATCTTGTGATGAGATAAACAAATTTAAAATCAATTCACTGTCATTTGTTGATAAATATTGTTTGTAAGTCTTTGGGTGTACCTTAGGTGTGATTGATAAGATATTTTGGTGTTTAATTGAGTATTTTAACTCGATCCTTCATGTTAGAGTCTCAAAGATTGTGTGAAAATGTGTTGATTTGGGCCTCCATTGAAGCACACCTTCTGGTTGAAGGAACATCTTAACTATTCTGAAGCTTTCTATTGTTGAGTTATCCATTGTTGTGAAGTTTCTTAGAGATCTGGTATAATCAACTTTATCCTGCTTAATCTCCCACCAAAATCATTCAAAAACCATGAATCCATCCTAAACTACCCCTATTTGCCCTGTATATCCATAAAGGAACAAAATCTATTTACTAAAATATGCAGAACAATCAGGATCTCTTAATGTCTTCAGTAACCTTAGCCTTGTGTTGAAAGTATCTCCATCTTTTAGAAGTGAAAACTCTTAAGAGTTAAATCATGGAGTATTGACCATATTTTCCCAAGGTTTTCTTCATAAAATTTGTGCAAAAGAAGGATATCTCCATCTCCTTCATCAACAAGAGATTACACTACGGGTCCTCTCACCCTGGTTGAAGAGGCAAAACCTAAAGTAGTGAGGACAGGTCAAATCCTCTTAAAGGTGTTATCCATCTCTCCACAAATCTGAGTGAAAAAGGGCCAGTTAGATCTCATCCCTAGCTACAAAATGAAACACATTATGATCTATCTATCTCTAAGCTCCATTTTTGATCATTGTTGCTGCTTTTTGGGCTTGAAAGGGAGAACAAATTTGGATACCAACACTTGTGGCACAATTGTCAAGGACTCTTTGAAGTATTTGAACAAAGGTGTACACATACAGAACCTAGTAATGCTTTTTATAGATTTTAAAGTGTAAATACATTGCTGAAACATCATTATCTATTTAGATATGTAAGAATTGTTCAAAGTTGTGAGTTCTAAGAGTACAATATTTCTAGCTTATACAGTTATTACACTAAAGTTTGTATCATCATTGATAAATTTGGGTAAAAGAAGAGAAAATCTTGTAAGTTTTGTGTGAACCTAGTATTGAAAGACATTTGATAGATATTTCATAGTGCATTTGTACAAACTAACGTTAAAATCCTTAGTGGCGACTCCATGCTATTTTAAATTCTTTATAAATACCAGTGTTTTAACATATATAAAGTAAGATTTGTCACTAATATTTGTAAAGTTGGAAGGAAGAAGATATTTTTTCACCAATGACCCTAGTAGAAGTTTGTTTCAAGAGTTGGGAAAGTCTATTTCAGAAGGAAGAAGAATTTGGAAGGTTGTTGGAGATCAAGTATCAAGAAAAGAGATCTCCATTGGTGAAATTGATCAACCTATGACTGAAGATTGCAATAATTCCTCAAGTGCTTTTGAATCAGGTAGTCTCTTTGTTGAATTGAATTCCCCATCCTGGAGAGGTCCTTCTTTTGTATTTGAAACATTTACTTCTCAATCAGCTCCTGTATTTTCTAAATCGATAGAGTTTTCCAAGAAACAAAGCCTTTAGAGGGAATTCATTCTAAAAATTGTATCCCTATACCACATAGAGCCCTCACTCCTCATCATTTTGTTTCTCCTGTAATATCACCTCCTCAGAATAATATGGCTTAGCCTCCACCCAGACCTCCATTTGTTGTTAATACTTTTGGTCCCATCAGTTTTAGAGGTATGGTTGGCTATCCAAATGTTGTGCCACAAGATGTAGAAATAGATTGCCTAAGTTTCAAGGAAATAATGCAATCACTGGTGATCAAAACTTGAAACTCTTTTTCAATATGATAGATGAATTTGAAATATAACTTGAGGATGTATACATTAAGTTGTTTATCCATACTCTAGAAGAAGATGCAAGGGAATGGTATAAATATCTTCTAGATAATTCCATTGACTCTTAGACAGAGATGAAGAATGCTTTTAGAATGCAATATGGTGATAAAATAGACCCTAGGTTTCTTTTATCAGAGTTTGAAAATATAAAAATAATCCTAATGAATTAATGCATGATTTCAATACAAGATTTAACAAAACATTGAGAAGACTACCTGTTAATTTGAGGCCATGTGATGAATCATGTCTGATAAAGTATTCAGATGCATTTGATAAGAAAACTACTTACTATATTTGAAGGATAAGAACCCCGGACTTTAAGGCGAGTCTTTACCATGGATCTGCAAATCGAGAACAATATTAAAGAAGTTGGAAAACATCCTAAGATGGAGGGTGTTAAACCGATCAACCGTGAGAAGCCTCAATCAAGTAAGGTTTGTGGATCTTGAGGAAGTTGTAAAGACCATGGCCGAGGCTATCAAAGAAATCTCTTACAAGATAGCCAGGGTAGAAAAAGGAATTAGACAAGGTTCTCAAGGTCAACATAAGAAACAAGGATAAGATAGATTTACAAATCATCCTAGAAATGATCAGAGATTTGATGAAAGAGGTAAAGGACCCATGGGAGATAGACAACCCCAAGCTAGGGAGAATAAAGTAGTTCTTGATCCTCTAAATGCCAGATTTTTTGTTGTTGAAGAGACAAATCAAATGGATTGGTGTCATAAATGCTTCTTACCCCACCCACCATGTGAAATAGATCAAAAAGTTGAAGAAGATGATGATGATAACACTGATGATGATGCATGCATGGTAGATTGTTCTACAAGCTCATGGTAAGGAGAAACTTCAACTGAGGTAATAAGTGCAAGAACTACTATAAGTTTTTCGACTGCATTCACCGGGTACCTCTTCTTCCTCCCTCTCATGCTTTAGAACTAGATATGGTACAAGCATTTGAACTTCCTAATAATGATTTTGAGTACCTAATATATCTAATGATTAAGAAGTATGATGGAGGAATCCCATTAGAAGAGGATAGACAACTATTAATGAATGTTGTTGTTTCCTAAGAAAAGGAGTATAACACAAGAAGTAAATCATGAAAGGGGCGGGGCCTCAAGCCAAGCCAAAGACCCCAATTCTAACCAATGTCTCAAAAGAGGCTCCAAAGAAAGATGCATATGGAAAAGGCCTTGTTGTATCAAGTAGAATGGTGTTCCCACCCATACCCAAAATGTGAAAAATATTGTGCCCTATGATGAGTTTGTCTATCTTTCTCCAAATGTTCTTTGTGTTGGGGTGTGGAGCCTATTTTTGGTCTTCTTGTGTCGGTGTTGAAGTGTTGGAGCTCGAACGGTTAAGTTTGTAGACTTCGAGAGCATTCTCGTAGTCATTTGTTGTGACATTTTTGTGCGAACATCTGTGCCACATTCTTTGCGATGTTATTCTTGCTAATATGTTGTTAACTCGACTATTAATGTCGGGACTATTTTTCCAGCCGTGGGAAGTTGAAAGATCACAACTTTCAATCTTCTAGGGTCAACTTTATGGATTCTTAAAAGGATTGTAATCCTATAAATAGAGGTGTTAGGGTATCTTGAAGATATCTTGAGTGTTCAAGAGGTCTTGAGTCTTAATGGTCGAAGAGGTGATCAAGAGTGATCAAGGTTATGCAATTGGGTGTAAATTGAGGTTTAGCATCTTTGGAATTCTGTTGTGAGTTCATAACTGAGAGAAGACTATGAGAGTTGTTTTACTCTTGTTGATAATAAAATCTGAGCAAGTTCTTGGTGGACGTAGCCCACATTGGGTGAACCACGTTAAATCTTTTCTTGTCTTCTTTTGTGCATTATTCATTTATGTTGTTATATTTTTGTAAGTATAATTCTGCTATATAGTTTCCTACTGCTATGGTTTGAGGAATTGTTTCCACATATTTGTTCTCTAATTCCTAACAATTGGTATCAGAGCTTTGGTGGTTTTTTGCTGAAGTTGTAAATCACAGGGAAATTTTAGCTTGAGTGGGAGCTATGGCAGATGAGGGCAGATCGAGGGTTGAGAAGTTCAATGGGCAGAACTTTGGTTTGTGGAAGATGCAAATGGAGGATTACTTATATTAGAAGGACCTCCATGTTCCTTTGGCTAGAAAAGTAAAGAAACCTACAACCATGTCGGATGAGGATTGGGAGTTGCTAGATAGAAAGGCGCTCAAGGTAATTCGTTTATGCCTTACATCTTTGGTTGCTTTCAACATATCGCAGGAGAAGACCACGGAAGGTCTCATGAGTGTGTTGGGGAAGTTATATGAAAAACCCTCTACCTCTAATAAAATATTTTTGATGAAAAAGTTATTTAATATGAAGATGTCTAAGAATGGTTCTGTTGCTGATCATTTGAATGAATTTAATATGGTTGTGAGTATGTTAAACTCAGTAAAAATTGACTTTGATGATGAGGTCAGGGCTTTGTTGATTTTTTTGATCCTTTCCGGATATGATTTGGACAACGTGGTTATGGTGTAATTAATTCAAGCTCTAATATCTCAAAGCTAAAGTTTGAGGATGTAATAGGTGTGATCCTAAGTGAGGAAATGTGAAGGAAGAGCACCGGAGATTCTTCTACTTCTGGAAACGCTTTGATGGTGGAGAGCAAAGGGAGATAAAAGAACAGAGGGAAAGGTAACCATGGGAAGTTGAATGATCACGGAAGGTCAAAGTCCAAGAGTAAGTTAGAATGTTGGCACTGTGGGAAGGTTGGTCATGCTAAGAAAGATTGTTGGGCTCTTTGGGATAAGAAGAACAAGGAGGAAACTAAAGAGGTAAATTTGGCAACAAGTGATGTTTGTCAAGACGCCTTAATTCTTTCTTTAGATAATATTACTTGAATCTTGGGTGTTAGATTCAGGGGCTTCTTTCCATGCCACCCCACATAGACATTACTTTACTGATTTTGTTCAAGGTGATTTTGGACATGTATATCTTGGTGATGATGAACCATGCAACATAGTAGGGAAAGGTTATGTTCGGGTGAAAATGTAGAATGGGAACACATGGCTACTTAAGGACGTTAGGCATGTGCCTAAGTTGAGGTAGAACTTGATATCAGTGGGACAATTGGGTAGTGATGGCTGTATGATCAGTTTTACAACGGGATTCTTGGAAGGTTACCAAGGGAGCTCTTGTGGTTGCAAGAGGTAAGAAAACTGGTACTTTGTATTTAACTAGTGGTGTTGATTATTGTAATTTAGTTGCTGTAAATGGAGATGCAACTTTGTGGCATCCAGAGACTCGATCATATGAGTCATAAGGGCATACATATTATAAAGGATAGGTTGCTCAAATTAAAGTAGTTATATTTGGACTTCTGTGAGGACTATGTTTATGGGAAATAGAAGCGGGTGAGATTCCTCAAGGTTGGACCTACTAGGAAGGAGGGTAAGTTGGAGTTAGTGTATATAGATGTATGGGGGCCAGCTAAGGTAAATTCTATTGGTGTTTCATGTTATTATGTCACTTTCATTGATGATGCAACTAGAAAATTTTGGGTATATTGCATTAGAAAGAAATCTGATGTGTTTGAAACTTTCAAAAGATGGAAAGCCTTGGTTGAGAATGAAACAGTCTCAAGTTGAAATGTCTTAGGTCGGATAATGGAGGGAATATTGTAATAATGAATTTATTTATTATTATTCGGTAAATGGGATCCGTAGGCAAAGAATAGTTCCAAATACTCCACAGGAAAATGGAGTGTCAGAGAGAATGAACAGGACAATCATGGAGCATGCTAGGTGCATGAGGTTACATGTGGGGCTGCCACTCATGTTTTGGGTGGAAGCGGTAAGCACAACTATTTATCTGATTAACAGAGGACCCTCTATGGCCTTGGATGGAGGTATACCTGAGGAGGCTTGGTCTGGTAAGAAAATTGATTACTCATTTCTTAGAGTATTTGGATGTGAGGTATTTGTTCACATTGATAAAGATGATAGGACCAAGTTAGAGGCTAAGTCTAAGAAATTCACCTTTGTTGGATATGGTGAAGATGATTTTGGTTTCCATGTTTGGAGTCTTAAAGACAAGAAAATATTTCGGTCTAGAGATATTGTCTTTAATGAAAAAATCATGTATAAAGATCATTGCAAGAACAAGAAAGAGGAATCAAAGAAAGAATACATAGTGTTAGAGGAAATTGTGGATAACAAGGTGTCCAAGGGGCCGGTTTAGGTACAACATGTTTCAGCATAGCCAGTTCAGGTACCTACTCATCAGGAACCCCAAACTCCTAAGGTGAGAAGGTCTTCTAGGGTAAGAAGGGAACCTGAACGATTTACTCCATCTTTGAATTATTTATTGCTCACTGATAGTGGAGAGCCGAGTGCTTTGAGGAAGCAATGTAGGTGGATGCTAGGAAGAAGTGGGAGCAGGACATGGATGAAGAGCATAGATCTCTTATGGAAAACCAGACTTGGGATCTGGTGGAGCTACCCGAGGGAAAGAGAGCATTATAGAACAAGTGGGTGTATAAAATTAAAGAGGAAGATGGAGGAAGGAAATGATATAAGGCCTGGTTGGTGGTCAAAGGATTTACACATAAGAATGGTATAGACTTTGATGAAATTTTTTCTCCAGTTGTTAAAATGACTTCTATTAGGACTTTTCTTGGTTTAGTTACAGTAGAAGACCTTCACTTAGAACAATTGGATGTAAAGACTGCATTCCTTCATGGTGAGTTGGAGGAGGAATTGTACATGCAGCAGCCATAGGGTTATGAGGTCAAAGGGAAGGAGAGGTTAGTGTGCAAATTGAAGAAGAGCTTGTATGGCCTGAAACAAGCTCCACGGAAGTGGTACATGAAGTTTGACAGTTTTATGCAGGAGAAGGGTTACTCTAGGTGTCACTCAGACCATTACGTGTACATCAAGAAGTTTCTTGATGGTAGTTATATTATTCTGTGCCTGTATGTAGATGATATGCTTGTTGCAGGGAAGAACATGTAGGAAATAAAGGTACTCAAGAAGTAGCTAGGTGACTCCTTTGCTATGAAGGATTTGGGGGCAGCAAAACAAATCCTTGGTATGAGAATAACTTAGAACAGGAAGGAGAGGAAGCTGGTATTATCTCAAGAAGAGTACATAAAGAAGGTCTTGAGAGGTTTAGTATGCAGGATGCTAAACCGGTTCGTACTCCTTTGGCAGGTCACTTTAAATTATCAAAGGAGCAGAGTCCTAAGACTGAGGAGGATAGAATCTAGATGTCCAGGGTACCGTACTCATCAGCAGTTGGTAGCTTGATGTATGCTATGGTATGCACTAGGCCTGACATTTCCCATGTAGTGGGAGCAGTGAGCAGGTTTATGAGTGATCCAGGTAGAGAGAACTGGCAGGCAGTAAAGTGGATCCTTCGGTATTTGAGAGGGACCATGGGAGCAACATTGTGTTTTGGTGGATCAGACACTACATTATGTGGATATGTAGATTTGGACATGGTAGGATATTTGAGGGAGGATCACGATAGGTTATGTATTTATGGTTGGTGATACAACAGTGAGTTGGATTTCACGATTACAAAAGGTTATTGCTTTGTCAACCATAGAGGTTGAGTATGTTACTGCCACAGAGGCAAGAAAGGAGATGATTTGGCTACAACAGTTGCTTGATGATTTGAGTCATAAGCAGGAAGTTGGGAGACTACACAATGATAGTCAGAGTGCTATTAATTTGGCAAAGAACTTTGCTTTCCACTCTAGGACAAAACACATTTAGCTGAGATATCATTTCATTAGGACAACTTTGGAAGAAGATAAGTTGAAGTTGGAAAAGATTCATACTAGTTAGAATCCTACGGATATGATGACCAAGGTGGTCACAAGGGAGAAGTTGAAGTTGTGTTCAACTTTGATTGGCCTTCATGGTTGATAATGAAGGGTTAAGAACTTTTCTCAGTGGAAACAATCTCTAAGTGGGAGATTGTTGGGGTGTGGAGCCTATTTTTGGTCTTCTTGAATCAATGTTAAAGTGTTGGAGCTCAAATGGTTAAGTTTGGAGACTTCAGGAGCATTCTGTAGTCATTTTTGTGACGTTGTTGTGTAGTCATTGTGCCGTTTATGTGACGTTGTTGTTAATATGTTGTTAATTGGTTGTTAACGTCGGACTGTTTTTCTAGCCATGGGAAGTTGAAAGATCATGACTTTCAATCTTCTAAGCTTTATGGCTTCTTAAAAGGATTGTAATCCTATAAATAGAGGTTTTAGGGTATCTTGAAGATATCTTGTGTGTTCAAGAGGTCTTGATTCTTAATTATCAAGAGGTGATCAAGAGTGATCAAGGTTATGAAATTGGGTGTTAATTGTGGTTTAGATGTGGTTTAGCATTTTGGAATTCTGTTGTGAGTTCATAATCGAGAGAAGACTGTGAGAGTTGTTTTACTCTTTTTTATAATAAAACCTGAGCAAGTTCTTGGTGGATGTAGCCGACATTGGGTGAACCATGTTAAATCTTGTCTTGTCTTCCTTTGTGCATTATTCATTTATGTTGTTATATTTCATGCAAGGATAATTTTGTTATATAGTTTCCTATTCTTTGGTTTGAGGAATTGTTTCGCATATTTGTTCTCTAATTCCTAACACTTTGCCCAAATACATTCCCTATGACATTGCCCAAGTCTTGAGTTAGATCAAGATTTCTGTCCCAATTGTTGAACTACTTAGGATTCCTGAGCACAAGAAAAGGGATTTTGAGTATTTGGGATTGGAGGAAGATAGGAATGCCCAAGGCGAAATATAAATAATGTAAACACTCCTTCTCTAACCATTACAGACCTAGAAAAACCACCAGCATTGGAGGAGATAGGTGAACCACCTGAAGTTTACTTGGGAACATATTTGGTTGATTCTCAATTAAATCTTGATCCATTTTTTACAACATTGATTATTAAAGACAGACTATTGCACAATTGTATGTTTGATTCTGGAGCATCCTGCAATGTTATGCCTTTGGATGTCATGAATGAATTGAACATTAAAGTGACAACATCTTATGGTAAGTGTATTGTAATGGATTCTAGAGAGTTTCCTGTTGTAGGATGTGTAAAAGGTTTGGTGGTACAACTTGCAACTTATCCAAGTAAGAACTTGAAACTTGATGTTGTTATTGTTGATTACCTTACCAAATTGGTCATGCTATTATCAAGAAAGTGGGCTACAAGTGTTGGTGGAAGTGTTCAAATGGATATGTATTTTTCCACCATTCTAATTGAAGTCAACCTTGTAAAGTTGTATAGAGAGAAAAAGATGTTGCACCTCATTAAAGATCCCAATAATGCTTCTTATGAAGTGTTGTATGCTGATGTAGATGCTGATAACTTTGTGGGGTTTGCTGATGGAAAAGAGCATAAGATTGATCAGTGTAAATTTATTAAACAAGTAGGTTTACCTTGGACCTTGTTATTCGATGGAGCTTGTTCCAAGTTTAGAAATGGTGCTGGCATTGTTTGGATTTCTCCAGGCCAAGAAGAGTTTGTTTTTCTTTCAAAATTAACTTTGAATGCACTAACAACATTGTTGCATATGAATCATTGTTATTAGGCTTGAGAATAGCATGGAAATATGGTATAAAGGATATCATTGTCAAAGGGGATTTAGAACTAATTGTCAAGCAAATTATAAAACTGTATGCTATTAAAAATCAGAGAATGAAACAATACAAGCATGCAGTCTAGGATTTGATTGAAATGTTTGACTCTTTTAATATTGTGCACCATGATAGAAAGTTTAATGTTGTTGCAGACAAGTTAGCAGTGCTAGGATCTAGATTTGGGAATTGTACAATGTCTCCATTTTGTGAGTATGATGTTGAAATACTAATAAGGCCATATGTCCCTGATAACGTTAAAAATTGGCAAGTGTTTGATGATGATGCCTAGGTGAAATAGTTTCTACGCAGAACCAAGGTGATTTTTTTGACCAAAATATAGATTGGGAACCAATGGTGTGTGTTTCTAAAGGAAAGGAAACTTTATTTGGAAAATACATCATCCAACTGAAGACAAACACGATTCCCAGAGGTTTGGTGGCACTTGAGTCAAACTTTGATAATGTTGATTGCATTATTAAAAGGAGTATGTCGGTTTCAAGAGATGTGGAAGAGAACGACTTGGGAAAAAGGAAAAACCACATAAAATTTGGTTAGGAAACAATCTCAACAAGGAAGAGAAGTAGTCTTATGTTCAATTGTTGAAGAAATATCAAGACTTCCTAGCTTGGTCTTACTCTGAGTTGAAGGCATACAAGGAAGACTTGTTCCAACATGAAATTCCTCTTAAATCTAATGCTAAGCCTTTCAGGAAAAATAGAGGCCCATCAATCTGCTTCTTTCTTTAAAGATGCAAGAAGAATTGAATAAGTTGAGGGATGGAGGGATCATTTAGCCCACAAGGTACTCATCTTGGGTTGCAAACCTAGTGCATGTCAGAAAAAAGAATGGTGATATAAGGTTGTGTGTAGAATTCAGAACTTGAATAAAGCATCATTGAAAGATAATTACCCTCTTGCCAAACATGGAGAATATGCTACAATTGGTAATTGGTTCTAAATTTTTATCCACTCTGGATGGTTTCTCTGGCTATAATCAAGTTGTTGTGAAGGATTCAGAAAGAATAAAGACTGCCTTTACCACTCCTTGGGAACTTATGTCTATGTCAGGATGCCTTTTGGCTTAATGAATGTTGGAGCAACTTTCCAAAGAGCAATGGATGTAGCATTTGCTAGTTATATTAATGACTTCATTGATGTTTATCAAGATGATGTAACTATGTTTTCCAAAAATAGAAATGATCACTTGCAACACTTGGAGAGAATGTTGTTAAGGTGTAGAGAGTATGGCATATCATTGAATCCCAAGAAGTGCCATTTTGGAGTGCAAAAGGCAAAGCTGCTTGGTCACATTGTATCAAAGGAAGGGGTCATGATTGATCCAAAGAGAGTGGAAGCCATCAACAAGGTTCCAATTCCAAGAACTAAGAAGGGAGTTCAATCCTTCTTTGGACAAATAAACTTTATCAGAAGATTTGTGTCTAACTTTGCTGAGTTGACTATCCCCATTACTAGTATGCTGAAAAAGGACCAAGTTATCAAATGGGAAGAAGCTTCCATTCAAGATTTTAATGGGATCAAAGAAGCACTAAAGCATGCCCCTATTTTGGCAGCTCCAAATTACAAGAAGCCTTTTCAAGTGTTTTCTTTTGCTTCAGAAAACACCATTGCATTTGTTTTGTTGCAGAAGGATGATGAAGGGGTTGAGAGACCAATTGCCTTTTTCAGTAAGGCATTACAAGGAGTTGAGTTGAAGTACACCATCATGGAGAAGCAAGAATTTTCCTTGGTGAAAGCAACAAAGGTTTTCAGACCCTACATCTTGAGCTCTAAAGTTTTTGCTTATGTTCCCCACACCATGGTGAAAGACATCTTATCAGAGATGGAGGTCTCAAGCAAAAGATGCATATGGGTGAACAAGTTGTAGAATATGACATGGATATCCAAACCACAAAATTGGTAAGAGGTTTGGGCCTAGCTAAGCTTATGGCTGAGAGCAACTTGTAAAATATTGAGGTGAATGAAGTAGAAGGAGAAAGGGTGGATGTCCTTGAAAAGTTGGTAAGCTCTGAATGGTACAAGGATATAATATTTTATCTCAAACATCTATGCTGCCCTGAAATATTTGAGTAAAAATAAAAAATATCTCTTAAGTTAGCCTCTCAAAAATATGTCATTACTGATTTTGGGTTAGCTTGGAAGAACCTAGAGGGATTGATCTTAAGATGCATTGCTAAGGATGAAGCCCAAAGGTAATTGCTGATCTCCATGGAGGAGTTTGTGGGGGAAATTTTACTGGAAGAGTTACAACACATAAAATCTTGAGGGTTGGTTATTGGTGGCTAACTCTCTTCAAAGATACAACTCTATTGGTTAGGAAATGTGAAAGTTTCTAGTGTTTTTCTAGAAGAATGAAAGCTTCAAGCTCCCTTCCTTTGTAGCCTGTGTCAGTTGAAGCCCCATTTAAGCAATGGGGAATGGATTTCATTGGAAAAATTTCTGATCCTTCCAGTGCTGGTCATAAATGGATTCTTGTAGCCACTGATTATTTCACTAAGTGGGTGGAAGCAATCCCCACCAAAAAAGTAACACACCAAGTTATCATGGACTTCATGCTGAATCAAATCATATGTAGATTTGGAGTGCTAGCTAAAATTGTTATTGATAATGCCATGAGTTTCGAGCAAACCTTTGGTGGCAATGTGCAAAGAGTATGGAATCAATTTGACATATGCTTCTAACTACAATCCCCAAGGAAATGGACAAGATGAGTCCAACAATAAAAACTTGTTGAAGATCATTAGAAGAACCTTGGAGCTGAACAAAAAGAAGTGGGGTGAGCAACTGAAGTTTGCTATTTGGGCTAATAGAATCACTATCAAAAGAGCTACTAGTAAAAGCCCATTTGAGTTGGTATATGGAACTCAAGCTTTATTGCCCCTTCATTTACAATTTTCTTCATTTCAGTTTTGTTTAAAAAATTGAAGATCAAGAATTTAGTCCATATGATGCTTGAATCAATCAGATTATTGAGTTAGATGAAGAAAGAAGGGCATCCCATCAGTGGCATGTGAAGTTTAGAGAAAATTTGAAGAAGTTATTTGACAAGAAGGTGACTCCAGAGCTTTCAACATTGGGGATCTTGTGCTTTATGGGATAATAGGCATGAAGATAAGGGAAAGCATGGTAAATTTGATGCATTGTGGATGGGCCCTTATTTAATTGATATTCAAATTGGTGAAAATACCTTCTTCCTAAAAGACTTAGATGGGAACTACTTGAATTGCCTATTAATGGCAGGCATTTGAAACATTTCCTTGATTGATTTCTCAGAATCAAGGTATACTCCATTGTATAGTGTATAGTTCTTTGTTTTCATTCTGATTTTGTGTTTTTGTTTGTTCTAGTCCTTGGTGACCTGGTTTTGCTGGTTTCTCGGTTCATTTTTTTGGAGGATGGTTATGGTTTCTCTGCTCTGCAAGCTTATTCTTTGACTTCATTGCCCAATGGTCTATTTTTGGCACTTGGTCTACTATTTGTTCTTGTGGCACTCACAGGGAGTTCCCATCCCCAAGTTGGAGCTGATGTTGGTGCTCAAATTAGTCTCGCCCCGTTTGTCATTAAAATTCTTCAGTTTGTGGGCTCTGTTGTGTTTTCTATCTCCCCGTATTGATGCATGAAAACTCTGTCCTCCATTTGGTTGCCATGATCAGTCCCTTCCTTGGTCGAGGATCACTTAAAAGTCTAGAATTTGTTTTTCATTCCTCTTGTCCATATGAAAGAGTTTGTAACTTGGGTGTAAAACTCGGGTTTTCCTTTCCTTCCATTTTCCATAGTCACATTTTTTTGTCCCTATCATTTTTGTCCCAAATATCTGTGGAAACATGATTGGATGTGGCTTGGAGGATCATATTTGGGCCTTATATCATTTCCAAATTCTCTGTCCATGAAGAAAGATTCATTTCCGGGCTCAAATGGTGATTTTCTTGCATTTTACGGTTTGACGGGTGTATTTTTCCCCATCAAATTTACATCTCAGCATCAGTGGAAACATGGCCCTTTTTGGTTGGATGCAGCTCAACAGGCACTTTGAAAACTATAAGGCTCACTTCAGACTCAAAGTTTGTCCATGTGGAGGGTCGGCTCATTTGAAAATTCACCTTTTGGTTTGGCCTTGGAGTTACGCCGAGGAGACACATGTGGAGATTTCCACTACCTTGCCTAGACTTAGACAAATTTTTTCATGCGGTCGGTATAGTTTTGGCGGACCATGGACACGTGGAGGGATGGCACTCATTTGAGGATCCACCTTAGGGTCCCACCTTAACAATTGTGATAGGGAGACATGTGGAGGCTTCCGTCGGCTCCACTTTATACTTAAACTTTTCAAAGTAATTTTGAAAGGCCTGGGACATGTGGAGGGACCGCACCTATTTAGGGACCGGACCCTAAGTTTTATTTTGAAGAAGTGCCAAGAGGACACTTGGAGGCTTCCGCTCACTCTGCCCTTTTCTTGGACTTTTCAATGGCCAAAGAAAAATGTCTCGGACCCTAGACACATGGCACCTTCCACTTGAACCTTCAATTTTTTAACAAACTCTACCGGACTGAGACATGTGTTGAGCCCATGCTTGTTTGGGGTCTTTTTTTTGGGACCATCTCAAAATGCGCCATTGAGACATGTGGAGGCTTCCACTGGCTCCTTTTTACATTGAGACTTTTCAAAGGCCAAAAGACATTTTTCTTGGGCCCTGAGGCACGTGGAAGGCCCATGCTTGTTTGGAAACTTTCCCCTGTACTTCTCCTTTGTAGTTGCACCAAGGAAACACGTGGATGGCTATGATATAAAGTAGAAAAGGGGTAGAATCAATGGTTGTTATGTATTACATCTATTTTTTTCCGCCATTTTTTCTCCAAGACTCTTGGAGATGCGAATATGCACTATTTTTCATCATTTTTGATGAAATTCCTTGTCATCTCTATCTGTAAAGTGCCATTTGATGGATTTGGAACTTAATTTGTGAGTCCAAGGATTGTTAAGGTTGATATTTTGAAGTTGGAATTGCTCGGGAACTTACTAAAAATGGGAATTACTAGAGAAGATGGATGTGGGACAGAGTTGTAGAGGAAAGAAAGGGAAAAGGATGAAATGATGAAAGTTGTAGGTGCAAAAGATGAAAAAGGTGTTGCCTCGAGAGAAAAAAGATTACCTGTTAGATCCAACTATGCAGAGCCTCCGAAAATGATTAAAAAGGGGATTTCTCGCATGAAAGAATCAGAATGATTAGAAGGATTCCAAAAACATTGTGGCATGACATCCTATTCATTAGTCGAGGGCCCAAGAAATGTGATTAGTTCACAATTGGTCCACCTGGCAGCTTTCGGATGTGAATTTGTTAAATGTCACTTTCTGAGGCAAATTGGTAACAAGCAAAGGTCCCTCGAATATTCTTCTCTTTTGGGGAAAAATTGAGTGAGTGAAAATGTATAAATGCAATGAGAATACTCTTACAAAAGGTCGGGGTTAAATTATTAAGAGAAAATTTGAGAAATTTGTCTTCTTGAGAGACTAATCTGAGATAACCTGTTAATTATTTATGTGTTAGATTTTCTATCATGTCAATTTAGTTTCAGATGTATAGCCATTGACGAGCACTGATATTGCTCTTGGAAGCTTTCCTTTACTAATGAATCTAAGCAATTTTGAAATTAATTTGTGTTAATCTCTAGCAATTTGTGTCTGCTCTTTGTTTCAAAATGTCTGTAAATAGTTTCTTTTGTTCCTATTGCAATCTTACATTGAAATCTTTGTGAAATCACACAGATCTCATCCTGTGATAGTTTAGTGGTATTTGTAATTTCATTTCAAGAAGAGCCTTCATCTTGTGATGAGATAAACAAATTTAAAATCAATTCACTATCATTTGTTGATAAATATTGTTTGTAAGTCTTTGGGTGTACCTTAGGCATGATTGATCGAGATTTTTGGTGTTTAATTGAGTCTTTTAACTCAAGCCTTCATGTTAGAGTCTCAAATATTGTGTGAAAACATGTTGATCTGGGCCTCCATTGAAGCACACCTTCTAGTTGAAGGAACGTCTTAACTATTCTGAAGCTTTCTATTGTTGAGTTGTCCATTGTTGTGAAGTTTCTCAGAGATCTAGTATAATCAACTTTATCCTGCTTAATCTCCCACAAAAATCATTCAAAAACCATGAATCCATCCTAAACTACCCCTATTTTCCCTATATATCCACAAAGGAACAAAATCTATTTACTAAAATATGTAGAACAATTAGGATTTCTTAATGTCTTCAGTAACCTTAGCCTTGTGTTGAAAGTATCTCCATCTTTTAGAAGTGACAACTCTTAAGAGTTAAATTATGGAGTATTGACTGTATTTTCCCAAGGTTTTCTTCATAAAATTTTTGCAAAAGAAGGATATCTCCATCTCCTTCATCAAACAAGAGGTTACACTAAGGGTCCTCTCACCCTGGTTGAAGAGGCACAACCTAAAGTAGTGAGGACAGGTCAAATCCTCTTAAAGGTGTTATCCATCTCTCCACAAATCTAAGTGACAAAGGTTTGACACTACTCTTTACGGTTCTTCTGCATACCGGGCGTCCATTTTTACATTTCCTCACATAAATGTGTTATTCTTCTAACCTTTGCTACTGTGGCGTCCATTTTACATTTCTCATAAATGTGTTATTCTTCTAACCTTTGCTATTTTACTTTCTCTTACCTTATTCACTCAGTATATACATCATGTCTTACTATTTATTACTCTAACATGATCCTACGTTCTTCATGTATATTATATGTTTTGCAGGTCACTTCGAAGTTGAGCTCATTTTCATCATATGGCTTGTTTATTGCTTTACATGCTTACTCTATGATTTCACTTGTTTATAGGCTATGCTCTATGTCAATTATTTCTTATTGATCATGAGTAACTTGATTATATTATGACATATTTAATGGTGTACCATGTATGCAACATATTATCTTCCATGATTGTTCTATTTATATGTCCTTGCATGCTTTTTCTTACATTTACTACATTATTTTCCTACCGGTTGTCATGCTAACACTTTACTAGTTTTTCTATAATATTGTTATGTATGTGTCTTGGTGTATACCATGTGAACTCCCATTTTTCCATGTAAGAATCCTATAACACATGTGCACATCAGCTAAAGGTCTTCTAATTTATGCCATACTCATAATGTTCCATATCAAGTGCCCAAAACAAGGGGCAACCATCAAGTGATATTTCACAATCACAAAAATCGAATCAAGGAAAAATATAAGGTAAAAATTAAACATGTTAGAGGCTTAGAAAATGGCTCACAAACATAATTTGGTTAGGAAACACATAGGGACCAAACCATATATAGACCATAGAAAATGGATGTTATGGCTCATTCTATACATTTATGTCTTGGGGTAAGATTTAATAATTTTCGTAGTTAGTATAGTTTCTTAGGTACATATACAAGCCTTTCACTTAGTTTCAATGACAAAATACATGGTAAAATTTAGGTTATTTTGGCACCAAGGGTATGTGTAATCTTGAATTTCCCCATTACATTATGTCATCATTTTAAAATCAATTGGGTTCGTGTTCATCTACAATAACACTTATCTATGACTCTTGGAAAGTGTTGAGGTGACTATTATCCTCATATGCTTGACTTGTCATTGGTCATATTTTAATGGAGTGATACATAATAACTAAAAAACTCCCCATACAGTTCTCTTCACCATGTAGGGTGCATGTACCTTTCTTTCTATTCTCCTTGGTGCATTCCACTTGGGGACTGATCACCTCCAAGTCTTTCTAACCTTCTTCAACACAAATTTTAGAAAACATACATGGAAATAGTAGCAAGAGTACTCTCTCCCTTTCTTTTGTAAAACAATCATGTGTATTATTTCCTTTTTTAACTTTTCTACTTTGCATATTGTGATTTCGACATTAAGTTCAAAATTTCAAATTAACTTTTTATTTCCTATACTATGGACATTGACTACACTCTTTTCTCTACACACATCCTAGAAGAACAAATACAACTGGAAATAAGACCAAGTCCTAGAATAAGTACGAGGTGCTTTGAGTAAAGGAAAAGTGTGTCTACATATTCAAGTGAATTTTCCTTTAAGCACGTAATTTTCAATTCCATACTTAAAGTGGGGAAATGTAGACACTCATTTTAGTAGTTCATATCTTACAACAACACAAATAGTACAACACACTTGCACTATCCCACACTTGTTCAATTTTACCAATTAAATTATCCCTACCTAAGTCTCAATCATTATTGCTTACATACCCAGCCTACTTGTTCACACAATGGTCATATTACTCCATTAAATCAGGTTATACCCTCTTACATTGTAATTCCAATTCCTAGATCATTTGCACATGTATATGGGACAATATTGGAAAGGAGGGGCCATAACACCTATAAAATATGGGACGACCTAGCTTCTTTGGTCCATATCCTTCTAATGATACTTTTTCTAATTTAAATCCATTATGTACATCCCTAGTTGGCCTTATTCGAGGTTTCTAGATCTAGAATACATATATAAAAAATATTTCATCTCCCTATAGACACCGGGTTTTCATCACCCACCTACTTCCTTCTATATACACATTATTCAATTAAAACCTATCATTAAATCACAATCTTAATTCACCTCTCCCCATTGCATATAATAAATTTTTACGCCCTCGTAAATTACTATCTACTGAACCTAAATTACCTTAACTCCTTTAAAACTACCTAACCATCTCAAAACCACCTAAAACCTATTTTATCATAACACCGTAACCTTCCCAACTCGATATTTACCTCCTCCCAATCATTTTACCTCCCAATTTAGTCACAAAAAAATTTAGGGTTTGGTTTCAACCATTTCCTAAAAGTTTTATTGAAATATACATATCGTCGGTGATTCTAACAAATCGCCAACGATTATAAAATCCAGTTTTGGCTCCTCTCTTAGGGATCTTATGAATTCTTTTGCACACTTTTTCACCATTTTCAACCCAAAAATGAATCTCCACCACTCTAGAGGTCATCAAATCCATATATCAACCTCAAAACTCTCACAACAATTCATTTGGATAATATTTTAATCAATTAGCATTCCAAAATCTCAACAACTGGTCATCAACTTCAATCAGCTCCATCTAGTGTTTGTAGACATCTTGAAAATTAGCTCAACACCACAAGGTACTCTTCTATTTTGTTTCATCATTTTCATTTCATAATAATATTAGAAACATGTACTTAGAATATCTGTCTTAGCAACTTTTCATTTTTAATAAAATTGATCATTTTCACAGTAATCACCAGTGATTACTTAAATCACCCAAGATTCTCTTCAATCTCTCGTGTTTATGTTAGATCACTGCGATTCTTCTAAATCACCTACAATCCCTATTTATCAGCATATGTCAATTAGTTCATTAGTCTAGTATAAAGTTCATCAATATTTTGGACTTAACTTATTTTTTCAAGCATGGCTCTACTTTAGATGGTAGTACCTAGCCGGTCCCATCCTATTACAAGTATCTATGACCTCCCAATAGTTTATAAGTCCTTTTTAGGAACAATACAAAATCGTTTGTGAACTTACATTGTGTGCAATATGATTTTCATCCAACATCGAAGGTATCGAATATCAGTTTGAATTCCTTCACGAGATCCAACGAGAGAGAAGAATTTTGGTATGACTAATTCCAGTCTATCCAGATTGTATCTACTCTCACCTAGGCCACATTTGAAGCTAAATAGGAATTACCCTTCAATTTTAAAGCTTCTTATCCATATTCATCTATATTTGTCATTTATATATCATTTTTATCATCTTATCAATTTACTTAATTATCTAAAAATAAGATGACAACCTACAACAAAGTCCCTTGGATTCCTAGAATTGGTTTTTTTGTGAACAACTCATATATCCATGTATCCAATAGCTTCATATAGATGTCTTTTATCCGTAGGATTCTTTATTAGTGAAATAATAAGGAGACTTATTCAACAACATCAACATTCATTATCACCGGTATAAATAATCCCCACCATCTTCCTAGGTCATTTTGTTTTTGTTATTTCATTTTATTAAGTTAAATTTGGAAAGTAAAATACTCTCTAGTACATTATAAAACACCTAGTGGGACCATGTCCCCTTTCTCTCTTTCAAATTAATCAATTTTCACCTTTGGCTTCTCTTATTTGCAATCACTAACGATCTGGTCAAATCACCAATGATTCCTATAAATCACCGACAATCACTATAGATTGTTTTTATTGCTTATTTAGTCACCTTTAACATCTATTTTTCTTTCTATTTTTGTCTTCTTGTAACCATTGTAGGTTTCTAACTTGGGATATTTTTCTTGTGGTGCTATAGATGTGCTAAAACAAATTAAATAAAAATATGATAAAAATTAGAAAGGAAGCATTTTACAAGTACATTTTGTTATTTTCTTTTTCTTTCAAAATCATTACATTTTGTTTGTTGTCCTCATCAAAATTGACATTTCCTTTTAGGTTTAAAACAAAATTTTCATTTCTAATTCATCACATAGTCTAATTAGGAAGTAAATAATTGCATTCACTCAAACTTCTCCCACACATGACCAAATCACTTTAAACATAACTTGCATTGAAACATTCCTACCCAGGTGGACCTATTTGGATTTCATCACCAAGTGGATAAGTTAAATTAGTGTTCTGTTTGAGTATAAATAGTTGTTGGGTGGTGTATTAGCTAATCCTCAGCTCCCTTATCCATTTGGGACTGTGAAGTGAGGGATTAAGCCCCAATACCAAGCCTTGTACCACACCAACACATATTCATGCCTCACGTACCTTTAGGTATATAAAGGAATCTTGTATTTAACATCACCTAAAACCATCCATAGATTTCCATTTCCTAGGACCCCATTAGTTGTTTTTCACATTTCACTTTTTTAATAATCAAGATAATTAAAAATTCTTCTATGTGATTGGTCTACTATTTGTTATCAAAAATCTAGATTCATTTTATATATTAGGTGATTGTTTTCTTTCATGGATCTTGCTAAACAATAATCATGTCTTCAAAATCTTGACAACATGACTAAAAAATTCCAACAAACTATAGAAAAAATTCAAACCTACATTGAGGATGTTACATGTTTAATCGATCAAAATCGATCATCCGTATCACCTCAACCAAATGATCAAGAACCTTTGCATTCCTCTAGTAGTTAGTCTGCCTCATTCAAAATACCTAATCCACCCATTCCTTGTTTCTTTGATAGTGAGGATCCAACATTTTTTGATATCTTAGATTCAAACCACATTGTCCTCAATGCATATCTTTCTTCTTGAGGTGTTCATCTCCAACCATTCACACCTAGACCATAGCCCCATATATCCAACACCTCGTATGACTTCTCTTGGGTTGTGGATCGTAAACATGATCCGGTCATCCAACAATTACATGCATACACCACTACAAATGAATTAGAAACATCTAATATTGTGTCCTCACCTCATATAATCACTTTTGACCTCAATTTGGTCTCCTCACATGATATGACTAACCAACAACCTATGTCTTCACCGGATCTCTCATCCAGCTCCCAATCTTCATCCCAAAATAATACCAATGTATCCTAATCCACATCAAACCCCTTACTATCTTTTACCATCCAAACTCCTCCTATAAGTTCAATATCTATAAAATTAAACATATCTCATCCTATCCCACCCAAAAACCCACATTAATAGTTCAAAACATAGTTATGTATATACCAACATCATTACCCCCATTAACACAAGTTCTATTTCTATTGTCCACCCCTCCTCACAACATTCATCCACCATCCCTACTTCCTCTCAATCTATACCTCAACAATATCAACCTATCATTCATACCTCTATTCATTTCCAATATATACCTCATTCTTCCCATCCTCTCATCCACAACATAGCTCAATAATCTCAACCACTTATCCAGTCCTCTACTCATTTCCAATATATACCACAACAATATCAAATTTTCATCGACACATAAACCCCTTTTCAAAGACATACCACAATAATGAAAACCTTTTATGAACACTTACATGCCCATCCAATATCATTTTATCCAACCTTCACAACCTTTAGTTTCACAACCTACTTACAAAATTCTCGTGAGTACCCCTCTCCAACATAACATCCCTCTAACATATCAATCATATTAGCAACTAAATCAATTCTTGTTCAATCAACCCGGTCCTTCATCATCTACCATTTAACAACCACCATAAACTAACCCTTTACAAGCATTAATGAATAAAATATATATCCTTGAAGCCACTTCTTATGGGTCATAAGAACATGTTATCTTATGAAAAAATGCAACAAACCCATTCATCCATTTCATACCATACAAAGCATATCCTCCACACTAGGAACTTCCTAAGTTCCTCAAATTCTATAGAAAATAAGACCCTCAACAACACATCTAGGCCTTCTGGCATGCCTGTTATCTCATAGCACATGACTAGGACTTCATGTTGAGGACATTACCCATGTCTCTAACTAGGCCTGATTTAGACGGGTAAAACAACATCCCACATTATTCACTGTTCTCATTCACATAGATTTTTGTAGAACATTTCTCAATCAATATCACACATAAAATCAATATCACCGACCTATACATGATCAATTTTTTTAAAGATGAATCCATCATGGAATTCATTTCCCATTGGAGTGGTGTTATTAATCAACTGTAATTATCTCCCATATACTTGAGCTAATTGAATAATTTTCCCATTTCTATGCCAACGACATTTCAACTACACTAAAAATACAATCATTCCGGACATTTGATGAAGCCTTCACTGTGGCTCAAAACTTGAGCTTCACGCTCTCAAAGATGGTAGAGTTAAACTTAGGTCGAAGAATATGAAACCAAATTTTTGTCCAAACCATCTTCTAGTCAAGAAAAATCTAAATCATCGAAGCAACACAATCATCATCAAGAATTATCGAAAGAATGTTCAACCTTTGAATGCTCTCATCCTCAATGCGCTTACACTTCTATTAGTGAATCTTATGGTGTAGTATTTGAAAAATCCTATTTTCCAACATGATCACTCTTCATCCCATCTTTCCCATTGACACATCTATCTTGAAACACTCATGGTATTGAGATAATTACTATTGTAAATACCATAGAGTTAAAGGCCAGACATAAAAATGTCTCGTTCGTTTGAAATGTCCTTCAAGATATAATTGATAAAGGTGACTTACAATTAGATAAACCTGAATGTACCTAAATATAATAATCTTAATTCTTACAAACAATCCTTCCCAAATCACTCCCCATTTATCGATAGACACTTTAATATTATTCAATCACACCACATTATCAATATAGTTAAGGCTCAGTCACCAATAACATTTGATACCCCTATCATAGAAGCCACATCTGAACCACCCATAAATAGACATACCATGGAAACAATAAGAATCAAATCAACCACATCTCTAGAACCCACCATGAAAGGATAGTCCCGTTGTCCACATATTCTTCTTCTTCAAATCTATCTATAAGTTCCTCACTATAGTCACTTTTCCTAACCCTTTAATTCCTAGGTGTGTTGGCATATCACCCATCCTAAATTGGGCACTCGCCTAAGGCACGCTAAGGCACCATGCCCCTCTTCTATGTGAGATTTTTCAAGAATGTTACCATGGATGGAAGAGCAATGCATAAACATAAATGCATACATATTAAAATAGATATAAAGAAACTACATTCAATATTAAATGATCCATGTTATGATTATGAATAATAGAAAGAACATACAGGAGCCGATATGAACCATGAGCACAATAAAGAGCATAAACACTCGGATACATTAAACACGATATTTAAAACAACACCATTATATTAATCCACAATTTTTACAGTAGTAAAATACATGATAATATCCTTAAAATGGACTAAATAAATTAACAAAATTCCCATGTTAAACATGACTCTACTCGAAGTTACAATAGCATTCCCATGCATTTCAATCCCAACGCTCTCTACTCCTTGTATTAACATTCTCTCTTCCTCCCAATCATGCAAATTAATAAATATTAAGATCTTGGTAGGAATCTTCCCTTCACCATTTATTCATCATCTAAGATAAAACCACATTCCAAATGTCATCATACCCCGCCATACTCAAGTACCCTAAACATGTAAGTGCCAGTTAAAGCATAACTAAACCCACTTTACAACTCTTAATCTTGTCATGATAACCATATCCTAGAATAAACTTTCCTTGGGCTGCAAGTATCCATATTTTATCCTTATCCTCAATCAAATCTAGTATCATCTCCACATGTCCCTTATCGCAACTCTATTCGTAGTCCAAAATACAACCAATTCTCGAGCCTGTTCTTCTTCTTGGGCGTGAACCTTCACACAAATCTTGAAGTTACTTACACACAAGCCTCTACACCCTATTGGTGCATGAAAAAAACCTTTGTGCCTCAGTTACCTAGTATTCTTAGGGGATCAACACTCACAAACCCCAAAAAATAAACCCATCTTACAAATTGTGACTCGTATAATGACCATTCCACCTAGCATTATATGTGTACCCTTGAAAAACCTATGACACGACCACATGCTCCTTCATATAAGAAGGAAAAATTATAACACATCCCCATATCACCCCTTTAATGTAAAAACCAAGCTCCTTTCCTTCCATTATAGGGCCATATCCCTTATTCAAATTACCAATAACTACCACACAACCAAAAACCATCCCTCAACACACATCTAAATAAATCACACCAAAAGTAACCTATTTAACACCCGTCAACTGAAAGAATCATAACTTCCTTCAACTTCCACCTCGTAAGGGAATTATACATTAATCTTGGAAATGATACTTTAATAATCAATCATAACACTTCCACCTCTTAAAACATTTGGATCTCAAGGGTGAAAGCCTTTCTGGTATAACTTTGAAGCCTCTTATGATTATCATCACACACCGGGATATTCTATAGAAGAATGAAAATCCCTTCGGCCTCCATCAAAAACCTTACAAATAAATGCCTTCTTCCTCTAGACCTAACAACATCAAAACATCTTACAAAACACCCATAATCATCACACCTAGATCATCATCTACACTCATGATCACTTAAAGCATGGATGCTTCTAAGAAACTTCCTCCTTGTCTAATTGATGCGATGTATCACCACTAGAGCATGTACCCACAAACCTAACACCGATGATCAAAACAAGTCCAAGATTTATGTCCCACTCACCTCTAAGTCATCTACTTTGACACATCCTATTAAGGCTAAGGTTTCCATCCTTATCACTCGCCTACATAAACCACCATTGTAGTAAAAATGTCATTATCAAATAAATTTACCATGCTCCACCAAGATGTCCCTTTATGAGCTAGTGAAAACCTCACCTTCACATCGACGAGCCATGATCGAAGCACTTAAATCCATATCAGTACCCTCAAAAATCTAGTAGGAACCCTCAAAACATCCATCACTATCTCATTTTCTAGTTTTGAAATACCATCATTACAACTTGAAGACCATGATCTTCCACTCTTTATCACTACCAAAATCAATTATGCCCTCATAAAAAGGGTTGTGATTAATAATGAAACTAATATCAATATCATCTCATCACATGCCTTTAATCAACTACAATTACCTAACACAATCGTTGCCAAAAACACTAGCCGTACTCCAAGATTTCAATGACACCATCACCGATGTAGTGGGTACATCATCTTACCACTCAAAGTTAGCGTTAAAAATATCCTTGAACTCTTCTATCTGGTAGAAGGGGAGTTCCAATATAACATACTGCTAGGCCAATCTTGGATACGTGCTATGTGGTGTATCTCATCAACACTCCGTCGATGTATCAAATACAAACATGAAGGGAAGTAATTTACAGGTTCTTTTTCATATCCAAATCCTTTCAAATATTATCACATGATGTATTGTCTAAACAATGTGTTTGTTCCTAAATCAAGTCTAGGATCCTATAACTAAACATCCACTAGTTCATCAATTTCATCATCAAAATTTCTAGATGACACTTCCTTTGATGATGTTATGCAACTCCTTTCACTTGGGGAGTATCATCTCCTCACACTCAATTCACTTTCCACACCAAATACTTATGGTAGGCCTGAGAAACATCCCATGTATGAACCCAATGTTAGATATATCATGTCTTACAGATCTACCATAGCTCAAAATAAATATTTTCTACAAAGGGATCAACCATCCCTCCACATGTCCCACTTATTAACATCATGCTAAACCATTCATATCAGACTTCAAATTCTTATATAACCAAGTATTTACACAGATGTATCTCCATCACTATGCCCGGAAAGACTTTAGATTTAGGCGTTATGAACATGGTGTCCATGATTTGATCATCAAACATTCTCCCAAATTAAATTAAAAATATGGACTAGGTTATCGAAACCACCTTCTAAATCCTCCACACATACCACATCCAAATCTATCATTAAAATTGAACTATCTTCCTCATTTACACATGATGATCCTATAGATACTAATGACATTTTTTCCATCCCACCTAATTTTTTTATTCAATACTATTACATTATGAACATTGACTTACAAAACTATTTTTTTACTGAAACCCATCCTCTCATCTAGCCTAAAATGATAGAAGAGGATTCAAACACTATTAATATTCTATAGTGCCACAATGATCAATCCATCCTCTCTCATATGGGGGAAAAGGATTATTTCCTTTAGAAAGCCTTACCATCTAACACCTTGACACTTCTCAATGAATCCACTATCAAAATTAATATAGGGACTTTGCAAGAACCTCATATAGTTAAATTTGTTCAATCTTTAGATCCATAGGAGTTAAATATTCCTATCCAAATGTAGTCAATATTTTACTTGGTCATATAGTGATATACCATATATCAACCCCAACATCATCATCCACAATATCGTCATGTATCCTAATGCCAAAGTTGCCAAACAAAATATACATAAGATGCACCCTCACATAACTCTCCTCATCAAATAAGAGTTGTAGTGTCTTCTCTCTTCTAATTTCATCATACCCATTGACTATCTACAATGGGTCTCTAACATTGTACCCATAACTAAAGCCTCGAGAAAGTTACGTATTTGTATTGACTTTCGAGATCTCAATCTCACTTGTCCTAAAGATGATTTACCTCTCCCAAATATTAACCAAGTTATCAATTTAACTTTAGGCCATGAAATGCTCTCCCTTATAGATGGATTCTCTGAATATAAAAAAATTCTCATCGCCATCGATGATCAACATAAACATTCCCTTATCGCTCCTTGGGGAATTTATGTTATTGGGTTATGCCCTTCGGACTTAAAAATGTTGGCGTTACTTATCAACGTGCTATGACATACATTTTCATGATCATATCCATAAATCCGTAGAATACTATGTTGATGACCTATTCATGAAATCTAAACAACGCAGATATCATCTCGTCGTCCTTAACACCATCTTCATTTTTCTTATTCAATGTTTTCTTCACCTCATGTGTGTTTGGTGTTCTCACGGGAAAAATTTTAGGGTTCATCATGTGCATTTAGGACATTGAAGTAAACCTTGCTAAGATCTAAGCTATCATCAATATTCCTCCTCTATTAAACCTAAAACAACTTTATAGCCTCCAAGGTAAACTTTAATCAATTTGTTTTTTTATCTCGCAACTTTCAAACCATTGTCAACAATTTCACCTCCTTATTCGAAAGGATATAAACTTTAAATGGGATCATAACTACCAAAAGGCATTCAAAGAACTTGAAAAATACCTCATATCATCACCTATGCTTTTACCTCCATACAAGGGGGATCTGTTCTACCTTTACATACCCACTAACGATTATACTTAGGTGTCATGCTTGCTCATCGGGATGAGCAGAGTCCTAACCAAGCCATGTAATATATAATTTGCACTCTCCATGAATGTGAAACCCATTATACTGGATCAAAAAAGTTATGTTGTTGCTTATACTTTGTAATGTCCAAGCTCCTTTATTACCTTCTTAACCATAAAAATATTTCGTTACCATATTTAACCCACTTAAAACCCACCACTCTAAATGATATCACGGTGACCACATCACTCAATTGCTTATGCTTATGACCGAGTTTGATCTTGAATTTATCTCATAAAAATATATCAAAGGACAAGTTATCACCGATAAGCTCACTGAGGCCCCTCTTCTAGATAATCAACCACCTCATGATTTTTTTTTGGATGAGTCCATCAACATTATTATTGATAAAGAATACACCCCTCATAAAACTACACTCATCTTTGATGGATCCAAGTTCCATCAAGGGGCAAGGGTTAGTATCATCAAAGCATACCTCCTGGGGACTCTCATCCCTCTAGCATTTAAATTAAACTTCAAATGTACTAATAACATGGATGGATATTAAGCTTTAATCATGGGTATCAAAACCATAGTTATATGTGGTGATTAAATCTTGGACATCTACGGCGACTATTGGGCCTTGAAATATTGGTTAAGTACCAAAGGGCATGTGAGCATACAAGACCAATAGGAAGAAGGGTGAACAGGGAGAAGCACACATGACAAGGGTTTAAGAAGGGTTTGGGAGAAACCGGGGCACGTGCAAGGCAATACACAGGTGGTCTAAAGATTTAGCCATATTCAGGTGTTCAAGGCCACTTGAGGAGAAACGTGACCTAACTAGGCATGCCAAGTGGATAAGGTGCTATCCTGAAGACTTGGTGGTTAAGGAAATAATATTCCACACATAGAATATTCCAAGGAAGACATTATTACATGAATTGGAAATCTTGGAATAGAACAAACATGTTGCATTGGAGGACCACATGGACACTTGGCAAGTGATCTACTCTTAGAGGAAGGCCCTGGCAAAGGGTGCTAAACCTATATATAGATATGCTCGGGTAGAATAAGGGAGTGTCAAGAGAGATCGAGAGATAAACACTGCTGGAGACATAGATAAAGGACATATAGTATGAAGAGAGTGAAGATATGCAAAAAATACTAGGAGGCTGTAGGAGTTGGGGTTCTCATTATAGGATTGTAGGAATGTTATCATGTCTAAGGGATGGGTCTCAGTAATTTTTTTGTAATAAGGAAAGCATAGCTAGAACCTCTAATATATGGGTTAGATCCTGTCTTGATACATTTTGTCCGATACGACCCTTTGAATGTAATGTGGTTACTAATATTCTAATAAATATAAATATATGGCTATGTTCTAAATATCTGGTTTAGGGTGCAAACCCTAGTGTTATTTCCTATATTTTATGGTAGATATGTTATTTGTATTTCATGTCATGATGTTTCTCTTGTTATTAAATGCTTGTTTATAAGGACACGATAGCTCATGTTGTGTTTTTATATGAATTCTCACTTCTCTACAACTAAGCCTCTAAAAATAGAAATATCTTCTCACAATGATCACATAAAGGAGGGCTCGACACCGCATGCCTCGGTGAGAGTCTAGTACCCATTGGGTGATAGACCGCACACATGGGGTTAGATGTTAGTAGATGGATAAAAATGACTAGATCTTGGTTCTGTTTTCAAGAACTCTTTTCAAAGTTATTATGAGAATGATGTGTGATGACGGAGTGCTTAACCTTGGACAATGTCAAAACATTGTTTAAGATCACGAAGGATGAGTTTTTGAGAGATTTAGTACTGGACCTAAGTTTGATGCATGTATATGGGTAGAAGAACACCTATATCATGAGCTCTATGAGACCTTATTTTGTTGTTTTCTAGTAGATTTGTATGAAGAGATTTTTGTGTATGCATCTAGATCAAGTTGGTACTATAGATCTCACATTTGGACCCAAGAGGAACATTAAAGGCTACATGATGCTGATATGACTTGGACACATGTTGTTAATCATTGGTGGAAAAAAATGCTAACTTGATTATACCCTGGAATATGCTATTTCTACATATTCTTGTCCTGAGGTCATTGATTTTGAGTTCTTAAGGGAGCCTAGAGGATCGTTTCTACACATTATCCCTTTATATATAAAGATCTTGATAATAGTTTGGAAGCATTTCCTATGGCTAGATAAGCTTCTTTTAGGAATTGGGAGAGGAAGTTAGGGTGGAGGAAGATGGCAGACATTGTAGCTAAAAAAGAAAGAGAGGAGAGATGACTCAAGTATAGAGAAGCATGTGAAAGGGATTTGGCTAGACAACGTGAGGTTGCGGGAGTGATGGATTTATGGAGGAAAATGTTGTGGGAAGGAATTGAGGTTCACGCAGAAGACATAGTGGTCAGAAGTTTTTTCTACCCCATCTGTTATCACCGAATCACAACACCCTATGGTTTGCACAAGTGTGTGTTCTTGAGCTCACAGTGTGATTGGATAACATGGGTACTATCTCCAAGTTGTGGGACTTGCTTCTTGAGATAGACCTCCAGAGAAAGTTAGTTCTTGCTCCTAAACTACCTACCACAATCTACTCTAATGCAGGCAAAAATATCTATCCTAATCTAAATTTCCAAGGGACCAAGGAGAGAGAGTGCATGAAAACAAAGCCTACACTAAAGTGGTGATACACCAAAAAAGGAGAGTGTGAGAGTAGTCTCCCAATGTGTGAAAAGTAGAAGTAAAATGTAAACTAGAAGGGGTGATAACAGTTCTCCACAATCTAGCAACTACATTCACAACAATATTTCATGCACACATAATGATAATGGATCCCTACAATAGCATAAGATAGACACAATATATATGTAATGAGATTGAAAGGGCAAGAGGAATGCAAACAAACACAACAAGGGAAGATACATCCACAAACTTGCATCTATTGCTTCATAAGTATGCATAGTTCAATCTATTACAAGATAAGGGCCTGGATCACCATGCAAGGAGTCCACTATAAGGTCTTGCAACACATTGGATTCATAAAGCAATTTTGATAGAGTTTTGCTACTTAAAAATTATCTCTTTATAATTATACCAACACTCCAATTTATAGGAAATTGAGAAGAGAGAGAGGGAAAATAAAAATCCCAAAATCTATCCTTCAACCACTTGTAAAAGGTATTAAATGAATTTAAATGATGGTATATTACTTGCACAAGGCTCCCCATACTGTCCCATAACTTGTAGTAGTGAGAAATATCAGCCCATGCTTCATTAATGTCCTCCCAACTACAAATTAAATCATTGTCATGAACTTAGCCATGTTTTCTAAAAACTCTCCATAAATTCCTCATAAATTCTATATTTCTTTATTTTTTACGTCGATTGGAAACAAAATTCCAACAGTACCAATTTTATGCATTTTCGTTGAGAAATGCAAAAGTTATGGCCTTCTGAGTGCGGGCGATTATTTTGGAGTCTGCACAGGCATTTTGTCATTTAACAAGAATGAGCATCTAATTGAATGGAACTAAAGATGTTTCCTTTATGGCATAGAGGACATTGTGCTCATTTTAGAAAGTCAAATTTTGTGAAAATTAGAGCTCGGGGTCAAAATTTATGGCCGTTTGAAGTTTAGGAGGGTCAGACATTGAATTTTCCTTTGTATGCGGGCATATCGGCCATTTCGGTCCTGCCGTGCTTGGCTGTCCCAACAAAACTCTCCGCTCCACCCGCAAGTCTCTTTCTTGTCAGAATTTTTGGAAAATTGGGTCCTGGTGTCCCGCTTGTCCCAACATTGACCAGCCATGAGGGTCATTGACCGTCACTTCACTCGCAAGCCTTTGCAAAATCGCACAAGTTAGGTTTTCGGTCCCGATTGTCCTAAGCATAATTGTCTTTGCTGGGATGATTCAACCTAACTTTTCCACATAACAAAGGAATGCGGCCATTTCGGATCTATGGGTCCCGTGTGTCCTAATGTCTAGTGGATCGTACGCACCAAATATACCCGAATTTTTTGATTTCAACCGCTGCAGACATTTCAGGTTTTTGGGTTCCAACTATCCAATGCATACCTATGCGGTCTGGGTCAAAAATACCCTATTTACCCACAATACACTGTCTGAAGCCAATTTTTTGGATTTTCTCAATTTACCCCTATATAGACTCTCTATATGGGAGAGAGGGGGGCGCCCTATCTATATATTCTATGGCCCCCCTATCTAACTCTATGGGATCTATAGGTGTGGGATGGATTGATGGTCCGGCAAATCAAATTGAGTCAGGTCACTTGTCCAGCCCCTTATACCCCCATTTTTCTAACTCCTTGAATTTTTCCTTAGATGGAGGGGTTAGAAAAGAGCCAAAGGGAGCTCCAAAACCTGAATTTTGCCCTCAAACCATTTCAACCTACTTGAGCCTGAAGAATCATGTAAGTTATCCAATTCACCTTGAGGGGTGAATTTGGGATAACACCATCCCGACAAGCATGGAAGAGAGATCCCTTCACTTCCGATGAGAGTTTGTTACTTGGAGAAAGTTCAGCCATCGGCATGCATCTAAATCGCCTAATGACCAACCCCCGGTGCTTAGTCTTCCAAATCAAGAGATAAGTATTTCTAACACAAGTTGGTATTGGTGGAAGTGGTGATCTGCGCACCTAGGAGATATAATTTCTCATTTGGTACCACTATGGTTGCACAATCATTTCCTATATTTGAAGGAATATTATGCGGAACGAATTTTGGACAAAGTGTGGGTATAAAAATCTTGGGTATTGTAGATTGGGACACACATCTAGTAGCGGTGGAATATCAAAAACATTTGGCATGCAGCTTCAATGGGACATTGGGAACACTAGGCATGATCACTTCAAGCCCTTTATTGGCTACACAGGGAGCTGAATCTCGGTGGTATAGGAGCCGGAGGAGTTGGTGGACCTAGTGGATCTAGAGGATCTAATGAGTCGGGGGACAGGGACTCAGTGGACCTAGTGGATATAGTGGTGGAGGTAACGCTGGAGGAAATAAAGGTTCTAGGACAGGTGGACAAGGCCCTCAACCACCTCAACAAGTATTTTTGAGATGTCTTTGCACCTACCAGACTACAAAGGTGTTGAGGATGCTGTAGATCATGTACACAAGTGTGAACTACTATGGCACACGAAGGGGATCACTACCCCGTGAGTGGAAGGAAAGTCAGTTTGCAACAACAATGCAATGATGTGCACGTAGTTGGTACCAAAAGTATGACCCCCATCAGACAGTGGTGGATTACACCACACTTTGGAATTCCTTCTTGGCTGAATTTCATATCTTTTTGTTTGAATAGAAGAGCATCATCGTGCTGAAGGAAATCCAATAAGGATCGGTTGAGAGTGTGCATGAATATGATGTGCATTTCAAGACTCTCTTATCAAATTTATCCTATGATATTCACCCCTCTCAACGCATGCTCAGTGGTTTGTTGGAGGATTGATAACACCGTTTAGGAGATCTCTTTCATACAAGACTTTCATAGACCCACGCGAGGCCTTGGAGGCTGACCTATGCGTTGAGGTTGTCAAAAGTGTGGATACCGGTGTTAGCCCCTTCTTTGAGGGTGAGTTTTCTGTAATGGTGATGTAGTGGAGAAGGTATCTCATGAACTTGGCGTACAGACTTACAATTGTCTATGGTGCATGGATTTTGAGGTAAAGGGGCATATAAAGGAAAGTTACCTTAGGAGATCAGTACATGCCATGCCAAAGAACTGTGAAATTTTCCATGGAGATCATGATGCAAGTAGATGCACATTGTGCCAGCACATGATCCGTAAGAATGTGCTTTTCTATTGCAAGATCTGCGCACTCTACTACCCATGACACAAAGGATTTTATATTGATTGACCAGATACATGATGCCATTGATATTGATGTGCACCGTATCAACCTCGTAAATAATTACAAGGATGATGGTCATCACTATAAAGGGCACATGGATGGAGGATCACATGGAAGAGAATTTTGAGGAGGATATCATGGTTGTGTAAACTATGGAGTAGGAAGAAGTGAGTTCTCATATGGAACTTGTTACAGCTATGGATCTACATAACACTATAAGCGTGAATGCCCTGATCTACTACAATGCTCTTAGTGTGGGAAGAAGCATAAGTATGAGGAGTGCCTATATTTTTTAAACATATGAGACAACAATACCAAAAGGAAAAAGGCACTAGGATGGTAAACGTAAAGAAGGTCAATTCACAATGGATGCTAAGAGTGGAGTGTGACTTAGAACTAGAGCTCAGTACTAGTTACGACGTGATCCGAGGCTACGTGTGCAAGGGATATACCAATAAAAATACCACCGGTTACTAGAGAATACGTGGTGCATGGGAAGTATCTAGATCTTACTCATTAGAAAAAGTGTATCAAGAAACCATGGATGTCATTCAAATCCTTCAGGAAGAGATCCAGTGCTTGAAAGAGAAGTTAAGATAGTTAGAGAAAAGGAAGAATGTTGAGACTCCACGTATGATTTGGATGAGGTTAGTGAAGTATGCAAGATGTTGAGGTGAGAAAATATCATCCCCTTTTTAGGAGAGTGGTTACGAGAGAAGGTACCGTCGCTGGAGAAGGGTGCAAGAGGTAAGTTCTTCATGCCAACCTTCCTCCCACCAAAGCATTTATTATGACAAGGTGATTACTTCTAATGCGGTTGTGGATGGATGGCTTATGAGAAATATTCTGATTGACATGGGCACAAAGGTCAATGTTCTCACTCTAGATGCATGGCATCAAATGTGAAGGGCCCCATTACACCATCCGCCAATATACGGTATATGGCCAAAAAGACAAGGGCAATGCCCATTAGTGTCTTGAATGATTTTTCTATCACTTTCCAAGGGGAAAAGTTCACTTAGGATTTTGAAGTCTTGGTGCTAGCCGAGGCATACAAATTTCTAGTATTACTTGGGTACCCCTGGTGTTATAAGAATAATGCTAACCTAAGGTTCAATAAGGGATACATAAGTTTTGAAAACAAGGAGTGGGTCATCATCCCCTTAATTGATGGAAAATCAGCACCATATACTAAACCCTTGGGAGAAGAATTTCTTGACAAGATCTATGTACACTCTATCGGGGACTCGAGGTAATTCACCCTATATAGGGAGTTATTCATTTAAATATGCTTATTCCATGAGTGATATGACTAGTATGGCATGTAAAAATTGGGTGCACAGGACATATGAGTTAATTGGATGCCAGTTAAGAGGCTTTGTGACAAGGGTAACAAAGGTATGCTTAGTGAAGCACCTGGGAGGGAAGAATTTACCAAGTTATTTTGGAGGAGCCAACCCTGAGGATTTATTATGGGAAATGGAGGATGAGTGGAAAAATAATATTGAAATAAGGGGGATGCTCAACTATAACTTTTTGGGACTGCAAATGCGTTGGTGGGTGATGCACCGTGATAGCCTTCTAGAGTGGCGCGAGGTAAGAATCACATACTCCATTAGGTTATCTCAAAGAAATTCCCCACTACAATACAATACTACCATGGGAAGAAACCCTCCTCTTCTCACGTCTAAACATGTGAGAAAACATGGATGGAAGGTCTTGAGGCCTTTCTGTTTTCCTTATGGGTGCATAAGTTGTATTCACCTTACAAGGTTATGCGCGCACATGGTATCTTCACTCCGAGATGCACTAATAGACAGGAAATTTGTAGGAGTTGACGGCTGACCTCCTTCAAGATTTTGAGTATTGGAGTACTAAACCATCGGTGGATAGAGTTTTATAGGTTGTTAAGTGCCTACTTATGGGAGGTAGTGTCATAGCAAAAGATTGAATACTGGAGTTATTGGGTGAACCTAGTTTGGAACTGCATTTTGATGAAAAAGAGTCAGAAGATGTGCATCTTGAGCACGCATGAATGGAGAAAGAACAGGGAAAGATGTTCTATGTGATAGATGGCAAAGAGATGGATAATTTGGATGCTAACCATATTGAAGGTAAGCATGAAGTTATTGATAGTGTTGATGAGAAAGCATGTGTATACCATGAACCCCTGAAAACAAAGAAGGTTAACATTGGTTCGAAGGCTAAACGTAAGGAGGCCACTATTGGAGACTATTGGTCGAGAAGGAGGTCTCGAAGATCATTGATCTATTGTGTGAATTTGAGGATTTATTTCCACTTGGGTACCATGAGCTTAAAGGTGTTCAACAATCCTTAGGGAGATTAAAATCAAGATGAAAGAAGGTTCGTGCTGATTTGGAAGAGGCCTTATCGAGTGAATCTGAATATTCGCATCAAGGTTAAGAAGGAGATAGACAAAATTATCACTTCAAGAATCATTGAAGCTATGAAGGAATCAAAATGGGTAATTCCCATAGTAAATCCAACATTAAAAAGGATGGAAGGATAAGGATTTGTGTTGACTACAAGGACTTAAATGCATTATGTGTAATTGACCCTTTTCCAACCCCCTTCACTGAAGAAATCCTGGAAGGAGTAGTTGGGCGCAAAATCTATTCCTTCATGAATGGATTCTCAGGATAATATCAAGTTAGAATTGCTAAAGAAGACCAAGAGAAGACAACTTTCACCATTAAATGGGGAATTTTTTCCTACAGTCATGCCTTTTGGAATGAAGAATGTGTTGACTGTGTTTTCACACATAGGGGTCCAGGCATTTCAAGATTTTATCTGTAAGTTTCTGCAAGTCTACCTTGATGATTGGATAGTGTATGGACTAGTGAAAGCCCATTGTGACAATTTGAGGTTGATGTTTGAAAGATGTTGGCAGTGTAGGATAACCCTCAACATTAAGTAGTTTTTTTGTTACTCCATTTGGGACCCTGTTGGGGAATATCATATGTAAGGAAGCTTATCTGGTGGATCCTTCTAGATTAGTTGTTATTGTGGAGTTAGGGGAGCTCTACCATTCGAGCACAGTGTGCAAATTCCTTAGGCATATAGGTTACTAGTGGAAGTTTATCGGTGGGTATGCTAAGATTGTCATGTCATTGGAGAAGTTACTAAAACAAAAGAGTGCCTTTCACTGGGGAGAGGCATAACATATGATGTTTTATACTTTAAAGGATAGACTTGTCAATGCACCCATATTACAATTTCCCTTATGGGATAAACCTTTCCACTTGCATGTTGATACCTCAGGGATAGCCATTGGAGCAGTCCTAACACAACCTGGTGAGGGCATTGTTAATCACCCCTTTGTTTTGCAAGTAGGAAGTTGACACCAATAGAGAAAAACTATACCAATACTGAGCGCAAAGCACTATTAATGATCTACATGCTGCATAAGTTATGGAAGTATCTGCTAGAAAAACCTTTCATATTTTAAACAAATCACATTGCCTTGAAGTACTTGGTGAACAAGCCCATTTTTCAAGGGCACATATGTCAGTGCATCCTCTTGTTTTAGGAGATTAATTTTACAGTTGTTGTAAAACTAGGAAAGAGTAACTCAGGGCTTGACCATTTGTCAAGAATTGACTTAGGGGAGGACATGCAAAGCATTGAGGATGTTATGCTAGATTCACAACTATTTAGGTTGTGGCGTGTGCCCTCTAACTTAGAAGATATTGTTTTTGTTTCTCAAAATGGGTGTGGCACCAAAAGGAATGAGAAACTATGGAAAGGTAACCATTATCTATACATGTCACACCCTACATGCTAATTAGTGAAGACTTATACAAGTTAGGTTGTGATGAGGTTCTACACCAATGCGTATTAGAACATAAGCATGTTGCAATCATGGAGTAAGCACATGGTGGGATTGTAGGAGGGCACTATGCAAGGACTGTCACCACACGGAAGATTCTACTTACAAGGATTTGGTGGGAAGGTATCTACTAGGATTGCATTCAATTTTCTAAGGCTTGTGACCATTTCCAGTCCCTTGGCAAGCCAGAAAAAGGGATGAGATGCCCCTAAGACCTATAGCTAGCACATAACCATTTGAAAAGTGGGCCATTGACTTTGTAGGACCAATTTCACGTGGCGTATAAAGGACTAGATCGCACTATATCATCACTTGCATTGATTACTTAATAAGGTGGGTAGAGGTAGCGCCTACAAGGGACTGTACATCAGTGATAGCTATTATATTTTGATGGGAGAACATATTCAACATGTATAGTTGTCCTTTAAGCTTGACTAGTGATAGGGGTACACTTTTTTTGAATGAAACAATCAAGATTTTTTTGACAGAGTTCATGGTAGCCTATCATAAAACTACCCCATATCACCCACAAGCTAATGGAACTATTGAGGAATTTAACAAAATTCATGTCACACACTCGAAACAAAATTATGATGTGGGAAGACAAGATTGGTATGACAAGCTCTCATCCATTCTATGGGAATACAGGAAAACCTACAATATATTGAACAAATCCACACTGCTTTCAAATTGGTGTTTGCACGGAGGATATTTTACCGGTTGAATTTATTCTACCATCACTTTGTATTACACATGCAGGAGGGTTAGTTGATGAAAAATCAATTCAAGAGTGCATGGAGAGATTAATTCATTTGGATGAAAGGAAGTCACTTGCTAGATGGAGTGAGAAGATTGAAAAGGCATGATAGAAATCATGACATGATCACCATATTAAATTTTTTTTTAAGGTTCGGCAAATGGTTTTGTCATATGATTCTAAGTTTCTCAGTGCCATCTTGGGAAGATGAATTTCCATTGGTTAGAGAAATATATCATCTCATACATCCTTGATTCAGAACTTTCCAGATTCTGAAGGGCTTGATGGAACATGGTTACTAGGCCATTTGAATGGGATTAGGCTAAATCCATACTATAAATAAGTCTTCCTTATATTTGTAAATAAGGTAGTATTGCCATTTAGCCTAGGATTTCCTTTTATGCATTTATTTTCCTTGTGTTTCCCTTTCTCGTTGCTTGTTCCTTTCTTTGTGTTGTTGTTTTACGTGCCTAGTGTGCCGATAGCCACTTATTATTTTCAAAATTTTGTGTATGCACAAAGGACCACACATCTATTTTTCGTGTGGGGTGGAGTAATGCAAAGTAAAATGGAAGTTGGTAGTGGAAGTTGTGTTTTGATGGCCTAGATTAAAGGATATAGCCTAGATTGAAGGATGAAAAGTGCGTAATGTGGAAGAGCACGTGTAGAAAAGGTGGACATAAGGAATTTTGGTATCAGGATAGCTTTACAAAGACCACATACAAATGATGAGAAGCACAGGAACAACATGAGGTAGGTGAGGGAAACAATTAGGATAAGGACAGAAGAAGTGCCTTTGCACTGCAAGTACACACATGAGGATCTTTGGTCGTAAAAGAATTTTTGCGCTTTGAAGGTTATAAGGATTTTTACACGAGATTGGGCGGGGGGTAAGAGCACTTAAGTTTGGATTAGTGAAAAAGCTTCCTTTATTGTAAAATTAGGTTAGTAGGTGGTATCACATTTATCACAAGAGAGAAGAAAAATATATAAGTAGAAGGTTTGGATACATTGTTATTGCCTTGCATTTGTGATAAAGAAGTGCTCTTACAAACTAGGGAATCCACAAAGAATATTTGTGTTAAGGAAAATTTGTGAGAATCGAGTGAGTGACTAGTGTGATTTATGAAGCGAGTGGATAAAGTACACTAGCGTAGTGGGAAGAAGATTTCAGGAAGGTACGCCGTCTTGTGGAAGGATTGTCCAAGTTAGGCTTTTGTAGTTTGGGCACAAGAGCAAAGGGATTATTTGTGAAGGAAAGCCATGAATTTGAGAAAAGCAGGGAAGAGGAGAAAGGAAGATTTTGGTTTTATCCCAAAAATAAAATGGCACCAACAAAGGTAACCATCTCACCGAAGAAGGGCAAGGGAAAGGGGAAATAGAATGCCACCACTAGCTTCAATGAGGAGTGGTATGCAGAGATGCAATACCCAGATGGCGTGTTGCTCAGAAAGAATGGGTATCCCATGTAAGGAAGATGTCCGTGAGTGATTACAACCATTGTGCATGCACCATAGAGAAAGGATATGGCATTAGAACTGATTCACTCGACGACAAAATAACACTAGAAAGGATGCTAATCTATAGTGATGAAGTGAAGGTAAAATTAGAGAAGGTTAGGTTGTTATAACTTTATGAGTTTCCCTACTTTGGAAAACTTGAGTGACTGTACCAATGATTGATTAGGGGATCATTTTTTATATCAAAAAATCCCTAAACATCCCTAAATTATGTCAGTGAAAAATATATTTTTGAGATATTTCCGATTTATTGTGAGAACACGACAAACAAACATTGGTAGCTCTAGTTATGTCCGATCAAAGTTCAATCAACGAGAAAGTCAACTCTAGTCAATAGGTCAATAATAGACCAATGACACTGTGACATGTGGTGAAAAGGCAAAAGAGATTCATTTTTTTAGTTTGCACCTCTCCGATCTTTGTCGAGTGAAAAAAATGGTTTTGGCAACAAGAGGCTCAACTTTTGTTACAGAAGGGAGCCCGACTGTCGTGAGAGCTAGTAGTGTTACCAACATGGTGGGCTCTCAAACCACCATGTCGACGTCAAGTTATCTTGACGAGCTATTATTTTGGCTCGGTGAGGTGATCAAATCCCCACCGAGTTGATCACATTTTGACGTGTTCGATTTTAGCTTGGCGAGCTACTTTATTTGTTAACTAAGTTGATCATGTTTACCTCATGACTCGAATGGAACGAGTTTATTTCAACATTTCTCGGGATTGGATTTTATTCCACATGGATCAAGTTATTTCCATATTGCTCAGGATCTATGTTATCCCCTATTATCTCGACCGACATAGTCTAATGCAATGTAATTCCGATCTACAAACAACTCACGATGAGCTAGGAACATAGCTTGGCCAACATGGGCTAGGCGGAAGACCCCAGAACTCTCACACCTCGCCACATGGATCAGGTGACACCTCTAATGCAAAATGATAAACAAACCAATCCGACCCCACAATAGACAACGCAACATAGAGCTCACCATATGGAGTGGTCAACACACCAAATACACACAAAGACTGCACCGAGTCCAAAGGGATAAGGAGTGACCGAGACCACGAGGAGAATATGGTAGAGATACCTATTAAAACCATCCACCCCCTCATGCTAGTCAATGTGGGATTTCCCACCATATGTAAAGTGGCTGAGATATTGGTGAAGAGGGTTTTAACCCGTGAGCTTAGTGTGGATAATGTGCGACCCAACCAACTTAGCCAACGAGTTGGTTAGGAGGGTGAGTTGGCCGATAAGGTCTTAAACAAAATTCTGGGGTCTTATTTTCACTATAAAATCTGACCCATTTCTTTGTAAAGAACACACAACTTAGAATCTCAAATCAAGATCTCGAGGAAGACCGAATGAGTGGAGAAGAGTGTTATTTTTTTATAAGACCTATTTTTAGGCTTATTATAAAGTTGTGAATACCTATTTATTTAAATAGGCATTATTGTGACTAGGAGTTTTAATATTACCTAGTTGGACCATAGCGCCATAGTAAATTATTGTGAAGCCTGGAATATTAACCGAAGTGCCATAGGGCATTACGAAGTGTCTGGAATGTCGATCAAGATCTAGAGGATTACGAATAGTGGAGATGGGTACACAAAGCTTTCCAAATACACTAGGAAGGTGGAATTTGGGTGCCATTTCAAGAGGAATGGGCACCGGGTGAACAATTACTGGAAACTACATCCATCTCACCATCAAAGTAATGGCAAGCCAAAGATGGAATGGAGGCATATTACAAAGGTAAAAGAGTTTTCTACTCCACCACCAGTTGACAATTCAACCTAGGACAAGATAATACCTGAAAGTGAAATTCCTTTAAAATGGGTAAGTCAATAACTTTTCAATTATATAATCCATAATTCAGATTGATGAATAGTATGCAATATTTTTTTGGAGATCATATTTTGTGATAAAATGTTGAGAGAAAGGTTTACCATACTCAATGGATTTTCTTAGAAAATTTGATTAATACTCAAAACATATCTCCTAATCATCTTGTGAGTACCTATTATAGCTTGAATACAAGATTTAACTCATATTAATCTTGGAGATCAGTCATCCATATGTGCAGAAAATTGAGCTTAGTGGTGTCATCTTAGAACTTCATTATGTGTAGCATCATTGTGACCGTACAACAAAATGGTAACTAAACCACCGATGACATTGATGTCGGGTCGAACTTCGCCGTGAAGAGGCCATCATGTGCATCTAGTAGAATGGTACCTAATATTGCTTTTCAATAAAAGGAGCTCTCAAAAGATTAGCTCGGAACATCATTCAGATTCAAGGCATTATGACCACACATTTGAATTGTAGATGATCATCATACTTAACACTACATATTGGAGGGGTTGAGGTCTCCAAAATACTTAGCACTACTCAACAACGACATTGAGGTATGTAAGAGACTTAGTACCATACATCGGAGGCATTGAGGTCTGTAAAATACTTAGCACTAAACAAAAGAGGCATTGAGGTCTATAAGAGACTTAGCTTCATACAATGGAGTTGTCGAGGCCTAAAAAGTGACAAGTCATTGTCCATCATTGACATTGGATCAATCATAACTCTAACTAACATGAAGTTCCTTCAAACCAGTTTGGATTCTGTGGAATCAACTCGAAGCCAAGAGTTGTCTTATAGAGTATAAGAAGATCCTTGTTGTCGATATCCGGAAGTCTAGCACAACACAATGAAGGCATGGAGGTCTTCTTCGAGATATTAGATTGGCGTAGCAAAGTGTCATGGGCATATAACCCACAGGTCCTAGGATCAGAAAAAAGTTGTCAAAGTGAGGAGGTTATAGGGAAGAGACCAAAGGGTCTACTACAATAGCACTTCCGAGGTGGCAACAAAGTTTCCAGATTCAGGACAGGATGGAAAAATGTTCCAATATAAGATTTTTGGGACAAAAAGCCTTTCTCAGTGGGGAGGTGTGATCAGGGGATCATTTTTGATATCAAAATTTCCCTAAACATCCCTAAATTATTTTAGTGTAGAAGATATTTTTGAGAGCTTTCCAATGACTATGAGAACGCGAAAAATAAACATTGGGAGCTCTAGTTATGTCCAATCAAATTTTAGTCAACAGAAAGTCAACTCTAGTCAATAGGTCAATAATGGACCAATGACACTGTGACATGTGGCGAAAAGGAAAAAGAGAGTCATTTTGTTTGGTTTGAGACCTCCGGTCTTTGTCAAGTGAGAAAATATGGTTTTGGCAACAAGAGGCTCAACTTTTGTTACGGAAGGGAGCACGACCATCATGAGAGCTAGTAGTAATACCGACATGACGGGCTCTCAAACCACGATGTCAACATTGAGTTATCTAGAAGAGCTATTATTTTGGCTCGGTGAGGTGATCAAATCCCCCCAAGTTGATCACATTTTGACGTGTTTGATTTTAGCTCGGTGAGCTCCTTTATTTGTTAACCAAGTTCATCATGTTTACCTTATGACTCAAATGGAATGAGTTTATTTTAGCATTGCTAGGGTTTGGATTTTATTCCACTTGGATCGAGTTATTTCCATATTTCTTGGGATCTATGTTATCCCCTATTATCTCGTCCGACATAGTCCAATGCAATGCAATGCCAATCTACAAACAACTCGCGATGAGCTAGGAACATAGCTCGGCCAACATGGGGCAGGCGAGAAGACCCCACAACTCTCACACCTTGCCACATGGATCGGTGACACCTCCAATGCACAATGGTAAACAAACCAACCGACCCCAAAATATACAATGCAACATAGAGCTTGCCACATGGAGTGGTCAACACGCTGAATACACACAATGTCGGACCGATTCCAGAGGGATAAGGAGTGATTGAGACCATGAGGAGAATAGGGCGACAATACCTATTAAAACCATCCACCCCCTTGACCGGTCAATGTGGGATTTCCCACCATATACAAAGTGGTTGAGATATTGGTGAAGAGAGTTCAAAACCTATGAGCTTAGTGTGGATAATGTGTAACCCAACCAACTCAGCCAACGAGTTGGTTAGGGGGTGAGTTGGCCGATAAGGTCTTAAACAAAATTTTAGGGTCTTATTTGCACTATAAAAGCTGACCCATTTTTGTAAAGGAAACACAACTTATAAGCTCAAATCAAGAGCTCAAGGAAGACCGAATGAGTGGAGAAGAGTGTTATTTTTTTATAAGACCTATTTTTAGGCTTATTATAAAGTTGTGAAGACCTATTTATTTAAATAGGCATTATTGTGACTAGGAGTTTTAATACTACCTAGCCAGCCCATAGTGCCACACTAAATTATTGTGAAGCCTGGAGTATTGACCAGAGTACCATAGGGCGTTACGAAGTGTCTGGAAGGTGATTGAGATCTGGAGGATTCCAAATAGTGGAGTTGGGTACACAAAGCTTGTTGAATACACTAGAAAGGTAGAAGTTGGATGTTATCTTTCACCCTTGTCATCTAAAGGTTTGGATATTCTTCTAAGAAACTTGTTCATAGTTTCCATTAGTTTTTCTTGTGAAAGTATTGTAGTAACTTAAAGTTTTGACTAGTGGAATGGTTCGATAAGAACTTGGAGATGTAGGAAATTTTCAAACTCCGTAATCAACCTTTTTGTAAATTGTCATGACCATTGCATTATTTTAAGTTGATTTTAATGGGGTAAAAATTAAACAAACATTTGATGATCCTACAAGGGTCCACAGATTGAGTAGATAAAATTTTTGGTCTATTTTTGGATCAATGATTGCTTGTCTCTCATGTACGAGGACCACTTCTACTTCACAAGCCAAAGAATGTGGATAACCCTCAAATAATCTCTAAGTTTACCTACCTTATATGTGAAGGGGAGACAATATATTATGACTTGGAGGACAAGGAAGCCATTAAGGAGACAGTCCAGGATTATGATTATAAAAAGGGCTCGTGTTATTTTGATATCTCATATATCTCCAACCCAGTGATGAGGATGGCTGCATACTTGGTATCCAAGTTGAATGGGCAAGAGAGGTGGACATAGATAAACAAGGCTTGGTTGAATGTGTGCCAAAATATTATGAAAGGAACCATCTATAACATTTCCACCTTCATTGTAGAATAAATCATTAGTGTCGTGCATGAAGGAGAGAAGATCATGTTTGGGAATGTCCTCCTCACCATCGTCTTCTCATAAATTGGAGTGCCCAATGGGCCAGAGAAGTTTGTATGGGAATATCTAAATGAAGATCCTTCCCCGAAAAGAGATTTGAAAAATACACTTGTGACACCATGATGGCCACCCATAAGGCACACCTAGAGAAATGGTACAAGAGGATGTGTGATGCATTCGAGGTGAATGGAGGATACCCAAACAATTTCTAGCACTAGTGTAGGGAGAAGTTGAGTTTGCTATATACCAACATTTTTGCATTGGAAGATTCACATTGACAGATGGGACCAAGAGCCCATGGTGTAAACTACCTTTCTCATTTATTACGCAGATTTTCAAGCGGGTCAATCCTTTCAAGGAGGCCAAAAGACTAAGGTTCGACCTCAGTGAGGTGGACCAAGACCACTGAAAGCCATGCAGAAAGATAGTATACCCTTAGAAGCACACTTATGTGGAGAAGTATGTCTCCTATGAGGTACACATGATAAACCCTGTAACGTTGCCAATTGTTGGAAGGACCACAATAAGGGTATACCTACATATCAGATCCAAGTATGAGAGGGGTGTGTACTTAGAGAATGATGTCTCCATCCCAGAAGACCCCAATGGGAAGAAGAAGACCACGCCAAGGAAGAGGGAAAGAGAAGAGGCACTAGAGAAGAAGACACCAGTGTGTGCAAATAACACAATCTGTGGGCGTTTAGGAGTCGTGTGAAGCCAAGCACATATGCACGAAGGAAGAATTCCCCATTAAGGAAAAGGAAAAATCACCTGAGGAAGAGGTTCCGAGCAAGAAGAGCCTCCTACACAAGAAGAATTTCCAAGGAAGGATTTGAATTCTGAAGAAGAGAAGGAAGATTCTCCAATCTGGAATCACCAATTACGAAGAGGCGGAAGGTAGTGGAGAAGGAAGACTCAAAATAAATGGAGAGATTTGAGGCCTAAAAGGGTGAGAAGGACAATGACAAGCATGAAGAGGTGAGGAAAATCTTATGTATGATGTGCACGACTCGAGAGGATGAGGGAAATGAAGAAAAGTATGGAGAGTTAGAAGGAGCTCAAGGAAAAGGGGAGAGTGAGGAAGTGAATATAATGGATCAAAGGACCCCAAGCCTCACCAAGGAGTAGATATAAGAGGCCCTAGAAAGATAAGTGACAGGTATAATAAAGGATTTGGTGGAGTAGGAAGTGGAGCATAGAGCTGACAAGGTGCTTAAGGAGATAGAGGAGGAAAGCATAATAAAAGAGTATGGGAGAATGGGTGGAGATCCTAGCTTAGCAGTAAGCTTTCCAAAGGTAGTGCACACAAGAGGGAAGAGTGTGGTAGAGGCACAGGAGCAAGGAATGAGTTACATTAATGATCTAAGTAAGGTACTATGTGTAAGCTTCCAAAGTACCGTGCCTACAGACCAACTCATTTCATGGTCTTCATTCGAATAAGAAGGTGTGTACCCATGAACAAGGAAGATGTTGTCTTGGGAATTTGAGTCCCATGTTGATGAGATTGAGTTCGAATTCAACAAGGGGGCATTGATGAAGGTACATGAGTCTATGGGAGTGAACCCTATGAAAATATCTCAATACTTATCTCGATGAGAAAGTCTAAAACATGCTCAACAAGGTGTCGAAGATATTGAGGAAAGAAATGTTGGAAGGAATGACAGGGTAAGGTTCCTAGAGGAATAAATGGAGAAGAATAAGGATGAACTCATTGAGAAGAGAAAGGATTTAAAGCAGGAAGAGCTGATCAGTGCATAGTTAAGGTGTGAACTAAGGGAGGAGAAGGAAAAGGTACACGAGGTGTACAAGAAGATTGAAATGATCATGGATGCCATCACTTTGAAACACCCAAACCTAGCACTACTTGAGCATAAATATGAGTCAACCTTGCAATGATTGGAAGAATTAACCCACATCCTTACCATGGAGAGGTGACCGCTTGCTCTAGAATCAGTAGAAGAGGCATTGGTTCACCAAAAGGAGGAAGAGAATTAGAAGATTAGAAAGATAATGACATTATATTCTCGAACTCCTTTCCATTATATAGACTACCATGTGGATTTTTGAGGCCATGTATGATAATTGTGCTAATAGAGACAGGGTAACAAGCATACTAGTTGCTACACATGAGGTAGGTTTGAAGGAATACCAAGAGAAGAATAAGGGGAACAGGAAGAGTGGGATAAGATCCTAGCCGAGGTTGAAAAGAAGATGGAGGAAATCAAAACCTTGTGAGGTTCGATCAAGAACCGGCTTAAGGAGTTGTATCCCTAGATCACCCATAGAATGGACACGCTAGATGACCTTAGCAAGCAGATCAAAGGGATTGTAGATATGCTACATGCTAAGGGTGGTGAACTAAGTTTTGAGGAGGTAAGCACTCTAGTAGGTGACCTCCGCAGGTGAGGTGCAAGGTGAAGTGGATTTCTCGAGAAAGATCGAGGTGATAGTAAGGTAGGAGTTCCCACTCCTATTACGCAATAAGAAGATCTTTGATTCTTTCATTTCTTCTATTATTCATTCTTCCATTCTTTAAATCTTCATTCAAATTTTCCATATCCCACCATTTGTTATTCTTTGAAGGATCAGTATATTTCCGAGGATGGAGAACAACCTTAGTGTGTGGTGATGTTGGGCCTCAAAATATTGGGTAAGTACTAGAGGGCATATGAGCAGGCGATACCAATAGGAAGAAGGGTGTGGGGAGAAGCGCGCAAGAAAAGGGTTTAATAAGGGTTTGGGAGAAACCAAGGAATGAACATAAGGCAATACATAAGGTCTAAAGACTTAGCCATATTTAACATTCTGAAGGCACTGAGGAAAAAGTTACCCAACTAGGCATGCTGAGTGGATAAGGTGCTAGCCTAGAGACTTGGTGGTCAAGGAAAGAATATTCCACGCATGGAATATTCCAAGGAAGACATCATTATAGAAATTGGAAAGATCTAAGAGAACAAGCATGCTCCATTAGAGGACCACATGGACACTTGGCAAGTGATCTACTCCTGGAGGAAGGCATGGTAGTGGGTGCTAAACCTATATATAGAGATTCTCAAGTAGAAGAAGGGAGCATTAAGAAATACCGAGAGATAAACACCGAGGAAGACATACATGGTGGACATATAGTATGAAGAGAGTGAAGCTCTACAAAAATACTAGGAGGCCATAGGAGTTGGGAGTTCTCATTAGAGGACTGTAGGAATGTTATCGTGTCTAAGGGATGGGTATGTAAAATGTTTTTCATAAAGAAAGCATAACTAGGAACTCTAATATATGGGTTAGATCCTGTCTTGATATATTTGGTCTGATACAACCATTTTGAATGTAATTTGGTTTCCGATATTATAATAAATATAAATATATGGCTCTGTTTTGAGTATCTGGTTGGGGGTGCAAACCCTAGTGTTATTTCCTTATATTTTATGGCAGATTTGTTCTTTGTATTTCATGTCATAATGTTTCTCTTCTTATTAAATTCTTAGGTATAAGGACATGATAGCTTATGTTGTGCTTTTACATGAATTCCCACTTCTCTGCAACTAATACTCTAACAATGGCAAGATATTCTCACAATGCTCACATAAAGGAGTGACCCAATGCCCACGCGTTCCTCGGGTGAACACGCGGTCCTGCTTTGGGTGATAGGCAGTTTAGGTGCACATGGGGTTAGAAGTTAGTAGATGGATAAAAATGACTACAAAGACTCATAACTCATCATCAACCAAATTAAAGGAAATTTTTAGTGTAAAAATGACATTCTACAAAAATATAAAGCTAGTGTTGAATTCCTCCTAAAATCCTTTGACACATTACACCACCCAAATAGTTTTGTGATCCTCTAACAAATTCACAAACACCATGGCTTCTCTAGCTTCCCTCATCCCTTTATCAACTTATGACTCAACTGATAACTCTAAATTGTTCATTATTTTCCATAGACTTGACCAACCATCCCACAACTATGAACTCCCTTCCATCAACACCATTGAAAACAATCCAACCGACCTTTGGTATACTCATACATTTGACTATCTCTCGAATATAAAATCCCTCCCGATTTATCTATAAATATTAAAAGATCATTTCTTAAGCGGGCTACTTGATATGTCATCATCTATGGTGTTTTTATAAACATGGATTTTATGGTGTCTTTCTAAGATTCCTTAAGTCTCACAAGTCTAATAAATCCATTTAGGAAGTCCATGATGGTATATGTGGTAGACATTTAAACGGTACGACAAATCATTAAACGTGTCCTTGGAATGGGATATTATTGGCCTACTACTAATCAATATTATTGCAAGTATGTTAAGAAGTGTGTCAAATGTTAACAACATTCGAATCTCACTCACATCCCAGCCAATCCCTACAACCCACCCAAGACCTATGGCCTTTCTTGCAATGGGGGTTAGAACTCATTAGCATTATCAATCCTTGTTCATCAAAACAACATCACTCTATCATCATAGCCAATGAATACTTCACTAAATGGGTAGAATTTGTTCCCTTGACATCTACTAAAGCTAATAAAATTGTCAATTTCATTTATCAACATATCATATGTCATTTTGGTATCCCTCATGGCTTGATCCACTAATAATGGAAAATCCTTTAAAAATAAAGACATTAAGAAACTTTGTGACAAAATTTTAACATCAAGCTAAGATTTTCATCACCATATTATCCACAAGAAAATGGACAAGATGAAGTTTCTAACAAAACATTTGGAAAAATCCTCATGAAAATCATTTACAAAGCGGGCATGAATTAACATTTCCAAATACCATTTTCTCTCTTAGCTTATCGAACTATCATTTGTAATCCTACAAGTTTGAAACCCTTTTCTTTAGTCTACGGATCTGAGGTGGTATTATCCATTAAAGTTCATATTTCATCCCCGACGAGGATTATTGACAAGACTATCTAGCATAATTAGAAATATTAGATGAAAAATGCTTAACGACTCTCGAACACCATCATTTCTATCAAGCACACATTAAGAATGCATATAATGAGGATGTAAAAGAGCGTGAATTTAACATCGATGATCTTGTTCTCAAGGAAAATAGAAATGTATTTACTCTCTAAAGGAGAAAACGTGGAATTTTTTCCCCTAACTAGATCAGTCCATATGTCATTCACTCATAAGTATGGGTTAGAGCTTATTAGCTAGCCTCCCTTGGTGGTACACCGAAAAGGAACCTCTAAATTCCCCGTACTTGTAACCTTTCTATTATTAACAAAATGACTGTCATGATAAGTAAATCACTTCAAAATATCTTATTTCACTATCAACCAACCATCTTATCATCAATAAGATTTGAAAGTATGTGGTATTTTTGTCACTATCCTCAAAAACTTAAAGATGAAGAGTACGAGATCTTTTCATTACATATTTCACATGGATAAGTTCCTCCTTAGCAATAACCCCACAATAATTACATATATCCACCTTGTGTATCAACCAAATATATGTCATGGGACACACATGTGTAGTTTATGCACACATCTCTCCCCCTCCATGAAATGGTATATTAGGCTTGCCCTCAAAATAAAATAAAGTCAAAAATATCCATGGATGCATCTTATCAAAAATAAATAGACTGATCCCTCAAATAAAATCTATCAAAAAATTAGAATCATAAAAAAATAGACTGATCCCTCGAAGGATAGTTTCTGTCAAAATTATAGAATGATCCCTCGAAGGATGACTATCCAAAAAAGAGAAAAAATCAAAATTAAAAATTGTAGACCACCCCCTTAAAGGATAAATACCCATGTAAAAATGCTTCTCGTATTGATCAACCTTCAAAAAGCCAAAAATCAAAAAGCATCCTAGGAAATCTTCCCACATCGAATAAGTTTCCCATCAAAGAAAACTTCCCTCATTGATCAGTCTTCATCAAAATAAAATGTTAAAGTTGGGGCATATCTCTATGAAACCATTAAAAGGAGAACCTAATCTCCCTCTCAACCTTAATATGACAACCCTTCCAATGTCCTAGGAAGGTACACTTCTAATCTTGATATATGCCTAAGATACTATGTGTGACTACACATTGCTATTCATATGTTAACATTTTCTATAAAGGCCAAAGTTCACGCGACTTCACCATATTAATTCCCATCACATATGTATCAAATCCAATATAAAGTGATTGTTCCACATTTTATTCTTATCCAAGAATTAAAGCACATTTTGATATTTAAGATCACATTAAAAGTCAAATATCCATAACATAGAAACACCATCATCTATCCAACCACATCAACATCTATCAAAACATCCATATAACATCAATATTTATCAAACATTTATACAAAATTTAAATTTAATCATATAAAAAAACCAACACATAAGTCATGAATAAAATATTATCATCATATATATATATAATTTTCATTTCTCTATACATCATCAAGAGTCTAAAAAGATTTGTATGTCAAATACATATACATATCAAAAATAGGATTCAAAAAGAGCCATATATATCAAAATATATCACATCTACCCGATAAACTACACATCCGCAAAGAAATAACTCCCACGAATGTTGCCCCCTAAGAACCACCATCACCTCCATCAAGTCCTCTACTACAACCTCCTCCATCTAACCTCTTCTTAGACCACATCCACATTTAGACCCCAAGTTGGCTAAACCACACTCTCAACACTAACACTAGGTCTCACTCATCTTTGAACCAAATATGCCACATAACGAAAATCATTAGGTAGCCTTTGTATCAATATATCCTCATAATAGGCCATCTCATCATGCATTGAATGGTAATTAGCCAAGATAACCATAACAGTAGTCCCATCGGACAACTAACCTAAGTTATAGCTACCTAAATCTCATCCCCTAACACGATGTACCGGTGATCGCGAGAGCCCTTCTTAGTGTCTCAGGATATCATCATCATCTTCATCCTATGCTAGTTTCTGAATTAAGATATCACGTTTACCTCGTAGTCCATCCCTATCACCTATCAAATCATCCCTCTCTCCAACCAATCCATCCCTCTTCATGTTCCATATAGTGTGTTTAGCCTATAATGTTACATTCTCAACCTCAATACATGTAATAATACCCTCAAGAGTTGATTTTTCAACTCCTCATCACCACCATCTCCATCACCTCCTTAGTGTGTCACATCTACATGTGCCCACACCCATCTATCTCCTCGAGCAGGTGCTAAGCTCACCACCATTTAGCAAATAACTCTATAACACTACCATCATCTATGACCACCGGTGCTCCCCGATCATCCACACACATGGGCCCATTTTCGGAAGGCCTATAATGAGGCACTAAACATACTGGTAATAGATTCCCCATATCCCCATCCTCATGGTTATACACAATTAGAGCCTTTGGCACATCCTAAATCAATAAAAATTGTCACCTAACATGACTAAATCGAATAAGTTCCCACTTACCAGGTCGTCGACCCCGCACCCATAAATCCTATGAGGTGGCCCTAAGCTCACCCTCTTATCCCTCCCACACTGAAAACCCAATATATGGTCTCCACATCACATATCCTTCTTATAAACTTGCAATGAGTTATTTATAATAATCCTCATTCCATATTTGTTTGACATCTCCCATATTAGAACACCATCAAGCAAACCCAACCGATCTCTCTAATGTTTCCCTATATCCCCATGGTAAACTCTGTGGATGAGCCGATGAAATGTACTCGTATGCTGACACTATAACGAAAAATCAATATAAATCCATAACCTCATCCGGATACTCCATGAAAAAATATCCATATAAGTCTACTCTAAAAATGCATGGGCCAAAGAAAACACAACCCTCTACTCCATCATCTTAGCCACTACACATGACATCATCCAAGGAAATGACCACCACCAGAGTCGGGAAAAGAAAACACATGTGATCCTATCATCATCATGGTTATCAAAGCATGCCCCGTGTTTCGGAGCATATAAAGTATGGTAGAAGAATACACCCGTTTTAAACACCAAACCATCTACATTATTCCCATATAATCTCCTCATCACATCATCCCTCTTTGTATTATAAATCAAATATATGCCCTCTCTCTATATACAAAATCTCGTAATCCTATGTACATCCTCTAAGGTGATCATCATGTCACCCATTGAAAACCAAAAATTACAAGTAGCAAGAATCCCACCTCTCCATTAAATCCAACAATAGCCCCCATTGCCTATGGATGCATCTATAGTGATGTATCACTCCCAAACCTATGTCCCCCAAATGCAACCAATCCTCATCAAACATCCAAGCCCTCACATCCTCTAGGATCACATGAATCATGTCTCTGATACTCAAATTGTCTCTCATATATATCCAAAACATACAAAAACATTTATTAGAACAAGTATTGATCACAATTTTACCAAATTTACACAAAAAACCCCAATCTCTAAAGCGATACAACCAAATTACCGGTGATTTATCTAAATCACCCGCAATTGAAAAAAATTGTCGGTGATTTTAGAGATTCCATAAACAGACTGCATATGGGAACTAAAATTAAATAAAAATTTAAAAAATTAAATAAAAACACAAGATGAAAAAAAGGTACCTACCTCCACCCGAGTGGGCATCCTCTAACTTCGGATGCTCCCACAACCTCCATCACTCAAATAACAAATCCTTAATCACTCAATTAGACTTATAATCTCAAAATATCACAATCCAAATGAAAATTTTCATAGCCAAATCAACTATTTATAAACATTGATTATCCCGCATTGGAATCTCCTACGATTCCCGTAATAGCCGACAATTCACCATAATCGCCGATGATTCATCTACATCACCCGTGATCCCTAAAAATCACTTGTGATTCCATGTTTTCATTAAAACCACAATTTTTCAATATCAACAACTATTTTTAACAACATTATCACACTTGCATAACACATTCATCTACAATGTGCCTCATTTTGAGGACCCCAAAAATCCTTACTACTGTCAATCCTTTGAGAATTTGTTTTATGACCTTAGCATCAACAAGTCAAATGTATATAGGCCATGAACCATTTGACTCCCCTATCACTTGGCTTTGTGGTCTTTATTACCCTATCAACAATCCCTGTGAATCATACATCTATACGCCATGAACCCTTTGGTTCCCTATTACTTGATTCCATAGTGATACCCATTTTCTTCTAATACCTCTCCTTAGGGAAACTTCAAATGAAACAAAAATATAAAAACTATCTAATCAACTCAATCAAAATGGTTATCCTTGCACTACATCGCAACCACCCTCGTTTCAAGGGGATCACCCATCCAAGCATAAAACAACCTATCTTACACAAAAAGATTCCAGTAGTTTTCATCATCAAAAACTACTTGACAAAAAGGGGAAAATGTAGACATCAGGTTTTTGTCACCCTCCTAATTACTTCTATACACACATTATTCAATTAAAACCTATAATTATATCACTATCCTAAGTCACCTCCCCAATTTCATAAAATCAATTTTTATGCCCTCATAAATTACTATATACCCATCCTAAATTACCTTAACCCCTTAAAAACTACCTATTTTATCCTAACACCCTAACCTCCCCAACTTGACCTTAACCTCCTCCTAACCATTTTCCCTCCCAATTTACCCAAAAATCCTATTTAGGAGTGGTTTCAACCATTTCTTGAATGTTTTCCCAAATTTACGGATCACCGATGATTCTAAATAAAATTACTAGTGATTATAAAAAAACCAATTTTGGCTCCTCTCTCAGGGATCTTCATAATTCTTTTGCATGTTTTTGCACTTTTTTAACCCGAAACAAATTTCAACCACTCTAGAGACCATCAAATCCATGTATCAACCTAAAATCTCTTGCAACAATTAATTTGGATACTATTTTCATCAATCTGATTAACAAAAAAAGTCCTAATTGAGGTATTTAGGGTTTTAGTATTAATCTAATTAGGAAGACTAATACATTGTAAATGAAATAAAATAATATGAGATAAATTTAAATAAAATATTCTAGATAAAATGAAACCCTAATATGTAAGAGAATAGTAAGGAATAGACTTAGCTGATAACAGGAGGCTCTCTTAGATTGTGACATATCTAGAACCGGAACTTGACAATGCGTAAAAACACTTAGGGGCCCTACAAGGGGCATATATAGGCTATCTAAGATGACACAGTGTGCAGGGAGTGTACTAGGGCACCCCGAAGAACCCTTGTTTGTTGTCTGGGTGCTCGAAATAGTGTAAATCCTCTAAATATGAATATGGTATGATCGTTAAGTGTCTCTAAGTGCTTCTTGTTTGTTGTGCTAGATTCATCGATGAACCGTAGAATGACCTATGATGCAAAAAAAAATTATCCAACCTTATAAAAATAAAAGATGAATATGAATGGGTCGGAATGACCTTATTTTCCAAACTAATAGAATTATTAGTGAACGTTGCACTACATTATAGACCCTGATGTAGTTATGGTGTGTGTTTGCATGTTGTTCCCTAGGTGTTCTTATTCCAGTCACATTTTGTGAAGTAATGAGAAATAGTAGCAATATAAATGTAAGTAACATGTGTGTATGGAATAGAATAAAATCCCTCCCCTATTCCGTGTGTGTGATGTAGATATCCTAGCTTGAATAGATGGCACTATGTGAATGTAATTGATGCAATGGACACAACCCTAGATGAAGTGATAGTATTGATAAGATGCAATGACCTAGGACCCTTATTATGGTCTTATAACTTTATATTTATAGGGCTCTCAAGCTTACTTTCGTAATTAATCTTGACAAGGTGAATTGAGAAGAATATAAGGATGACCAATAGCTAGAAGTGACCCAAAAAGAAGTGGAAGAGATTATGCATAGATTGGGGCTCCTAGAGTGAGACTGGGGGTACCCTGGGGCACCCCATTACAAGCTAGGGCACCTTGATTTCAGGATAGAATGTTAGAACGATCATGAAATGGGTTGATAAGTATTGGGAAATACACGGGATAGAAAATAAAAGATAAGAAAAAGGTGGCCAAAAGGAGGGATTAATTAGTACTTTGTACACTTGAGAACCTTCTAAATAGTAGTATAAGACCAAGCTAAATATTATCTAATGTGTAATATTTGTGTCTACATTTTCCCCCACTTTATGTTGGTGAGTGGAAAGATTGATAACATAAAGTAGATAGAGATACATACCTGATAACCATGTATATTGTAGAAGAAGATGTGCCGATGGACTAGACTCAAGTGTGGAATGACTAAAAGAAAAATGTGGAGGAGCATGGATTCTAAAGATGAAAAATGTGAATAAAAGTGATGAGAGTGAACCTAGGGTGGAACATGTGTGTAGTTGTTGCATGTGTGTGGTGTACCTACATGGTTAGTATGGTAAGTACCATCATGGTGTGTTTTCCTTATCGTTGTTGTTGTAGTTATTGTTGTTTCCCCCAATTTGACTACCTATTTATCATATGACAAACTCCAAAGAGAAAATGATCAAGTACTCAAATATGTATGTATGTAAAAACTCGTGTAAAGTACACTAGAATAGAAAGTGTAAATAGAAAAATGGACCATATGCACCTGATCCATGTCGAGAAAAAGGGTGTAGAAGGATATCCTATAGTGTCATGATTTTTTTGGGAAATCTCATGCCACCTTAGCTAAAGAATTGTAGGGAGGAAATGCTCTATGCCCTCCAACTCTAATTGCTTCTACTGAAATTTGTTGAAGAGATATTTGTATTGCGATTGTTTTTTGAGTGATCCTACACCACTGGATGGAGAAGTGTAGAGAGGCCACTCACTATAACCCCTGAGCCTCGTAACCACTCCGCAGAATGTCGAAAAACACCATGTCCTATTGAGGCTATTGTGTATGGAGTTTTAGACTAGTCTGAACTCAATCACTTTGTGTGAACCGCTGTGAGATACATTATGTTAGTAGAAACCCTCAATGAATCCACCAATCTTTGGGGGCACACATGATGACCCCTGAAGGAGAATGTGGCCCAAAAATAGGACCAATCGTACTCGACCTATAGAACTATGCCCCGTAGGGGAAATGGAAAAAAATTTAGATACCAAGGAATATAAAAAGGGGATGGCTAGCCAATACAAGTGTTAGTCCAAGCACATGCATGCAAATAAGTGTAAAATACACAGACAATGTAGAAAAGCTACCAAGCATAGTAGTGTAAACAAAAAGAAAACAAGTAGACCGAGAAAAAGTAGGTTTCAAACATGGGACATCACTCATGATGTTGCAAGACATGCAAGGTCATCATGGCAAAAAAAAACAATCAATTATGCACACAAGCAAAGGGAAAATCTTGAAAACAATACAAAATAAAGTAGACAAGTAGAAACAAAAATGTAGTCATGGAAACATGTAGTCATGTAAAACAAGCTGCACACATGGAACACCAGTTAGCATGTTAGAGTGAAAACTAATATGTCAAGGCATTTAGAAGCAAGTGGTAAAAGATGATAAGTACAAAATAAAACAATAGCACTTGTATGAGACAAATGTGGATACCCCCAACGAACAATATAGTAAGGGTAAAAGGAGAGTATCTATACCACATGTGAATTTCCTATATCTTTGATCACACTAGACAAAGGAATGAATGTGCATGTGTGTATGATAATGCCATATAAGAAACTAGTCTAACATGTGTAGTAAAATGAGCATGCAAAACATGAGTAGACAAAAGTAAATACTACCAAGACAATGTAATATGTTGTGGATGGATGGAATGGAATGCAAGATGAAATGATAGAAGAAAATTTTCCCTTGAGTGTATGGAAGTGTATGTAGTGATGCTCATTTTTTTCCCCCTCAGTAGTCAAGAATGAACCATAAACGAGAGTGCATCATTGGGAAATGGTCGAGTAGTGTTGGTTGTGTCTAGCACGCTACGATGAGTGTGTATGGGAAGTGGTGATGTAATGTGACAAGGGGAGAATATGTGCATGAACCCTATAACCGAAGCATATATCATAAATTTTTTGATCGTAAGAGTGATGATTTATCCATAAGCATATATCACTATAGAATGAGTGTATGGGAGTGAGATATATGGAAATATGTGTGTGGAACCTATAGCCTAAGCATATACCACGGCGTGTTTGAATGGAAGAGTGATGATTTATCCCTAAGTATATATCATTATAAGATGAATGGATGGGAATGTGGCATATGGAAAGATGTGCATGGACCCTATAGCCTAAGCGTATACCATGACTTGGTTGAAATAAAGGAGTGATGATTTAGCCATAAGCATATATCACTACATGATGGAAGAAGAAGGTGGTGATGTAGCCTATAACATATGTCACTATGAGATGGGTGATGAAGTTGGATGGAGCATAAATGAGTATGTAGTGGATAACGGAAGGTGGTGGTTTAGCACTAAGCGTGGACCACTATGTGATGAATAAGAATGAGGTGGTGATTTAGCCTAAAGCATATACCACTAAGTGATGAGTAGAATAAATGATGATGTAATAGAATGATGTAGAATAGGATAATAGAATGTGTGATGATAGGATGCAGGAGGATAAAGTAGAATGGATGAAGGGAGTGGTGATTTAACATAAGGTGTATACCACTACGGAGGATGAAAGGTGTGATAATGTAATGGAATAATTTGGAATTGATAAAATGTAATGGGAGGAGATAATAAAGCAGACGATATGATATAATACTATGATGTAGGAGTGATGAAAAGAGTGGTTATTTAATCTAAGGTGTATACCAATAAAGTGTGTGATGGATGAGTATGGGTAACGATATAGCCTAAAGTGTAGGTCACTAGTATGATGACATGTCACGAGCAAGTAAGGTCCATTTGATTGGTAAACCCTTGGCATTCAAGTATGGACCGAGGAACTAAAGTATGTCATAGGGTGGTGAGTGCAATGCGTAGAACAATGTAGTGTAGATGACCAAGGTATTTGAATGTGTAGTGTAGGTCATGTAATGTAGACTGTGTAATAAGAAATGTGTAGATAGAAGTAGAATGTGTAATGATAATAGATAAAACTAGACCCAAGTATAAGGAAATCTAGTGTAGGATGTAGAATAAGTAAGATGTATGAATGTAATGATAGCAATGTATATAAATGGCAGATGGAACGATGATATATGGAACTAGACCAAGGTGTAATGGAATCTAGTGTAGCATATATGATATAGATGATGTATAAATGACTAGTAGATGAGGTATGTATAGGGTGTATGGATGTGGTGTAGGTGTGTAATATGTAGTAATAAATTTAGATAGAAAATGGAATGTGTAGTGGTAAGATATAAAGCTAGACTCGGATATAATGTACTCTAGCGTAAATGTAGAATGTAGAGAGGGAATAGAAAAATAGCTTGAGATGTAATGACACCTAGTGTAGTTTATGGATGATGAATGCGATGAAGATATATGATTGATAGGTGTAGGATAGTAATGTGTAAATGTATAGGTCATGTAGTGCGTGTGCGGGGTTCGGTGTAATGGTAATCCCTCAACAATCCGGTATGAACCAAATAACTAGGGCACATCATCGGGTAATGAGGGTGCGATAATAAGTGATAAAGATGTTAATATGCAAGGGATGAAAGGAATGAGACACATGACCATGGTAGAATGAGGATAAGGGGAATATATAGTGTTTATGCCCCCAAGTGACAATGTGAAAAATAGGACTATGAAATGCCCTTAAGAAAATCATCATTTTTGGGATCGAAACTAGAAAGAGTGGTGTTGGAAACTTGGTAGGCGATAGAATGAGGTGGATCATATAAAGATACATCATAACAAAGGAGATAATAATTCATCATATATTCTTCATCCGTAAAAGAAACCGATGAGCATCTATGAGCACACCAATGTGAAATGTTAGGTACATATGTAGGAGAAGAATAATTAGCAATGGAGATAGTACTAAAAGGCATGAGGAAGAAGAGAAAAGAATGAAGCAAGTCAAGGGTAACACCTCTAACATGACTAGTATATAAAATGAATTTTGTTATGGAAGGTTCAAACATTGATAGGTGATTTTGTCTTAAGATGGTGTACTCTTATGACTTATGAAATCATGTTTGTAGTAGGTAATATGTTATCTACTGAAATAGGTACATTCTATCATGTTTTTGCTTAATTTTAAATGAAGAAATCCATCTCTTTTTATGTAGAATAATTCATTGCTTTGGATTGAGAAATTGAGTTTCAGTTTTCATAATTCTTGGGAATTCATAACAGTGTTACCTTGGATCAATTTCATTGATCCAAGGTATGCTTCTAATTTTCAAACCTTGTTGTCATAATGTCCAATTTGGACAAATGAAAGGCTTTTGGACCTTGAATGTGTGAAGGCCATGAATGATCCGATCTTCTTGGCTCTATGCTTCGTATCTGAATTTGGGTAAAAATCTAGTTCCTCTTTTCTATTTAGGTAAGATGTAATATTTAAATAAGGAACTTGGAACCTATTTACACTATGTTTCTTAAATTAATGACCTTAGCCTAAAAGAGAAACTTAACCTAAATTACTAATTTCATTTGTTATTTTGGATGTTAAATGGACCTAGTACTACAAAATTATACCTAAGGACCTATGTTGGTTCCTAAACTAATTTTGAACCTAACCTAATGTGTGGCTAACCTAAAAGGGGCCTATGAAACAACATGAGGAGGGGGAAAGTTAGTGGCAGTGAATCGTAGGTATTTATAATGAATTTAATGAGTCCTTGTCTCTTTTTAATCGCCAAATTTGGCAAAATGCATAACGAAACTTTGGGGAATGAGTTGGCATCTCCACCAAGTTTTGGATGGATGTAAATTTGAACTTAGTCTTTGCTAGAAATAGATGTGGCGGTGGTGGGAAAATTGGGAGGACTGACAATCCTACTTCATATTTAATATTTTTGAAGTTGGAAAAAACCTCCTAGGAAGAATAAAGAGGGGTTTGGTTTTGTTTGTTCATTTGGTTTTTGAGCTTGAGCTCTACATGTGATTGTTTTGGTT